>CM071791.1:45482973-46682973 GCA_036559045.1 Platycarya longipes
TAACACGGATATTATAAATAAATTTAAAATATATATTATAAATTAATTAAATGACGATTTATAACTCTCTAATATATTAAAGATAATTAATATATTTTAATCCTGATTGCACACCTCTTCAAAATATCATTTGATAGACAATTCTATTCTGTCCAAGACAGAATTACAATCATTAAACTAATAAAACAAACAAATCAACCAATCTCACATCTGTACAAAGATGTATTAGGAGACATATTTTATGGACTAATAGTCCTAAAAATAACATGCTTTTTGTTTTTTTATTTAACAAAAGAAACTACAAAACAAAAATAAACCACATGAGAGAATGGAATTACATAAAAATAAATCTGATTTTTAACATTGAAGAAAACTTAAATTCTAGACAAATAAGAGAACCACGAATATGACTGACACGTGGATAATACGCACCGTCTTTAGAGGTTGGTGGATGGAAAGGAGTAAAGCAACTGGAGGTTTTAGTCCCAGCAAAGATGCGCAAGGTAGCTGAAAGGTACCTCGAGGAGACGCGTAGGGGGACAAACTCTGCCTTCGGATCGTGCGTACTAATTCAAGTTGGTGCTAGGTACTAATTCAAATTGACGTCTAGACATAGTTTATTTCTATTATCCGCAGTAGTACGGGTCTTTGAGCAGCCATGCAAGAGAAAAGGAAAATCCCCTTTTAGCATATGGCTTCCCCGGGTCTTTGGACTGGGCCCTAATATTGGGCTTTGCACCCATAATATACATCCCCCTTGCTACTGGCTAGTACGCCCGTGTACAACTAAGCTCTTTGGGCTTCATGCTCCTCTTATATATGTATATATATATATATATATACAAACATGTGTATTAGAGAAGAGCAACTTACAAAATACATTTTTCTAATTTAATAAAATTTTAATTTTTAAAAAATAATATTATTTTTATAAAGAAATAAATTTCAATCAATAATGTAATGTAAAAAAAAAAAAATGTAAGTTCTATTAAATATTTAACGAATAACAAAAGAAAAATATCTTAATAACGAAAGAATTACATAAAAATAAATTATAAACTGATTTGAAGTATTGAAAAATAACTATTTCATAATTATTATAATTTTATTTATAAAATATTATAATTTAATGTTTCATAATGAATTTAAATCGATAAATAAATAATATTTTATTCAAATAGTTATATTCACAAATGTAGTTGACAAATATATTTAAAATTATTTTTTTTTACATTTCTTTTTTTTATAAACAATGAATTGAAATTTTAAATCATATATATAAATTTATATATAATATAAATTGCAATTTATATAAAATAATGTTATATTATAATTTTAACGTGAAGTAGTTTTATTAATGTTATAATATTATATTATAATTTACATGTTATATAATTTATTACTAATAATTTATTACTAATAAAATATTAATAATTTATCATTTGTATGTTATATAAATTATATATAATTTGTGCTATTTAATTTGAGTCTTGAGTGAGTTTATATATGATGGGGGAATGTTAACGTCAATTATAAATAAATTAAGTTGAGTTTGAAATTAGGTGTTAGTTTTAATTTAGGAATCCATTTGAATTATAACTAAAAGATAGTCTAAATGGATTCGAGTTGAATGAGAGTTTCGGATAATAATTCTTAGGAGGATAAGAGTTTTGAATTTGGCTAAATTTGAATTTGAAAGATTTGATTTAAGAGTTTGAATCAATAGACTAAATCTTAAGAATCGCGTCATTTAATAATTCAGATGGACGGACGGAGAAAGTCAAATTTAACGAAAAAAATTAATGAAAAATAAGAAAATTCGTTAAGTAACCATTAGATTACCACTTATTATAATAGAAAGTTATATACATATATGGAATATATTTATTAATATATATAAAAGCGGAATTACATGATTCCGACGTGACATTTTGCTCATAAAATAGGCAATTATTAGTAATAATTGAAATAAAAAAATAAAATATTGAAATGTTATATTTATGGTGCAATAATCCTTTTAAAATCAACATTTTATTATAAACTATTATAATTTTTAATTATAATTTTTTTTCTTACATATAAAAATATAAACTGATTTAAGACTCCACCCAAAAATACTATTTCAACATTTATATTGTTTAGTAAAAATAAACCGTCTTATAAACCGTTTTTAATTTCTTCACTATAAAACCCTATATATCTATAGATCTCTCTCTTTTATATACAAGATACACAACAATTTACGTATTGTACAAGTTATAGGCTCGTATACAATAATGCTACTGCCAACAATCCAATAAGATTTGTAATGATCTATTATATCAGTTTTACATTATTTTTTCTAAAAAGAACTGATCTCTAACTTTACATCTAATGCAAGTTTTTAGGATCAATACACCCTTCAATGTTTTAACTAAAAGTGCTTTCTATAATTAAAGAAAATACACTACATGTAGACTATCGAATATTTAATGCTAAGGTTTTATAGGTAATGTAGTGAAATCCACATATTGTATCTCTCTTATATGTATGCTACTCGTAAAAACCATCCAGCTTAAAAAATTGTAAAGAATCTTAATCTTAATTTTTAAAGTGCATTTGATTGATTCCCTTTATATAATAAGAAATTCAAAATGGCCGGGAAAAGGAACATTTCAGATGACATTGTCAATGTGTAATAAGTTTTGAGTTTGAGTAGCTTTTCAGGAAAGATTAAAGAGAAATCACTTTTAGCACTTAGCCGTTATAAGGATAAATGGAATGATGATAGCGAAGTCGACTCACGTGCACCATTGGGTAAAAAAAACCATAGACAAAGTCGATATATAATGCAAAAGATATCATAGTGTTTTGTTAATCATTAAAAATTATTATCCCTACATTAGCCAATCAATCCTATAATAGTGTCTTTTGACTAATTTCTCACAACATTTGTCGCTTGTGGTCGTTGTTGGTATCAACATGATCTTCTATATATAGCATAGTATATTCAAATTTCATAATTACCACAAATTACCTAATAAATACTTAACGAGAATATTATTTATTTTTAATCAGTTATTTTTTATAAAAATTATCATGTATTATTAAAATGAGCCTATTTTCATAATAAATAATTATTTTCAATACAAATAATTTATCACAATTTTTATTTTTTATTTTTGACCAACTCTAACAACTGCAGCGAGAGAACCTTTAAATGGTTAGATTCTCTCAAAATTGATCAAACAAAAGTATTACTTTCCTAAAGTTCACCAAATAAAGAATTGAAGTAGACCCTACAAAGGGAGCTTCCTTCCAAAGTCCTTGCGCATCAATTATGAACTAACCCTGCCAAAAACAGCTTCAAGTGCCCTCCACATCTTGTTGATATCTCAAATTTCCTAGCTCAGGGCCATATTTACGTTACTTATACTATAAAAAAAATTGAGTATTTGTGACAGATCTTTTGTGATCATGGTAATTATTTGTGATAAAAATAAACTCATTTTAATAAAAAAAAAATCATTTTAACAAAAAATAACTAGTCACAAATAAATAATTTTCTTATACTTATATCATCTCTTATGATGGCTCTTACTTCGATCTTTTAGACCTCACTGAAACGTATTTTGGACTAGGCTCTAAAGCAATATTTTAATTTCCTTTTGATATTGATCATTCTAGTTTAAGTAATGGAGCGAAATATTTCAATACTGGTGCTTTTTGGTATTGTACCGATTCAGGATTAGTTATATACTACATATAAATATTTATACATGTATATATAAACTAACAATTTATAATAAAACAAATTCATATATTATATAAATGTGTATCATGTATATATGTAAATATATATAAAAAATGAAGATTTATAAAATCATATAAAATGAACGTATGTTTAAAAATTTACAAACTTGAGTTGAGATACAAAAATAAAGAAATAAAAGAATAGAGAACTATTAAAACTAATGATATTTAAAAAAGAGAGAATGAGGGGTACATATTTAAAGTTAAAATTGTATAAATACATTTTATATTTTAGCATTAATTAAATACCATAATTTGGATTTAAAACTTACAAAAAAAAAGTTATCCAAGTACGAAAAAATTACAAAAATAGTCTGAAGCGAAATAGGATCCAAATGGCTGAAACTTAATAGGAATGGTTGAAACTGGTTGGAATGGGATAGAATTTGAAGTGAAACAGAAGAAATAGATATAATATACTGGATACTACACTGAAACGAAAAATTTGGATCATGGAACAAAATTTAAAACTATATCATAAAGTGCAAATACATAACTTATACAAGTTTTTTGTTTGTACTTGTACTATATCTCCTCTACTAAGTTGCAAAAATTTAGTATTTATATTAAGGAAATGGCTAGATACAATTATAGGTTGTGTGCATTCTTTTTGAAAAAAGAGTATGGTTTACCATTAAAAAATTATTATTTTTCATGGAATTCTCATATTTATTCATTTTTTTCAAAAGACATATATAATATTTGCGCACTCTATAGTTGTAAATATCAATTAAATACCATGATCTGGATTTAAAATTTACAAAAATGTTATCCAAGCATAAGAAATTATAAAAATAGACTAAAACGAAATAGGATCCAAATGACTGCAAATTAACAAGAATGGCTGAAATTAGTCGAAGTGGGCCAGAATTTGAAGCAAAACAAAATGAGCAGGTATAATAACTATACTTTAAAGTGTAAAATATACATAACTTATACGACTTTGTACTTATACTATATCTTCTCTACTAAGTTGCAATGATTTAGTGTATAATATGGAAATAGTTGGATAAAGTTACAAGTTGTATAAATATGCACATCCTTTTTGAAAAATAGTAGGGTTTATTAGTAAAAAATTAATTTTTTTCATGTAATTTTTATATTTACTTTTTTTTTAAGAGATGTGTGCAATACATGCATATTCTATAACTGTAAATATCATTTCTCTTTCCTCATAATCATGCATTTTATGAGAAGTTAAGGACAAAATCATTCCAATTTGATTAATCTCTTTCGCAATGTCAACTAAGGATACAATTATGTTTTGCTCTATGGCCAAGTCGTTAGTCGATGATGTTTCTGTCTGTTCAAAGGAAAAAGAAAAGATAAGGTTGATCATGTATATGATGCTGTTAATGTCTTCATCAATATTGACTCATATCACTTCAATATACCATTTGATAATTACAGCTAAACGTGTAAAACAATTTATATCCTGGTTTTTGTTTCTACACTCCATCAATCTGATTCAGTTGTTAGAGACAAAAGATCTTCTATGCATATTAACTACTCGACGGTATTTAAAAAAGTTGAAAAAAAAAAAAAATCAAGTGTGAGAAGCGTTATGTTTCTTCAAGTTTTGATTTTGTAAGTCAATGTTTAACATAATTTGTCGTGTCTATTCCTTATCTTCTTTTCTTCGGTGGGAACTAGAAAACAAGACAAGATAATATAGAGGAAATTTTCTTTGGGTCCCCTCTTTAGAATTTAAAGCCAAAAATTCCCATCAAAATCATTCTACCAAGAACAAAGTGACAGTGGCAACTTGCATAACATATCTGTTCTATCTTTGGGCTTTGTGACATTGACCCACTCCAACATTTTTTTCCTGGTACCAAACAGTAACGATGAAATGGGACAAATGCCTCTCCCAATTTTTGTTTCCATTTTAACAGAATATCCACCATCTAATTATCTTTCAACAATTTTTTTTTTTGTACGAGTTATTATATTTATGAGTCAGCACATAAATATGTCACTCATGGTTAGTGAATATACACAATAATATAATTAAATTTATAACAAATACATAATAATATAAAAAAAAATTACAACAAAATAATATTTAAATGACATCACTTATTATTCGTCACATAAATATGTCACTTATTATTCTGTCTAGAACTGTTGGTAAATATTTAAAATAAAACAATTTCTATATTAAGAAAATCTTATTAATAGTGGTTCTACACACACTCTTGTTGGGGTCGGATCCCGTCTAGTATTAAAATTTTTAAAATTTTTTAGCATTTGTATATATATATATTTTCAACATTTTTAAATACTTATGGAAAAAAATAATAAATAAATAAATCTCATCAAAATTTCCAATAAAAAATCTTATTTGTGAGATTATCATTTATCTCTTATTAATATACTGTAATATCATTTTAATATAGTTTTGACTCAATAATCTCAATTTCTTTCAACATATTATTCAAAATTAATATTTTTTAATTTTTAATTTTTTAATTTTTATTTAATTATTATCTATTCATTATAAAAAAGTTATTTAAAAACAAAATTTTAAATTAAATAAATCACATCAAATATCGTCTTGTGAGATTGTTTTGGCCAGAATATTTCACCTTCCAAATGTCTCAATAATATTTCTCGGATTATTCATTTTTTTCCCAAATAGAAATCTGTACCAATAATCTTTCACTGCACTGCATCGTGCTACACACGTACCCTCTTCCAGTCACAAAAAAAGATTGTCGAAGCGCGTGGGCAGGAACGAAAGAGTCAAAAGGTAACTTTGGCAGAGACCCCTCGACTTTTACGCGGGTGCTGTCTGTCTCTGTACAAAGACAGCCTTTCATCGTACTTTAGTCACGTCACTCATCCCTCACGCGCCCGGACTTCACTCTTGTACTCTACGCTCCTTCTCTCCCTCGTTCATGCCCGTCCACATGTCATCACGCAGATGGAGGGGTCGATATCGCCATTGCTGACGGATTATACAGAGCCGCACGTAACATCATCGGTACCCTTATCCGGAAGATGCGGATGGATGATACGTGGCGGAATATAAGTGGAAGATTAAAGAGCCACTAAAGAGTAGCAAAAAGAAGCTTGACCGGTCTTTGTCTCATCAGAGGCTGTCGGCTACTAATAAGGTTACATCGCCATATCGTACGGTCAGGAGAGGCCAAGACTGAAATTAAAGTGTCAGATACTGACGGACTGACTGGCAAAGGGTAATAGTTAGGGCCGTAGATGTGTGATGTTTTTGACTACTGCATTTAATTTGTTTATGATTTACGAATTATGATGATTATTGAGAGAGAGAGAGAGAGAGAGAGAGAGAGAGAGAGAGAGAGAGAGAGAGAGAGAGAGAGAGAGAGAGAGAGAGAGGAGCATGCTCACGAGTTCATTAAATAGGAGGGTACCTAGATTTATGACAACAGCTATCCATATTTACTGCTTTAAAAATTATTTTCCTTTATTTAGTTTTTAAATTAATTTTTAAAATTTTGTACCAGAATGCCTCGTAAATTATTGTCATATGTCACTCCTACCACATAAAACGTTTTTATTTTGACTAATTTTATACATTTTTAATAAAAAGTAAAATTTATTATTAAAAAATTAATTTTTTCATATAAATATAATATTTTATTCACTTTTTAAAAATAAATTATGCAATGAATTGCAAATATCTTTTCCCTTTTATTTTTGATTTGGCATAGGAAAATAGAGATACCGGCATACCGCAGTAGGTAAAGAGGTCCTTATTCCTTTCATTTTCCTCTCTGTTTTAGTCGGGTGAGTTAAAGTGGGCTTGTAGCCCAGCCTGGCCCTTAATTTTATTAGGCTGGTGGTACTTTGTTAGGTCACGCCGTCCGAGGGTCCAAATCCCCAGCAGAGACCGCAGGGCAGGGATGGGCCACTGGTAACTGCCTTAACCAAAACTTCCTCTCTGTCCAGTCCACTAATTTTAACTGAGCTGTTTGTACCGAGGGCGTCGTGCTGCGAACCAATACCAAATGAAAAATTCTTTACAACCTTCAACCTTCTCCACACATCATATTGTTAAATTTATACAGCAGACGCTAAGGAGAAATACTTTAATCATAGATAAATTTTATAAAAATAAATATATAAATAAATAAAATTTAATTTAATATAATACATTAGATTATAAATTATTTTATTATAAAACAAATATAACATGTCATATGAAGCAATATCATGAATTTATTTATGTGAAATCTCTTTATAATTGTAGCACTTCTCCACATAAAATATCATGACACATAAAAAATGTTTTTTAAATATAGGAAGAAGGTAGTTCAATTTAAAGAAGTTTTTGTCCTTGTGATACTAAAACCTTATTTGTTTTCACAAAATTTTTCAATTCATCTAATTTAATTATTATAATTTTTCATATAAAATAAAATAAATAATTTAACATTTTCATTCCAAAATAAAAATAATATTAAAAAATATATTATAATAATTTTTTATTTTTATTTCAACTTATCTCATCTCAATTTATTTACGAAAATAAACTAAGCTAAGATTAGGGTTTAAATACCATACATCTTTAATTTCTTTATAAGAGGAAACGAATCAAGAATTTGAGTCAAAGGACCATAAATTAGGGGGAGAGCAAAACAAAGCAATTTAAACAGAAGTGAAAATCGTACATCCAAGCTTCAACAGCGCTAAGAGACAAACAAGACACATGAGCATTTATAACAAGTTATTCGCAACAAGATTGACTTTTTATGTCGGTAAATAAATAATCATTTTAATAAAAATTAATTGACCACAAATTAACTTTTTTGTAGTGACCGTTGGTGTATTTACATATGAGAAATGCTTTACACTAAAGTTTGAATACCGTGACCATGCACTTAAAATACTAGAACGAAATATTTCAATATTAATATTGTTTCGAGATAATTTATATATAGATAAATTAATTATATATGTATAAATTATATTTTATAATATCAACTCACCCTTAAAAAGTTTAAAAATGTACATAATTATAAAACTCAATAATATTTACTTCTTAATTTAACTATTAAAAAAATAATCATTCATATTTATCATGAAAAGAGAAGTAGAGATTTGATTCCCAATACTTGAGAAAATGAGATTTAAAAAAGTTAAAAAGATAGTTTTTAAATGTGAGAATTGGAGTGAAAAGTACGAAAATACACTAAAAATATAAAAATATAAGTTTCGACTGATATATTGAATTTTAGCCGATACACTTGAGACTAATCAGTATTGATTGATATACATCAAAATGGCCGATACTTGACCTGGTATAAAACAACTACCTCTCCATGCTAGTGCAGTGACGGGTAGAGTATTCACAATTTTGTTATATATCATATATACTCTCATCCTATTAAATAAAATGTAGCACATTTAATACTATTGGATATTAAATTAGATGCATTCAATAAAAGTGAGATTGTAGTGTTGATAGTATGATGTATATAGATAGGCAGGGAAATGCTTACAAGGTTTGTAAGGACAACAAACATTGCTTCGAAGAACTAGTAAGGTTATAATTTTATGACAGCCAGGATGTAATGTGTCAAGGATAATTAGCTTCAACAAGCCCCCAAAAGTTTTTATTACGTTTCTCTCCAGCTGATCACAATATATCATACACACAATTAATTATATATTTAATTTGAAATGATTTGTCAAGTACTCGATGTATGTGGTCGTTTTAATAAAATCTACTGGTAACGTCGCTCCTCGCACCAGATAATGACAAATAATTAGTTGAGTGTTATAAAATTAAAGAAAAACAGCAAATAATTGAAATATTGTAAAAGAGAAGGAGGAAGATTGAGAGATTGTAAAAGACTTTATTTTTTAAGAGCTCAATACCATTCATTTCACTTCTTTTCTTATCTCTTATAAATGATCCTCAAGACCTCTTTTATAGACAACTTACACGGTGGTTATGCTATAATTTACATGCTCAATAACCAAGTGACAAGCATAACAAATTCTCACATGCCAATAACCAATTCACATTTTGAATGGTTAAGCTTACAACAAACCATGAGTGGTAGTTGATGCTCATCCACCTATTATACAATACTCTCCCTTGAATGATTATCTATAAAGAATCTGTCTCGTTAAAATCTTACCAAGGAAAAATTCAGTGGGAAAAAAAACCAATGACGAAGGAAAAAGAGTACAGTATTCTTATGTATCTCTAAGTGCTTTAAGATTGCCTCATTAAAACTTTGCAAAGGAAAATCCAATGGGACAAAATTTTAGCGAAGGAAAAATAGTACAATCAGCACAAGTCTTTAAGACATTTACTCCCCCTGAAAAGTGTATGACGATAGATCTTTAAGTCTTCACATTCCAATGATCTGCACAATTTTATTAAATGTCGCAGTTGATAATGCATTTTTAAATAATTTTGCCAGATTATCACTTAATCGTATCTTTGATATATCCTCTTCTGATTTGAGTGATACAAGCAATATTATCTTCATATAAAATTGTTGGGCTATCTTTGATCATGGAAATACCACACTTTTCTTGGATATGTTGAGTCATTGATCTCAGCCAAATACACTCTCTACTTACTTCAAGAATTGTAATAATCTCTGAATGATTTGAAGATGTGGAAGATAATATTTGGTTGACAGATTTAGTAGAAATCTGATACTTGCAGTAATACTTAAACTCCCCCTGATAATATGCGTTAGAATTTCAAGTAATAAACAAACATGATTTTAGCATATATAACAGGTTAATAATTCAAACATGATTTCCATCTAAATAATGCATTAGAGAGAACATGATAATATTTTCATCTAAAATTTTCTTCCCCTCATTCGGCAGAAAGAGCATTGGAAACCATCCATGTGTGATAAAAGCTATAAAAGCTGTAAAAGCTAATTTTATCGGTTCGGCGAAAAATCAAATCCGTTTAATATTGTTGACAAACAAGATCTTGAAGAAATTTGAAAGCTTCATATTGATATTTAAATATAACCATTTTATCATTGGTTTATTCTAGTAAAAAAAAAATTCTCACATTTTTCATAGATCCAGTTGTTGTTCATCCAGAACGATATTATGTCTGATAGAAATTCTAATGTCCCAGATTTGAACTATGAACCTTTTATACCTTAGCCACTCATATTTTCTCCTGAAACTGTAAACATCATGATAAGAGCAGAGAAGTAGAGATTTGATTTCCAATACTTGAGAAAATAAGATTTAAAAAAGTTAAAAAGATAGTTTTTAAATGTGAGAATTGGAGTGAAAAGTACGAAAATACACTAAAAATATAAAAATATAAGTTTCAACTGATACATTGAATTTTAGCTGATACACTTAAAACCAATCAGTATTGACTGATATACATCGAAACGGCCGATACTTGACCTGGTACGAAACAACTACCTCTCCCCCATACTAGTGCAGTGACCGGCACAGTATTCACAACTTTGTTATATATCATATATACTCTCATCCTACTAAATAAAATGTAGCACATTGATTACTATTGGATAATAAATTAGATGCATTCAATAAAAGTGAGATGGTAGTATTGATAGTATGATGTATATAGAATCTTAGGAGTATCAAATCGTGTTAACGGGTCGTGTTCGTGTCGTGTCGTGTCAAGACATGTATATTATACTATATAGGTCAACGTTAACCCGACCCGTTAAGTTTATCGTGTCAAAATCTTAAACCCTAACACAATCCGTTAACATAACGTGTCATGTCGTGTCAACTCGTTATGATCTATCAGTGAATATTACGAAATAAATTAACATGACAAAATATGATACGTTTCAACCTGTTTATATAAATGTGTTAAATATGTCCGAAATTAATCCGTTTGACTTAATTAAACTTAACATAATTTTATACAAATGTTAAAATCACAATATTTATAAAAATTATAATACTAACTACAAGTATGAATTACAATTTAAATAAGAAAAATATCAAAATAAAGATTCTAACAATTTTACTTTTAAAGATAAAGGTATACTTGTAATTTTAACTTTCTTAACGTGTTATAGCGGGTTAAAACAGGTTGATTTGCTATCAATTCGTTAAGTAATCGTGTCATAACGTGTTAACCCATTTTGACCCGAAACTCATTAAGACTAAATCTTAACCCGCTATTATCATGTCGTATTTATATTAGATTAACGAATCGTATAACATATTATCATTCCTAATATAAATAGAAACGAAAATGCTTACAAGGTTTGTAAGGACAACAAACAATGCTTGGAAGAACTAATAAAGTTATAATTTTACTGCCTTCGCGATCAAGGTGACAGCCATGATGTAACGTGTCAAGGATAATTAGCTTCAACGAGCCCCCATAAGTTTTTATTACGTTTCTCTCCAGCTGATAACAATATATCATACACACAATTATATATTTAATTTGAAATGATTTGTCAAGTACTCGATGTATATCGTCGTTTTAATAAAATCTACAGGTGAGGTCGCTCCTCTCACCAGATAATGACAAATAATTAGTTGAGGAGATTATTACATTTTATTGTAGCTGGACATATTTTGAAGTGATCCTTAGATTGAATCTAGCCACAAGAAGAATATTTGGCTAATAAATAACTCATGTCTCGATCTTCAGCCCCTAATGAAGGATAACCTATAGTTTGCTCTATGAAAGATATAAATATATGGGCCGGGATGTCCCTGTCTTTATTAATGTGGCCGAAGGAATCTTTCACTGTACCCTATATTACAGCTCAATGTACGTACTCTGCGGTAATCAATATTTTTAGAGAAATATTTTAATTATAAAAATATTTTATAAAATAATTTTATAAACTGACATAATATGATTTATTAAATTATTAAATTATTTTTATTATAAATAAATTTAATATATCATATAAAATCATATCAATTTATATTTTCTTATTCTTGCTAGTTTATTTTTCTTCCTACTTGCTAACTCTTTCACACTGATGATCTCATATTCGTTAAAAAAGAAGTGAGTTAAAAAAGAAGTGAGTTCCAATTGTGATGTTAGTTGTATTATTAATGCATGCATGTGACTTTGTGGCCAGGCTAGAGCCAGGTGGGGCAGGTGGTGTGACACTCTGATCTCCCAATTATATGTTCTTGCCGGCTAGGTTTAATTGCTTTATAATTGTGAAAAGGACCGATCAAGTTGATCATATTAAAGTCATGAGAATTAAGTTGCTTGATAAGAACAAACAAATTAGTACCACTATATAACTTTGTGTAACTTGCATTATCAATACATTAAGGTGTAACAATGTCTGATCATTATGGTAAGGAGACGTGCCCGTTGTGGTTGCCCCCGTTTATCATGCTTTGAAATTTGCATATATATATATAATATAAATTAGCACTTGCACCGGCCCTCAAGAGGCCGCAGTCCAGCAAGAGTTCTGTTTCGTACATTCATTTTTGAGTATTAATTGTATGTTCAAAATGATTATTTTATTTAAAAAAATAACACATCCAATCATATTAGTAAAATACACAAAAAAAAAAAATACATAAAAGTAACCTCACAATATAAATTTTTTTGATAAAGTAATTACTTACCAATTAACCGAACAGATCATTCAAGGGAGAGAGATAGAAAATGCCCTTTCAAATCCATTGCGAGGAGGGATATATAGAAGAACTGACAGCTAAATTCAAACTCTGATCATCACTAAAATTTTGATGCAAAAAGATTCCTGGGTTTGGTGCTTCATTAACTAATAAACAGAAACAATTTTCAGATCTGGGGGCTCCTTTAGATCAGATCATGCCCTTGACCTATCTTTTTGACCATCAATCTAGTTCCCTGCAGATGCGTACTTATTCAATGGAGTTGTATTGCAGTCGAGGTAATGGAGGACTATTACCATAATAATGGAGGAAACGAACATGGGTATTGGACCAAAAAACCAGAGCAGCATATTAAGAGCAAAATAAAGGGCTCTAAGCCCGAGTGACCAAAGTTCACCTCCCCTTATAACTGCCAACTCCACGCTGTCCACAGGAACTTCATTACTTGGGTTGCTTATCAGATAGCTTGCACGAACAAGATGCCTTACTGCCTGAATAAAACACGCAAAAGCAAGAAGAAAGCAAGTCAAGAGGCTCAAGTACTTGATGGAAATGGTGGATGCTCTTGTGTCTCCGTAGATTATTTCGCTTCTGAAGATGTTGGAAGAGTTTGCAATCCAAGCACCAATTAGAGAGCAAAGAGTTAGAGAGATTGTTGCCAAATAAGTTGCTGCAGTTGTGTTGGAGCTTGTCACAGTCAGAGCCGCGCTGACACCCTTTTCCTTGTTCTGCAATTTCCAATATGGAAAGAGGTGAGCAAGTTAGCCAAAATCAATTTTGGTTGAACAAGAAAAGATGGGGAAGGAGAAGGAGGGATGCTAATGTTACTGGCCTCCATAACACTTTTGACCCAAGCTCTCTTGTCGTTGTTCTCATAACCCATTAGTGTGGTGTGAGGCCTTTGAAGGTATCTGTAAAGAAAGAAGAGGTGGTAAGTAAACATGAACAGCAACCCAGCAGGGACCAACACCAAATCGAGCTCCTCCTTTTTAAATCTCATTATATTTTTCTTTCTTTCTTTCTGATCTAACAACAGACGAGGAGGAGTGTCTTGCTTCTCACTCTTGGGTCTGTATTATATTTATACATACGAGAAGACAACCGTGGTGTTTTTGGATATCTTTATTTATTCTTAAACGCAACTTTGACTACTCAAAAGTTCGGTTGCAACAACTAGTTGGACCTTTTAATTCAACTGATCTTTAATTTATAAAAATGAAAAATTAGTGGCTACCTGTATATCTAGATGCGGTGAATATGCGTTTTTAAAATTTATTGGACTGTTTAAATTAACAATAAATGAATTAATCAAACCATAAAAAATAATCAACTAATCAATTTTGGTAACGAATTGAAAACCCATTTGAAAAACGCCTTCACATCTAAAGACCATACTGAATATTCACCACCTAAAATCAATTATAGAAATTTAGTTCATTACAACCATTTTAGAAACATTTCTAAAATATTATATTTGAAGTAACTATTTACAGCTCAATTTGGCTAAATTTTATTATAAGAATATGCCAAATTATTTTTACACTAATATAAACAACAAGTGAACATTTGGTAATCAATAAATAACAAGAAAATTATTATTATAGTATTAACAACACTAGGACAAGTGAAGCAATTGTATTAATAATCGAGGTATTAAAAATAGTGACATGTTTAATTTTTTTGTGCGTGGTCCATGAGGCTTCAAAAAGTTAGGCATATATGCATGTGCGCTGCACATGATTAGGGAGGATCACTGAGACATTACACAAATGAAAATGAAATAAATTAGCAGTTCATGTTTAGCACGAGATTCTATGGAATACCCTCTTAATTTTTTAATTACGTACCTTATCATTGGGACCCATCACTTAAATTAATGGTACGTTCATTTTTTAGCACGAGATTCTATGAAATGATTTTGCTGTCTTCATGTCTGCTTAGAAAACAGATGATTCCGAGCAGCAGCTTAGGAAACAGATGATACAGAATTACAGATCATAACAATGACCGCTAATAGTAATTCATGATCTTAAAGATGTCGTCATTCCTGGGCCATTTTCCCATTTTATTTGATTTTGCTTTTTACGGCTGTGTAAACATCAATGAATATGTATCTGGTTGATCTTGTGGCGCCGGAAATCGTCACCTTATAATTCCTAGTCGACGCGACACAACTACTCCGAAAGATTCGAACTTCACAAGATTAACAGACATAATCATTTATTAATTTTTAATTATCTTGGAATCAAAGTAAAGGACAATGATTCCCTTATATCTACTCTATTTTATAGTAATGATCTTACTCTTTTTTTTTTTTTCTTTTTTTCCTGAATTTTGAAGTTTTTTGGCAACATTTATTGATTTAATATAACTAATAAAGACGTTTTTTTTTTTTTTTTGGTCTTTTAGGAAAGATCACACCAGTCGACACAGAAGGCACAACTTGTAATTTATGTTACCGATTGTGTCATTCATTTAATTAATCTTCTTCTGTGTTGTAATGATCCAATGGCTGGCTTGGTGACACCTGTGATGGCAAAGGTATTCGGATCTGTGCACAGCTGAGTCATGTGCTGACCTCGTAATGCCGCTAGCTGGATTCCACTGTCTCTCTGGCCGTTCGATTTAAGACACGTGTTGTCATCTGATTTTGTATATATATATATGCTTAAGATGGGAACTGTTGCCCTAATTCGATTGTTATCTGTTATGCTGTAATCCGAGACTGAGAGAGAGGCGATTTGAGAGAGTCCTCTAGGGTTTTGTCTAGGGTTCGTTCTGTGAAAGAATCAGTGGATTTTAAACACTGATTTGAGCAGAAGGAACTGTGAAGAGCTGTACTGAGGCTTCTTTGTGAAGGTTGATGATCAATAAAAGCACTGAGGCCGTTCTTGCCGTGGATGTAGACCGCTAGGGTCGAACCACGTAATCTTGGTGTTGTTTCTTCCTTTCTGCTTTATCTTATTTTGATTTCTTGCATGCTGCTTTATTTTCTTGTCACGATCTTGTTCTGTTTGTAAAGTTTTTCATAACTTGAATCTGTGATCTTTTCTAAGTCAAATAGAAACTCGGGTAAAAACCTTAACAAGTGGTATCAGAGCTTAGGTTCATGGGAACCATGAGGTTTGACATAGAAAAATTTATGGGGGAAAATGATTTCGGGTTATGGAGAATCAAGATGAGGGCACTCTTAGTCCAACATGGACTACAGGATGCCCTCCTTGGGGAAAAGAAGAAGGGTTCTTCCTCGAAAGAGGAAGACAAGGAGTCTGTCCATAAGGACATCCTCCAGAAAGCTCACAGTGCCTTAATCATTTCTCTAGGAGATAAAGTCTTGAGAGAGGTGGCCAGTGAGGACACGGCCGCGGGTATCTGGCTGAAGCTAGAAAACCTGTACATGACAAAATCCCTAGCTAACAGACTACACAAGAAAACCAAACTGTATACTCTCAAGATGACCCCTGGTACACCAATAGGACAGCATCTTGATGAGTTTAACAAAATCATACTTCACCTGGCCAATATAGACATTAAGGTGGAGGATGAGGATCAAGCTATCCTCCTAATGAGTTCCTTGGACTCTTCATACCTAAGTCTATAAGAAACCATGATGTATGGTAGAGATTCTTTGACACTGGATGAAGTCCAATCAGTACTTCACACCAGGGAACTTCAAAATAGGTGTGATAACAAACAGGATCAAGGGGAAGGTCTGTCTGTTAGGGGAAGAACAGAGAAGAGAGAAAAGAAAAACAAGAATGAAAACAAGAAATCAAGGTCAAGATCAAAGGGAAAACATTTTAAATGCTTTCATTGTCATAAAGAAGGGCACTTCAAAAAAGATTGTCCTGAGAGGAAACCTAAGCTAGGTAACAAGTCTAAAGAGGCAGGGGATGCCTCTGTGGTGTTAGGGGGCTATGAGAGTGCTGAAGTGCTTACAGTGAGTGAAGTGGACTCAAGAACAGAGTGGATAATGGACTCTGGCTGCTCCTTTCATATGTGTCCTATCAGAGAATGGTTTGAGACATTCTCTGAATTGAATGGTGGACATGTAATCTTAGGAAACAATAAGTCCTGCAGGATCATGGGTTTGGGGTCTGTTAGACTCAAGATGCATGATGGAATTGAAAGATTGTTAGAGGAGGTCAGGTTTGTACCTGAGCTAAAGAGAAATTTAATTTCCCTTGGTATGCTTGATCAATCAGGCTACACCTTCAAATCTGAGGCAGGGGTTCTTAGGGTCACTAAAGGTTCCTTAGTTATAATGAAAGGGGTTATCAAGAATGGGTTGTATACCCTTCTGGGAAAAACTGTTGTTGGGGAAGCATCCCCTACACAGAGTTCTATAAAAAATGAATCTGTGCTATGGCATAGAAGGCTGGGACATGTAAGTCAAAGGGGGCTTACAGAACTTCAGAAACAGGGATTGCTGAGTAATCAGAACCTAGGAAATTTGCCCTTCTGTGAAGATTGTATCTATGGAAAGGTAAAGAGGGTCAGTTTTAAGTCTGCAATTCATAATACTAAACAAACCCTGGACTATGTCCACTCTGACCTCTGGGGACCTGCAAGGGTAAACTCACATAGTGGAGGAAGCTACTTCCTCTCCTTAGTGGATGATTACTCTAGGAAGGTCTGGATATACATCCTAAAGAACAAGAGTGATACTTTTGGCAAATTTAAAGAGTGGAAATCTCTTGTTGAAAATCAAGTAGGCAGAAAGCTTAAGGTTCTGAGGACAGACAATGACCTAGAATTCCTGTCAAATGATTTTAACCTGTTCTGTCAGGAGGAAGGAATTCTAAGACACAAAACTGTGAGGGAAACCTCCCAACAGAATGGCTTAGCTGAAAGAATGAACAGAACCATCTTAGAAAGAGTTAGATGCATGCTCTCTAATTCAGGATTGCCCAAAACATTTTGGGCAGAAGCTGCTACTACTGCTGTACACTTAATTAATAGGTGTCCCTCCTCTGCTATAGGGTTCAAAACTCCACAGGAGCTGTGGACTGGGAAACCTCCCAGTTATGACTATCTAAGGGTTTTTGGATGTGTAGCCTATGCACATTCAAAGACTGATAAATTGGAACCTAGGGCAATAAAGTGCATCTTTATAGGTTACCCTGAAGGGGTTAAAGGATACAAACTTTGGGTAGATGGACCTGGAAGGTATAAGTGTATTGTGAGCAGAGATGTGACCTTTAATGAGTCACAAATGGCTCGGGTACATGAAGATAAATCAATTCAGAATAATGACCAGTCCTTAGAGGAATCTCAGGTTGAGGTGGAGCATGTTAACACCCAATCAGAGCCAGAGAGAGAGAGTAACTCTGAGGATCAAGACTCAGGGGAACCCAGTCAAGGTGGAGCCAATTCTTGGAATCTGGCTAAAGACAGAAAGAGGAGGGTTATTAAACCTCCTCAAAGATTTGGACAGGCTGAGCTTACAGCTTTTGCCTTGACTGTGGCTAATGAGATAGTCTACCAAGAACCAAGGTCTTATAACGAAGCAGTGGCTAGTAAGGATTCCTCTAAATGGCTATTAGCCATGCAAGAGGAGATGGAATCCCTTGATAAGAACAAAACTTGGGTTCTGGTACCTAGACCTCCAGGAACCAGATTAGTGGGATCCAAGTGGATCTTCAAGAAAAAGGATAGCATACCAGGAACAGAAGGGACCAGGTATAAGGCTAGGCTTGTAGCCAAGGGCTTCACACAGAGAGAGGGAATTGATTTTAATGAAATTTTCTCACCTGTGGTTAAACACAGTTCAATTAGGTTACTGTTAGCCTACACAGCTTTTGAAAACTTGCATTTGGAACAGTTAGATGTTAAGACTGCTTTTCTTCATGTAGAACTTGAAGAAGAGATCTATATGCAGCCACCTGAGGGTTTCATTAATGAAACTAATAATAATCATATGTGTCTCTTAAAGAAATCTTTATATGGCCTTAAACAATCACCTAGGCAGTGGTATAAGAGGTTTGATACTCACATGATTAATAATAATTTTAAGAGGAGCTGTTATGATAGTTGTGTCTATTACAGGGAAGAAAAAGGAACTTTTGTTTATCTCTTATTATATGTAGATGACATGCTGTTAGCCTGTAAAGATACAGTTTTAATTGATGAAGTCAAATGCATGTTAAAATCTGAGTTTGAGATGAAAGACCTGGGCCCTGCTAAGAAAATATTAGGAATGGAAATTGTTAGGGACAGAGACTCCAGACTTTTATATTTGTCCCAGAAAAATTACATTTCTAAGGTTCTTAAAAGATTTGGTATGGATAATGTAAAATCTGTAATCACACCTTTAGGTCAACATTTCAAACTCTCTATAGATCAGGCTGCTAAAACTGATTCTGATATCAGTTTTATGCAAAAGATTCCCTATGCTAGCATGGTGGGAAGTATAATGTATGCAATGGTCTGTACTAGACCAGACCTGACCTATGCAGTGAGTGTAGTTAGTAGATTTATGGGAAACCCTGGAAAACCCCACTGGCATGCCATTAAATGGGTTCTGAGGTACCTGTCTGGTGCTACTAACTTAGGACTTTGTTTTGGAAAAAATGTTGTGAAGGGTGGAGAGTTAACTGGTTTTGTAGACTCTGATTTTGCTGGGAACACAGATACTAGGAAGTCCTTAACTGGATATCTGTTTACTGCTTTTGGGGGAGCAGTTAGTTGGAAGTCACACCTCCAATCTGTTGTGGCTTTGTCCACAACAGAGGTTGAATATATAGCATTGACTGAAGCCATAAAAGAGGCCATATGGTTAAAAGGTATTGCAAATAAGCTAAGTATTTTTAATGGTAACATTTCTGTACACTGTGATAACCAAAGTGCACTTCACTTAGCCAAAAATCAGGTTTACCATGAAAGGTCTAAGCATATTGATATAAGGCTTCATTTCATTAGGGATGTTATAGAATCAAAGTTAGTGGGTGTGGAGAAGGTCTCAACTGAGGAAAACCCCTCTGATATGATGACCAAATCACTTCCTTGGTCCAAGTTCAAGCATTGCTTGGACTTAGTGTGTATGGAGACAGGGGACTGTCCCTAATAGGGGGACAGGTGCAGGAACAGCCAATGATGAGCTTTGATATAATCTTGGTGATATATAAATGATTGCCAAGGTGGAGATTTGTAATTTATGTTACCGATTGTGTCATTCATTTAATTAATCTTCTTCTGTGTTGTAATGATCCAATGGCTGGCTTGGTGACACCTGTGATGGCAAAGGTACTCGGATCTGTGCACAGCTGAGTCATGTGCTGACCTCGTGATGCCGCTAGCTGGATTCCACTGTCTCTCTGGCCGTTCGATTTAAGACACGTGTTGTCATCTGATTTTGTATATATATATATATGCTTAAGATGGGAACTGTTGCCCTAATTCGATTGTTATCTGATCTGCTATAATCCGAGACTGAGAGAGAGGCGATTTGAGAGAGTCCTCTAGGGTTTTGTCTAGGGTTCGTTCTGTGAAAGAATCAGTGGATTTTAAACACTGATTTGAACAGAAGGAACTGTGAAGAACTGTACTGAGGCTTCTCTGTGAAGGTTGATGATCAATAAAAGCACTGAGGCCGTTCCTGTCGTGGATGTAGACCGCTAGGGTCGAACCACGTAATCTTGGTGTTGTTTCTTCCTTTCTGCTTTATCTTATTTTGATTTCTTGCATGCTGCTTTATTTTCTTGTCACGATCTTGTTCTGTTTGTAAAGTTTTTCATAACTTGAATCTGTGATATTTTCTAAGTCAAATAGAAACTCGGGAAAAAACCTTAACAGTGCTGTATCTGGTCAAGTTACTTTTTGTATCGGCGTGATAATGCAATTACAGTGATGTAATTAATGCACGAAAGAGATTTTGCAGTGTCAACAGAGTGCAAAGATAATTCAAATACCATCTAGGCATTTTATTTCAAATACCATATAGCCATTAAGAAATCTATTTAGCTTAATCCCCCCTATTTGCTCTGTTACTGCTCAAAATTTAAGCATTTCGATATTATCTGAGAAGCTATATATATATATATATATATATTACTATATTAGCTCTCTCTGCATCAAGTGCATGGAGATCTATAATTAATTTAGTACTATTTCATTAATATTGAGATACAAAATCAGGGCGACGGAGCTGGTGCAGGGGGAAGAACAGCAGGAAATAGGCTGGAAAAGAGTTTTTCAGCAAGCACTGCGTTTGCTGCGTCCGATGGATGGAATGCGTCCCAGAATACATATTCACTGCGATTGCTGCACAACTTGGAGTTAGGCATGCATAGCCCTCCGATGTTCGTGTCAACATTACAACACGATGTATTGGAAATCTTAAATCCTGCATGAGAAACAGAGTCACATTCAAGACATTGTTTTGTTTACCTTCTTGATTATTCTGAATTTTGAGGCTTTTGGGTTTTACCATATGTGGTGGGATTATCGATCAAATCCAGGACTGCTCGATATGTATCTGCATATATTATTTTTGCATTTGGGAGACGCCCGTTTAGAGAGGCAGCTAGTTTTTGTGCTGCGGAGTTGAATTCCTGAATCCATTGATTTACTCTTTGCAAGCATTGGCCTTTCTTTGATTTTACCCTCTGAGAGGGAATGCAGCCGAGTGGGCCAAGACCATGAATGACCATCTTTCGCGAACCGAGTTGATACAGCCTCTAGCATTTGTAAAAATCCGAATCATCATTTTATATTTTGGGGACAAATAAAGGGTCAGAGATTGAGAATGTTAACATTCTTACAGATAATTGTTGGTCTAAGGTGGAGATCATTAGTTCCAAAAATTCGTCATGTGTGTACTGCTGACCATCTGCTAAAAAGGGTTGCAAGAAATTGTTGACATAATCATTGCTTCCTACAATAATCAAATCAAAGAAATAAGCAAGGAAGACTTTGTCTCTTTTATCAGTAATGATATATATAATTATAGAATGTAAATTTATTATATAAAATACGTAAATGTCTTATAATCGGATTAAAAATAATGAAATTTATTATTAAAAAATTAACTTTTTTAAGTGAATTGCATTTTTATTGATTTTGCGATTGTACACTTATTTCAAATATTGTTTTTTTTTTCTATTGGGAAAAATTAGAGGATTTTCTTGATGGGCCAACGGTTGGGTATTGGTTGCTTTTTTATAAAAATTAATTTAATGGCCAGTTTGTTTTAGGTGATGAAACCAAAATCTTCAAATTCATTTTAAATTTATCATTATATTTTTTTAAAATTCATATATAAAAAATATAATAAAAAATTCAATTTTTTGAAAATTTAAAACTATTTTTTCAAATTTCTATACAAAATTAATATTAAAAATATATATTATAATATTATAATATTATAATATTATAATATTATTTTTTAAACTTTTATTTCATCTCATCTCTAAAAACAAATAACACATAAAAAGAATAATGTTACAGACAAAATAATTATGCAATATATTTTTCAAAGCCAACTTAAAAGACTTAAGTACCGATTCCAATGAAGTACGTGGCTTCATTGCAAAGCTTGTTGGCAGCCACTTCTCCTATTTTAGACTTGATTCTCTGCTTGGTCGTTGCGAAGTTATTTATTTGATCATCGAAGGTTAATCTCTGTATCTATCAATCACAACCATAATAAATCAACAAGAGGGAAAGTTGAGAAATATTATTAGTAATGCATGTAACATTGTAAACTAGTGCTTGAATCAACTCAAAAGCAAATTAAATTGGATGGGTTATTTACAAAATAAAGTCCAGTGTCATTCAGAATTCCGGCTCCACCGGATGCATAATTCACCCCTTCAAGGAGAGCATCATCGTTTTGTGACAAAGACAAATAAGGTGGTGGTGATGAAATCCCAAGCTTTTCCGCTGCAAATTCATGACAAAAATAGTTTTGCTTTAAACATGAAAACAACTAATCAAAACACAAAAAAAAATTATAATAAAAGGTCTGTGATCTGATTAGTATAACTTCCAATCTCTAAAATAGACGCGTGGAGTTTGAAATCCCCTCTCCCAAATTAAAAAATAATAATAAGAAAAGTTTAAGATAAATAAAGTACATATAATGTCACCAATTGTCCTCCCATTTGTGAACCTCCCAGAGGGCTTCCCACCAACATAATCAATACCATACCAAGGAAAATTCGATTTTGCAAGAGAATATTGCAGATAATTGTTATTTCCAACTTCTGTTAAGGAGTCACCAAACACAAATGTCACCGGTGCCGCTGCCGATGCGGCGGATGATGCAGTGGCCAAGACCAACGCAGCTAAAGCCAGCCCAGATAATGCCAAGGCCATCTTTTTTCCTCTTACTTTTGTGAAGAAGATTTCATATGTTTTCCAATTCTAGGCAGTGACACAGCATTTATAGTATGGTTTATAAACAGTACAACATCACTGTTTTAAGTCAAGCCCAATTCTCCAAGTTTGCACATATTAGGTGATTGTTTTCAAAACCATCGAAGCTGAAGTGGTGTGAGCCCTTTTTTTCCATTTTGTTCAGTGCAGCTTCTAGGAAATTTCAGGATTTAAGTAAGCCTCTCTTTTAGGTGTTGGCCAACTCACCTCGTTAGGTCAGCATGGTTAGCTTTGTTTGGTTTTGCCATTGGCGTGAAAATGGCAGTGAGCTTTACTCCTACAAATTACAGTCAGTGACTTCAAGCTATTCAAATGCAATATTTTTGTTCCATGGCAATGAGCTTTTCTATTTCTATAACCTTAAATGATGCATTAAAAGCAAGTCAAGAAGATGCTGTGTTCCTCCGCACATAAAACAAAAATTAAAGCATCATAAATAATGCATTTGAATTATAATGTCTTGTAGAATTTTATAATTTAATATAATATATCAAATTAAATTAATTTATGGATTTATTTTTGTAGAATTTATTTAAGGTTAAAGTATTTTTTTAATATGATAATCCAAAAAAATTTATTATATTTAAAGAATAATATTATATATATAATCATGCATTATAAAATATCTATTTTTTTTTTAAAGAATAAGATTTATTATTACAAAATTTAACCTTTTCATTTAAGTTGATATATATTTATTTTTTAAAAAGTGTACGTAATGTTTATAGATCATATGACTATAAATATCATTTTTCTATTTAAATATAATAGAGAAGATTTCAATGATAAAGACTAGAAAATGAATTATGAGCTATTCAATTTGTCACATCTCCTCAATGGAAAAATAAATAAATATGATCCTTAGATTAATAATAAAAAAAAAATAATAATGTGATACGATTTTGATTATCGACTAGCTAGGTAGGGATAAATTATAAAGAAAAAATCTCAAAGTGGGTATAAATTATAAAGAAAATACAAGTTTGATACTAAAATGAAAATCTTGATATTTATGCCAACAAGAGATAATCTAAAGGGCAAAAGTATATAATGTTTTCTATAATATTTATATAGCTCTTTTTTTCTTTCTAAAATATTTTTTAAGATTAGCTTTCCGTGTGCGAGTGACAATTTACGCGTAAAATAAAATTACCCAGAAAAAACATTATAAATATTATAGAAAACATACGCGTATGATTAAAAAAAGAAAAGAAAAAAAGACTACGCGTATGTGGGTAATCTATTCTCACAGGACTCGTCTGACAAGCTTTTATTCCTACCTTTGATTTTCATAACAACTACGTATGTGATGGTGCAGATCAAAACTGCGCTGTCACATTTGCAGTCTTCAATCCTCGACTGCCCACAGAGTGACGTGTTATTATTTGAGAGGGGGGGGGGGGAACTTAGGGCCTAAGTTCAGTAGTCTATCAGAGATTTATAAGAAAACTGAAAAACCTCTTCACGAGTCCGCAAGTTTTCTGCATTCGCAAACTCTGGTGTTGAGTTTAACGTTCTTTTGATAACTGGTTAGTATTCTGATTCGATTTCTCTACGATTTTGTGCTCATAATTGTTGTATGGTGATCTCTGTGTGTAATCGTCGTTGCTTTTGATAATAGCACAGCTTCTCTTACTCGATTTTAGCAGTGAATAAGGGTTCTCTTGGTCTTAGGGGCAGTAATAGTCTTTGCATCTTAACTAAGGTTTTCTATATAAGATGACGTGATAGTTTTGGATTTTCAATTTCAATATGGTTCAAAGCAATATCAATGGTGTGGTAGCGTGCGGTGCTAATTTGTAATGGTATTTCTCACTTTCCACGTTAGTAAAATAAGGAAAGATCAATGAACAAGAACTGAAGAAAGATCAAGAATTGAAGAAAGAAGCCACAACACTTCTCTTATTCCTCTAGATTTTCGAGGAATCTCTACCCTCCAAAACAGAATCAACTTCCAGATTATTCAACACCCTCTTCTTCAAGGCTCGCGCCCTTTTATACAGAACTAAGACAGAAAACGACGAAGTTATACTATCCTTCACACTATACATTACACGTCTATCAAATGCACCGTTCCACTTACAACAAAATGCACTGTTTACAATTCCCTACCGTTAATTCTGTTACAACCAATAAAATGCATAATACTACTTATCACAACGCACCATTTTACCTCCCCCACTTATACGCACTCATCAACACGATCACACTCTTGCTAAGGCTTACAGCAACCCTGCAGCTACACGGCCAGACTTCATCTTACAATCCCCTTCCCTTAAAGGTCCTTGACCTCAAGGGCCTTGCCAAGCCCCCTCTGTTCAAAGGACCTTGCCCACAAGGTGCAGGTAAAGATCTCTTAACTTTCAGAACAATTTCCATGAGCTGTCTTCAAGAGGTGCACCCACCCACTTCGCTAAAACTTCTGTACCAGCTTGGTTCCCAACTTTTTTCATTCTTCTCTGCAAGATAGACTCAGGTTCAGGTTGAATCTGATCCTCAAAATTCACAATTGGCAAAGTAGACAGTGGTACTATTTTCTGGCCCAATTTCTTCTTCAAACAAGATACCTGAAAAACTGAGTGCATCTTTGAAGAAGGAAGTAGATTCAGTTTATAAGCCACAAATCTAATTTTTTCAATCACCTGAAAGGGACCAAAAAACTTTGGAGCAAGTTTTAAGTTGGGGCGCATGGCCACTGACTTTTGCCTATAGGGCTGAAGCCTAAAAAAGACCCAATCATCAACTTCAAAGCTTCTATCAGTCCTTCTCCTATTCAAATAAAACTTCATTCTCTGTTGTGCTTGAAGCAAATTCTGCCTTAACAGCTGCAACAACTGCTCTCTCAATCTTAACTGCTGATCTACTGCTGCATTTGCAGTGGTACCAAGAATGTAAGCCAACAGCTTAAGAGGTAAATACCCATTAAGGGCCTCAAAGGGTGAAACCTTTAATGAAGAATGGTAAGCGGTGTTAAACACCATTCAACCATAGGCAGCCAAGTACTCCACTCCTTAGGACTGTGAGAGTTTCACTTAACCATTCCCCTCCTGCAGCCAAACTGATAGCGGTTGTTGCGTCCAACTCCTGCTTGCTCTTGGCCTTGGTTGCTTAGAGACAAGGAAGTAGTTGAGTTTAATGGAAACTTTTCCTGCTCCAATTGAATAAGCCGAAGGGGTGGACGAGTAACTAACAAAGCATCTCAAGTAGCCTTCTAGAGATTTGTTCAACACTTCAATTTTCCCATTAGATTGTGAGTGATAGGTAGAACTAAAATTAAGTGAGGTGCCTTGTAGTTGGAAAATCTCTCTCCAAAATGACCTTGTGAATATAGGGATTGTATCCGAGACAATGGATTTGGGTATCCCATGCAACTTGAAAACACTAGAAAAGTGAAATTACCCAAGTACCCCCAGTTATACACGTGAATGCTAAACACAAGCTATTAGTACAGATCAGTAACCAATATAAAATATTAAAAGCATTAACACAATATTTTGGTCACGAAGGGAAACTCTTTGAAGAACTCCTCAAAGGTAAAACTCTACAGGGCAACCAAATTCAAGATAGTCAATTTTATTGATTTAAAGTCTTACAAGTAAACTATTTACAAAACTTTTGTAACCCAATACGCTTACCCAAGACAAACGACCTGCTTGTCTTCTACTGCAGTAGGTAGCTAGAACTTTTGACGCTCTCCAATCTTTGCCTTTCCTAGTGGAACTTCCAGTAATTGAATACGAACACTTCTTCTCCCCCTTGGAGTATACTCTCACTCAAACCCTATGGCTTAAGCACTAGAAGATTTTTCTCTTGAAAATTTCTTCTCACAAAAATACTTGAACATCCTTTCGGCTTCAAGTTCTTTAGAATACTTATAAAAGTATTTGGAAGTGTTGACTAAACCCTTCAGCTGACTCCTTTATAAATAGGCAATGCAGTTGTAGTGATTGATTTGGAGATGGATTCTGCTGATAGGTTTATCCAGATTTTCGGTCTATTACGTTGCTGACGATTTGCGAACAATTCGGACTGGATCATTTCTCCTAGATATTTCTGAGTTCAAATCAGCTTCAGTTTCTTCATTTAAATATTGCATATTTATCTCTTCAACTGACTGTAAGAATTGAAACATATCTAGATTCAAATGCAAACTCTCATCTCTTAATTTAAATAATACTTGAAAAGATTTTCATTTAAATTAAAATCTTATCCTTATCGGATAACAACTAAAATCTTAATAGGAGTTTGAGTCACAGTGAAATTTTGCTGACGGATAAGATCTGATAAGAGTTTGAATCACATTGAAACTCTGCTAAAGAGTTCTGTTGCTAGATTTTGCTGTACTTGATTTTTATCTTCTCAGCACTAGCAGCTGCATATTCAAACTCTTCTTTGGATAAGCTTTATCTCTTGGAACTTGATTTGAAATTCATCTTTGACTCTTAACACCTATCTAGGACTCTTGTAATATCTTATCTTTGAATTTAAACATTGTTTGATAAGAATTACATTACAAAACAAACTCTATCCTTATCAAATTTCACTTAGAGTCCTATTAAAATTACATCCACCCAAAACAAATTTTATCCTTTCGGATAACTTCTAAAGAGTTCTAAATAAAATTACATTCATCCAATGTATAGAATTCAAACCCTAGTCATCTAATTCTAGCCAATTACGAAAATTACATTTACGAAAAGTATGAGCCATTATACTTGCTGTAAAAGGATGAGCAAATTTAGTGAACCTGCCAATCACTGTGAAAGCAACTGAAAATCCATTCGATTGAGGCAGTCCCTAAATAAAGTCGATGGATATGTCCAACCATGGAGAGTTTGGAACTAGTAAAGGCTGCAAAGGACTAGCTTGGAGCAAGGTCTCATTTTTACTGGTTTGACAAACGTCACATTTTTTTGCCAATAAAAGACATAAACATCATTCTTGAACCAGCCTCCTGATATCCCTCCCCATACCTTCCCCAAAAAAATCCAACATAGCTCTTTGGACAATCTTGTGCCACATGACCAGCTTCTGGATTGCAGTGGATGTGGTGAAGTACCTTTGTTTTAAAAGGAGACTCGGGAACCACCACTATCTTCCGTTTCCTCAACTGCTGAATACTGTAATGTTTTGGGCCCTCTAACCCTTGCTGGAGCTTGGAATAAATGTCACTTACGAAAGGAGAGAGTTGGTAAGACTGTTTTAATTCTTCAATCCATTAGGGGTTGGAAAAGTAATCAAACCTACGGTTGCCATCTCCTCTTCAGACTTCCTTGGAAGCGCATCTGCAACTTTATATTCCTTACCCCTCTTGTACTCAATAGAGAAATCATAACGAATCAACGTTGACAACCATTTCTGCTGAGTCTCAATCCCTACTCTCTGCTTCAACAAATACTTTAATTCTTGTTGATCTGTTTTCAATTTAATAGCTTGCCCCAACAGAAAAAGGCCTCCATTTATGGACAATTGAAACAAGAGCCAAAAGCTCCTTTTCTTACGTGGACAACAAAAGAACTTTGCCATTTAAGGCCTTGCTATAAAAGGCAATAGGCTGGCCCTCCTGTATGAACATGGCCCCTAGGCCGAAACCAGCTCAGTCACTGCCTTCTTCAATCTTAGAAAAGATTATGTTGCTTCATCACTCTTCACAAATGAATTCTTCCTCAACAATGCTGTCAATGAAGCTGCTATACCCCCATAATTTCTTATAAACTTTCTATAATGCCTGTTAGACCCAAAAGCCTCTTAAAGCTTTTAAAGAAGCTGGAACTGGCCACTCCAACACGGACACAATTTGGACTGATTAGCCCTCATACCCGAGCCTGCTTTCACATGGCCTAAGTAATCGATCTCTTTACGTCCAAACTTGTACTTGGACATTTTAGTATACAAAGTATTCTTCTTTAGTATCTCCAACACAGATCTGAGATGGTGTACATGCTTACCCAAGTTGCTGCTATAAACCAAGATATCGTCAAAAAAGACCAACACAAACCTTCTTGAAAAAGGCTTGAATACATCACTCATCGGGCCTTGACAAGTAGCAGGGCCATCAGTAAGCCAAATAGCATTACTAAGAACTCATAGTGACCTTCATGAGTTCTAAAAGTTGTTTTTTTAATATCCTCCCTCCTCCTTAACCTGATCTGGTGATACCCCTACCTCAAATCCAGCTTTGAAAAGACTAGCTTCAAACAACTCGTCAAGTAATTCATCAATGACAGATATAGGGAACTTGATTTAAAGCACTTTGATGGTACTTTGATTTAAAGCACGGTAATCAACACACATCCTCCCAAGTTCCATCATACTCTTGACTGAAATTACTGGAGAGGAGAAAGGACTCTGGCTTGGTCTCACCACACTGAAATTCAACAAGTCTTTCACAATGTTTTCAATTTTTATCTTTTGGTAATAAGGTATGTGTAAGGTCTTACAAAAATTGGAATGGTCCATTCATTCAAAGGACTTTGATGATCAAAAGTCCTTTTAGGAGGTAACCCAACAGGTTCACCAAAAACTTCCTTGAACTCCTCAACAGGTGGTGTTATCTCCTGATTCTGTCTGCAAGCTGCTGCTCATGACTTTCAGCCAACATTTGTAAAAACCAACCATTTTGACTAACCAGTGATGACTTCAAGCAACTCTCTTTATTCTGGATTGTGAAATTCATCTGGTTTCAGCCCCTTCAAAAATTAATCTTGAATTCCCAACAGAAAACTCAGTCCTATCAGCAAAATCTCAATTAATAGGCCTCATTGTATTGAGCCATTGGACGCCTATTACCATATCACATCCCCCAATCTCAAAACATGGAAAGGCACATCAAGCTTAGAACCTTGAATCTACACTTCTTCTTGGAAAGACCCATTGGCAACCTTCACTTGTAAAGTAGATTCCCTATGAATCCTCAGCCTTGCAGATTGCAGCACTAGTGGATCCAGTAAATTATGAATACTTCTTGAATCAAGTAGTATTTCGACAGAACAAGCCCCAAGCAACCTCATGGCATTGTTACTAGAATAGCTTGAGATGGCATGGATCGAAAATTTCAATTTTCTTCATAAAGTACAATGCTTTCCTTCCCAACACTTTCATCAACATTAACTAACCCCTTCAGAGTCATCAACAGTTTTAGAAACTGGTACCACAAAATCTTCCCCTTGTAACAAGTAAACTTTAGGACTTTTACAAACATGATGCGGAATCCACTTTTCATCAAAGTGTAACACAACCCATTCCTTCTCTTCTCATCTATTTGGGAGGAAAAAAACCTTTCTAACAGGTATAGTACTCTTCTGCACTTTGGCAGCATTCTCTCCCATATCAAAATTACTCTTAGTGCTTGTTCGGGGTTGTAGTTGAAAATATTGTTTTTAACTTAAAGTTTATAGCTTAAAGATTAATATAATAAGCTTTACTACTAAAATGCCATTTATTGTTGGAAATATATATTTCTAAAGCGTTTTTAAAGTTAGTTACGGTAGTTTTTTAAAAATATATAATTATCTGCATGAGTTTTTTGATAAAAGTTTCAATTTGATACTTTTTGAAAAAGCAAGCTGATATTTAACTTTTTTAATCGAGTAAAGCACTTTTTATAAAATTACCAAACATATCATTTTTTTTTAAAAGTTCTTTGAAAGCACTTTTAAGTCTCGAAAGTTCTTTTGAATTGCTTAAAAGCACTTTTAAGTCTCAAAACGCAACTTCAAACAGGCTCTTAGAGCCATATATTGCACTGCCTCTCCAAGACTTCCTCAAGGCTATTAAGTATTCTTGAATTTTAGCAAGGCAAAAGGCAGCATTTAAATTCACAGGATTGAGCATTCAAATAGGCTATCAAATCTCATTCTTAAGGCCACTCATAAAGCAGCTTAACTTATGTTTTTTGTATAACCCTTTTAGCCTATTTGTCATGGCTTCAAATTGTGCCTTGTAAAATGCCACAGAAGACACTTGCTTTAAACGAGTTAAAGCCTCCATAGGGTCATCATAGGCCATAGGAGGAAATCTCACCTGAACGGTCTTCACAAAAGAATCCCAGCTTGTAAAAATACCACAATAAACAGCATCTTGATACCACACAAGGACTTCACCCGTCATGTGATAAGAGGCCATCGCCTCTGGCTCATTGAAATCTGATGAAATTCAAAGAACTGGGCGGCTTTAAAAAGCCAACCCGCAAGATTAGACCCATCAAAATGTGGAAAGTCTAATTGAACCCCTTTAGGTAATGGCCCCCTTTCATCATGATACATACATCTCCCATACACCCCCTCATCAAGATTTTCATCCCTACCCCCAACAGAAAATGTCGAGCAGAATTTACTTGCTGCCACTCCCATACACCCCCTCATCAAGATTTTCATCCCTACCCCCAACAGAAAATGTACGAGCAGGATTTACTTGCTGCCATTCAATCACAGAACGCAACAGGTCAGTAAGTTGGTCTAACCTACCTGTAAGGCGATAGCTTGATGGTGTTCTTCGAACTGCTTCACCATGCCCTCTTGTTGCTCAAGGTACCTTCGTGCTGCGCCTTTAGAGCTGCTGCATGCCTGTTCTTTGCCATGAGAGATTGAGAGAATCGTCCTCTCTGATACTGATTGTAATCTTTTCTTCACTTCCCACGTTAGTAAAATAAGGAAAGATCAATGAACAAGAGTTGAATGGAACAAGAACTGAAGAAAGATCAAGAATTGAAGAAAGAAGCCACAACACTGCTTTTATTGCTCAGAAATTTTCAAGGAATCTCTAATCTCCAAAACAGAATTAACTTCCAGATTTATCAACACCCTTTTCTTCAAGGCTCGTGCTCTTTTATACAGAACTAAGACAGAAAATGACGACGTTACACTGCCCTTCTCATACTAGTACACTACATTACACATCTATCAAATGCACCTTTCCACTTGCAACAAAACACACCGTTTACAATTTCCTACCGTTAATTTTGTTACAACCTATAAAATGCATAATATTACTTATCACAACGCATCGTTTTACCTCCCCCACTTATACACTCTCATCAATACGATCATGCTCCTGCATGGCTTCACAGCAACCCTGCAGCTACACAGCTAGACTCCATCTTACATAATTGTAACCGTAGCTGTTATGATATTTTTTTTTTCCCTTTTCATGTCTTTTGCAGTGTTTATTCCTTACACTGCACTTTTGATTAACGTACAGGCACTTGAATTTGACTGAGGGGGAAGGCGTGTTGTAATACTTTGGGTACTGATTAATCAGGCTAATTGAATTGAGCAAGTCTTTTGAAGGGTAATCCAGGAGATATGGCCATGATAACCGATGGACTGAGGCACAAAAATGGTTTTGAGGACAATGGAATAGTGTTTAGGCCATGGTCTGATCTTCCCATTGAAATTTTGGATATAATTGCCAGACAACTTGATATTGTTGACCATATATCGTTTCGTGCTGCCTGTAAGAATTGGCGAGAAGTTCAGGGGCTTTCACTTGTCAAATTACCTTGGATAATGGGACACTGTTGGGCTACTGAAGAAAATGTCTACAGTTTATGCAGCTTCTCCCTCCTAACTGCCAAATGGAGTCATAGTACCCGTAACAATTTTGAGAGAGAAGGGTTTAGGGATTTATATGGTGCAGCCATATGTGCTTCAAAACATGGCTGGTTGCTTCTACAGAAATCTAACTTGTCGTTCTTCTACAATCCTTACACCAACAGTATAATCAAACTACCCGATCTTAACATCAGCTTCAATCGAGCTACATTCTCCTCTGTTCCATCTTCTCCTGATTGTTTTTGCTTTGCAATACAAAGTTCCAAAGACAGTATAAAAATCTACATACACGTGTGCCAGCCTACCGACCATCAATGGACAACATTTGAGTTTCATGGTATTGGGAAGGCAGTTGAGGACGTGGTTTACAGTAATGGGACTTTTTATTGTGTCTTTAGTGGAGGGGTGTTGGGGGCCTTTGATCCTGCAGGCCGTGAATGGAGTTTTCTGAATATATTATCGATTCCCGATGCCTCATTTTGGTCTAGGGCTCATATGATTGAGTCTCATGGGCAGCTCTGGTTGGTGTGTCCTTCTAATTGCTTTGAAGTTTTTAAATTCAACTGGTTATCACAGATTTGGGTGAAGACGCGTACATTGGGATGTCGAGCTTTATTTCTTGGCTGTACCTCGTTCTTGGTTTCAGCGGAAGGAGAAACTTCCAGTTTTGCAGATAAGATTTATTATCATTCTGATTCTGTCAGTTGCTATTATTCAATGGAGACTAGATGCAATTATCGATGTGAGACGACTCCAACTCGATGGGGGACTCACAGAATTTGGATTCAGCCTCCTGAGCAGGTCTAGCCAATTAGCTGTCTTTCTGCGCTTGCGCTATGAAATAGCCCACTGTTTACTATTTGAATAATGCTCTTTGGGCACTTGTTTGAGTTCTGGTGCTATGAAGTTATAGGATTTATTGCTCTTGCCTCCAGTAACAATTGCCTGAATTACAAAGTATTTTTGTTTTTTGATAAGTACAAAGTTAAGAAAATTAACTGCATCACTGTAATGACGAGACCTTGCGAGAATATTTACTAGTCCTTGGATGTTTACTATTTATTTTTTTCATCTTTTGAAGTTACATTATATATATGTATAGAGAAATGCTTGTTGCACACGGCTTTGGGGACACTTGCGGACACTTTGTTCATGTAGATAAGTGAAACGAGGCGGATGCATTTCATTTTCCTCCTTCCAATGCTCCCACCCAATTTCTCTTTAATCACTTTTTTTCGTTCTGTAAAGTGTAAACCTTAGAAATTCCTTTCTCCCTGATGAGTTGGCCCTGACTTTAGGTCCTGTTTATGATCCCATCTTCTTCCGTTATTCGTATCCATCAAAGCAAATACATGTAAATCTCCTGATTTTGGCGAACTCTGAACCACTTGGGCATTATAGAATCATGGAGAATATTTGAATAAAAAAGAATATTGAAATTTCTATATTAATTGTGAAGTGTAATGATGAAGTTAATATATAGACCAAAGTACAACAGAGTGCTACGGAAATAAGTTTAAACTTGAATATAAATGAAATCCCAAGAATCACGGACATTGTTGCCGAGTCTCATCTTGTTGCCAAATTTCATAAATCACGTTGACGTTGCTTTATTTCTGATGCAGGAACATTGTTGTCGAATCTCTTCTTGTTGTCGAATCTCATCTGCTTTTGTTTGAAATTCGAGTGCAAATTCTCTACTACAGCATATTTGAACGATTCCAGATTTCCTGGTTCTTCAATTTCAAATTTGCTAGATTTTTCACTTGATCTAACATGCGTGAATGGTTTCCCCGATTCTCTCCTCTTTCGCTTTCTACAACATTTCAGATTTCCCTCTCATTTGTGTTTTGTCTTCCTTCTCTTATTTTTTCTCATTTGTGTGTACCTATCACTACTCTTAATAATAATCTGGCCGACGTGGCCGTCATTGTGTCCCCAAACGGTACACGAAGGCGTGTGTATCTAGCAGAACCCGTATGTATATGATTTGAGAAAATCTATATGCAGTCGGTTTAGGCAATCGGGAGACAAACACTTGACATAATTGGGTCCCTCTTTCTTCTTCCCTCTTTCACTCCCCATTCTTTTTCTTAGCAGCCATTTTCTCTCTCACTCACTCTCATTGAACAGATGCTTTTTCTCTCATTTCAGGTTTTTGATATTCCATTGATCATCTTTATTGTTTTTTCTACCAACTCGATGGGGGTTTGTTGTTTCTTCTTGCCGTTTGGTTGCCTTTTTAAAGATCTCGGAATACGAAAAAAGAAATAAAAAATAAGAGGGTTGAAGATTTTATAATTTTTTTTCTTGGATTGTACGCTGATTTTTTTTTTTTCTCGTTAACCAAACGGGCTTTATATGGTATTTTCCTTTATGATTTTTCCCTCGGCAACAAGTCCAAGCAACCCAAAAGCGACGGCCTCACCCCCAAGCAACGCTAAGAAAGGGACGTGAAGGCGCTACAAAAAAAGATATCGAGAAAATCAACTCCGTCCAAAACACGACCAAACCAGCTAGAGAAAGTAATACTTTAATGGAACAGAAAGCCTCATCAATCTAATCCCACAAAAAAAGATCCATTTATTTCCTTGAATTCTCATAACATCAACAATAGACCAAAACATAGCTAAAATATAGTAACAATACACCCGTATCATCTTTGACTTTGGTTCTAATTTCTCTATTTCTTAAGAATACCAAGTTGGACTGTTGTTCTATATATATATGTATATAGTATATATCCCTTACAATGCAATAAAAGACAACAGATGGAACAACAATGTTCTGATCAGTCGTTGACTACGGCAAGGTTGGACAAAAATAAACTTATAATATCAATCAGGATGGAATTATTTTATGTCCCCAAACTAAACCTGTCAAGTTGTAGATTATTTATAATTTTGATCCCCTCGAAAACGTTAAAATGAAAGAACAAACTCAGGATACCGACGGCTGGAATTAAAAAAAAAAAAAAAAAAGGGAGGATTTTCAGAAGTGATTTGTCTTTATATTAACAAGGAGCAGCAAGAGACGGAAACATCAAGCCACAGAGCAACTCTAGCTAGCTGGCTATTTTATGGTCTTTTTTTAATTCTGTGTTTTGCTTAGAGAATAACCAATATGCCATGTGTTGGGAACTTGGGATTGATTTCTTTATTTTGTTTAGAAAAATGATTGAGATAAACCACACTCGGCACATCCTATCTCACGTGTTACTGTTCACATGAACAGTAACACGTGAGATAGGATGTGCTGAGTGTGGTTTATCCCTAGCATACCTCTTTTGTTTAATAAGGAGAAGATTCTCAAATCTCAAGTCCCGAGCGTACCCCTATAATACATTTAGAACTTCTAGAAGACTAGAACTACATTCGCCGATGAAACCTGACTTGTCCGCGCTATAATACAATACGCGGTTTGACAAAATTTACACTTAAAAAAAAAAAAAAAAAGAAATTCTATGGGGGAATGTTCTGTGAATAGAATGTTCTGTCCAACTTTATCGAAACGCTCAAATTATTTTTCTCCCTCTTTTCATTCGAATGAGGAGGTAACTGGTAAACCGTAAAAGTAAAACCAATTCAATTCATTAGGCAACACCTGAAAGCGAATGACTTGGGTTGGCATTGGGAGCAAAAGTGAAAAGCCCTTTCCCCTTTGACATGATTTATGATGAGGGCAAGGAGCAAGGCAGGTATAAATATTATAATTTAGACAGGTGTCACTGCCACATTCCTTGTCAAAGTTGCCTTGCCAATTGCCTTTTCTTAATTTACTTTTTTTTTTTTTGTTATTAGTTGTCAGAAAATATAAACAACAAACAGCGCAGTCGAGGCATGTGAATTGAGAATTTCCCCCACCGTTTTCGCAACATCTAATAAAGTAATTTAATAATAAACATTATAAAGGTGTAATTTTACGTATAAATGCGTAAATATTATATAATAACTTTAAAAAAAATTATTATTAATTTATTTTATTATTATATAAATTTCATATTTTATTCAATTTTTGTAAATGATTAGAAATATCATTTTCATTATAAAAAGAAAACAAATAACGGAGACGTGCTCAGAAACGAGGTTCATTACCTCTCCTAAATCCAGCAATCAAAACAACAAAGGCACGCACTTGGGTCATGAGTGTCAGTCACACTTCAACGCCCAAATAATTACCACAGCCTGGCTTAGCTCCCCAGCCTCTTTCCTCTCTCCCACGTCAACTTCTCTCTCTCTCTCTCTCTCCTATATATATATACACACACATACAATTCGTCCAGTTCCTTCTTTCTTATTCCTTCCTTCGTCTTTTTCTCGGACAGTCTTCTGAATTGAACGGAACAATCTTGAAAGAAATGTCCTTCTCATGCGGTGTTGAATGCGTGCTTTTACTCGGCTGCACCCGTTGGGCATGGAAGCGCTGCACCTACGTCGGTTCCGATGATAGCGCCACCTGGACTTTAGCTACACCTGAGGAGTTCGAGCGTGTGCCCCGCATCTGCCGCCTCATCCTCGCCGTCTACGAGCCTGATCTCCGCAACCCCCAGTTCCTCCCCTCCGGCGGCTACCGACTCAACCCTGACTGGGTCGTCAAGCGCGTCACCTACGAACAAACCCATGGTAAGGCGCCCCCTTACCTCATTTACTGCGACCGCGACCGCCGCGAGATCGTCCTCGCCATCCGCGGCCTTAATCTCTCCAAAGAGAGCGACTACAAACTTCTTTTGGACAACCAATTGGGTATGCAGATGTTCGACGGCGGCTACGTCCACCACGGCCTCTTGAATTCGGCGATCTGGATTCTCAACGAGGAGTCCGACACCCTCAGCCAGCACTGGGTAAACACTGGATGCGACTACGATATGATATTCACCGGGCATTCGCTCGGCTCTGGAGTTGCCGCTCTTTTGACCGTGATCGTGGTGAACCACCGGGACCGCCTCGCCGGCATCCCGAGGAGTAAGATCCGCTGCTACGCGGTTGCACCCGCCAGGTGTATGTCGCTCAATCTGGCAGTCAAGTATGCGGATGTGATATACTCCATTGTCTTGCAGGTCAAGTATTTTCGGTTCTTTTTTTTTTCGTTAAATTGCTTCGATATTTGTCTGTTATAATGTAATGCTCTGTTTCTATCCGTATGTTGTTGGTGCGTTAACCTTTTATGCTTTTTCAATAGAACTCCCATCATTAATGGAACCAACAGTTACGAAAAATATCTCTTCTATATGCAAAAGCTTGGGTATATGACTGGCATCTCCTGCTAATTTCGTTTCTGAAAACTTCTGATTACAATTGGCTCGAGAATTTTTACAAATCTCTTTTAATTATTGCTCCTGAAGCTGCCACTTGGTTTAGTTTAGATCGTCATATTCAACTGGACTGAGAGTGCCACCTCTTTAAATTATTCTTGTCCAGGATGATTTCTTACCAAGAACAGCCACCCCATTGGAAGATATATTCAAGTCTATCTTCTGGTTAGTATTCGTCTCCTAATATTTCAAAAGATAAACCATTCTAAGTAGTCAAATTAGTGGAGTGATGATCTCTTAATCCAGGCCTTGATGCTTTCGACAGCTTGCCCTGCTTGTTGTTTTTGGTTTGCTTGAGGGATACCTTCGTCCCAGAAGGTAGAAAGCTCAAGGATCCAAGAAGACTTTATGCACCTGGAAGAATGTACCATATCGTAGAGAGAAAATTTTGCAGGTACCATTTGCTTCAACTACAGTGGAGTTTTAATCTTATATTTTAATTAGGGATTGTAGATATTTCCCCCTTTTTATTCAAAGCGATAATTTTTGTGTGCCATAGAATGAGCTGACGATAGTAATGGTAGTCATAAGGGTTATGATTGAATAATCTTCTTGGCGAATGCACTCAACCTGTCTTGCATGCATCTTTACCCATGACAGCAATCAATAAATTCATATTTGACATTTTTCATAATTTTCATTAAGGTCATGATTTCTATGAAAATGAAAATATCATCTTCACATAATCAACTCATGTCATACTAAGATGGAAGCCAGTCCTAACATTTCTGAGATATCTATATTTTGTCCCTTAAGGTGGGATTTCCCCTCTTACAAGAAAAAGGGGGAAGGCGGTTGTCAACTTTAACTCTTGGACTATTGTTTCAGGTATAAATGCATGTTGTTCTCATGCCACTTTAAATCTATGTATTCCTCCCTCCCACTCCCCTCCCCCACCAGCATCAAAACTTCCACTTCTAGAGCACGTTTTAAAATATGCAATTGATATGTCTGGTTATATGTGGTTGGCGTCTGATGAAAGAAGTAAATCATCTGAGCTATGAAATGTACTATGTGGTCCGATGCAAATCCGATTTCAAAAGTGAACTTACCCTGCTAGTTCGTAAACCTTGAAAAAGTTGTGAGGAAGGCCTCCTATTATTCTGTTTAGAGTTCAGTTAATTTTCACAAATTTACGTTTTCCAAATATATGTATTAACCATTTTCAACTATTCTCCTCTTTGGGGACTGTAGCACCATATTTTGGACAATATTGTTGCTCTTGTTTTGAGTCCCCGATCACTTGGTATATTGCAGATGCGGGAGGTTTCCTCCAGAGGTCAGAACAGCCATTCCTGTTGAAGGGAGATTTGAACATATTGTCTTGTCCTGTAATGCAACATCTGATCATGCAATTCTTTGGATAGAAAGAGAAGCAGAAAAGGCTCTACAAGTATGTAAGAAGCAGCCATTGACATTCTCTTACTCTATGCTCATATTTTTGTCATTCGTGCTCCCTATTCCTTTATGATCATGAAATTTTGATTAGCAGCAGAGTAAAAGAAAACAACAAAAACAATAAAATATACAACAGTGTGCTTTGGGAAGCAGCTTGAGAGTTTTTTTTTTTCTTGGATGATGTGAAACCTCACCAAGGCAAGACTCTTCGAACCCATCCCTAGGGAGTAAAACTTGGGTACACGATCAAAACTGTGCATAATGTAACCCAGAAAAATTCCTAGTGCAGAATCAAATCCAGGAAGGATTTTATTCTTGTTTATCTATGGATCCATTCAAATTCATTTCATTGATATAGATCCATTAATTTTTACTTGTTAATACTTATCAAAAAAAAAAAAAATTTTACTTGTTAAGGATCAGATGTTAGTTTATTAGCATGAAGATGGTTGATGAACTTGAGCTCTGTGTCAATGATTAGCATGTCTGAGACACATCTTATAGGCTTGTGTCCTTGTCATGTATGGCACTAAATATCCTTCTTCCACTTTTTTTTTGGGACAAGAAAAAGAAGTCTTGAAATCTTCATCTAATTCTGTTAACAAAGTAGCACATATGACAGATCAATCAAGTTATCACCGCTTATATGGTTAGAAGTACTCAAGATTAATGAGTTTTCTTTATATGTTCTGCCTTACTATTGATCATGGAAGTAGCCAAGGACTTTGCGTCAGATAGAATTAGTTGACCATGCTGTTGACGGCTGTCTTGTGCATCCAATAGACAGTCATTAACAGTTTAGTCTTAGTAAAAGGTGATGATACACTTACCATTATTTTACTACTTGTTTACCATGCTTTGTACATCTATTTTTTTTATTATTCTTTTAAATATTTTTTTAATATCCTTAATCATTAAGAAATTTTTTTAAAAATTATATAATTTTACTAATAGTCACTTTCTTAACCATTAAATAAAAAGAAATTAAAAAAAAAAGTGGTAGATGGAGAGTAAGGCTATCATTATTCCTTAGTAAAACTCTGCAGGACCTGTTGAGTATCTATGACGATGAGATGATAAGCTAGTGCCTCTATTGCTCTTTTACTCGAGAATGTCAAGCTAACTATTAGACTACTAGTGTTTTAGTTGTCTTTTGAACAAGTTACTAACCATACATAGCATTCTTCCTATAGAGAATGAGGGAAAGCATTCCCCAGATGGTAACAACTGCTCCGAAAATACAGAAATTCGAGAGGTTGTTAACCCTTGAAAAAGAACACAAAGATGCGCTGGAAAGAGCTGTCAGTTTGAACGTGCCTCACGCCATGACCGCCCCTGAGGAGGAGTTACTATCTCAGGACGGTGAAGCAGAGTGTTCGGGGAGTCAGAATGAAGATGCCTTAAAATCCAAGACAGAGTCCCCTGGTGAAGGGACCAAATGGGATGAAGTGGTTGAGAAGCTTTTCAAGAAGAATGAATCGGGAGAATTGCATCCAAAGAGAGAAGCACATGCGCCACAATAACATCAAGTATTTTTTCTCCGCTCCTTTGTTCTCTTACACATTTGTACATCTCTCTTGTAGAAAAGAATTTTCGCGATGATTTATATAACCCCGGTTTCACCAGCCAAAAGAGGAAAAAAAGTTGACCAACTTGGAATTCTTGTAAGAATTGCTTTAAAAATTTATATGGTTTTATTAAATTGGTATGTGGGGAAGTTTTGATTCTGTAATCTTTTATTTCTTTATTACTCATAAAATTCAAATAATAGCCTACATACCTTTTTTCCACCTTTACAATCTCCTACATGACAATCCAAAGGAGCATTGATTTCACGTGCAACCCGTCCCAAGCGAAATGGAGATGCTGTAATTATTCACAAACCGTTCACTACTGAGGAAATACCATATCTTCAATTCTTGTTCAGTTTTTCACAGTTGCAGCATACGGAACTACCTCACTAACGTTAGGAACGGTAAATAAATATACTCAAAATTCATTCATTACCCAAAACTTGAAAATTTATAAGTAAATAATAACGAGAAGAAGCACAAAAATTAAACTAACTAATGAGAATCGTCATACAGCTTCATAAACGCCAGGGCATGCAAATCTAAGCATTAAGCAACAGAAGGGACGGAAGTCGCAAAAGAAATAAACCAATTTGTACACAACAGCTCACATAAGCTAATATCTAGGTCATCGTTAAGATCATCAACATGGTAATTCCCGAGCAGTTCACAGCTTGAAGATTCAAGTGTGCTTGGCTTCAGCATGGTAATTATCCAGGTCATCGTTAAGATCATCAACAGACATATCCACAGCTTGATTGTTTTCACGACCACGGCCCCGTCCTCGGCCTCTGCCTCTGCCACGGCCCCCACCCCGACCCCTAGCTGGACCTTGACCTTGACCCCGAGCACGGCCACGAGCACTCATACCCCCACGACGGTTTCGACTACAAGAACAAACAGAAGCCTGCAAATTAGTTGCAAATATCTATACTACATTTTGAATGGCGATAGCCCAACACTTGATGCAAGCAAGAAAATAACTGGCATCAAAACGAGACCCATCTCAGCTATTATTCCAAGAAAAGAAGCTCAACAATTGGAATGATTCCTTCACACCCATTATGCTGGTATGCATGACAAACTTCCATCATCCATATCAACTCTTACCATGCAAATGCTTTGTGCACGGGCAAGCACGAAGAGAAAACATGAGGGGTGAACAGTGGAGATCATGACTCTACCAAGTCCCGACTCTTTACGACATTCAAAATTCTAATCTTGAACAGATTCTTTTCCTCAGACATTTTGCTACATATACCCAAAAAAGCACAAGCATAAAGTAAAAACTAAAAACCATTCCAGCAAACATCCACCATACCCAACATAAATCAGGTTTGGTCTCAATCGCAATACACTGCTGAATAAAGTCCAGTCCTAAAACCAGCTGGCTCCATTAAAAAGCTTCAATCAGGTTCATGACACAATTTGAGCTCAGCAACATGTGGAAAACAATAACTTGGTTGGAGTCAATCAAGTTTAGGCCCAGGTCACACTTGACCCAACTTCACAAAGCAAAGCTCAGAAATTCCACACTCGACTTCATCTCAGCTAATCTTCTTCATAGATTTTAGTTCCAAACACACAGCCAACCAACCCCATGAAATAAAGGTCATGTAGACTGACATCTGAATTAGGGTCAAAACTCAAGTTTAGCCACAGCTGATCCAACTTAAACTAGCTAATAACATTGGCAATGGCTTATACATCTTCATATTCATCTTCGTATCTGCACAATCTCTCTCTAAATTAGCCTACATTAGATTATGCATCTTTAAAATTTTGCATAGCTATGAATAGTATTTCTTCATGTTTGAAAAAACATTACTCTCCAAACATTATTTTACTGTTTTTTTCTCTCTCCTACCCATTCAAATATACTTTATAAAATTTGTATTAAGATGATTTTGATACATGAAATTTGTATTAAGTTGATTATACAAATTGTTTCTAAGAACATGTTAATATTTATTGATAAAATTGGTCATTTTGATGTATGAAATTGGTAATATTTGGATATATGGAATTGAAATTTTTGAGCATAGGTTAAATGATAGGATTTGCAGTGGGTGACAATTGTAAAATACATAAAAATAATAATTTTAGGAAAAAAATAAAAAATAATATTTTTTTATTATGTGGTTCAAAGATGAAGATGCATAATTCAATGTGCAAGTTTTTCTTGATATGCAAAATCAATATTCAAAAGATGTGATTTTGAAGATGCATATAGAGAAACCAATACTAGTAATCTAACATCCGGCACTCAGCTCGGCTAGGGATTATTTTCTTTTCTGTCCTCTGGCCGAGCTAGACAAATTTCTAGGATAATTCTCAAACAAGAAGCAACATTAACACATGACAATTCCTTCCAATTTGACGAATACAATAATAACGTATGCAAAGTGGTCTGACATATAAAAAGTAAACTAGACAGCCAAATAAGATGAAAAAAATATGAAATGATCTTGATATTTATCAAGCACAGTTATATTAGTAGCCAAAAACAAGTATTTAAGATAGAAAAATGTAGCAGCACACAAAAAACTTACCCAGAGCCTCGGTTAACAGCAGCAGAGCCTCCAATAGGACCACCTCCAGGCCTGCATAACTCTAAGCATCAGTAGGTACTTTTTTTTATATAGGTAATCATACATCAGTACGGTACTTATAAATGCGTTAAAACATAATCACTAAATGGAAAGATGCAACTATAGAGACAGGTAAAAAAGTAAAATATACATGGTACAAGACAAAATTGCACCTTGAATGCAAAATATACATGGTACAAGACAAAGTTGCAATACAGTATCAACAAGTTCAGAGACATGATATAATATTCAGACAGCAAGCTACACAATATCTAGATGGAGAATTATCTTTAAGAAATCATTGCATGTTTGATAATTGTACTCAATTTCCAATAACACAACACAATTAACACTAACGGGATAAAAAGAAAATATCCAACTCTGATGTCATTAAAGAAAAATAATTGAAACACCATCCTTGATCCTTGGATAACCACCACTCAGAAACCTTTAAACAAGAAAAAAAGAAAATGACAAATTTGAAACTTTGTAATGTAATTTCAGTCACTTCTGTAAACAAATTCAAAACTGATAAGACATCAAATGATAGGTCGTTGAGATGGAGGGGGGAAAAAAATATATGCAAATGATACTTGCAGAAGAATGAGGATAATTTGAGAGAGGGCATATAAATAACATACGTCATAACAACTGTTCTCTTCCTCCTTCCATTTACTCCAGTCACATTCACACGAGCTGAAACAGGCATTTCTGAATTCGCACCTACAATTTCAATCCTCATGGGTTTACCATCCAAGAGAACATTATTGTACCGCTTAAGAGCTGCAAATGCATCACTTCTTCTGGTATATACAACTTCAGCCGAGCCCTGTAACCAAGCAAAAAAAAAAATTACGCTTTATCCAATTACTTGTATATGATCACAAAAGTCTGATAAAATACCATAAACAATCGCAAATAAGCACAATCAACATATGAAGATGAATACCAAACAAACTTAACCATATAATTGGAGTATATCACACTAACCATATATGTGACACTTAACGATACATGATGCATTTATTGCAGCACAGAATGAAACTAGTGTGCTTTTCAGCAAATACCAAGGAATGTGGTTCATCCTGATTATTTTACTGGAAGGAACAAACTCATAAGACTTACTTTTTTAACAGTAAATAAGGACTTTATTAAAATAGGCATAGCCAAGAATACGGGACATACAAGAGCAACACTCATGCATGAGGGTCTAAAGATACAAGGAAATCACGTATGTTCATGCCATTAAAGTCTATTACAATTTACCTCACAAGACTTAATGGAAACATGAAAAAATTACAAAATACATCCAAGGTAAAGCTAAGCAGCCTGAAAAAGCTATGACTTTGTTTCATATATTTTATTATAACATGGAAAAGGCTATGGGTTGCAAACCAGCAAGCATCAGATGGGAAAAGTAAAGCATTCCAAGGACTGTACTGGACCAAGAGATAATAGCAGGTAAAAAATATATATTTGTAAGACACACTCTGGCCATGATAACGCAACTCCATTTTAAGAAGACTGTCTAAGCTATGAATTTAGTTGTCTTAGAGCTGCTTATGTAAATACTTCATCTTGCATTCCTAGTCACAATTTTGAAAATCTTGGTCTCCAATTAGGGTCTGTGGTCCTGCTAGATTAAGGCAGGCTCTACAACCTGATAAAAAATCTACTCTATAACTCTATGAGTTGAATAAATGAATGAGATTTTTCTTGATCATAGGACACATAGTTGCTTACAATGTTCTTGTTCTTTCTTACTTCCTTTCATCCCTACAATATTCACTAACGTAACTAGGTTTTCGGCTACTTCCAATAACATTAATACAACAATTGACAGTCAAACAAGATAAGAATGAAAGCAATTCTGTATTATACAAGAGGAGAATCAATCCTACTACTGTCAAGGACTCCAAAGGGGTATCAATGCCACTTTTCTTGCAGGGAGGGTGTGCTGACCCAATCAGAGCACCAAGCCAAATCAGGATGGGTTGAAGTGAATTGTAAGCAGTGGCATCAACAAGGAATAGGGCTTAACAGTCCAGACAGGCAAAGAAACAAGGCAGATACAGAAACAAAATTGTTTGAACAAGTAAAAAAATGCAATTTAGACCTGTCGATATAATAAGATTCCCATAGAAATATCAATAATATTGGTGTGTCTTATCATTATAAAATTTTCTGCACCAACCTACAGAAAATATTGATTTCAAAGGAGTTGGTAACTTGGTCGTTTAATATGGGTCCAACGTATGAATTGAAGTCTAACAGTCTGCAAAAAGCCAGGAAACCTAAATGCAAAAGGAACATCCCTCAGCCAATTGACAAGTAGTAGGACTAAATTGTCCCACTACATATATATATATTGAAAAGTTAGCTCTAATAGATATTATGATATGCCATACACATCCCAATTTAGCACACAAAACAAATGACATGTACTTTGCAAAAGTACTTACACTTGGGCGACCACTTTTGTCATAATGAACCGCATATCGTTTCAGGTCTCCAATCTCGCAGAACAGTTCCTGAGTTGCACATCAAGTTTCAAGTGAACTTCAAGAAAATTTCTCTATAGATAGCCCTTAAGATGAAAGTGTATGGCTTGATCTGTACCCTTATATCTTCGTTAGTTACTCCGTAATCCAAGTTGGAAACATATAATTTTGTGCCAATTTCTATCCCTGGTATTCCTGCAGCTCTAAGGCTCTCTTCAAACAGATCATGCTGCCATGGAAAAGTCCTGGTTCTGCGGATAGGCTGATTGAAAGCACACAGAGAAAGAATCCAGATGGGAAAAAGGACACGTCAGCTGATTACCAGAATATACGACTCACCATTCTTCAAGCTCAATAGATCAGAAAATTCCCAGTAAACATAAAAGAAACTGCTAATAGAGTAGAATTGAGTTACAGTTAACATACTCAACAACCCCACACTCAGAATTCAGTAAATTAAACTAGTGGATGGTAGATGGGAGTAAAGGATTTAACCCACTGCATATAAACCGGTGCTATGATAAGATTGAGAGCTCCAGTTCTGAAGTTAAGCGAAGGAAGCTCCTTTGCAAAAAACCATGAACTAGGATATACTGAATCTTTCACTGAAGAAATTCCCCGCATGGCAAGAGGTCCATCACAAATTCCCAGTCAAAAGTACCAATCATCAAACACACAAGTGACTGAAAGTATATAATATGAGTCATAGATGGTTCTAGTGAACTCAACCCCAGTAAGTGTTAAGTTATTTTATGCTACCAGTGCGAGCTCCATTTCAGAAGTTCACCTAATGAAAATCTCCTTTGCATACAATGCTAGGAAGTAGCATTATAACTTATGGACACCATCATAGAGACTCCCCACATAATCATCGTGATCTGTAGCAAAGCCCCCAATGCCTAACCCAACAACCCATAAGTACATATAAATTGCAGAGATAATGGTTCAGATGCAACAGAGCTCGAGTACTTTAGTGCCTGAGTCATAATGAACTTCTCCATGAATAAATATAACAGTATAGATCCTCTTCTTTTTTGAGTCTCTAATTCTGAACTAGAGAACCTCTTGTATTTGGGTTGTTTAAGCATGTCAGATTCTCAAGCATGTGTATAGACATCCACAGTTTTGAGCTTGCCTTGGCAATTGTATAAGATGATGGCCGAGCATTCACTCCAAGAGGACCTCTATGAGCTGGACCAGGCATTCTTCCAATATTAGATGCCCTGCCTGGTCCACGGCCACGGCGAGCCCTACCTCGTCCTCTACCTCTCTCACGGGAACCTCTGTTCTTTATAAGATCATCAAGTGACATATCCAAAGCAGTAGCCATAATATCTGTGGAATTATATATTCTTGTAGAGAGCAATTTGTACCTGCAATTTCAGGACAATTAAAATAGCATCAATATAAAATGTTACCGTAAAATTATGCACATGCATGCTGAAGATTAAAGTTCAATGCACCTGTCAGACTTTGTTGCAAAGACCATTATACAACATACCAATTTTTTAAACAATTAATTTGTCTTCTGAAAGCTATTTTAGATTTGTTAAAACTTAATTAACCAGTTACTATTACAAGTTTCTACAAGGAGAAGTTAATGACAATTACAGAAGTTAGACCGGAGCTGAAATGGTCAAACAAGTCATTCATTGGATCCATCCCATGTACAGTAATGCAAGCCAGAAATCATTTCCTGGTCTATACGGACTGTTCGTTTTGGAAGTGATCTTATCCTGACGTCATGTTGTGCAAACCAAACAAAGCCGTAAACTATTGCCAACCAAATAATGTGAAGAAATAATTCTAAAACAAAACAATAATCATAACCTAAAATATTTCGATGCAACCAGAATTCACTGGTCAGTTCCAAACAGAAAGTGGAATATAAAAAATCCAGATACAAACTTGTTTCAGTTGACCCCAACTCTAAAAGTCCAGAAAATCAAAACAACACAGAGAGTACGATAGAAAATTCACTTATTTTCCTTTTCCCCTCTTTTATCAGCATCCAACAATCAAGCAAACGTTAAACAAATAAACGGATAGGAAAAGCCATTGAAAGATCAAACACGGGTATTTCATCACTATCTTGTATGTAATGTAGCAATTGAAACTAGAAGGCGACAAACACATAGACGTATGCATTCGTGTGAGTACTCATGCATGTTAATATACACAGACGAATGAATATATTTAAGAAATAAAATCAGATCAAACATTAACCACCAAGGAAAAAGTTATCTCCCATTAAAAAACTATATCTGAAGCTTTTTCTAACGTTCCAACAGTAAAGAAAGAAAACAGGGACACCTAGACATTTAATTTCCGATCTCATACTTGAATCTAGGGCTCATTAACACAGAACACGGCTTTATCCGACAGATCAAAGCCAGAATTCAAATAAATATACCTAAAAACTCACAGTAACAGGTAAAAAGAGCGGGAGAAAGATACCTAGAGATTATCACGAAAACCAGCTGGTGGACGAACAAGAAGAAAACGATCACGGAACGATTAGGATTTCGTATAATAGACAGAGGAACAGAGAGAGAAAGAGATATCGGGGTGAGGGGGCAAAGAGCCAAACACCTGTGAGATTTGTAAGGGCTATGAAGCGAGGGCGAAGATGGAGAGATCCTTCACCACGAAGGAAAACGGAAGGAAGAGGGAAGGGGTTAGGGCTTCTTTCGGGGAAAAAAGCATGGGAAGAGCTTTTATTTGCTCCTGTGATTGGGTTTGGATCAAATGTCGTCACGTGGCGGTCAGCCAATGGCAATATTCTTCTTTGGTTTTTATTTATTTGCTTATTTATTTTAGAGAAATATTAGTTTCTAAATTTAGATTTCGTTTAAAGTTAGAAATAAGATAAGATGAAAAGAATTATAAATAATAATAAAATAAATAATTAAAATGAATTAGATAAATTAATAAATAATTGAAATGGGGTGAAAGTATAAAATAAATTATGAATAATAAAAATGAATTTTAAAAACAAATAGAATTCATATTCCATAGTCACTTTTGTCGTATACAAATTGTAAGTGATTACTGTTTATGAGATGATATGGAATCTACTTTACAAATATATGAAATAAGAAAATATAGTTAAATATGGCAAAATTTATAATTAAAAATAGTTTCATTTTTTTATCTTATTCATGATATTTCAATTAAACGATATTCATAAAATGTCTCTTAGGAAAGTGCATGGCCAGTTTTGCGTAGCATGACTCTGCACAGCCATTGACTCTCATTCATAATATGTGTCTGACATTTCCAATGGGCCGTCTACTTGAGTTTGGGTTGGAGGTCTGGATTCCAAGCCTTAGGACAAGTCGGGCAAGAGGAAAGCTTAGGTTTTATCTGGATTCTACTGATTGTATTAGGCCTACTTGGTTTGGTTCAAGGGACTCGATATTTCTCTACACAGTTTTTCACGAATCCTTTAATATATGTGTATGGTGAAAATTCATTTTTTGAACTCATGGCTTCTAGGTTCAGCTTCTCCACACAGTATTATAGATAGTAGAATATTAAGAACTTCTTTTTATTGATTTATTTTGGCTCCTGACTTGGTTAGTGGAAGGATTCAAGTTTGGTATTTTTTGAATAGTAAGATGAAATAAAATGAATTGAGATAATTTATTAATAATAATAAAATTATTAAGTTAAAATGAAGTGAGAAATTTCACATTCTTCAAACGTGCACTAATCCATGTTTATGCTGATTGATGACACCGATAGGTCCGATACACATCTTTAATACCTGCCTCGGTTGCACGTGCGGCTAACTCGCACGGGAGAGTCTGTGCATAACATAACAGTTGTTAAGGCGCGCTTCTTTTCCCGTCACAGCTCTCCTCTGTGAACAACTCAAGAAAAAATGCAAACCAGGGCCGAGTCGAAGCGACGGAAACAATCTCCAGGTACCTACTTCCCTGGGCTCTACCCATGTAATATATCTTCGTGTTTTCTTCTCTGGGATCTGCTAAAATAAAGGACAATAGAAGAAATTGCAGATAAATTTATACTTATGTTTATTGTTGGTTTGGTTTCCGGAAAGTGAACAGAGCCGAATATACCTGAACCAATTTGTTATCTTATCTTTTCTTGAACGAGGGTCGATTGGTTTCCCCCACGAATGAGTTCGAGATTAAAACAAAAAAGACGCTTGTTTTTTTCCCTTTTTATTTCTTTATACTATTGTGCATCCGAGCCATGTATTATGCTTGTATTCTGGAGTGATTTGGGAGTAAAAGAACTGCTGGATTGTGCGAAGAGATAAAAGTTTCGGGTTTGGTTGAGATTGCTTTATGGCATTATTGAGTTTTTTAATGCTATCGATGGTGGCTAAGAAAAAAAAAATATGTGGGAATGAAGTGAAACTGAAGTTTTATATTTGCACTGTTGAGACTCCGAAACAAGACAAAACAAAAGAATAAGTCGGGCCTTTGAGTTGGAAAGTACAAGTTTATTTTCTTCTCCTATCTCGGCAACTAGACAGTTAAACATAAAGGTTTTAAGAATTGATTTTTTTGATTAGAAAATAAAGGTTTTGAGGAATGATAACTGCATGTGCATTGATACTTGCGAAGATTTTCATGGATTTCTTTCGCCTTTTTATACAGTAACTTTGTTACCTACTTTTTTTGGGGTTAAATTTTGGCAGGAATGGTCAATGATAAAAAAGATCAGCATCATTCAGATAGTAGAAGCCATTTACAGTTTCCTAATGATGGTGGTATATTTATCCCCTTAAAGCTTTTATTAGTCTATGTCTAATGCTGTCAGGCAAGGGTTGTGAAGACATACTTCGTAATTGAAGTGTAACTAACATTTGTATTGATATCAGGAACTCTTGCTGACCTATCAAAGGAAGCTGTAGGCAGACTTCTAAAGCATGCGAATAAGGGCAGCTGTTCTGGGAAAAAAAAACATGATAATATCTCCAGCCGACATGATTCAACAGACACGGTTGGTCCTATGAACTCTTTTTGTTTCTTAAATTTTGGTAGTAATAATTTGATTTGATACTATCCTATTCGCATATGGAATCTTTGGCCTAATGGGTGTGGTGGTACATCTTCATTCTTAGGAGTTTGGTTCGCCTTTTGTGCAGTTTAGAGACATGACCTAAATTGAATGTTCTCTCAGGGTCTGCTAACACCTGTTTTGCTCTTTTTGTTTTAATTTAATATCAGCCAGAGACTGGACCAAATAAAAATGACAACCTAGATGTGGATCCAAGGGAAAAATGGAATATTTCAGAGGTTGAAGGTTGTAATAGAGATGCACTACAAAAGACTGCAGGAGAAGAGAGACTTGACGGGGGAAGCATGCAGAACGCTTCCCCTGAAAATGTGAATGAATTGAATGACTCGGATTGGGAAGATGGTTCAATTCCCATTTTGGACTCCACAACCAAGCTTCCTGTTACTATTGAAATTAGTGAGACACCAAATTCCAATAGAAGGAAACCTGCTCGTCGAGCTTCTGCTGAGGATAAGGTGAACCACTCATCCAAATAACATTGGAGACATGGAATTTGTCTCATGAAAACTCTGACACTAAAGGTTAAGTTTTCTGCCCCCTGGCATGCAGGAACTGGCAGAGCTTGTGCATAAGGTTCATTTGCTTTGTTTGCTTGCACGGGGCAGATTAATTGACAGCGCTTGTGATGATCCCCTTATTCAGGTTGGTTCTCCTTGATTGTAATGGTTGACATGTCATTGTCATTGTTATGACCATCATGAAAGTTCGCTTAGAACTCGATTCCATCTGCATATGTTATTGTTCTCATTTTACTGTATGAGTTACTGTTAGAGTCTGATGCGGACCTTGCTAATTGTATCAGTATTATTGTTACCGTTATTTTTATTATTGTTGTTTTTGCATTAGAATTTTGTACCAGAGGTCACAACATGTTGCATCATAGATTAGGAGTTGTAATGAAGGATTGCTCAAGGGTTTATTCTTATTTTTTTTACACTTCAAGGGTGTCCTGGAAGTACTACTCCTTAGTCAAGCAGTTGTATTCTGCGTGTTATATTAGGAGAACCTTTGTACACGGTCGGTGTACTTCAAGAGCTCTCTTTTTCTTATCACTAAATCAAAGAAAAGTTTAATTTCTTTCTTCTCTCTCTCTCTCTCTAAATATTAGTCATCTCTTATAGGTTCTCATTTTGTATTCGAGGAAATTGAAGAAATGGGAAACGGTTTGTTATTTATGAATAAATCTGACCATTGTGGCAGGCTTCTTTACTTTCACTTCTCCCAAAACACTTGTTGAACACGTCAAAGGTCACACAACTCACGGCAACTGCATTGTATCCCCTTTTCCACTGGGTATGCCTCTGTTCGATGATTATACATATATTTTTCTTGCATAGTGGAAGCTGTTTTTGGTTGTAGTTTCATGACATGCACTTGTTCTCTCTTGTTTGATGCTTTGGATAAAACCAGTTTCAAAATAACTTCCATGTTAGAAGCTCAACCAGTGCGGAGAGGTCATTTCGATTGGGTTTGGCCTTTGCTCTCGAAACTCGTGAAGGGACTCCAGAGGAGGTAGTTTCTTAATTTGTGATGGCTAGAATATTTTTGAAAAAATTTATTGGTTCCCCCCCCCCCCCCCAAATTTATAGTCTTCCCTATATATAGTTTGCTGGACTATTTTTTTATTATTTTTATGGTTTTTTGTTTCTTTTTATTGGCTGCATTTCTCAACAAAGTACCAAACTTGGATGGTTGTAAATAATGTCGTGGAACCATGGTTAGTTAATATAAGGGAAATTACACTTTTCACTCACAAATACCACCTGTTTGTCATTTTGCACTCTAAACTACAAAAAACTTATGCCCACTGTTATGTTTTTTCTTTTTTAAGAAAAAACTACAAAAACTTAAATTTGCACGCTAAACTTCTTTAAGTTTAAATTTGCACCCTAAACTACCAATAGGTTTTACTTTGCCCTACTTAGGTGCTTTTCTTGTATACGTTTTGTGTACACTAGTTATACCTATTCTTTCCATCAAGAAGCTTTTTGTTTACTTCACAAAAAGAGGTTTTATTTTGCACCCACTACTCAACATTGACCATTAAGATTGTGCCATGCAGCCAACTTTATGTTCATCTTAACGGTTAAATCTCAACTGAGGTTGCAAAGTGAAAAATATCCGTAATTTGAAGTGCAATTGAAGCTTTTGTAGTTTAGGGTGCAAAGTGAAAATATATGGTAGTTTGTAGGTAAAAAGTATAATTTATCCTCAATATATATTTTCATGTTGTCTAACTAAAAAGTGTCAAGTGTAATATTATACTTATAGTCTTATATATAAGTGGTGAAGAATGGACCAAGACGTTTTGAGATTTTTGTGAGAAGAGGATGGTATCTTCATTTTAGGAATATAAGATTGTAATGCCTTATATACATACATATATATGTGTGTGTGTGTGTGTGTTCCGATCAAAAATACACACACACACACACTCTCTCTCTCTCTCTCACACACACACACACATACATGCACGAACTGAGAGCTAGATCACATCAACTTATCCCTCAATGCAAGTCCTCGTGAAGTATGAATTAGAAAGTTGTCCAATTCAAATTCTTGTGATGACCTTACTTGAAGAGAAGTACATAAGGAAGAAGAAACAAACAAACATTTTCGATGTACGTAACAATCTTGAAATCAAAAGTGTGCATAAAGGAAAAGTTACACATATATAGAAAGTTGACTAGACATCTAGGGTGGATAGAAGTTCAGCTAAATCTCAAAAGAACCTTCCAGATTTCTTGGTCCATCCTACTTATCAAAAAAAAAAAGTTCTGGTTTATCCTTTGTAAATGTATGTGATACTTGGTATGGAGTTGTGTACATGTGGATTGAGTGTATATGGCCTCTATTGCAACGTCAGAAGGTCTTTTGGTGATGTGAGATAGGTGGGTGGTGGAGAAAATGGAGGAATTTATTGGGCTATACTCGGTGGCATGTTTCTTCAAGAGTATTTCAGCTAACTTCTTGTGGGTTTTTGCAGGGGTATACAGTCCAAACCTAGGCAACAACATAAGATATTTGTGGGAAAAATTAGTTGGAGTACATCGCTAGTGGGACCTCCTGGTGTATTGAGGGAGACTTTAGTGCTACAAGATTCTCGAGTGAGTGTTTGGGGAATAGAAGAGTGCAGCCTGCCATGACGGAGTTTTCGAAGTGCATCTTTGAGTTGAACGCCCTTAACAGGGGGTTCTGCCACGTTTCAATATTTAGTCGTGGTCTTGACTGGATCATTTCTTAATTTCACCAAAGTGGAAAAGTCACTGTCCAGATGTATGGAAAAAGTGAACTCCCCATCTTTGTTCAGGCCATTGGCCTATTGTGCTTGATTGTGGTGGTCTTCAAAAAAGTTGACGGTATTTCAAATTTGAGAACATGTAGCTATAATCCGAAAGCTTTGTAGACAGGGTAAGACAATGGTTGTCTTCGTATTAAATTCAGGATACCCTTAGTTTCGTTTTTGCAGATAAATTGAAAGGTTGACAAAAAATTGAAGCTTTGGAATACGCGGTCTTTCAGTAATATGAGGGAGTATAACAAAAGTAAGGTGATGGAGAGCCAGGAGTTAGAGAGGCTCCAAGAGACACAGGCTCTTATGCAGGAAGATCTAGACCGAAAGACTTGTTGCTTGCAAATCTTGAAAGAATCATATTATTAGAAAAGACATCTTGGCGTAAAAAATCAAGAGCCTTGTGGTCAAGAGAAGAGGACTGAAGCACAAAATTCTTTCATAGAATTGCAAATTCTCACAGGAGGTACAATAACATTGAGATGCTGAAATTGATGGTGTTGAGTGTAGGAGAGAATAGGTAATCCACAATCATGTAGTTAACTTCTTTCAGCAGTTACTAACCGAGCAGGCAAGTTGGCAGCCTACCCTTGATGGTTTTGCTTTTGAATCCATTGGACTGAATGATATATCTTGGATGGAGAGGGCCTTTGAGGAGGAGGAGGAGGTTTTTGAGGTAGTGAGGAAAATGGTTAAAAACAAGGCATTGGGGTCAAATGGTTTTTCTATGGGCTTCTTTTAAGCATGTTAGGAAGTGTTAAAAGAAGATCTTATGAAGGTGTTTCTAGAACTATTCTCGGTTAGAAAATTTGAGAAAAGCGTTAACTCCACTTTTCTTGCATTGATTCGAAAAAAGATGGGGGCTACAGAGGTAAAAAGTTTTCGGCTCATTGTCCTACTGAATGGGGTGTACAAGATGATATCCAAAGTGCTTGCGAACCAACTAAGTGACGTTTTGGGAAAGATCATCGCAAAACCCCAAATGCTTTTGTAAAAAGGAGACATTCTAGATGCAACTCTTATTGACAATGAAGTTTTGGATAGTAGATTGAAGGCTGGCACAACCGGGATCGTTTGCAAGTTAGACAAGGAGAAGGCGTATGATCACATTAACTGTGAAATGAGCAGCATGTCCAATGGAACATGTTTCAAATTGATAGTGATAAATATGTTTCAGTGGCGGAAGTAAGAAGGATATCTAGGGGGCAAGTCCAATGGAACATTAATTTTAGTCGGGCAACATAAAATTGGGAAATGAGCAACATTATAGATTTTTACAGCCTCTTGTACTCTCTAAAACCGAGCAATCAGCAAGAAGATATGTTGTGGTAATGCCACAACATAGGAAGGGTAGGGCTGCATTGGGTAATGCCAAAAGGTGTGGCGGATCTTCTAGCTAGTTGGAAAAGATATCATCAGTGCAATCTTTTGGCTGCGACGTGGAGGATGATTCATTTGTATCTACTGTGGTGTCTCTGGTTGGAAAGAAATGAGAGATGCTTCAACAACAAGGAAATGACAATGGGGGAAATTTGGGACTTTTTTGTATCTTCTTTGGGACAATGGCTTTCTGCAATTGTACTAAAGGGAGGGGATGTCCATGAGTTTTTGTCTTCTTTTCATATCAACAAAATGTAACTAGGTGTATCTTTTGTATACTTCCTATGTACTTGGACTTTGTCTAGTTACATTCAATCAATAAAAGTTATTACTTATTAAAAAAAAAAGATATGTTGTGGTGAATGAGTGTGGGTAAAGTTATGTTTTTGGTTCACTCTTTTTATAAGACTCACTCAAGAGCCCAATATTCAGTATCTGTGGAGAAAGCTTGGAGAAATAAGGCTCCCCCAAAGCTTTTTTTTCGTGTGGACAATTTCTTTAGGTAAGATTCTCATAACCAACAACTTGAGGAAACAAGGCTTATCATTGTAAATTGGTGTTGCATGTGTAGAGAAGGGGGCGAATCTGTGAATCATCTCCTACTACATTGTGAGACAGTAAGGGTTTTATGGAACAAGGTATTCAGTAAATTAGATTTGACTTGGGTTATACTGGAGACAACGGTGGAAGCGTTGGCCACCTGGACACATCTAAGAGGCATACAACATATCAAAATGTTTGGAAGATGACCCCTATATACATCATGTGGTGCTTGTGGCAGGAGCACAATGACAGACATTTGAAGATAATGAGAAATCGCTAGAGGAGCTTAAAGTTTTATTTTTCAGAACTCTTTGTACTTGGGCCATTACTGTTGATTTCAATGGCATGGACCTACATAATTTTTTTGTCTCTAATGCACCCATGGATCAATAAAATTTGTTTACCTATAAAAAAATAAATGTATGTGATACTTGGTCTGATGCATCATTAATTATTTGCATAGCCTTTATGAACTATTTTAAACTGTGTTTTGCTTGAATGATTCATCTAATTTTCTGTGCTCTTGGGTAGTGGGAGATATGTTTGCATATGATGAAGTCTACCTTTTACAGAATTGGTGATGCCATTCAGATTTGGTTAAATGTGATGTTGGAAGAAGTGAATTTCAGTTGATATGCATATTTCTTAGTGCTCTAGAGAAAAGTTACTGGTTCATATTTTCTCTTGCAGATTGTTGCATTGTCTGTGGCACTATTTAGAGCTTTGAATCTTACAACCCGGTATGGCATTTCTATAAATAATATTTCTTTGTTTTCTAATATAAATGCTTAGAGTTGGTCTTGTTTTTATTGTTTTCGTGTTTGAATAATAAATATATATTATTTTTCTCCTCTCTTGCTGCATGCGGGTTTTCACCTGGAGGGTTTCTCCAATTTTTGTTTTGATAGTTAGTTATTTTCTATTGCATACATGCACGTATGCTATGGATACATACATACATACATGTTTATATATGTATGTTTATACACATGGATTCATACACAGATTTTACACATAGATATATATACATAGATACATACATATATGCATATATTCATAACATATATGTATAGGACAATCTCCTCTGTGCTGACCTACCTTAATTTCATCATCACTTGCTCTCCAAAATAAGAGCAGCTCATCAAGACATGAAGGTCTTTGTAGCCAGCATTAACCAATGTTGGGGTCAAATTGACAACTCAAAATAGGATTTATGGCACGTGGAGAGGTGATCACTGTTTGCCCAATAACACTAGTGAATAATCTAAGTTTGTTTTGATTCTAAACGTTTTCTTAATATTTGCACATTATTGAAGAGAAGATGAATTTAGAAGATTTTGATACTTGTTATGGATTAGTTTTGTGATGGACTGTCTTGGTATTGATTTGTAGAAGCTATCATCATTGAGTTAGTAATGGTGTAGCATGAACTCCAGATTTCTTAAATTTTTAGAAGAGCTCCATACAGATACCTCTTAGTAATGATGCTTACGTTTTGAAGAAATAGTTTGTAAAGTACCAACCAAGACATGAACTAAAGTGATTTAATTAAGTTTAGGTTATCTCATTCTCAGCTCTTGATTGAGATATATTTCTATGATATAAGAATTAAAGAGGTAAGACCTAAAACAAGAAGTTTTCTCCTCATATACACCTTAGATGTTAAGACATGCCCTTTTTGCTTCAGCTTCTTAAGAATTCTCACAGACCTATCAAGGATGTAGTATTATAGTCACATCTTTACTTTTTTATAAGTAATATTATTGTCATATCTACTTGGGATACATTTATGTGGACGACATATGTGCTTCTCTATATTTAGTAAGGGTAATGATACACCTACAACTCTTTTACATCTCTTTCACAAGTCATTTTAAATCAACCAATGTAGTGCAGCGTGCCACTTCATTAAATAATAATTTTAGTTTTAAATAGCTATCCTTTATTTTAAGTAGAGTTCTAAAATAGTTGTAGACTAATTGTAGGTTTATCATTTTTCGCAATAGTGTCACAGTGGGACAATATACCTTTTTGTTTTAACCTCAATGTATATGGAATTAAGGAGGTTGAGAATTGGCAGTTCAATTTCATTATTGAGATGGTTTCCAGACCTAATTAATTTACACACACACACACATATAATTTCTTAAAAACTATATATGCAGAAGAGCTGAGTTTGAGATTCAGGGAGGAATATTGTTGGGTATTGGAATCTTGAAGTTAAGATGTTGATAGCCAGTGAACTATAGCTCAAATACACCTCTTCTCCTATAAAAACAGGTAGAGGGTACAGCCCTGTGTACTTGGGGAACGCCTATTTCATTCTCGTTACTAAAGTTAGTTTTACCTATTTCATTCTCCTTTCGGTTGTAAACCCTAACTAGGTGTTTCTCATGTGTACTTCTTGTGTACTTTGGCTTGGCCTATTTCTATTAATAATATTTCTATGATTACCTATCCAAAAAAAAAAAAAAATTCTGCAATGGCTGTGTTTGTGGTTACCACTCAGAAAAGTTAAGATGCAGGTAACAAAGAGTTCATGAATTTAACCTTTTAATGTTTTCAATTCCTGTAGTAGTCATCAACAGCCAATAATTGAGTAACTCATTCTTGACTCTCAGTGACGCTAAACCTTCTATTAAATTCCGAGGGGAATATGTGCTCCTGATTTTCTTGATCTAGATATGTTGACTTATTACCCCCGGGGTTATATATTCCTTTTCCATTCTTCATTGCTGCCATGGGAATATATATACAAGGTTTATTGCAAAACTACAACTAGTTATTCAACTTCGTTAAATAGCCAATGTTGTTTGGGACATAGAATCCGGAAATGAGGCGATCTTCAAACTTTTTGTGCCGATACAAGAATTCAATATTTGAATCTAAGTTTTATACTAGAAAACTTATCTGATCTTAGCATATCAATTGTTAGAATCTTTTTAGAATAAATCATGAATTTTTCTAGGACAATACAGATTCTATTTCATTGCAAGTCCTTTCAAAGCTAAGGATGACATTATTTGTGTCTCTTGACATGATTGTCACTTTTCAACAATATAGTAAAATCAAAAAAGTTCTTGTTAGATTAACTTCTTTTCTACCTTTACTGTTATTATCTGGATAGATTCCTGGAAAGATTCATTGTGCTGAGTTTGATATATGAAGGGTATATTTCATGCAAAAGTTATACATTTGTTTTCAGGTTTTTGTCCATTTTGGATGTTGCCTCATTAAAACCAGACGCTGGCGAGTCTGAAATTTTCAGTCAAGATGCAAGCAGATTGAGTAAGGGGATATTTAAAAGTTCAACTCTAATGGTGGCTAGACCAAACAAGGCTTCTGTCTCTCCCGTTAAATCATTTTCAAGCAATGCAATAGACAATATCTGTGAAACTTCTCAGAGGGGCTCGTGCAAAAGCCGGGACAGCTATTCTGCATGTGACATCACTCAATCTGAAGGATCTTCTGTTGCTGGTGACTTGGATAATAAGATGTCAGATTCATTAGCTTGCGAGGCAGGACATGATACCTCTGAAGAATGCCTTACCAAGAAAGTCCAGGGAACAAAGAGGAAAGGGGATCTTGAGTTTGAGAGGCAGTTGGAAATTGCTCTATCTGCAACAGCAGGTGTGACTCTGGAGAACAAAATACAGTCAAATGCGAGAGGCTTAGATGGTAATTCCACGAATGATTCTTCTTCTCTGAAAAGAGTGAAAAGAATTGTAAGCGAAGAATCTCCTTCTTCCCAGGGGATCTCTACTGCAGTTGGCTCAAGAAAAGTAGGGTCTCCTTTATATTGGGCAGAAGTGTACTGCAGTGGAGAAAACTTGACAGGAAAGTGGGTGCATGTTGATGTTGTCAATGCAGTTGTTGATGGGGAGCAGAAGGTTGAAGCTATGGCTGCTGCATGCAAAACATCTTTGAGATATGTGGTAGCTTTTGCTGGACAAGGGGCTAAAGATGTGACCCGCAGGTCTTGCCTCCTTATATTGGTAGTTGTAGCATGGAATCACTTTCTGATTCAGTCGTAACCTGGCTATCCATCTGGATAGTATCATATTTTAGTATCATGTTAGATAAGAAATTTATTTGATTCCTAAATGTGAGGCCTCATGCCAACAAATTATAATATATATATATATATTCTTTGATAAGTTGTAATATATATATATATATATATTTATATAATAGAAATAAAGATCAAGTGAAACATAGAAGTAAATAACAAATTAAAGTAAGATTCACCTTTTAATTTCAAATTCTTTTAAATATTGCAGAGTGGATATAGATATATTCTAATTACAGGTACGTGTAAGTCTACACATTCTACCAAATGATCTCCACACTCAAGTTTAGAGATCCTTCAGTAGAATGTGGAGATCCATAAAGGATTATTCTTCACTGCTGTTGTTATGATGTTTTTGAAAAGCAATACATGGCAATTTATGTCGAGTGATGTTTATGTTTGGCACGTGTTTCACCTAATGAATGCAAATGGCATTATCAGATTCTTTTAATCTATTTACTTAAGTTGCTGTAATTATTTTCTGTTCGGTTTAGATTGCTTAAAGAGGTTGTAATCATCTCATTACCTGGAGGTGGTAATATTATGGGCATATTACAGGTATTGTATGAAGTGGTACAGGATAGCATCACGGCGAGTTAATTCAATTTGGTGGGATGCAGTATTGGCTCCACTGAAAGAGTTAGAGGCTGGTGCCACTGGAGGCATGGTCCATATGGATAAGCAACAAATTGAGAGCTCAATTGAACATGAGAAAGCAAAAACATCTAGAGAGTTGGGTAATCCAAATCAGGATCTTGTTCCAGGTGATGCCATCTTGCATGGAAAGTCAACCCTAGAAGTCGTGAAAGAGTATGGCAAGAAGATTGACATAGAATCTTCTGTGAACAATTCTTTTGTTGCTACCAGAAGCTCTCTTGAGGATATGGAGTTAGAAACTAGGGCATTAGCTGAGCCTCTTCCAACTAATCAGCAGGTAAAGTGAATTGCTAGGGTTTGATTGACATGGTAGTTGCATTTCTTAGCTGTGTTTTTTTTTTTTAAACTTGTTCTAACATATGCAGGCCTACAGAAATCATCAACTTTATGCCATTGAAAGATGGCTTACTAAATATCAAGTACTTTATCCAAAGGCACCTGTTCTTGGCTTTTGTTCTGGCCATCTGGTTTACCCACGTGGTTGCGTGCAAACATTAAAAACAAAAGAAAGATGGCTACGGGAAGGGCTGCAAGTTAAAGCCCATGAACTTCCTGTGAAGGTTGATTCTGGCTTAAAGGATTCTACCTTTGTTACTCTGTCAAGTTTTTCATTCTGTTTGATTAAAATATTTGTTTATTTATTTTCTCTGGCTAGGAGTTGAAACGTTCTGTAAGGCTTCCCAGAGTATCTGATCCTGAGGATGATGAATGTGGTGGTGGTAATTACGAAGGAACAATTCAACTTTATGGGAAGTGGCAGCTGGAAGCACTGCATCTGCCTCGTGCTGTTAATGGCATCGTGCCAAAGGTGAATTATTACCACCTTGGTTCATTTGGAATTGTCCAGATGGTCTGGCAAAGGCATCTAGTTAATAATGAAGCAAAATTTGATGTTTTATTGGTAGTCGTCAATTCGTAACATTACTGTTTACTTTCGCCTTTAGTTTGGATTGGTTGACAATTGCATGCAGGCAAGTTTTGACATGCCATGCATAGTTTAATCAAAGCAGAGTTAAAATGTTATTCGATGCCTTTATAATAGCTGATTGGATGATGTGCATTTTCTTAACATGAACTGAAACCTATTTACTCAAAGACAATAAATGTTGATGTCTCTAGAAATGTAGACAACATTCCAAGCTTGAATTGCAATTGCCTACCTTGACTACCTTGAGTAAGGTTAACTGCCATCAGTATCTAGGGAAAATATGCTGGGGATGCTTTCTCATGTTAAAACCCTGCTGGCTCAGCCCTTACTGCACAGTGCCAAATCTCCTCTTATTTTGGCCATGTATTTCTCTTGGCATTTTGGCATTATTGGGCAAGGATAGATGTTCTTCCTACCTTCCAGGCACCGGTTTTTAATCTGATGTTTTATAAAAATTATCTATTGTCTATTTTCTTGGTGTAATGACAATATCTAAAACCTGTAGATTTGTTCTGACGACTTTATGTTATCTTGCCATCAACCAGTTCGCATGTGGCAAAACTAAAGCTATGTTTCATAGAATGGAGAATTTAGCAGTAGGATATCTTCCCTACTACCTTTATCCGGTTATCTAAGTTTTTGACTTGCAAAACGGCTATTTGTGCAAGGACCAGTTTAATAAATCCGGTCCATTTCTGTTTGGTTCTCCAGCATTTTCTGTATCACTAACATCTGATTTCTGTATTGGGAACCTAGAATGAACGTGGTCAAGTGGAAGTTTGGTCTGAAAAATGCCTCCCACCTGGGACAGTGCACTTGAGGTTACCAAGGGTGTTCTATGTTGCCAAGAGACTGGAGATTGATTATGCACCTGCCATGGTTGGTTTTGAATTCAGAAATGGACGTTCACATCCCATCTTTGATGGTATTGTGGTGTGTGCTGAGTTCAAGGATGCAATACTAGAGGTAAACATATCACACTTTTATGTATGGGTTACTGCCCTTGAAATTTTTGGTATGTTGTGATTAATATTCTTTTCCTTTTCCTAATCTTCTTATAGAATTACTGAGCATGCATGAACTTTTCTCATAAACTAAACTAATCCACATTTTTTTTGCATATTTGTTGGCATTCAATTTGCTGAATATTTTTTAGTCCTTCTTAATAGTAGCCTTTTTTTTTTTGGACTTGAAACAAATGATTTTACAAGGAAACCTTAAAAAAATGCTTATTAATATTCTTCTTCTTTTTTTTTTTCCTGGATTGTCTGAAAACTTATCATGAGGTCCTTTCAAATGGTCCCTGAATTCCAAGTTTCAAACTCTGAATTTCTTGGTTACCTTTTCTCCAGGCATATGTAGAGGAAGAAGAAAGAAGAGAGGCGGAAGAGAAGAAAAGGAACGAAATGCAAGCTATTTCTAGGTGGTATCAGCTTCTGTGTTCCATCATAACTCGGCAAAGGTTGAACAATCGTTATGGTGACAATTCATTAACACAAACCTCCACTGACATCCAACATAACAGCAGATTATGTGCGCCAGCCGGCAGCGGGGATAGGCAATCTCTTGGATGCCAACAAGAAGGTACACATCGTGCTAAGTTGGATGCTTCATCGGCTGCCCTGTCTGAAGACCATGAACATGTATTTTTGACAGAGAACCAGAGTTTTGATGACGAGAGTTTGGTGCTGATAAAGCGATGCCATTGTGGATTTTCAGTCCAAGTGGAAGAATTGTAGCGCCATATACTATAGATGTGACACTGCTGTGCATCTAGACAATGGTTGTAAAATTACAAAAAAAAAAAAAAAAGGATAAATTTGTGCTAGGCGGCATGTCCAGCGGTCAATGTTGGGCGGTAGCCTAGTACTACTATTTTTCTATATATAAATTAATCTCACTGTTGATCTATATTAAGCTTCATCTGATTTAGATGAAAAATTCTAGATGCAAGTAAATTTGCGCATTTATACGCCCCTAATATTGAGGTGTAAATGTAAACTTTAACGAAAGAATAGTCATCTTGATGTGGAAGATGGTCGGACGGATACGTGTAAATCTGAGAGGTACACAATAGTCGATGTGGGGCACTTTTCGTTAGTTGAGAAACTTGCCACTTGCCAGGATGCCCTCATCCCGTTTCGGATAAGATTTCAAAATATATTCTTTAACGAAAAATCTAAAAATAATCTGTGGGTCGCAACTCGCAAGTAGTCCTATTAGTAAAACCGGTTCGAAATTGGGCCTAAGTAAGTCTGACCCGAACATGAAGCTCTACTTAGGTGCTGATTGTTTGGTTTGAGTCCATGGGATCAAGTTTATGGCCTCCTGGTGTCTAGAAAAAATCTTGAAAAGAATGAAAAAAATAAATAAAATAAAATAAAATACCACATTAATTGAAGTCCGTGAAATGAGATGAAATATTCAAGATCGTATCATTCCTCAATTAAACTTTGTGCAGCACGGATTTTCACTACACACCATGCAAGGAGTTAATGCCATCAACCCTTTAACAAATGGAAAGATATAAGAGGTAGAACATTAATGACAACCCTCACTAACAAAAATACAGACACAGCTGATGCTTGTTTATACAACATAAATTACAGCCCCTGGTCCTGGATGCTGAAAGTGAAAACCCATGCAAAATTTAACTTAACAGACCAAAAGATGAGGACAAGAAAATTTAAGCCTTCTCTTTGAAGATCTCCTCTCTCACATCCTGTAAGAAAGAAACTGGAATCAAACTATCCAAAAACAATTGAAGTGCATACTCTGTCTGACCTACACGATCATGAGGTCAGGCAAAGAAATGCACTCCTTTTAATGTACATCTTTCACGGTCGCTTGGCAAAAACTCGTAGTGAGGAGGTACCGCAAAATTCTACGCTTTGCACCAAACTTGTAGCAAAAGAAGAAATTAGAAATTTGAGGCAGACTTTAATTCTGTAGCTGAATCTCATTCACCAATTCAAACAAACCATTCCAGGACTCTCCTTCTCCATCAAGAGAGATTTCCTGGCAGTAGAAATCATATTTTCGATGAGCATTTTTTCGAGCTCAGAATGAAGTGTGATTTGTCAAAACCACTTACATCTGCAGACTCAGCCTACTGATCATCTTTGAGAAAAGTATCTGCATTTTTCAAAAAATTAGGAGATACCACATACAAATTCAGGTATGATGTAATAGAAAAATGATAGTTGTAGTCATGAGTAGCATAAGCGCTGTACAATTATTTTGAAAAAAAATGAATAAATATGAGATTTACATAAAAAATAATGAATTTTTTTAATAAGAACCCTATTCTTTTTCAAAGCGAATGCACAGTACTTTTGCATTCCATAATTGTACATAACAATTACTGCATTCCACAATTGCACGTAGCATTCCTCGATGTAATATGGAGTGCAGTTTCATTGCAGTCAAAAGTCAAGATAGAATTAGTGGATGCAAGCAGTACTTAGATATATAGTACCTGTTGTCTTCTCATTTGTGGCAGGCTACCGCACTTTCACCCAAGAGTATCATCATTCATGTTCTTCACACGAATCTCAACCGCCCTCAGATCTCGAAGATGTTGTAAGATTTCTTGAAGAAGATCCACTCCTTTGTCTCCCTTCTTCATGGAGCTCATACAATGCTTTAGAAACTCCCTGTCTGCTTCAAGTGCTTGCAGTCTCTCATAAACATGATCCACCTCATCTTCAATGGCTAGTTTTTTTACATCAAGTTCGAAATTTGATTCAAAGGAGCTTTGCATTTCAACACATTCTGATTCACCCCTTGCTTCATATAACAACCCTTCTTCATTTTTGTTATTAGTGGCATCTAGGAGAGGAAGGAGACTCTTTGCCATTGAATCCATTGTTTTTCTCTCTGGATAAACTTTATCCTTCGAAAACCCAAATGAAATCCCATCTTCTTCAGGACTAGTCAAGTCATGTTTGTCAACCTCTTTGACATCATGATCGTCAAACTCCTTGGCACCATATGTCGAGGACCGTTCGATTGATTTCCCATCTTCAGAATATCCTTCATCATCTCCCAATGTGATGAGCTTCTCCTCCAGTGCTTTGAGCTGATCTAGAATGGACAGCCTTTCTTCCTCGAATTCAACCAATGATTCATCAAGAGCACTCATGTTCTTCACACAATCAAATGCCATTTCCTCCAAATTCAAAACTCCTTTATCAGGACTATTGTTTCGACTGGTAGCTTGATGGCTGGAATAGCTACTGTCTTCATCCCTCGCTTCAAGATTTAGATCAATTGATAATTCATCACTTTCATCTGCATTACTGCAAGAAGCAGAAGAGTTTCTGCTTCTTAAACTTCCATTTTTTATTCTTCTTGTCGTTCTTATCTTCTCTTTCGCCTCATAATCTAAGACCTTGATACGATGTAATTCCAATTCTTTCTCAAGTTCTTGTTTCTCCTTCTCTCTCTTGATCATGAGCTCATTCAAAAGTTGCAACGCTTCCTGGTCATATTCAGCTTGTTCTTCCATCATCCTCTGGTATTGTAATGCTTCCATCTGCATTGCTGCTTTCTCTTCTTGAAGTCTGGTAATCATAGCCATTGTCTGATTAGCAGCTATTGCAGATGCACTCCTCTCTTCTTCTAGTTCTGCGTATAAAGCACTTAAATTTCTTCGCTCAGCTTTTAGAGCTGCTTTCAGCCTGTCAATGGTGGTAACTGCATCACCACCTTCCATCTCACTTATCACACTTCCATCTAAAGACTGATCTTCAGCTCCTGACTCTCTCTTTTCAAACATCAATAGTTTCTTTTGCGAGTAATGGAGGCTGTCAACCGAATTTGGTGTATCGGGACATTTCTCATCCTCTGCCTCGTTAGGCTCTGAAGGCAAGGATCCATGATTGTTTGTCCCTTCTTGAGCATTTTCAACCAAAATTATTTTTTCTTGCTGGGTAGTTTTCTCCATAGGACTTAGACCTAGTAAAACAAATGTCGCCTTTAGAACCTATGTTGTACTAACTTATGTCTTTCTTACAATTGATTACTGATAATTGGGCATAATTGATTAACTTATGTACTTTCTTTTAGGATGTGTATCTTGAAAAATTGTAACCCTCAGGTGTCCCGTTGTTATCACGGTATTCCTCTAACATATTGAGGGCTCATTAATAAAATTGGATACCATCCTCTACTTAAAAGAAATGGGCATAAGATGTGAGGCTTACCAAGGTCATCCTGGGCCATGAATGCATCAGGGGTAGTGGAAACTTGAGCAACATCTTCATTAATGGAAGCCTGATCTTCTGATTGGCATGTCAGTGAAGAAACTGGCTCTTCAGCTTGAAGCTCAGCTGCATAGTCCGACATTTCTGTGCCTATCACGTTCTTGGCTGAACTTTGATCGGACAAGAGATTTATGCTGTTTATTTCTGCTCCACATGCTCCTTTTTTATTTCAATCAATGAAAACGCATGACATGAATGTAGTGTTCTTGACGAGGAAAAGTAAAGATTATAATGGAATAGTAATTATAAATAACAAGAATCTCTGTGTACCTGGTGGATCATCTGGTTCTTTCCTAGCTACTTCTTTGGCGAGGGAAGTTAAAGGTTCTTCAGTAGTATCAATTTGTCTACATGACTCAGAGACCATATCTTCAGTAATGTAATTGTCGGCATCAACCTCAGCCATCTTCAATTTTTCGAGTTCGTCTTTAGTTGCCCTATCTGGACACTCATTTATCATGAGAAATGCTGCCTCCGTTGTGACATTGAACTGTGTTTCAATTCTTGCCTCAGAATCAGAAGCTTTACTCTGTCGATCATGCTCTCTCAGATTTTCCTCTCTCAAGTTGCAGGATCCTAGGTTTGCAGAAGTCGAAGAATCAATCAACTCCAATGGTATTAAACGATTTAACTCACAAGCAAAATAGTTCTTGCAGTGCATATTGATGACTTCGAGAGAGTTATCTTGTTCAGAAAAACATTGTATGGTAGAATTATCACAAGCTTGATGAAAAAAACTGGTATCATCACATTGGTTTTCTTCCCAGTTGTTCTTATGGATCTCACTGTCCTTTTCTCTGAAACTTGGAGAAGAATAAGATCTGCTTGGCTCTTTGTACTCTTCTTCATTGTTGTCATCATCCACTTCTTCTATAACCAAATCCTCCTTCTGGTTGTGATTCAAAGCACCCCAAGAAGACCAAGAAGGAGGACACAGTTTGCAGCTCAAGTTCTTGTTGCAGCACGAACAGATGAAGATATTTGTACCATTTTCACCATGGTTCTCACTCACCCATGAAACAAAAGCAATCCTCTGAGTGCATGGTCGAGATGTCAAGCAATCCTCACACATATTCTGTGGTTCAGCCAATTTTTGATGAGTTGAACAGTAGCTCAAATTGGAAATTTCAGCGGCATGGGTGTCACATATAAGGTCTCTATAAGAGTTTGTGTTCTTGCCAGGCTCCAAGATGTGATCAACCCTAGAACACCATAGGCATGGTGATTTGAGGCCAAAGAAATTGGAGAATTTTGTTATCAAATAACTGAACAAAGAGTTGAGGAGGAGGAGGATTATCAAGACCCATTCAAGGATCGCATAGACTAGAGTGACAATGATTTTGTTGGTGTTTCTATGCAACATGGTTGCAAACTTGTTGCTAGCCATGAATGTGCTGTGTTTTCTTGTTATTTTCATACTAGCAAATACTTATGGAGAGAGAGAGAGAGAGAGAGAGAGAGAGAGAGAGGTGAATGGAAGAATGTTTATGAAGTTTTGACAGAACAAAACTGAGAGATTGCAAGAGAAGCAGAGATGCCTCTCAGAATGTGTTACTCTACTTGCATGTTTTAATTTTATATGTTAGTCATAGTTGTGAATGTAGTTATACCATACTTCCATTATTATATGAGTAGGACAGAAAATAACTCAAAAATTATGAGAGAGAGAGAGAGAGAGAGAGAGATTTCCTGCTAAGAAATTATCATATAGAGTAACTGAATTAGGTAGTAAAACTCTAAAAATGAAAAAATAGGTTCTTTTTGCAACAAAAAATACCCTATTCCCACAGGCCACAGTGGTCCTCCCAACTTTGATTTGGGCTACACCACGCGCAACAAGTGACCCACCACCCTCTCTATATAAACGAGTTGTGGCCCACCTGTAATTGCAGAATTAGACAGACGCTCTTACCCATTGATCCATGGAGTTTATTTTCTACTCTGCATTGCTAGCTGTCCTCAGACCTTTCATACTTGATTGTCTGCGGAACAATTCCTATGGTTTTGATTAGTTTAATAAATGTATAGCTACATCAATTATATATAACTTACAATACTAATCAAAGATTAAAAGTGGCTGGCAGGGAATGATGAAACAAGGTTGTCAAACAGCAAACACTGGAGGGCATGATGGAAAGGCTAAGAGGAAAGGAAAAGTGAAGAGAAAAAGGAGAGTGGAGTGGATCAAACTGGGGCCCTGTGAGACAGATTTCAGACCCCTTTGCATGAGTAAAGCTTATAATAATGTTTTGTGGGGATCAAGGTCTCCCTCCCTTCTTGCTTTTGCTTTTCAAGGCTCAGCTTTGGCTTTTGAAAAGTTACATTCCTGGATTTACGAAAACACATTAATCAAAGAATCTATCTAAAGCTTACCAAACTAAACCTTGATTAAAGAAAGAAAGAGACCTTAATTAAAGAAAGAAAGAGATAGTGAAAACAATCACGGAAGGCTGGCTATCACTATGAGTAGATGATTTAAGATAGACGGAGAAGTATTCCTACATGCACTTACAGTTCTTTCTTTTTTCTAGGTTGATACCCTAAATTCTATTAATCAATCCTCACTCCTGATGAAGGAATTCTAAACCCTAAACCCTAATACCGCATACACTCCTACCGCTCGTTTAAATCTGCTACCATGATCGGGTTGGCTACATTGGCTCCCTATCCAGAATGAACATTATATGATTATGGGGCCTTGTGCAGTACAGACCTCCATCCTTGTGGCAATGGCAGCCTAAAGCTGACCATGTGATATGGAACACAATTTTGTCGACCCATACGTGATTAGCTCCTGCCACATGACATGGAGCCCACCATCCACGATGGTGGGGTGACTTAAGTTACATTTAGATAGTGAAGTAATCTCAGATATTCTATAAATAATAATAAAGCAAATTCGTTTGTAACTCTTGTGCATATCATTATTAGTAAAGACAAATATTGTCTTAATGAAAACAACATTGCAACGGACCTTGAAGTAAACTTTTCTCAATATTTTTTTTGTTTTGCAGTAAACTTTTCTCACTATTTTTTATTTTGCAGCTCCTTTTGTTGCAACAAAAAATAATAATAAAATAATAAATAATAATGGAGTATTCTTCACTACTCAAACTAGCCCTTAATTCCAATGCTTGATCTTTGTGCAGCCTATAGAGAAGTTTCAAAGCTAATGTATTCTTGCCTCAGATCCGCTGCCGATTGACAAAAATAATTTGGACTCCAAAGCCTGTAAAAATGATACATTTAAGGAAAGAATAGGCTATTTTAGCAGACAAAAATACATGCAGCGGCAGCTGTAAAGATATTAGACAAAATCCCCCCATGCTATATTTGTACTTATGCTGCCTAATGGATTTTTGGAGAGCCGGATGGATTTTTGGAATGAGACCTGCAACGTATGAACTCATGTGATGCTGTTCCCTGTATGATGATTGACAGCCTAAACCCTGAAATATTCATTTCTTCAATTTATACATCGGTCACTCCACTAATAAATAAACAAGGAAAATTATATTTTGAAAGAGATTAAATTGATAAAAAAAAAAAAGTCCTTCACGTGATGAGAGAGAGGTTTTCAATATCTTGATTCTTAACTTGGTTGAGGCTATTTCTCAATAACAGAAAAAGATTTCCAATATCCAAGTCATTTTGATTAAAAATCAACCAGCTTTTCATCATGTTCTAATGCTAATAGCTAGCAATGGAAAGCAAATTCGCATGTCAGAGAGAAATAAGAATGGAAAATCTTGTAAAATAAGATGGAAACAGAAAAAGAATTCATGTAGAATATGACAGCCTTCTCCTTTACATCACTTTCTAGTGATCAGAGGGTTTATCCTAAAACTCGACCTTCTGTGAATATCTACAACTATCCAAGTATTTTAATTTGTAACTGCATCATCTTCAGCTTATTGGCTATCTTCCTTATTAGTCCGTTGGTTCATCGTAAACCTCCAGCTGTCTCCTTCCTCTATCTCCCACTGTTTCTTCAGTTCATAGATAGCTTTGGATGCCGCTAGAGAAATTGCCAGATTACTATCTTCCGCTAGTCTCTGAAAAGAAAAAAAGAAAACCATGCACAAGCATCATTTTCTGCCGTTCAGGACAATGAATCGACTGTTTTAAACGTATTTCTTTCAAATTAAGAATCCACTACCTGTAATGCTCCCATGCCCGCATTTCCAAGAGTCCACATGGATGGGGCTGCTGCCAATGCGTTGGCTACTGCTTGCCTATACCACAGATAATTACAGGAATATATTATCCATCAATCAAAGAAATTTATACAAAAATGTATATCAACCAAGGGAAATGTTAGTGCTGCTTGCTATATAATAAAACCTCTCCCTTCAGAATTGATAACAAATGCGCCTATGTTAGCAATACTTTGTGGGCATCGGTATAGTCCATTGTGACATAATTGATAACAAACATAAGTTAAAAAATCACAAAAAGAGATCGCCTGTGGCACTGTTGCTGATCTAGACGCAGGATCGTGTACTTACATGAAGTTCTTACAGGCTAAAGCACCTAATATAAATAACTTGCCTGGTACTGACGTCGGGAGAACTTGAACATTCTGCCAATAACGATACACTACTTTTACCATCCATTGCATCAAGATCTATAAGAGTTGCAATCAACAGCTCCAGCTGCTCCAGAAAGTAATGAATGGTGAATAAATAGACACTAAAACTTTTATAACATTTATGGCTCACTGTGATAAGGAACATGAATGAACACAAAAACTCCAACCTCTTCAGGATCAGTATAGTCAATCCCATCAGCTTCAGAAAGAGCGGATGCCATACTCCAGTAAGCTTCCTGTGCAAAATCAAAGGGTAGCAGAATAAATCTTATGATTCCTGATGCACCTGATGAAGTAAGTGGTTTTAAACAACCTAAAGATGACCTGAATAGCAGCTATGCGATCAGTAGACACTTCACTGGCGAAGAAATCAAGAGTTTTCCCATTTTTTTCAAGCATTATTTGCCCCATCACATCGTTGGTAGTGAGAGATCCTTTTTCTGTACGGAGCGGACTATTTTGCAATGTTTCAGAGTGAGGGTTTCGATGATGTATACTTTTCCCCTCCATTGGGGGCAGGTGGCAGAGGGTTAGCTAAAGAAAGAATAAACTTACAATTTGTACAGCTTGCTAACCATCATGTCATGAATATTTCTCACAAACTGCATACGTACAAATTGAAAAGAAAATCAATTCTAAGGAGAATAAATAAGAGTAGGCATTATACATTCAAAATAGATAAATAAATAAATAAAAAGATAGTGATGAAGAGTGAATACAAGTATTTCCATTGCAACAAATGATGAGATTATAAAGAAGAGACTATCTTATAAATTTTCCCATTAATTATCAGTGTCAGAGAATAGATCAATTTGACCTCCAAAGCCATTAGGGCATCTTCCATTGCACGTTGTTTTGCACGGAAGTCAGCTAGTCGCAAATCAGCCTGAAAATCATTCATAAACCAGCATGATTATACATCATATACCACATATTACTTGGCACTTGCAACATGACTCCAAATTCAATGCTTGGATCAGAATGTAGCCGTATCAGCTACAACAGTTGCATTTTGAGAGCAAGAAACCACCAGGTATACGAGTATTCTGCATGCTTAAGAAAATAAGCCTGCGTGGAACATAAAAAATTTACTTTATAATATGTACAACCCTTAATTACCTTTCTGACCATGACGTAGTTATCTCTCTGTATCACATTCACCTTTTCCCTTTCATTCAAAACAAGTCTTCCTCTATAACTTCCATTGCCAACTTTTGACTTCAGCGTACATTTCCTATTATGACCCATTTTTCTTTTTCCTACGTCACATGGATGCTTCTAAAGGCACCTTGTAACAATATTAGTGACTCGTAAGACTTCCACACCCCCCTTATTGACATTATCAAAAGTTCTCTCCCAATTTTAGAAAATCTAGAGTAGGATAAGAGTTATGATTTATATATTCATCAGATGCATGCTATTCTACATGCAACACTGTTTGACTTCACCTTTTCTAGGCAACTGCTAGCAGAACCTAGCTTTACCAAGCACAAATAGGGTTAAAAATTGTGCAACTTCCACACTACATGGCATGCACCAAGTAAACAAATGATTATCAAATGATTATATGGTCGATGCACCTCTAGGGCTCCATCACTCCAATGCTTAGCAGCAGCTTTTTTCAATTTAGACTGTGCTTTGTATGTCAAGCTCTGCAAGATACAAAGATCACCAAAAATTCACCACAAAGAAACTATCAAGCAATTTATGTCTTCATTCCCAAGTAAAACAAGACTAGAAATTTAGCCATAACATACAGTAGCAATATGATGAAGGTGCTCAGCTTTTTCTTTGACACTGCGATCAATTTTCTCAGTATCTTCTCTGGCCCTAGCTGCACAACATAAGGTCAGCATAAGGATACCAAAAATTCTGACATGCAAAAAAAAAAAAAAAAACATGTTTAGGCATCATGTAATATGAATATGTCATTACAACAACAAAAGCAGAACATTTAAGCATCTACACATGCAAGAAAATGACATTCATGTGATACAACAAATTGGATTCACTCCACAAGGTTAGATGATATCATTAGAAAGATAGCGCGCACACACTTTTTTTTTGTAACACTCAAAACAGAAAGCGCTCATGACACTGAAAAGAGACATACTAATTTACCATCAAGCTTAAGAAATTTTGACCCAAGAATAGCTACGTCTTGTCGAACCCGGGCATCCAACCTCATTATTCCACTGAGAAAAAGTGGCACACAATGAGCAGTCAAAAGGCATATGTCTGAACCACATATATATATATATATATATTAATACTTCTAGCTAAGCCGATATATTTTTCTTTTCCAACAAAGGAATCAAGCCTATATCTAAAACCATATCTAATGACTACTGCCACCCAAACAACCTACTGTGCCTTGTTTCTCTGATTTAAAAAAATAGGCTCTATACATAAATACGATTTCTATAAAAGCTTACTCAACCTGAACACCTTGCATATAATTCAATAGATAATGGATATCTTTGCTATGTTTTTCAAGTTATTCACAAACTTTCTTACTTGTTAAATTGACAATGCATGGGATCCTGATCATTGCAAGATCTTTCAAACAAATCATAAGGCCCACATTAGATTACTGAATAATTACCGAGAAAGCAAGACAATGTCATTACGAGCCCTTTCATTTACAAACTTGGCATCATTGTGGACAAATTTACAAGCTTCAGTTAAGCCCAGACTGGAGTGACAACTCTCAGGCATGCCTCGATGCTTATCTTCTTCATCACCAATTTGTGCACTGGTTTACCATAAAATCTTAGAATCTTAAATAAATAAAAGCAGCATCTACTAACTTTAAAACATAAGTCAATGTCAGAAACATGAAATTGCAAAATCATTTGACGGAGTATTGGCTTCTTCCAGTAAATGCTAGAATACAAACCGAGCAAAAACTCTAATGAAAGAATTAATGCCCAATACAATGACCTCTTCTGTATTTATGCACCATGGTAAATAGTACAGCTTCCAGGCAACTTAACAAGGCATGCAAATGGTGAAATTGAAAAGAAAATAAGACCGAAAAGGTCGAATAAAACAACATAAAACTATATTGATAAGATATGTAAGAATATCGAAGTTAAGTTCTCAATGTCAGGTAATTAGAATTGGTAATCGGCACTTCCTTATTGTTACCTCAATACATCTTCACAATCACCATAACTCCTAACAAATTCTCTTTCTTTGGTTTTTTTTGTTCCTTTGGACCTGCATATTATAGAAGCACCCCGAGAGACAATGAAACTAAGAGGTTTTTGACATCTGTGCCAGAAACCCCCATTTGAAAAACTCGATTTTGCTGTCAAGAGATGTCCATGGCTCAGTTGCCGTTTGATTACAGGACTAGGAAAATGTATTTTATCATGTTGTGGTGACTGGGCAAAAGAATATGCAGCTCCCTGTGATCTAAGGATATTTTTCCTATCATTCGCTACAGGATCACTTGAAACCGTGCTTGCAGTAAGTGCCATGTGAAGGATCAAGACAAGGATGAAATGATCTCAAGCAGCATCTCCCTTACAGAAGCTCAGAGCTACAGTAAAACAAAAAGGAATTGTCAGTAAGTCACATATTCTCTGTGAGCTTTCAGGCAAAGAGTGTGGAAGAAAATGTATACCTAGCTACCATATCATTTTCACACTGCAGTTGTGTTTGCATTGGACACTTTCCAAAAAATAAGAAGAAGAAGAAGAAGAAGAAAATTGATTACTGACACAGTGAAAGGACTACAGATTGATAAAGTAATTCAGTAGTGAAACTACAGGAAAGAGCCTACAAATCTAGCATTCTATATGACCTTGTCGATATCTCACACGAGTTTGTGTTTTAACCCCCCCCCCCCCCCCCCCCCGCGAAAAAAATTACTGCAAGACTTAAGGTGCTGTTCTTATTTAATTTTATGAACAGGACGGTATCCTGTAATTTTTTCTCTTTCTTTCTGATGAGTGTTCATAGGTTGGTACCCTGTAACTTATATCTGCATTTGGGTGCTGTTAGTAGATGCAAAATCTTCAGTACCAAATCGAAGGCCTCTTTATGTTTACAAAGGAGCATCAAGGCCAAAATATACTTCAAATTCAAACAGCAAAATTACTTCATTGGAAGCCTCGAGCAATACCTCTCCTCACCCTCACAACCTGAAGTGAAAATAAAGGTTATCGTATTTACTCAAGTTTAACGCCTGATACCGATGGTTACCACAGTTTTACAAGAAGAAAACCCAAGGTAATATTGTTCAACGCATTTAGGACAAGGTTAAAAGCACAAGTGTTTGTAATCAAGACCTTTAAGGGGTTGCGATTACACTTTTGGGTGACGCATTCGTCCAAAAATAAAACAGTTGACAATTCTAAATTGGGGACAACTAATAGTACAACCATGTATCTATGAAGATAATAAACTCGCATAGAAAAAAGAAAGTTGCTGCAAAGAAAACCTCGACGCATCAGAGTTGTCTCACATAGAAGAAAAGTTTCGCAACTCAATCTCACGAGCGACAGCTAGAAAAAGGAAAATAAAGAATACCCATTTAATTAAAAGTGTATAACAATGCCATTAGGCAATGGAAAATTCAGTCCGGAAGGCGAGAAAAGAAAATGAGACTGAGGTACTAACCTGTGAAGAAGCACTGCGTCTCCAGAAGGACAGAGAGAGAGAGAGAGAGAGGCGGGAGGAAAAGAAGTAGGAAGAAAGCTGGTAGAATTGTAGAGAGTGGGAAGGAGAGCAAAGGCTCAAGGCCAAGAAAATTGGGAAGAGAATTTGAACCACAAGCGAAGCTTGTGGCCCCTTGAAGGCCAACGCTACCAAACAAAAACTGCAGAGGTTTCTCAACCCATCCCGACACATAAAAAATTATATTTAAATATATCAGCTCCTCTGCTTGAGTCATGATCGCATGGAACACAAAAAATTGGTGGCTGCTCTCGTTTACAAATATATATCAACTTTAAATTTGAGCTTTTAAACATTGTAAATTTAAAAAGTTTACAGAATTTTAGATTGATTTATCCCTCGTTACAATTTTTTATATTTTTGTATAAAATATAAATTTTAATATAATTTTTTCAAATTTTAATATAATTTTTTTAATTTTTTAATTTTTTTTTTAAATTCTAAAATAATAATAATATTAAAAAAATAAATTTAACTCAATTCATTTCAATTCATCTTATCTCATCTTCGAATCCAAACAAACGTTATTTTTTGGATCTAAACAAAGGAGATGAACATAAAATTGATGGCATATGCATGATGCAATAATTTCATTTATAACTAACCGATATTTCTGAATACAAAAGACATGGCACCAGCATTAGGCGTTCAGGCACTTCCACATATATATTTATATATATTAAATATATATGAGAAATAATAAATATAATTATGAATGTACAAGCACTTTACAAACACTTAAAAAATGTGAATGATTTGAAACTTACGTAAAAAAATTAATTTAATTATATATTTTTTAAAGTAATTATTTGTTGATTTTACGATTATATATAATATGATTATATATATATATGTTATAAAATTAATATAAAAACTATTATTACAAGACAAATATAAGAGAAAATATTTAAAACTCTTTATTATTTAAGAACTGAAATTTTCTCTCTTTCTATTTATTTTTTTTCTTTTTTTTTCTTTTCTTTTCTTTTCTTTCGTTCTATTTCTTACTTATTTTGTATATTTAAACATTCTCAAGCTCTCTATAGAGAGTTTGAGATTATAGAGAGTTTGAGACGTTCGTGACCATTAATTATTGAAATAGATGGTTATTCACACTAAATTTTTTAGGGGGAAGACAAGGAAGAAAAATAGGGGGGCCATATTCACGTGAAGAAAGGGATAGGGGGTCATCCATGCCCCTCCCCTCTATAATTGTAATACTCCACCTTGAATAATCACTCATAAAGAATTTACCTCGTTAAAATCTTGCAAAGGAAAAATCCAATGGGAAGAAAAATCAATGACAAAGGAAAAAAGTACAGTATTCTCATGTATCTCCAAGTGCTTTAAGATTGCCTTATTAAAACCTCGCAAAGAAAAACCCAATAAGAAAAAATTTCAGCGAAGGAAAAAGAATACAATCAGCATAAGTCTTCAAGACATTTACTCCCCCTGAAAAGTATATGACGATAGATCTTTGAGTCTTCGCATTCTTATGTTCTGCACAATTTTCTTAAATGTTATAGTTAGTAATGCTTTTGTAAATAAATCTGCCAGATTATCACTTGATTATAACTGCTTGACATCAATTTCACATTTCTCTTGAAGTTTGTGAATATAAAAAAAATTTAGGTGAAATATGTTTGGTTTTATCACCTTTGATATATCCTCCTCTGATTTGAGTGATACAAGCAGTATTATCTTCATATAAAATTGTTGGGCTATCATTAATCATTGGAATACTACACTTTTCTTGGATATGTTGAATTACTAATCTTAACCAAATACACTCTCGATTTGTTTCATGAATAGCAATGATCTCTGAGTAATTTAAAGATGTGGCAGATAGTGTCTGCTTGACAAATCTCCATTATATAGCAGTATCTCCATAAGTAATTAAATATCCTATCTGAGATCTACTTCTGTGTGGATCTGAAAGATACCCTGCATTTACATACCCAATCAATTGTGGACTTGATTCACGTTGATAAAATAATCTCATATCTACCATACCATGAAGTTAACGAAGGACATGTTTAATACCATTCCAATGTCTTCGAGTTGGTGCAGAACTATATCTTGTAAACAGATTAACTGATAATGTAATATCAAGCCGAGTGCAATTTGTAAGATACATCAAAACTTCAATTGTACTTACATATGGTACTTCAAGACCAAGAATAGGACGGAATTGATCATTCTTTACATTAAATGATCGAATAACCATTAGAGTACTCAGGGGATGAGGTTTGTTCGTATAAAAGTGCTTCAGGACTTTCTATATATACATGGACTGATAAATAAAAATTTCATTTGGCAAGTGCTCAATCTGTAGGCCGAGACAAAGTTTTGTTTTGTCAAGATATTTCATTTCAAATTCACTCTTTAAATATGTAGCGATTCATGAGATCTTTTCAGAAGTTTCCACAATATTTAAATCATCAACATAAACCGCAATAATGGAAAATCCAGATTCTGATTTCTTAATAAAAACACATAGGCATATAGGATTGTTCTCAAATCTTTCTTTCAATAGATATTCGCTTAGAAGATTATACCACATGCGTTTGGATTGCTTTAACCCATGTAAATATTTTTCAAACTTGATAGAGTACATACTTTTAGATGTATTTGTAGATGCTTCAGGCATTTTATATGCTTCAGGCATTTTATATCTTTCAGAGATTTTCATATATATGTTATGGTTTAAGGATCCATATAAATATGCAGTGACCACATCCATCAACCACATTTCTAATCCTTTTGTAATAACCAAACTAATCAAAAATCTGAATGTGATTGCATCCATAACGAGAGAATATGTTTCTTCATAATCAATCCCGAGTTTTTGCAGAAAATCTTATGCGACAATTCGTGCTTTGTACCGTACAATTTTATTTTTCTCATTTTGTTTTTGTACAAATACCCATTTATATCTAACAGGCATTACACCCTTTGGTATTTAAATAATAAGTCCAAATACTTACGCTTTGCTAGCGCGTTTAATTCAGCTTCAATAGCTGATTTCTATTTTGGCCAATCATTTCTACGTCGACATTTTTTGACGGTTCTTGATTCACTTTTTTCATTACTTTTGGTAATGCCAAGAGCTATCTTAAATGAAAATATGTTGTCGACAACAGTTTTATTTCTATTCAAAATTTCTCCAGTACTCATAAAATGTATTGAGATGTCATTATTTTCAAGTATTTGTTCCTCTTCAGAGGAAAAAATTTCATGAAACACCTCTTCAGGAGGTCCATTTTTAGGAGATTTTGGGATAGAATATTTGACCTCTTCAGAAGTATCAACTTTATTTGTAGCCTGTATTGTGGTATAGATTTTTTAGGAACACCAACTTTATTTTGTATCTTTTTCTTTGGGAAATTTTATCTTTTACACCAATAGGTCTTCCACGCTTCAGGTGTTCCTTAGACTCACATATTATTGTTTTGACAATTTGTCCTTTAGAAATTTCAATCCTTTCAGGAGCATTAACATCATAAATATATGATTTTACTACACCTTTAATGTCAGTAAATATATTCGGTAATTAATTTGCGACATTTTGTAAATGAATAATTCTCTGAATTTCTAGTTTACATTCATTTGTAGGAGGATCAAATTGAGACAGTGCCTTATTATCTCAAGTAATTTATTGTCGTGTTACAGACACTGATTTTTCACTACCCAATAATGGAAAAGTAGATTCGTCAAACTAACAATTTTTAAAACGTGCTTTAAACATATCTCCTGTAAGGGGCTCAAGGTATCTAATAATAAATAGAGAATCAAAACAAATATATATCCCAAATGTACGTTGATGGCCAATTTTTGTACGCTGTGGAGGTACAATTAGAACATATACAATACATTCAAAAATACGAAGATGAGAAATATTTGATTGTTGACCAGATATAAGGTGTAATGGAGAATATTTATGATATGCATATGGTCTAATTCGAATTAATGATGCTGCATGAAGTATGATATGTCCCCAAGCAGAAACATGTGGTTTTGATTTCATAAGTAAAAAGGTCTATCTATTAGCTAAAGTCTTTTGATCAAAGATTTAGTTAAACCGTTTTGAGTGTGTGTATGGGCAACAGGATGTTCAACATTTATTCCTATTGACATGCAATAATTATTAAAAGTTTGAGACGAAAATTCGTCTGCATTATCTAATCGAATGATTTTAATTGGATACTTAGGAAATTGTGCTCGCAGTTTGATTATCTGAGCAAGAAGTCTAGCAGATGCAACATTTCTAGTGGAAAGTAGACAAACATGTGACCATCGACTTGATGCATCAATCAAAACAATAAAGTATTTAAATAGTCCACTTGATGGATGGATATGCCCACATATATTTCCGTGAATCTTTGAAAAATGATGGAAATTCAACAACGACTTTTGATGGGGATGGTCTTATAATCAACTTACATTGAGAATATGCAAAATACGGATTTTCATTGGGTAAAAGAATCTGTTGATTTTTTAAGGAATGCCCATGTGAATTATTAATAATTCGTCTCATCATTATTAATACCACATGTCCAAGGCGATCAAGTCAAGTCATAAATACTTTAGGGTCAATGCACTTTTGGTGCACTACCATATATGATTCAATTGTTTTCATATTTGTATAATACAATCCAGAAGAGAGAACAAACAATTTTTCTATTACGAGCTTCTGACTCGATATTATTTTAGTAATGAAAAGATACTCTTTACTGCCTTCATTGGTCGTTTTAATATGGTAATTATTATGACGTATATCTTTGAAATTCAATAAATTTCTTCTAGATTGTGAAGAAAATAGAGTATCATCAATACAAAATTTGGTGCTATTAGACAACACAATATAAGCTCTTTTGAAACCCTCAATTAAATTTGATGAACCTGATATGGTATGGACATAGGCTTTACTTAATGTTAGATTTTGAAAATATTTCTTATCTTTAATAATTGTGTGAGTTATAGTACTGTCAACCAGACATACATTTTTATCATTCAACTTAGAGATAAAAAATTCATCCATGTAATCCATAATTCTACAAAATATACAAAATTTTCATTACCAATAATAAAGAAAATACATTAATTGGGTGGAACAGTTCCATCTCCAATCAAGTGATCAGTTATACCATCAGGATTATTAAAAAAATAAAAAACATCAAAATGAGTGATATCTACATTTAATGAATCATCTGATAGTTCTACTAAATTTATTTCAATCCTTTTATAGATGCTTGATATAAATCCGTCAAGTGCCTGGCCGTACGACAGGTACGTGACTAGTGTCCAGTCATTCTACATCTATAGCACACATCTTCACTTCTCTTTGAAGAATTATTTTGGGAGCTTTTACCCCTTTCTGAATTTTACCGTTTATAGCGATACGGTATATTATTATTAGTATCCTTTTAATGTTGTCACTTCTAAAACTAATATTTCTATAGTTTCTCCTACTACGTTCACGCCATCGATTTTTTTCGAAATGATGCACCATTCACTTATGGGAACGATGCAAATCTAGTACCATTCACTTTAGGGAATGATGTTGAACCAGTATGGCATGTTTGATGGTTTCTTAATAAAAACTCATTATTCTGCTCAGCTACTAGAAGATAAGAAATAAGTTTAGAATATTTTTTGAACTTTCTCTCTCGATAATGCTGCTGTATGAGCACATTCGAGGCGTGAAAAGTAGTATAAGTCTTCTCTAACATATCATCATCAGTGATTTTCTCACCGCATAATTTTAATACTGAGCTAATTTTAAAAAGTGTAGAATTATACTCACTAACACTTTTAAAATTTTGCAACTTTAGGTGCAATAATTTATAAAGAACTTTTGGGAGGATAACCGTTTTCTGGTGTTCAAATCTCTTCATTAAATTATTCCATAAAATAAATGGATATTTTACTGTAAGATACTCAGTTTTTAATTCTTCGTAAAGATGGTGGCGAAGAAAAATCATTATTTTAGCACGGTCCTGCAGGGACGCTTAATTTCCTTTTTTAATTATTTATCTCAGGTTCATAGCATCCAGATGGATTTCAGCATTAAGTATTCAGGATAAATAATTTTTTTCAGATATGTCAATAGTAACAAATTCCAATTTTCTAAGATTTGTCATTTTCAATACATATAAATAGTGAAATAAATGTGTATCTCAGAAATATATTTATATAGTCACGTAGATTTTAAATAATAATCAATAATAAAATATTTCATGTTCATATCAAAGACGGTAAATAATATATTGAAAATTTTACTTGAGGAATAAGACCACTAGCTTCAAAATTGGTAGAACCGTCGTGTTGATAAGCGTTATAAAATTGATATAAAAACTACTATTACAAGAGAAATATAAGAAAAAATATTTAAAATTCTTTATTACTCAACAACTTGAATTTTTTCTCTTTATTTATTTATTAATTTCTCTTTATTTTCTTCATTCAATACTTTTTTTCGTTCTATTTCTTACTTGTTTTGTACATTTAAACATTCTCAAGCTCTTTATATAAAGAGCTTGAGACGCCTGTAACCATCAATTATTGAAATAAATGGTCATTCATACTAAAAAAGAGGAAGACAAGGAAGAAAAAGGGTGGACATATTCACGTGAAGAAAGGGGAAGATGGCCATTCATGCCCCTCCCCTCTATAATTATAACACTATTATATTAATATCTAGTCGATATTATATAAGGGGTATTAATTGCTGCCAGAAACGCTACACAGTAACACAAGCGTAGTATGGCAGGCTTATTAGTACAAATTTACGTGTAAAGAATATAAAATAATGAAATTTAGGATTCGGGAGACCGGGTCCTCCTCCCTTGGTCTTCCAGGTATTGTAGCAAGGGTAACTGGCCCAGTGGACTCAAAAAAAGCCCAGCTGCCACAGCAGCCCAAGTCCCCCCACCCACAGGAAAGGGCGTCGTTTTCTTTCCAACGAGTAAACACCCGATGCTCGTCTTCCTCACTCTCTGCCTCTCGAGTCGCCTCAGCCCTCAGCCCTCACTGCTCCTCACGCCGGTGTACAAAAACAGACACTCACATCTCGCCGTCCCCCTCAGCCTGAGTCCCCTCCCTCTCGTCGTCGCCCCCTCAGAAACACTGGTCTCTTACTCTCGCCGTTGCACCTCCCTCACGGCCTCACTTCTGGAGCCGTTCCCGTCGCACACACAGCCCCTCTGAGCATTTCTCACGGACCCACGGCCCAAGGTACTTTCTCTTCCTCTCTCCCGCATTTCTCTACCTCATCAGATTCACATGAGCCACTATTTGTAAATTTATTTGTGATTTGCAATTTCTCAGTAAACCCTAAATTTGTTGTTGTTGTTGCATTTTACTTTTTAGTATTTACATAGTCATTACTCATAATTTTTGTTCATTTTAATTTTTGTTGCTGTAAATTTGTGGGATTTGTTTTTTCGCTGGACAGATTACAATGAGTCTTCTATTTACAAATTGTAATGTACCTTCTATAATTGTATTTACAATGATTCTTGACAGCTTGTTTAAAAAATGTTGTAAGATAAACTCTACTTGAAAGTTCGTTCATTTTAATTTCTGTGTGAGAGAGAGAGTCTGCACTTCATGGTGATGCATGGCTTGAGGTTCTGTATGTTTGTTTGTTTGTTTATTTCTTTTTCTGCTTGAGATAAGGGGGAGGGTGGGGGTATGGTGGTGCCGTGTTGGCTTATACTGCACTTCAGGGCATGGGTTGGATTGGGGAGTAGTAATTGATGGAATGGTTTTGGTTTGTTTCAGATTAAGTGTTTTTATTTGTTTTGCGATCAGGATGGAGGAGGGTCTATGCAGCATGTCTTTGGTTATTGCTTTGAAATGGAATGAAATTCCTTTTTTAGTCTTTGGTACTTCAAAGATTTGATCCAGAAATGATAATGTCACCAGGACAGAGGATTTCCAACAACAATTGAAGCATAGATTGATGTGAATGGAGGGATTAGAGGTCAAAATTAATAAGGTTGTCGATTTGCTTCTCTGTAGTATATGAGTTGAATATGAAGTTTGATTCTGGGTAGGAGTTAGCTGCAGCTAGCTACATCTCAAAGATCAAGAAGGGTGGATTAATAAAATGGTTTGCTCAAGTCTATGAATATTCTAGTTTCTATTAGAGTTTTTATTGTGTTTGGAAATATAAGTCCCTCTCAGAGTTCTAAAGTTTTTTTTCTTTAATTTCCTCTATTTGTGTTGTTTTTCAAGTGTAGAATTAGAATCATTTCCAGCTGTACAACTGTTTGAACTAAAAAATAATATAAATGCAGAGTAGATCCAGAAGCTTAAAAAACGCTTAGAAAGATTCACAAAGAGGAAGACAATCAGGATCATCAATGTTGGGTGCTAGACTGATATCACGGGCATTTTTGCAGGCGTCTAACACTACTCCTCTCCATCTGACCTTTGGTAAGCGCCTCTTAACTTTCTTCCACACATCGCCTCCATTTCCGTCAGAATCATTTGTACCGGCATCTGCACGCAACTCCAGAATCTCTCCTCCTTGCTATTGCTTTCCAAGCGGAGGGTTGATGTTATCTTCAATTCACAGACAAGACAGATTATTTGCCACCTAGGCCAGCTCCAACACCACCAAGAAAGAGCACGAAGACGGCAAAAATGACAAGGCCAAGGCCAGGGGCACCAAAGAAATCGAACCCTTCGATAAGATGGCTGTGGTAGAGGAGCCCAAGGACCCAAACAATTTGCAAGAGATCTTCCACCATATGAGAACCAAAGACGGTCTGCTCAACAATGCCAATAAGATGTTTGACGCTTTGTCTGAAGATGTACTTACCAAAGAGGCCTCGGAACTTTTCACTCAGATCAAGGAAAAGGGTCAGATACCCAGTGTGGTGGCCTATACCGCCGTCATTAAGGCTTATACCAATGCCGGCCAGCCCAAAGAGGCTCTCAGAGTCTACTTGCGCATGCTTGCCTCTGGGATCACCCCAAATGCCTATACTTACTCGGTTCTTGTCAAGGGACTTGCTGCGGATGCTAAATATATAGGGGATGCCAAGAAGTATGTGATGGAAATGATGAGTAATGGAATGAGGCCTAATGCCGGGACCTACATGGCCGTGTTTGAGGCATTGGCTGGGGAGCATAAGTTGGGCGAGGCCAGGGAGTTTATGGAGCAGATGAAGAATAATGGGTTCCTGCCTGATGAGAGGGCCGTGAGAAAGGCCCTTAACAACAAGCAGGGAAGATCCATGTGGAGGGGCAGTTTTATTGATGCATTCCTGTTCAAAACGAAGAAGAACAGAGATCTTCTCGTTAACAGAAAAATTTGGTCACGTAGATCTATTATTTGGCCAGAATTTGTCAACTGCGCCGTACGAATTTACAATGGAAAGACTTTTGTTCGTTGCAAGCTCACTGAACAAAAGGTTGGTCACAAATTTGGAGAGTTTGCTCTTACCCGTAAAAGAAGACCCAGAACAAAACTTGCACAAGGGAAAAAAAGCGGCAAAAAGTGAAGAATCATTGTTTAAGTTCGTTGATATGATCCTAATTTTCCTTCCTTTTCTTTTACTCTCTCGGGTATCAAATATCATGTTTTCCTGTTTTTTGCATGAGTCATGCCTTCCAATTATAGTCAAGGAGATTATTGTTCTTCGTATTGGTCGAAGCTATGTTGATGCCCGTGAATCATCAAGAACAAACGAAATATTCTCATTCAAAGAAGTTAAAGAACCCAACGCTTGGAGTGCAACCGAAATTGCAGGTGTTAAGGTTTGATCCGATGAACTTGATCACGTCATTATCTTGTACATGTGGAGAGAGAATAGACAGAGAATGGTGTGATTAAGATGCGTAGAGAGATTAGAGAATGGTTCCATCCCCAAGCAAAATCAAGGGGATTGATCTTGAAAAGAAATTTGTTCAGAACATCGTTCGAACAAAATAGATCTCACGTAGATTGGGCCTCGTACAGAGGTAAGTTGCGTTGTATTAGAAGCATGTGCAATGCCATATAATCATACACGCGAAGTTACAAAAGAGCACTGTTAGGCCGGATTCCCATCCGGGACCCAGAGTACCCAACAATGATATCACCATATGGGAAAAAATGTTCAGCTGACTTGGGTGTGCCATTGAGTGGAGTTGGATGGCTGGATTGTCGTTTAACACCGAAGGGAGTTGTTTCGGTTCAGGTTCTGTTCTTCTCAAATGAGAACATTACCCTTGAATTTCCTCTTCTCAGTATAAGAGAAACTTGGGTCATGTGAATGAAAATTGAAGAAGAAATGGTCTTGTTTGTATTAAAAGCATATATTTAACTGTTTGGGGGAAACCATATGACTAGTTACTTGCGCATTCCACGATTCTATACAATATTACTCTCTCTATATATAGAGTATATATTAATATCTAGCACGCATTATATAAGGGAAATATAATTGCTGCCAGAAATGCTACACAAGCATTGCATGTATGGTAGGCTTATTAGTACATTTTAACGTGGAAAGAATATAAAATAATGAGATTAAGGGCATTTGGGTCCTCTTTCCTTGGTCTTCCAGGTACTGTAGGTGGGCCGACTTGTTTGTTGCCATAGAAATGATGAGTAAACTTCATAATGAATCATACTCACGTCAAAGAACAAATAGTTTTCAAAGAAGCATAACCTAAACCAGTGCGAGCATGAACTTACATTGGAGGTGGATTAGGGTAATCTACTTGCCAAACGCAAATTCGATCGGGCCTTTATTGATAAAAAATTATGTGGGGTCATATTTATATGTTCTTTACGACTTCACTGATTGATCTTTTGCATTAGTCATGATCGCATAGAACATAACAAATTGGTGGCTATGTTATTAGTTGCCTTGATATTGATAACAACAGAATAATACTGGTAGAGTTAGGACGGTAATGCCCTCCCTTACAAATATTAAACTTAAATTTGAGTTTTTAAACATTTAAATTAAAATTTTTTATAGAATTTTAGAGAAATTTACTATTTTCTGGATCCAAACAAGGGAGATGAACATATAATTAATGTAATAACTCTATTTATAACTAACCATTTTTGGATACAAAAAGACATTTCACCTGCACCAGCTAGCATACAGGCGCACACACATGTATGAAAACACACATGTATGAAAAATGATAGTTGCACTCGTAAGTCTATAAGCGTCGTACAATCACTTTAAAAAAAACTGAATAATATTACTGTATTGTACTTGCACATTCTACGACTATATATAGTAATACTATTGCTGCCAAAAATGCTACACAGGAATAGCATGTATGACAGGCTTATCGGTAGAATTTACCGTGGAAAGAATATAAAATAATGAAGTTAAGGGCATTTGGGTCCTCCTTCCTTGGTCTTCCAGCTATTGTAGCAGGGGCAGACTTGTTTGTTGCCATAAGTGCCGGGAGGAACACAGAGGCACTTGGAGCAGCACTTGAGGCAGAAGAACATGCACGGCTTCTTGTGCGATGTCGCTGAGCAACGATACGTACACTTGGGTTTGCAATCTGCACGTACGCACGAAATTACGTACACATTATATATATATATATACACGTAGCTAACATGAAAATTAATAAAACTTGAAATCCTTTCAGTTCCTTACATGTTACAAGTTGCACGATAACTTATATAAAGAAGAGAACTGCTACATGCATAAAATAATTTCATAAAAATAATTTTACAAATTAATGTGCTTTCATCTAATCCATTATATTTGTTTCATAATATAAATAATTTTATAATCTGACGAACTAAATCAAACTACGTCGGCTGATAAGATTATATTTGTGTCATTCTTTTGTAATTAGAGTATTTTCCCATAAAGATATTTACCTGAAGGGCGCAGCTTTGCGTTACCAGAAGCCTGTTCACGAGACATACACAAAGAGAAATGAATTAAGTCAGAGCAATTACTAGAAATTACATAGTGATGAGTAGTGAGTAAAGCTTCAAACCTCGGCTACAGCAGAGAAAGTGATTAAAAGAAGCAGAGAAAACACCAACAAGAGGGATCTGTGTGCATGCCCACGTCCTTCCATTTCTATGAAAACTTCGACTCTCACGAATTAAGCACTAAAGGGATCAAGTAGTTGTGATAAAGAAATGGAGGAATCCAAGGTGTTATATACAAGAAATGCCAATGGCATTATATAATGGAATTCAAAGAAATGGAATGCGTCATTTGAGGCGTAAAATTGGGGGATGGTTTGTGCCAAAAAAATCTATGTGGGCCGGGCATCGTGAAAAAAAGTGTGCGTTACAAGCGGCGTGTCTGATGTTTCGTCCTTCACTGTTTTTAACATGCTTGTAAATTGGGTATCTGATCTCCATGTGCTGCCTTTAATTTCTTAGAAAAAGTAATATTCTTTGAAGGAGCACTGCAAGGTTGTTTCTTCTCGAGATGTGAATAGAATGTGAGGTGATCTCTTCTGTCCTGATATGGGTACGGTTGCTGTGACACGTGAGTGAACATGGTCTTCTTTTTATTGGATAAGTGAGCGAGAAGACAACACAATTTTTCATGAGCAAATTTCTTGTTGCAATTTTAAGTAAAAGATTATATTGTAATTTTATTAATAAATGAGAATAAAAGAGAAAATAATAGTATTTTTTTAAAAAGTATGATTGTAATATTAAAATATTTTTATACTAAACTTGTATTACAATCTTCAAAATTAAAATTGCATTTAGCATTATTCTTCTCATGATTGTTTAGGCTCCTCACAGACCGATATATATGTGCTACTCACGAGTCGTTATTTTAGATAGGCAGCAAGTACTGCAGCAGCATCATACTAAATATATATATATATATATATATATATATATATGTTAATATGTAAAGAAGTTGTTTTGGGTCATGGGAATATTAGTAAGTAGAATAATGATAGTTTTACACTTTTTTTACTATTTTTTTTTTATCATTTTGTTTAATCTATTTTAAAGTTTTTATTTTATTTAATGATTAAGAAAATGATTATTAGTGAAATTATATATTTTAAAATTTTTTTTTAACGATTAAAAATGTTAAAAAAATCTAAAAAAAAACACAAAAAAATAAATACATTATAGTCTATAGATGATAATGTGATGGTAAAATAGTGTTAAGCCTATCATTACTCTTAGTAGGTAAGCACGCACCTCGCATCCACAGTCCATACGTACGTACTAGAGTCATTCTCGGGTGGCTAATCAAATGACAAGCGAGCAAGCAAAGCATCTTATGAGAGCAGTCCCAACGGACTCTTTAATTTTTTTTTTTTAAAATTTAGTTATTAAAAACATATATATATTTTTATTTTTATTATTCATTTTTATATTTAATCATTTATTAGCATATTTATTTTTTCTCTATATTTTTTAAAATATTATTATTTTATTTATTATACAAATAAAAAAAAGTCTGAAAACGGATCACGAAACTCGTTAGAACAGTATTTTCGAAAGCCACGAACTAGGCATGAGAGGCGACGACAATGTTGCCGGCGATTGAATTTTAAGGAGTTGGTCGCCGGCATAAAACGAGTCCAATGATGCCGGCGGTGTAGGTAATGGTGGCCGATGGTAAGTCAAAAGAGCTTTAAATACTTCGAAATCTATTTTGGACTTTGATCTGTACGTGGGGACTACCGGAAGTTGGTCGGAGTTGGGATCATCGACAGTTTGATCGTCGGTGTCGTCTGAGTCCAGTGATGCCAACGGTGTTAACTACTAACTGCCGGCAATGGTTGAACGGAATGCATATTCTTGAGGTGCAAATCGGTTTGAGCAAAAATATTAATAAAATATTTTTGAAAGATGAACAGTATGTGCGCTACACATACTATTCACAAATGCATATTTTTTTCATTTTAGCGCGACCAATAGAGCTTCTTTTTGTCCATTTTCCTTTATATTTTATAAAAAGTTGGATTTTAGCAAGTCCATTGGGACTGCTCTGAAATATGAGAAATAATAACTACACAATATTTTTTACAATATTATACACAATATATGTTATAAAATAAAAATATTTTTATAAAATAATGGTAAATTTATAAAATAATTTACAAAAATATTTCTAATTTATAACATATGCTATGTAAGTAGTGTAATTTGTTGTGTATGTATAACTTTTTATGAAATATATATGAGCAAAATGAGGCAACTAGCTTTACGTGACTTGTTTGACGATTTTTTGCTCGATCGGAGGGGTGCGTCACCTTAACGCGCGGAGTCCGTAGCTTTACGTGACTTGTTTCTTGTGGATCCTCGTTGCTAGTGGAGACGCCGGTTGGTTCAGGGTGGATCCAGGGTCTTTCTAGCGCCGATAACCAGCTGTGCTTCAAATGTGGTTCGTCGCGCGTTGTCCACACGCTACCAATATAATGCCACTGTTTGGGTTGTTTGTTTAGGATAGTTTTGTTGTTTTGTATTTTCTGTATTTTTTTCTTGTTCTGTTTGTGTAGATAAAATGTAAAATGTAAAAATAGTGTCATGGACTTTATGTCCGTAGAATTTAAATACTCTCATCCTGTGAATGATGAGTTGTTAGTTACTGCCTTTAGGCAGTACATAGTTTCTACAAACTTTGTCACTAGATATTGAGAAGTTGGGCTCCAATTATATTTAGTTGATTTGTAGACTGAGTTTATCTCAGTTATTGGTTACATTATATAATTCATTTTTTTGAGAATTAATGAAATACTGTTTCTTCAAACAAAGAATGGCTATTGGCTATCATATATGGCAACCCATGAATTTTAAGATTTCATTTATGTTACCCGGTATAAGGATCTTTTTATGTATTTATATATGTATTTTATATATTCGGTCTAAGTGTTTTTGAAGAATGAATTATGATAGTTTCTCTTAAAAAAAAAATGTAATATTTCAAAGGGAAGACGGAAAATATTTTATTTAAGAGCAGGATAACCCAAAATATTGTTTTTAATGGCGACAAGAGGTAACCCTCGAGACAAAATCCATGAGTAAGTTGTCGTTGAAATTCTTTCCCAGAGGTGGCAATATATTGGTTGGTAGAGGCCATGTGAGGAGGGAGCAATTTTCAAAGAATGCTTTCTTGCTAGTTGGCATGCACAGCCTGCGAGGCACTTTGGCCGGAAATCAAGGACTACAAAGACGACTTATTCGTTATATGCGACTCTATAAAAATTAAGGATGATGATAGATATAAATTATAGGTTGTAAAGTATTTATATATATATATATTTTAAAAAGTGTAGTATTTATTATTAAAAATTTATTTTTTAATATAAATCTCATATTTATTTATTTTTCTAAAAATATATAATAATTATGCAGTTTATGACTATAAATATTATTTTTCAACAGACTAAATACGAACACTTAGGTATAGGATACTAATATTATTCAACAACCATTTTTTTTTTTTTATAAATAACGAATTAAAAGATTGATTAATAATGTCAGTAAGATAAAATGAAATAAATATGCAACAATATATTATTGCCTACTTGTCCGCTTACTCTAAATGAGAATTGTTCATCGAGAGAGACAAAACTCTAGGGAAGTGTGGTGCTGATTGCATTAGGGACCCGTTACCGTCCAGGCCGCTTCTAATATTAGGGATATAACGGGTCTAATTTGTTCTTATTTTAAATAAAATTTAGAGTCGAACTAATATTTCTAATTTTTTATTTTTTAAAATTGATTAGGGACCGATTATTCTCTAAAATCGATAGTATTGATTTTACTAGTTTCAGTCCGATTTTTTGATTTTAAATTAATCTATATTATTTTATTAGACTATTAATATATATTAATATTATTTATAATGATTAAAATAATTATATATTAGTATTTGTTATAATAAATTTAATTTTTTATAATTATATTATTGATAGTTATAATTAATATTATTAGTATTAGTTCCGAAAAAATTTGTATTAATATTACTATATCATTATTTCATGTGTAATTATTTAGTATAATAATTCATATATATACTTAAAGTATATTACTAATAGTAATATAGTATTATATTATATACTAATTTATAACATATTATATATAATTAAAAAATATTTTATATTATCTATAGTATTAAAAAATTAATTAAAAAAAATATATTATATTAAACTGGTTCGATCCGATTCTAAAAGTTTAGAACCGAAACCGAACCGGTACCTACCGATTTTAACATTATGAAAATTGATTCCAAACCGGTACCTACTTAAAATTGGACCCATTTTATCAATTTGATCCAGTTTATCAATTTATCAATTTTTTCTTACACTCCTACCTAATACTATCACTATCACGATAATTTCCAATTAAGTAAAAGGAGTCCAACCTCACATTACAGCAAAATTAGCTGAAAAGATAGTACTTTTGAACATCAAGTTTTAACAAACAACAATAAGAGCGAGCGAAATCATCTGAAACTTTTTCAAGGCATATATTGTGTAAGTGCTGATGTAAAAGTTTGGCTAACATAAGGTGATTAAGCTTATAAGAGCTTATTTTATGTTTGGATTTGTAATTTGGATGAATGTAAAATAATTTGATTTTATTTATAATTATTTTAATTTTATTTAGAATATGTTTGTGATTGCGTTTCGAAATTTAAAAAGTACTTTTAATTACTTAAAAGCTCTTTAAAAAAAAAACATGTTTAGTAAATTTATAAAAAATACTTTTATCACCTAAAAAAATTAAAAATATGTTTTTTAAAAAAGCACCAAATTAAAATTTTTATTAAAAAAACTTCTGCACATAATTGTACATTTTAAAAAACTTACTTTAACTAATTTTAAAAATGTTTTAGAATATTAGATATATGTTTACAAACAGTAAACAATTTTTGAAGTGTAGAGCTTATTATTTAAGTTATAAGCTATAAGTCCTAAAACTATAAGGTATATTTCACAACGCAATTTCAAACATATACTTAGAGGTTTGTTAGGAAGTGTTTTAGATAAATCAAAATTGTAGAAGTCAAGTTTCAAGAAATAGATCTTATTCAAAGAAGAGTTTGAATTTGAAACTGCTAATATTGAAAAGATAAGTATTAAGTATAACAAAATTTGTAAGCAGAATTATTCAGCATAAGAGTTTCAATGTGACTCAAACTCCTATAAAATCTTATACATTATTAGAGTTTTACTGTGACTCAAACTCCTATCATTTCTGATCTCCAAAATAATTAGCTATTAAGAAAATTTAGCACTTGGCAATTGGCATCAATAGTCAGATTCGCCCATTAACAAACCCATAATTGAATCTAATTGTCAACATAATTTTACTAATAGCCAATTCTTGGATAGCTTATTTATAGAGGGTTTCGCTTGAAGGTTTTTATTATCCTTTTTATGGGTGATTATTTTAAGAGCTTGGAGATTTGAAAGAAATCAAAGTGCTTGAATGTGAGAGAATTCTTATGAGAATTTTTAACTGTTTTGTTCTCTCTTCTTGAGTCCGTGCATATTCTGATGTAGAGTTAAAGTAATTGTGATAAGCTATTGGAGTTCAAGGAGAGAAGTTAATAGGTTGAAAATCGTCAGAGATTCTGTAAAATAAATAGGTCGATTGTCTGGACAAATAAGAGAGTCTAGTTACAAAAATTTTATAAATGAAGAAATTACTTGCAATTGATTTTTATCTAATAAAATTAATTTTCTTAAATTTGATTATCCTGTTAGATTTTTATCTTTGAAGAGCTCTTCAAACAATTTTCCTTCCTAATCAAAATTAGTTTTACGCACTTTGTTCATTTTATGCATTTGTTTATTTATCAAATTACGAACTACCAACCAATTTATTGAGTGAATTAGTAGATCTTTATATTTAAAGTTTTCATATTGATTTCATCATGAAAAATGCTACTTGCAGTCGGTTCTACGCAGTCGATATGCAGTCGACAATGCCATGTCAGCAATTATTTAAAAAACAAAAACAAAACAAAATCAAAACGATTGTAAAAATCCAAAACTAAACTCAAATCTCTCATGCGGGTGACCTTTCCTTTCATAGAGGCTCTGAAAGGGGGTTTTCTCTAGGAGTGGCGGATTTGAGGCTGAGTCGAATAAAGGTGGCAACTTGTTCTCTCCTAGAAGTGTTAATGGCGCAGCGACAGGTAGTCTTGTGGGTGGGTCCGACGGTGCAAATCAGAATACGGGTTTAGGCGGTCCGATTATGAAAGATAGTATTATTCCTCAATCACTTAAGCCGTCGCAGGAAAAAGAAGCCCCAATACCGATTTTTCATTTGCTTCTTTTTTACTTTCCCTTGATTGTATATGTTGTGTCCTGAAAAACTTATTCTTTTTTTTTGTTCGTTTAGAATTTGATTTTTCGGTAGCCGCCAATCTCATTCGTACAAAAATATTAGGAAGCAAAAAAACCTACCACCATGGAAATCCTATTTGGAGGAAATAATTGAAGGTTGAAGACGAATGTATTTATAGTTTTTCAAAAATCAAAGAAACCCACTGCTATGGAAATCCCATCTGAAGGGAAAAAAAAAAAAGATTAAAGAAAAAATTCACTACCATGAAAATTTCAGTTAACAAAATCTGCATAAAAAGTAGAAAAAAACCTCAATGATCTAATGGAGAAACTCATTTCTTTATCAACCAGCAGATCTGCAAATGTTATGAAAATCCTGTGTTTGCGAGTTTGTGATGCGAATCTGAAAGAAAATGCTAAGGACGAAAGGACGAAGGCTCCTGTGCGTAACTTTGAACTGTGCTTGCTCTAAGATTAGCTTTTCTTTTTTTCTTAAATTCTGATTTAATAACATGCCACATCAGCGCCGACTGCATCTAGACTACATGCAGACGACTGTACGTAGAAGCACCGTTTGGCGTTTCATCATTGATCTCCATCGTAATACCCATTTTGCAAGATCAAAACTTAACAGGAAAATAAATAACTATAAATCGTCATTATAAAAAAAAAAAACAAGTCATTGATCTGACCCACTACTGAAAACCAGAGTTTGGTCATAATTCTAAAATAATTTTACTCATCAATGGCCCGTTTTATTTTTAACAGGCCATTCTGGACCTATGCCGGATATAATTAATCCTATATGGCGATGGGGTGCACCATTTACTGCTGGCGGAATCTGCACGAGTCCGAGCCGAGAAAGTTTCAAGGAAAGTTCAACATCTCTGAGAGTTTATTCGCATAATCCCAAGATTGCACGTTTTGGGACATAACTGCGGCACCAACAGCAAATGCAACAGACACGAAGAACATGCTCTTCATGCATACACGGCCTCGTGATAATTGCCACAAAATCAACTTGCAGTACTTGTTTGCATCCTTTAATGATGAATGGTGAGCACCATCATGATCTCCCTTTACCAATGCTTTGTCATTCTAAATGACCAGAAAATGAAACAAGTGAGCAACAATATGGTATACTTTTGACTAAAGAATGATCGGCAGTTAATGCTTTCAAAATTCAAATCAGATACATCATAAAGTCAGTGGATTTAATTAAAGTCAGAAATTGTCCCACTCCCTTTAGACAAAGAGCCCCGAGAGAATATCCCAGAGGGGTGGGAGAGTGGTGCTAGGGTCACACGTCTGAACAGTTTGCAACTTTTTCTAAGAGCAGAAAAAAATGGGGACAAGTTGAAAGAGTTTGATGTCCTCAAACCGACCTATCATCTTGCATATAATATCTGAAAAACAATTACCTTCAGCTTGAATCTATGAAGAGTTTACCCTCAAAGTGTCCAGAGTACGATGTTTCAGAGTCATCAGACAGATTTCTCAAAATAACAGCACTTGCTTCAAGATTATCCAGATAAAGCACGTCCTGTTTCCAAAGTGAAGAAAAACTTCAATGACAGATAGAATAAGTGGGGATAATGGTCTTAAATTAGAAAGAGAACCATAAAATATTGATTTTTTTTATGAATAAAATTTTTATTGAGAAAAGTAACAAGGCAAAATTATAAATATATTGAGTTTAAAATGCTCACCCATCGCTTGTAACATTCAGGGTTTTGACTCAAACACCAAATAAAAATGTCACTTGCTTCCTTTTCCAGGCCAGAGATGCCTGCAGATGCATTTTTAAGTCAAGCTTCAACAGTCATAAACCTAAACTCCAGCACTTCAAAATGGTTTTTTTGTTGTTGTGCAACTTGCTTCATTGCTTTGCTTCCCAGGGAACCAGCAAGGGCAACCTCCTTTAAAATAGGATATATGGCTTCAAACTTTTCAGTTGCCTAAGAGCAGAGAGAGAGAGAGAGATTAAAAATACGTCAAAGAGTAAATATCATAAGTATACAGCAAGCATACTCCCAGCGATGCCCACCTCTAGCCGATTTGATGATGCTGGATAAGTAATCCTCAACAACAGCTCAAGAGCTGACGGTGGCACCACACGCTCCCCCTTTCTGACAGGACTATTTAACAGAACACTGTGAGCTTTCGGGGTAGATAAAAGTCTGGTTTCAAGGGATGAAAATAAATTTAAAAACAAATAAATAAACCAAAGTGAGGAAGAGGTGAAGAAAGCTGCAAGTAAAAATGTGACAATGAAGATGGCTTTGGTCTAAAAATAAAGGACACGAGTAAAAGATAACAAATAAAAGTTGAGATCAATCTAAAAATATGTCTAACCTCTCCGCCAACTGTAAAATTAAGTCTCTGGAAAGCGGATCACAACCTGACTTGCTACCCAGTATAGGCAGGGTAAATAAACCCAAGCGTATAACCCAACTATTAACTCTCCTTTCATTGCCTATAAAATCCATTCCAAATTAAAAAATATTATCAATCACAAGATTCACAACAACGATCTATACAGGGAACATCAGATTATTAGTATCAATGACATTCACCTGATAAATCACCCAAATAGTGATTGGAAGCTTATCCTCTCGTTGATATTTGGGATTTTCCTTAATTATAGGCAATAAACTGATCAACACATCAGGTTTTCTTCGTAGTGCCATTGCTAAAACAACAAATATAGCAACCTGCAGTTCCAACAACACATTATTTTCAAATTAACTACTCACTAAGCTGAACAGAAGATATGCAAATTATTAGTGGCCACACAAGAAGTTTACATTATAGAATTTAAATGAAAATACAGCATTGTCAATATTGAATTCAAATAAGGTGTTGAACTTGAAAATCCCCCAGCTTGGGGGCAGTTCCATTAGATGCACGGTGCATGCACCATTGATAACATTTCCCAGGGCCTCAGTTCGGCTTCAATTTGGCCTTATGTTACTGTTCTCTTGGGTGCTCTCATGATGAATGGTGCTTGTTTTGTAAAGTTTTAGTGGTAGTCAGGTGGTGGAAACCATCAGAGTGGCTAAACAAGTAGCATGTTAAAACTTTCTCTTGGAAGATGTCCCCCTGTATCATAGCATTTCGAGGTTATGGTTATTAAAGTTAACTTAGGATTTAGTGGTAACGGCAAAAGACCAGAAACTACAGAGCAGAGCATTTGAAGATGATTGCTGAACCATCTTCTACTGTATTCGAACACCTACAACGTTATTTATACAATTTTGCTTGAACAGAGCATTGAATATGCAAGAGCTGATATGAACTACAGAGCACCAAGTTCTCATATACTACAACCAACTTAGTGGAATCATAAGGAATATCTGATTGGAAAGCTACCTGAGACTTTGAAGATAATCGCTGAACCGCCTTTTTGGATCCCTTGGCAGCTGTTTGATGATTTGCAAGGTCAGTGAAAATGCTATCCAATGACCATAACATAAAGGACCCAAGTGCGTCAGAATACCGCTTTCTAATCCACTCAGCAGATGTTTTATAAACATTTTCAGGTATACTGGAAAGAGGCATCTGTTAAGAGTATCAAATTACGATTAAAAATGAAAAATAAAATCTCTAAAAATTAACAATTGAGTTACAAATTAAACAAAATATTAATATATATATATATATATATATATATATCTCATTACAGTCGTAAGCAATCAGTAAACTTGAGATTATGGAAACAGAATCATAGCAAATGGCTAGTCAATGATTAGAGCATACTTGAGATCATCATGAAAATAGACTACAATCATTGTAAAATTACCTTACCAAATATCAAAATATTTCAAGGAGCAGCCATCATGCACTCAAAACTCAATTTGAAGAGAAGGCTTAAGATTTTGACGGAAAACTCCGCAGAAGTGCATTGCACATTTCACAATATACGCTAAAACCCACATGCATTCACAAAGTGACAAAATATATCATGACATATGCACGAAAAAAGGCAAGCTTTTGACAAGAAGGTAGATTTCATTTTCACATAAAAAAGCCACATTCTCCAGTGTCCTTTTGCTTCTATTTCCTCTTTTCCACCTACATATCTTCATGCCAAAAGATCCTTATATTCAACGTTTCTCCTACCTCAGAAATTCAGAGCGAATTAGATAAATTAAAAATTTGAAGCGAAAACTCACATCAACGGTCTCTGCAACACTAGACTCTTTCAAGGTCTTCAACCACGGAAATTGAGCCGCACTCACCAACGCGAATGCGCAGCCGAAATAATCCGCGAATCGCATCAGCTGTATATCTTGTTGCGATGCGTACGATGCCCAAGCAGAATATGGAAATATGGAATAGAAACGCTAAATAGAAACTCTTTACCGCATCATGCACAAGAATTCAATCCGGAACTTATGAAGAATGGAACTGATCAGGGTGTTGAGAACTGAGAAGCTAAATTTGAAGAAACGATAGAGCTTACGGTGATATCAATGAGGAAAGCACTGAGCTCAGCGGCATCGATCTTAGACGCAGCTTCAGCCACTGTCATCTTGGGTTTCTTCGGCTTTTTTGGCTCCTTAGGCTTCACGTCGCCATTCTCTACTGCATCGGAGACCTCAGCGTCGCTGTCTTCACTGTCGTCGGAATGTCGCTTCGATTCCTATACATCTTCTTCTGCGCTCTGGGTCTCAAGCGTGTGGCGGAGGCGCTCCTCGGAGTGCTCCTCGCTGAAGCGGAAGACATTGATGGAGGAGACAGCGACGTTGGGCTGGCGACTCTGGAGATCGGTCGAATTCACCCCCCGTCGAGTCCTGGACGCCTTCCTATTGCGCTTATGACAGGACACCGTTTTCCAGGCGAATTTGTTGTCGTTTTGGCTCTCGTTGTTTTTGTTCGTGTTCTTATTCCTCTCTTCTTCGTCTTCCTCCTCTTGCTCTCTTGGAATTGCTTCAACGACAGCTATCTCGTCCATACCTTCAAATATCAGAAAAGCGAAAACTTCGAAATAGTCTATTTGATTTGGTAGTGGGATTCTCGTTCGTCGACAGGAGTCAGAGCACAGAGAGGGAGAGGGAGATGGATGGAGGGAAATTTATACCGGGTGGGAGTCGGGGAGACTCAATACGATAAAGTAGGAGAGAAATCGTCCGGTTTAGTCAAGAAAAAAAAGTGAATCGAACTTATTCAGTCTAAAAATTTTTTCATTCTAGATCAGATCGTATAAGATTCGATTCATATTAGTCCAGTTCAATTCAGTCTAGAGTAATCCGGTTTGATTTAAGAGTATTCTATATAATTTAATAGGTTAAATTTGATCTCAAATTTTATAATAATAATTATTAAATATATATTAGTATTACTTTCATAAAAAATAATCATCTTTATCAATTGTCAATTTCTAATCTTATCTAAATATTAAACAAAATATATAGTTATAACTTATAGTCTATATATTTAATACTTATACTATAAATTATAACTAATATCTATATTATATATAGCTCATAAGTTGATTAATTAATTTAATCCTCATAAATCATATTAATTAATCAATGATATTAATGATCATTGATCATATTTCATATATAGTTAAAATTAAAATTAAAATTAATAATTATAATTACTCTATATAATCATAAGAAGAATAATTATTAATTAATTAATAGTGATTTAGTGATATATCATAGGTTAGTTAACTATAACTAATAACATTATTACATAATTTACATTAGTATATTATAAATTTATATGTTAGTAAATAGTGATAAATTAGTAATATTATATTAAATAATAATAATACAATTATTACTTATAAATTATTATTAATACTCTATATAGATATACTATAATTTATACTTTTATACTACAACTATTATAAATTATAATATGTTAATATTATAAGATTATATATTATATATTTATATATTATACTACCACTCTTAATCTATATTAATATTAATATTAAAATTTATATAATTTTACTTATATATACATATAATATATATATATATATATATGCATTCGGTTCGGTCCGGTCCGGTCCAGGGGGAGAACATGGTCCAGGAAGAGAAATGTTCTTCCCCTGGATCGGATCGAAAATTTTCGGTCCATAAAAAAATTAGACTGGATCGGACCAAATTCCATTCGGTTTGGTCTGGTCCACCGGTCCGATTCGATCTTTTTACAGTCCTACCGAAAAGGACTATTCGCTCGAGTGTTAGTTAAGGGTTTATATATATATATATATATTTAAAAAATATATCCATCATTTTCATATATCATACATAAGTTTATTTTTCTTATTAAATATATAGTATATAAATGATAGGTGTAAAATTTTAATTAATTTAAAAAATTAAAAATTAAAAAATAATATATATATATATATATATTTATATGTGGTGCATGGAAATGATAGTTAACAAAACTTATATTTATTAATTATGATATTGTGATTTTCAAAATTAGGACTCATTGTGAAATTTTTTCAAGTATGACTTATGTTATATTCAATTATTATACGATGCATTTAATCAAATAGAATAAGATTAGATATCTTAATTTTAATTGGTTTATTTTATTTTATAAAAACTACCAACTTTGAATAACATACAGCCCTCCCGAAAAGGACTATTCCCTCGAGTGTTAGTTAAGGGTTTTTATATAAATATATATATATCCATCATTTTCATATATCATACATAATTTTATTTTTCTTATTAAATATATAGTACATAAATGACAGGTATAAAATTTTAATTAATTTAAAAAATTAAAAATTAAAAAATAATATTTATGTATATTTATATATGGTGCATGGAAATGATAGTTAGCAAAACTTATATTTATTAATTATGATATTGTGATTTTCAAAATTAGGACTCATTGTGAAATTTTTTCAAGTATGACTTATGTTATATTCAATTCTTATACGATGCATTTAATCAAATAGAATAAGATTAGATATCTTAATTTTAATTGGTTTATTTTATTTTATAAAAACTACCAACTTTGAATAACATTCGCATTATCCAGAATCAAGTTGAGATAATATAGAAGTCAATACTCATTGATTTGTTTGATAAATAGGTCAAACTACTAGATTTTCATTCATTAACTTAGTATTAAGATAATATCAGTTTCAACGATAAAGTTAACAAAAAGTCTTTGAATCAGCCACTATTTGCAACAATCTCGCTCGACATCTATCTACTTTCAAAATTATGAAATTGTTATTGGGTGATGCTGTGCAAAGGCCTGTGTGTCATTTGTGTTATTGAGTTTGAAATCTCTCTCTCTCTTTCTCTCATTATTGCCATAAACAGTGCCCACCATCGCCCCTGCCCCCTGTATCGCGCCCACCATCACCCATGACCCCTACCACCGAGTTGCCCACCATCCATCGCGCATCTCTCTCCTACCCCGAGTCGCATTGCGCACCTCTCCCCCACCCCGAATCACATCGCGCATTTCTCCCCTTATCCTGAGTCGCATCCCTCTGTCTTAGTGGCGATCTTTGTAAGTTCTCTTCCTTATTCTTTTTCCTCTGTCTTTCCATTGCTCTCATAATTATTTCCTTGGATTTGAATTTTGTTGGATTTTAGGGTTAGTCTTGTAACTCTAGCTTTTTGAACATGGCTTGGATTTTGGGGTTATTTTGATATTTTGTAAGTTCAGTTTGGTTTAGGTTAATGAATTTTGGGGTTATATATTCCCCATTCACTCATTTGTTTCATTAGTCTGATTTGCTTGTTTCATTGTTGGGATTATAGTGTTGATTGTTCTGATTATATGTTTTGATTGTGTAATAATTAACAAGAAAATATAAATGATTTTCATGAATAGGGTTGGACTTGAACTTTGTTAGAGGCTAGTTGTGCTCTGATTGTATGAGTAATTGCTTGATTTCTATAAACATTAGTGAAATATGTCTGTAAATATTGTGTATGAGATTTTCTAAAAATTACAGAAATTTGTCTAAACATTATGCTGTGTTGGAGTTAAATTTTTCATTGGTTGTATACTTTGGGAGCCATTAAGTTCAAGTTTATGTTAGATTCAACTGTGGCATCTTGTAGGGGTGTGAAATCTTTTTGGATTGAGTAAGCTTGACATTTTTACATACTTAATGGGTCTTTGAAACTGATTAAGCTTAATGTATTTCAAAAAATTTCATGGAAGCAAATAATGGGTCTTTGAACTGAGTAAGCTTAAGTTTGCATGTGAAAAGTGCAAATATGCATTTTTACATAGTTAATGGGTCTTTGAAACGGAGTAAGCTTGAGTTTTGGCAAAAATAAGTAAATTATCTGAATGGAAGCAAATAATGAATGGTTTGAATTTGTCTTTGGTTTTTCATAATCACGCATGACATCGTCCTAATCTTCATCTCTAGTTAAAGATTTTGATACAGAATCACTAACTTGTTGGTGTGGTTTGAAAACACTACTAAAGATGTCCCACATGCAAAAAAGTCATGGAATGAGATTTTTCGCTTACCCCAATTATAATACGGAAATTATAATACGGTAAATTTGTTGTATATTTATCATATTTGTATATTAATTTGTTGTTTATGGGGTATACTTTATCCATGTTAATTGGACTTCGTACTTTGTGTATGGAGATGTGATGTGTGAATTTTTCATATGGGTGGATATATTTCAGTTGCTCGAGGAAAACATTTGTTCAAGAGAAAAGAATAAAGCTGTTTGGAAGACGTGGGATGAAATATTACAACGCGAGCATACCGTTCAAAAAATTAAAGATATGGTGATGTTAAAAGAGAAGAATCTAAGGCATGAAAAGCGAAAATTATTGTACTTATATTGGGTTCTCACCTTTGTAATAATATTTACTTGATTCGGATAAATTCCATGTAAAAAGCATGTGGTGTGGATTAGAAATGATTTTTTGAATGGAAACAACTTGTGCACATGGTTTGATGAAAGTCATGTATGTTCGTTTGTATGTTGAAGCAAAATGTGTAATGAAAATGGATATTTTGTGAACTGTTTACATCTTATGTCCTTTTTTTTTTTAGGTTTTGCCTTGATTGTGCAATGAGCCAAATGAACAAAAAGTGAGCCAAAGGAAAAAGTGAAAAGTGTGATTAATGCATCAACGGGATCTAGTTGTGGTTAATTCAATAAGTTGGTTAAATTGGATAATCTTTTTCAGGTCAAGTTGAATTATATTCATGTGTACTACTTCACTAATTGCATTGAATTCATTTATTTCTAATAGGTTCTACACCATGGGCTATCCATGCTTTCAATCTTTTTCTCCCTCATAAATGGTCTATTGTAATTTTACATACTAATGGTACTCTCTTCCGAGAGCTCTACTCCTTTTGTAAATTTAAGATGGTAAAGCCACAAAATTGGAATCTCCTTGATTTTCAACTTGTCTGTTTTCAACCCTGACTATTTACCTCTAAAATAAAACACTGCATGAGAATATAACAAGTGGAACATGCTTCTCTATACATAAAGTATACATAAAGTGTAAAAATTATATTATAGCCATCACATGGCCATTACGTACATAAAATGTAAATATTATATTACAGCCATCTGCACCCAACAAGTGGAGCAAGCTCCTCTATAACTGTCCCGATCCATAGCTGGTCTCTATAGCAAGCCACCACTCCTATGTATTAACCGAGCCACTTTGGTCCCAATTGCATCAGGAAAACAAAGACATCAACAGAGAGTAGTAGTACCAACAGTTGATTTCTTGGGCTTGACTATAGGTGCCTCTTCAACAAGCAAAGTCTCAAGATTCAAGCTGTCTGGAAGGATGTAATATCGAATATTGTTTCCCCTCAAGCTAAGATGATCCAGAGTATGGGAAACATACATTACTTCCAAGGAAGCAAATGAATGAATAAGTAAAACAAATAAAAACATCACGTCCAAATTTTCGAAAGAGCAAGTAAAGAATTGAGAATCTCCATGCCCACTGTCAAGTACAAACAATATATCTAGAAAAGGCTTCAAAGTAGAGGCTTCCCTCTGGTTAAATCTCATATCAACTGATAGAATTTGGAATTGGGAACCTTTTAAACTATTTCTTCTGTCTCAAAAAAGACAACCCTTTCCTTTGAATTGTCTCAAGACAATTGAAACTTAGAGAGAAAGTTCATGCTTCTTCAAATGGTCTGTGACAATTTAGAGTTTTTAGACAAGATCCAAAATTAGCTATATGTTTTTCTTATGAAAGTTGAGTTACCAGAAAATTCCTTTAAAAATATTGGCAACGGTGAAGGAAGATAGTGCAAACACGACAATTAGAATCATGTGCGTCCATGCATGTTGGCCAAACTGATACTTGTACATCTTCTTCTTTAATGTAAGACTTCTTATCTTTAATGTAAGAATGAATCACATAAAACCTGAGCTCCATCACACAAAAAATGTTGTTATCAGAAATATTGTTAATAGTGGCCATAAAACAACAATATTAATGAAAAGGCGACCATATACAAATAACATTGCAGTGAAGAAAAAGTGCCTGAATGCAAAAATTGGAAATGAATAAATACATTTTTTTATAAGTAATAAATGAATAAATACATGTAAGATGGAGTAATTTAATAGCCTCAATACATTTTCTTTCGTTGACATTATGACAATCAAATCGCATTCTTTCCAATTTAATAGCCTAAATCTTGGGAGATATTTATCTTCACAAGCTTTCCTAAGTAAATTGAACAGCTCTCTAGCCATAAAGATTTGGATAACCACCATTATAGCCATAATATAAAGATGACCCATGTAGAAAAATAAATATAAATCCCCTAATCATCCAAAGAGATACACCTAAAAAATAACTGCAATTCGAAAATGAATATTGACAAGAAAATTATTGCAACCCAAAAATGAATATTTAATTGTTAGTGGTATGGGACAGAATTCCAAAGAATTAGAAGTGAATATGAAATTGTCAGTTGAAAGGTACCTTGTGCATATCCACAACATTCACTATACCCTCTTCAAGCGACACAAAAAGTAAACTTTCACATCATTTACAAAATACACGAGACCCTCTCTAAAAAAATCTATTTTATCAAAAAATCTATTTAATGCATATCCACAAAGTAGACCAAACACCTTATGTCTGGTGGTTCAAAAAATCTCACTTCTCGTCGCCATGGTGTTACAAGTGCATATCAAGATGGTCATCCATCTGAAAGAAAACAACTATAATTAAGACGTGATATTGTTTTTTTTTTCAAACTATGTACATCATCATGTCATATCATGGCAGTACATAATAAGTGATATATTTTCTTTACTATCTACGAAGTACCTTTGTTTATTAATCGAAATAAATATTGACAAGATATGGTTAACCTTGTTTCCTGGTGGAATCGATTGTGTAAGAATGCTAGTTTGTGTTCCAGCACTAATTCCATCATCATCTTGGCGGTGTTAACATCTCGGGGTGTCACCCGATTGTGTTTCATCTACTAAAATTTTTCTGCAAGTCTAAGCTCAAAAAAAAAAAAAGAACAAAAAAAATATATTAGAACATTAATAGCATTCTTAACAGTACAAATTTCAATAATTGTTACATTTTTCTTTTATTGCCAACTTCTCCACGGGTGGACCTTCCTCTTACTTGGGGGTCTCCCTTTCCGTCGGCCAACTTCGGGGTTTAATATCTTCTTACCTTTATCCAAGATCTTCTTTGGGTTGTCCTTTGTTGATTCCAATGTCAGCTTATATGTTAAACCTTCAAATCTTTTATCAAACTCATCAACATGACACATGAATGCGTGGACTTGCTCATTATCTAAAGATATTTCGGCTGCTACTTTTGCACATCTCTTAATCATCATCTCATAATTCCATGCGTCTGATATGTCTTGCACATCATCATAGCTACTTTTGATTAATGTGTAATGCCTCTTTAGTTCATTTCTCCAGCAATTCAAGAAATATACATCTAGCACCATATTAATCTTCTTTATCAGACAAATTTTAAGTGCATGCCTACATAGAATCTCTCGCATCTCAAACAATGCACATGTGCATTTTACCTCACACTCATTTTTGTTATAATAAACTGTGTAATGGACTATTTTGGTGTACTCATCAATACATATGTCATCAAAGACATCGAATGTTAAAATGTACCCTTGTGTGCTTATCAACCAGCAGTTGCAACTAGGGCTGTAAAAAGACCGAACCGGACCGGCGGACCGGACCGGACCGGGACCGGACCGGACCGGTTGGAGTCCGGTCCGGTCCGGTCCAAAAAATATATGGACCGGAAAATTCCGGTCCGATCCCGGTCCAAGGAGTTCATCCCCCTGGACCGGACCGGACATGACCGAACCCCTAGAATTTTTTTTTTAAAATTTTAATTTTTAAATATATGTATATATAAATAATAATATATAAATTTTAATATTAATATTAATATATATTAATATATAATATATACTCTTATAATATTAACATATAAATAATAAGTGTATTATTATTATTTAATATATTATTACTAATTTATCACTATTTACTAACATATAAATATATAATTACTAATATAAATTATAATAGTATTATTACTTAGTAGTTATAGTTTATTAACATATACTAATGTAATAGTATTATTAGACTATTAGATTATTAGTTATAGTATACTAACATACTTAATATTTAATATTAACTAACATATTAATATATAATATATACTCTTATATATTAACATATAAATAATAAGTGTATTATTATTATTTAATATATTATTACTTATTAGTTATAGTTTATTAACATGTACTAATGTGAAAGTGTTATTAGACTATTAGACTATTAGTTATAATTTACTAACATACTTAATATATAATATATACTAACATATTAATATATAATATATACTTTTATAATATTAACATATTATAATTTATAGTAGTTAAATTTGGACCAAAAAAATATTTGATCATTGTAGAATTTTATATTAAATTTAGCCCATTAAATCATATGGGGCACCCCTGGACCGGACCGGACCGGACCGCCCCTGGACCGAATTGGACCGGACCGGTATGGACCGAACTCCTGTTCGGTTCGGTCCAGGGTGAGAGAATTCTTGGACCGAATGAAATCGGTCCACAAATTTCCCGGACCGGACCGGACCATTTACACCCTTAGTTGCAACACATTAGCCCATCAACTTTATTTGGATCTCCTTAAATTTTTTTATTTGTATATAATATCTGAAACTACTTCCCAATGTTGAGAGGGGACATGCATGAGATAGTATCGTTGGTAGAACTAAAATCAGCCATTGTCTCTTACTCCACTTTTTTTCTAAGAGCATTATCAAATTGGTCGACAAACTCATTGAACGTCGTACCAGAATGGACATACCATTCGAAAAAAGCATTCATGCTTTCTGACCTTTGCATCGTGCTCATACAATCCCAAAATACACTTTTTAGGTAAACTGGAACCCAGAAAGACCTTTCTTCATAGAAGGATTGAAGCCACTTATTGCCGACCAACTCATATTTTGAAAGCAATTGAATCCAACTCTTCTCAAATTTTGTGGTGTTCTGTGAATCATATAATACAGCCTGAATGTCAGTCTCCAACCCAGCGTTGAATTTGGCGTGAAAACCTAACTTCTCGAGAAGTTTCGCATTATATGCCACAAACAGTATCTATGACGCATTTCAAGGAATACAGTGGCAATAACATTCTTCATTGCCCGATCTTGATCAGTTATGATGGCTTTAGGCGTTCTACCATTCATGCAAGCCAACCACATTCGAAACAACCATCCAAAATTCTGTGTGTCCTCGCTTGACAGCAAGCCCGCCCCAAACAGTATCGACTTGCCATGATGGTTAACACTAATGAATAGAGCGAAAGACATGTGGTACTTATTTGTCAGGTATGTTGTCTCGAAGGACACAACATCTCCAAAATATTCATAAGCGGCTCGACTCAGAGCATCAGCCCAAAACACATTTCGTAATCTTCCATCATCATCCAAATTCATGTTAGAAATGAAACCCTTATTTTGATCTCTTATTATTTGGAAATACTCGTTAAGGGCATCGCCACCTCCTTTACCCAATCTTAAATATTTGGTCTTCACATTGGAATTTCGACAATCTTTCTCTTGAAATGATAGATTCTCATAACCCCTCGCTTTAACGACATGCGAATTATAATTATTGTGTAATTGTACACCGGATCTATCATTCAAGTCGAGGACTCTTTGACTATATTCATCTAGATACCTGTGGGATCGTAATAGTCTTGTCTTCTTGGGGCTCATAGTGATGTGGTTGTGAGAATTTTCAACAGTAGTGAGAACCCATTTCTCACAATTGTTCAATGTTGCATTTACCCTCGCCTTACAGTCTATTTTAGTTGTTGCCCGTGGCTTTGAGATATTATTGTTTGGCCTTGGATAGTACTTTCCACCACGGGCATTATTAAAGGTCACATACACAAGCTTGTCATCATTATCCTTCTTAGTCCTTTGTGTTCTTATACCGAAACCCCTGTGCTTAGCATATTGCTTATAGCAGTCCAAAAGATCTTTCTGACTATCGAATTCCATACCGGATCTTGGTGGTTCAACTTGTACCTCATTATTTGAGACGACAGTGGTACCCGCTAAATCTTCATCTATTTCTAAGAACATTTCTATACATGAAAATATAGGGATGGATTAATACCGAGTCAATATAAACTTCATTAAAGTCATAGTAGATAACAGTATCCATATCATCAGCATCATGAAAGATTCCAATATTTTCATCAAATTTTGAACTGGTTGACACAATTGACGTGGGGGGGAGTTTCTTGCCTCAAGTCCTCTGGATGACTTGACAAAAGGTATTGCATAGGTGGTATTTGCTCAATATCAGAACGGTGTTAGGAAAAATGGGACAACACAGCAAAAAAATTAAGAAGTTATTTTTTGAAATTTGGCTAACAAACTCAGAGAAATATACCTGAAATGAATCTTCAACTGTATTTTGAGGCGTCGTTAAAGGCTGTGAAGTCGACGCCGAAGGCTTAGTTGCCATTCTATCTCCCTCTTGCCCCATCATACTAAAACATTGAGTGTTTTCCAAGGCTTTAAAGGCAAAGCACATGAGGTAGCAATAAGAAAAATTAATATCAAACTCTTGCACAATATGGAGGCCCAACTCAAGTTCTTTTTTAATGGGTACTAGGTATATAGCTTACCAATAGAATATAACAGGAATTAGATGACGACCTAAAAGTACAAGAATCACAATCAAAACACTCCTGTCAATAGGGTTAGAAAGGAAGGTTAAAACAATAGCAGATATGAATCAAACTCTATAAATAGACAGAATTGTATTTTCTTTATGCAACAAATTGCATTGCAATCAGTACTCAATTTCAGTTGATAACAAGCTTAAGTTTGATTTTTGCAAGAGCATATAGGTCCAAGATACTTGAGGCACTATTGTTGCAGCTTTGATCTTGGGCATTGTTTGAGATCTAGGTATTTTCCGTTTACATCCAACCTGCAGCAAGTAGTTGTAAGAAAACTTTGCAAAACACATTGCAAGAGACATGCGTCTTAACATATGAAAACTTTATCAACATCAGCAAGAAGCAAAAAATAACACCGAATCATGCATCTTGTTCTATTTTTCCTTCAACATTGTTTTCTCATAATAAACCCAGAAGAAGCAAAACGGAGATATTGATGATGTTCATCAAAAGTTGGTCATTTTACACAATTCTGAAACAAATTCAACTCATAGGGCCGAAACATTTATCACAGATGAATTATAGTATTAATTCCCAACAAGACCAATATCATGAACTTGGACAAAATTGATGAAAAAGCCACGATTTTAACTAGATATGAATCAAACTCTATAAATATTATGCATATATATACATATAGTTTATATATATATATATAGTTTCATCTTTTTTAGCTGAGAATTGAAATTGTGTAGGAATAAGAGTAGTGAAAGCAGGACACAAAAGCTTGTAGCCTTGTAAGGTGGCGTTATTAATGCACATGCAAAGTAGGAACCTTTCTCATGAATCTATAATTGTAACAACATTAATCATTAAAAAACCCAAAAGCCAAGCACATGAATACACGAATCTCTGAATACATGTCCCAACATGCAAATCTTTTGGATCATCAAGAGAATTAATTTAAACTATATAATAGCATAGACATAGATAAAGCCAGCACTTCCCATCATAAAATGAAATGAGAGCAACAACTTCCAACAAAATGGAACAAGCATAACTAAGATAATAGATATAGAGCACGTGTAACACCAACAACTTAGATGCAATCCTTTACATCTATTGGCTACCTCTGATGTTTGAAATTTGAAAGAACTAAACTTTAAGCACATAATTGAGTCAGGAGCACGAAAAGGGACCTTTCTCTTGAACTGCTACTCCATTCCAACCAATAAAAAAGAGTAAATAACTTGGTGATCATTTTGAAACCAGATAGAGACTTAGGAGGTCGAAATAGAGGTTGAAACCATAGACTTATACATGCATGCCCTAGCCACAATACCCATCTCACAAAACCAAAACTCACCCTCTTTCAATACACATGACAAACGTTAGGGCTTATGGAAGGAAAAATGGTCCAAAAACATGTTATCTTCATATGAGCGACGACGACGAAAGACTTCTTGTACCGCGTTAAATGCACTCGTGAGGAGGGGCAACAGGGGATGACCTCCAATGGGTGGCGCTAAAAAAAAGGATGACGTCTCAGGGTGGCGTTGTGTAGAGTGACGGTGTCGTCGGTGGTGCTAGCAGGAGAAAAGTGAGACTCGGGGGAAGAAGCATAGGGGTTTTGCGCGAGGGATATTTTCGAATTCTGAAAAACGACGAAATGCAGCGTGTGAATTGAGAAACAAGGAAAAAAATAATAATAACTGACACGTGTAGTGTGAGTGTGTGCAACTGCTACAATGGTTGATGCATAGAATAACTCCAAAGTTAATTGGCATCAGTCCTGATTCTTAAAAGAAATAGTATCTAAACTCAAATCACAAATTTTTTTTAGATGAAAAACTTATTCTCCTTTATCAAGATCTCAATCGGGATCCCCATATATGATTATAAAGCCACTCTAAAATGAAAATATGTTCGTCAATTTTCATGAAAAGAAAAAAGGATGTGTCCTCAATTGTACTCAAAAGTTGGCAAAAGTTATTAGTGCTCTCAAAAGTATGGAATAGCAAGCCATCAAAATTATTTATATAAATAGTTGCTTATTAAGTATATGACATCTTGTTATGAAATGAAAAACACCACACATATTTATACTTGGATGCTATTAAATAATGAAAAATTATAGAGTGAATTCACATTCAGCACACTCACACTCACAGATCACTGTTCACATGAACAGTGCTCTGTGAGTATGCTGAGTGTGGATTCACTCTAACACTACTCTTAAATAATTATTAAAAATCAAGATAGGTTTAGTCACGATGGTTAGCAAAATAAGTGACCAGACTTTTGCTATACTTATTATAGATTACTTGTGGTAAATAATAATGTGATAAATAATCCAAAAATAGGGTCTCCTCTTTATATTCACAACAGTTATAAAAAAATAGAACTTATTATAATTTCTCGGGAAATCGATTTTTTTTTTTTTTTTTTGGGAAAAACATACATTCCATATATTAGTGAATATCAAACTTGTCCAGCTGAATTACAGACGATCAAACCTGAGGACAATCCTCAATCCAGATACATTCATGTTCTAAATCCAAACCCAACTTAGCTATCCTATGGGCCGCCTGATTTGAAGCTCGCTTGGCAAATGTTAGTGTCCACCCATTGTGAGTTGCAAAAGCTTGTTGGATGTCTTCTAAAAGCAGGCCTTTCCAAGTCTGATCATTCACACGTTTACTCCGGACTCCATCTACCACCAACTTTGAGTCACCCTCAAAGATAGCCTGCTGGAGGCCGAGTTATTGACATAATTGGATCCCCCATAGTAGAGCATAACATTCAACAATGAAAAGGCAGGAGGTATAATGTTTTGGTGCAGCGACTACAATGTTCACCTCACCCACGTGGTCTCTAACAATTAAACCAATGTCCATCATGTTGCATTCGGCATTGAGCCCCACATCAAAATTCAGTTTGCAATTGGGAGCAGCTGGCGCCTTCCATTGAGAATCTACCTGTGTTTCATGTGGAACAACAGCCTTCCTGGGCTCCAATCCCTAGTTCACATCAATAAAATTCTCAAAATCATGTTAAATAAGAGATGTTTATAGATTTTTCCATAAAATTCTCGAGAAATCGACTTATTAAATAAGAGCTTTGTAGATTATGTTATGGTCATTCTCATCAAACATATTATAAAACACATTGAAATGGATATGAAAGAAAAATTCTTAATTAATGCTTCCTAGAGATGTTTATAGATTTTTCCATCAAGTTTTTATTATGAGGATTTTACTCAAAAATTGAGGATTATTAAGAGGTGTTTTTTTTTTTTTTTTTTTTTTTTAAAGTATTTGATTTAAAGTCCTTATTTTAAAGTTGTAAGAGGTTAAAAAATAATTTCAAAATCTATAAATAATTTGCTTACGATTCAATTTTGAATTGTCGTTCGGTAAGGATTAACCAAAGAAAAAATAATCCAATAATAGCATTTATGTTATTTATCTAAAATATTAAAGACTGAAAGAACCGAGAAATAACACGACTGCTTTGAAAGTCAACAAGTTGCAAGATTTTTTTTTTTTTTTTGTGCTTTCATGTTTGTATTCTGTTTGTTTCTTGCGTCGGATTTGGGATGCAAAAATAATTTAATTTTTTTCAAACTTTAAAATAAAAATTATATTTTAACTTTAAATATTTTTTATTTAATTTTTTTTCTCGCTTCTCCCAAAACTAAATAAATACTTAATTCCAATTATCTCACTATTATCACAAACTATTTTACCAATATTTACAAAAATTTTATCTTTATTTTATTCTCAAAACATCTCAAAATCTATTAGATCCAAACAAAAGGAAATAGAAATACGAAGGGAGAACAAGAAATCCATTCTCGACTTAGTTATTGATGAAAATCAAACAAATTTTCTCAATTAATCCCATGTAAGTCATTCAAGAAAAATAAATATTTTGAAATTTGAATTTTTATAATTTGTAGTCCCATCGAGATCACCTTAGTGTGAAATCGAATATATGATGGAAAAAACGGATATGTATACCAGCGGTTTTCACCAACGAATTTTGTTTCTGTTTATATAAACATTGACTCTATTTGAATACTTAAAATATCTCTATATATCTAGGAATAGTAGTGAGATATTTTATAAAATAAATAGTAGTGAAAATTTTTAGTTAAGGTGTTTATTGAATTTTGGTAAAGAAAAGAAAAAAAATTGAATAAAAATATTATAAAGTTAAAATACTGTTTAAATATAATTATTTAATATAATTATTATTTTAAAATTTCAAAAAATTGTATTATTTTTTATATTTTGTCTGAAAGTTTAAATTATAAGAACTAAATGAGAAAGTTGCAAATTTAAAATTTAAAATTAGTTTATATTTAAGTGAATACTTAAAAATGAAATATTTGAGAATATCTTACAATATCTAGACTACAAGGTCCCAAAAAAATGCCATTAATTGTAGCACTACTGTTTAGGATATCTGAATCTATAGTTCTATTATAAACTCTTCCTTTCACCACTAACCTAAATTTCAAACGGATAAAACCGTTATTATGTAAATGTTATGCGTCTTAAATGTTGTGCATCCAGACGCCTTGTCACTCTTATGAAAAAACTAGAACTATCCCAGATTCTTTACTCAACGGCTTACTTCGGTAGCCCTTCTATTTTGCCAAAGGATAGTCCGAGTATCTATTGCCACTTCTCAAATTGCATTCAAACCACGAAAATTGTAAGCAAATTAAATCGACTAATTCTATTCCCTATATTATAGGCTTGATTATTTTCTTCCTTTTTGTGGAACTTCTCTCAGCATATAAAACATTCATAGCATTTCCAATAGAATTCACTTATAAAATTTCCAAGACCAACCAGGCTGACCTCCTAAGAAGAACCTCAGACTATGGAGCACATCGACGAAGGAAAGGGTTTAGCGGGTTAGTACTTTCCTACAGAACCATTTGAGAAATGAACCAACAGACTCAGCAACATTTGAGAGAAAACCAGTCAATTGCAAACTCAATAACAAACACAACCAATTTATGCACTGCACTATAATTTGTAAAATTGAAAATGAAGAAGAAATCACGAACGATGGACAATCATCAGTCTGGACTTTGTTCATCTTCATTTTCAGTCTATACAGATAAAAATTTTACATACTACTCCTGCTGCTGCTACTAAAACCTTGCCCCCAACACAAATTTCTCAAGATTTGCCTTCATCAGCAGGAGCAGATAATTCATTTAGCAAACATAGGTAATGTAAATAAGCACTTCGATAAAATCAATAAACAGTATATTCACAGCATAAAAAAGTTTGTTCCAACGTAAACAATATCTATAAGGCCTAGTGGGATGTACAATTTAGCAAAACCAATCGACAAAAGGGAAAATGAAAAGAAAAGAAGTTGAATTTAGTGTGGTATTTTGCTGTAGGCGTAAATCATAATCGTTGCCCACGAAGAGAGTTTTCGAGAACCAACCTCAAGCGCCGACCCAAGATGTCCAACTCTGCAATACGTTGCAGCCGCCATCGCGTGTCGAAATCCGGCACCTTGGAAGATTTATTACCATAAGGATAAAGAAACCCCTGCCGAACAAGAACCGTCCGAATTTCTTTCAAACACTGATCAAACACATCCAACACGGTCTCGGCCGCCACCCTACCGATCTCACAACTCCCCAAACTACTACAACGATGACCAAATATCACTTCCTCGCAATAACCAACATTCGCCTGGCCATGACGGCCGTGACCATCATCGTTGAGATTATGATTCTCACAATCCACATTAACGAATTCGTTAAGATGAACATTTTGATTAGAGTGAGAACGAAAAGTAGGCAGGGTCGGCAAGAAGCTAGCCTTAACTCCAATTAAACTGTTCTCGCTCTTATTCTTCTCCTCTTTCTCCTTGCTACCACAACCGCTCGAATTGTTACCGAACGGTGATGTGGACGAGAATTCGGGGCTCCAAAGCTTCTCGGCGATCTCGTAGAGCGCCCGATCGTGCGGCGTGAGCATCGAGGGATTGAGCCCGCGGGCGAGGCGGGACGCTAGAATCCGGAACTTCTTCCGCAGCCTGCGGAGCTTCTCGGAGAGCTGGGACTTGGTGTAGGGCTGCGACATGGTATTGGAGAAGCGGTCGTAGAAGACGTGGAGATCTCTGGGGAAGGAGAGGCTCTGGGGAGCGCAGTCTCGGAGGCCTCGGAGGAACCGAATCTCGTCGGGCTCGGTCCATAACCGGTGGAACTTGAATGGCGGTGGCTTCGCGTCGTCGTGGTTTTCATCGAGGGTGGATTCAAGTTTAATGGGGACGAAATGAAGATTAAGATTAGGGTTAGAAAAGGAATCGGAGATTTTGCGTTTGATAGGGAGCTTGCGTTTGTTGGAGATGGGGGAAGGATCTTGGGGTTGGGGAGTAGTCGGGGTGGAGTCCATGGCTCCGGCCTGTCAGGTGTTGGTCTGTGCCTTTGTGATGCCAAAAGGCTCAACTCTGAGACTGTTTATTCATTGTTTGCGCTGCCATTTGGAACCTTGTATGTAAATTGTATTTAATAACAGAAATGTTATTATTCAAAAATAATAAATAAATAAGGGAAATGTTAAAGTTACAAATAAAAGTAAAAGTCACAAACAAAAGTCATATTTTATTAAAGAAAAATATTTTTCTTATTTAATGATTAAATAAATATTTTTTAATAATATTATGAATTTTTTATTTTTTAAAAAATATTGAAACTGTTTAGTAAAATGTATGGAAAAAAACCAAAAAAACAAAAAACAAAAAAAAAACAAATCCTATTGCCTAGGCGGGATCAGGAGTGGCTATAGTGCCACCCTTTAACATATTATGGAGTCATATTATGACTTGTTTTTCAAAATAAAAATGGTTTCTTATATATATTTTTTCAAATGCGTATTGTAGTCCAACATTTATGAACGGCAATGCAGGCCAAATAAAACACTGTCGTTTCACTAATAAATGAAATAGAGCGTGTTGGGTTCCACCGACTAAGTAGTCATCGTCTCCGTCCCATGATCTAAGTGAAAAGGGTAGGGTTCCCCCCTCCCCCCCTGCACCCCCAAAACTCGTTCCAATTTTACCTCCCAGTCTCGACAATCCATGTTACCGTTCAAGCTACTGGCGGCCTCTCACTATCGTGAACGCCTCTCTCTACGCTGTTGTATCTCCCAAAAATTCCACTATATCCGAGGGGATGCTTGGCAGCAGCCACTGTGCTGCTGCACACCTACATACCCCCCTCACATCATTATTTTATTATTTTTTTTTCACTTCAAACGGTCGATATGCAGATGCACACCGACTGCTGCTTTTCTTTTTCCATATCCAAGACGAGAAGAAGCTCCTACTTAAAGTCAAGGAGCTGACGATTGCGATAGCAAAATCCACTTCCAAGTTAATATGATTTATTCGGTTCCCCAACTAAAAATATGGATGGTGGTGTTTCTAAATTTTTGTGAAAATGTATTCTCTACTACTGTGTTTAATTGATTAATTAAAGTGTGCTTTGTAAATAATGGTATGTTTCGTGTGATTAGTTTCACGCAATTATAGGGAAGAATGGTTCTGGAAAGAGCACATCGGCAAAGAATGGTTCCCAGTTCGCATGCATTCTGTCCTCTTTAATTCATTCACAATTCAATTCAAATTTTGAAGGTTTCCACTTTAAGTTTGTTGGACATGGAAACAGAGGAATGGTCACTTGTTGGGCTCTTTATGAGCTTCCAGTCTCCTATTGCAATTCCTGGCATGAACAATATTGATTTTCTGGATATGGCTTATAATGCTTGGAGAAACCCAAATAAAATAGGGACCATTTTGTCTATTTCTGTGTCTGGACTACAAAGAAGTCCATTTTGATTGACTGTATGTAGCACTATCCGAAAAGAAAAATAATTGTGAAATGAGATGGTGATTACCATTATCAATTCGTTTGCTACAAACGTGTACCTTTTAAAGAGACATAATGATATTGATGCCTACCCTAATTGATTGAAATCGAGCAAATACATAACGCTGGTTGGAACTAACCTTGAAGGTCCATTCCAAAAGATGGCATAGGTTTTCACTTTTGAATCTAAAGTTGTGTTTGGTCGTTGAACTAAGTTTAACTCATATCAAACTAATTATTAATAGGTCTTACTATTTTTTCAATTTATCATAAAAAAAATTATACTTAATTCAACCTAGTTCATACATTTTAACCTAAAAAATTAAATCAATCTTAATTTAAAAAAGTTAAAACCCATTTTAATAGGATCTACAACTTACTACTATTCATCTCAAACACATCCTCAAACAATTTAGAATCTTAAACCCAAACAAATATCATCCAAGATGTCAAATATAAATCAACAAAATCAGAAAGTCGTTTACCCATAATTTATAAAATTAAGAGAACATTAAACAACGAGATTTTTTATGATTGCCTTGGTCCAATAACAGTAGTTGCAGAACTAGTGATTGTGTTGATGGGGGCCAATTTTTTTAATGTGCAACATATTTATATAAAAAATAATATTAAATACAATCGTAGAGTGTGCCAATTTTGTGCACTCCATTTGAAAAAAAAAGTGGGCTCCATTATTAAAAAATTTTGTCATGTGAATCCTAAATTTATCTGTTATTTTAGAAAAAGTGAGTGAGACTTACACATTCTAGAACTACCAATATCATTTCATTTATGTAAATTTAAAAAGATTGAAAAATCATAAAAACATAACTACATATAAAATTATATTTCGATAATTTGCTACATACACGTAGAATTAATAAAATTATAAACACACAACTTAATATATGTTTTACATTCTAACGATAATGTTTCATGAATAATATTAATCCATTATTATTTTTGCAATGAAATAATTAGAATTTATTATTCATATAAACTATCAAAGGATCATTTAGGATGTCATTTTTTTTTTTAAGTATGTAAGTTACTTTATCAGATTTCATACAAAATTTAGATATTTTCGTACCACATTAAACATATAATGCTATAATTGAGAGTTAAAATAAATTCTTTTCTTGCTTAATTAAGTCTAAAGGATAAAATATTCAAACTATTTTTCATATAGATCATCGATCTTAAATAATTTTTATTTTATGTTCACTTTAGATTCTATATTAAAAAGTCTAATATTGTATATCAAAAAATTTTGATATTCATATTAATAAGTTTATTATTTATCCTAATTTTAGTTTTAATTTTAATTTTAATTTTGGAGAGGTTACATTCTTAAAAATAAATAATATATACAAATTAAACAAAGTTTTGGAACTATAAGAAAAATAAATAAATAGAGAGAGACATGTTTAAGTATATATATTAGTATATTGAGATTTTAGAGAATTTTTGGAAACATATGGAGATTGTAAATATTTTGGGGAAGTAATTTTCTATATCCATATAATTATGTATAAAGGGTAATATTAGATACAATTCAATTTTATGGACTTCTTTGTAATCCAGTTTAAAAATAGACAAAAATATCGTTATTTTATTAATAAGTTGATCAAAACATCCTTAAATTGAAATATCCTAAAATCGGAAGACTCCCAAATCAATCTCCAGCGGCTGCTCTGCACTCCTACATGCTCAAGACCCCATCTCGGCCTCCCATCGTAAGTTTTTTTTTTTTTTAAGAGAATATAGACGTCCTGGTTCTTCAAAGACGTAATGATTTGAAAAAACACTGTTTTGTTTGTACGTACGCAGCATAGAAATATGAAAAAAAAATATTATATTTTGTTCGGTAGCTAGAAGTCCATAACTATTGGTTTGTTTGTACTTGTATTGATTTGTTTGTTTGTGCACAGTAAACAATTTTTCATATTTCTTTTAATTTGTTTGTGCAATTTTTATTGGTTTGTTATAAATAATATTTCGTTGATTTTATCTCAACTTTCCGTTCTTTTTAGACCATTTGTTTCTCCCATTTTGAAGAAGCAGCACGTAGGAATTTCAGGGAATCAGGTTGATGAACTGGTTTTTGTTTTGCGCCGCCCAGGGGGGGGGGGGGGGGGGGGGGGGGGGGGGGGGGGGTGGGGGGGGGGCATGGTCTCCATTGAGACCAACGTGGTCCACTAGCCAAGAATTTGTTTTAGAGGATCAAGCAAAACTAAAATAATATATAAAATATTCTTGTTCTATTTCTATATTTACTTTTGTTTTAAAATATATTTTATTCTATTTTATTATGTAATTATATCATTTTATTTTATATAAGATATATTTTATTTTTAAATTAGATCAAAATATTTTTTTAGAGAGAATATAATTTTGTAGAGAAAGATCAATACAAGATAGACTAATATCATCCTATTAAATTAAAAAATATATATATTATATATATTTTTTAAATTTTTATACAGTATATTAATCTAAAACTCTCAGATCCTCGTTAAATTCGATCTTGAGGTGGCAGTGAGCTGTCCGAATAAAATTATCCACATTGAATTATACAGACCTGTGAAAGACATAGGTGCTAAAAGCCGGAGGAAGGTTGGCACGGCTTCCTCAAAATGATACTGAAAAAAAGGGGATAAAAAATACGCATGAAAAAGCCAAACGATGCACTAATGTCCAAGTAGCAGGGAAAGGCATCAAAATAAGCTACATGTTTGGACACCCAACATAGCATCTCCCGTCACCTTTTATCACTTCCAGAAACAAGGTCTAGCCAACACTACCATCCTCAGCCTAAATAATTCAGTTCTTCCCCCAAAACCTGATCATTCCAAATTTCCAATGGCCTTCTCTGCAACCTGCAACTCAAGTTGCCATACTTCATCCTTTCTCAAACGCGTTCCTTTGAAAACTAGATCAACCACCCATGTTGTAAAATCATCTCTGTTCCAACCCTTACTTACTGAAGAAGTAATGACCAAGTCGCTGCCACAAACCCCTTTACGCACATCCCAATTCGAAGAATACATGGCCACCAAGGCAGAAAAGGTGAACAAAGCATTGGGTGAGGCCGTGCCGATGCAACATCCCTTGAAAATCCATGAGGCAATGAGATACTCGCTTCTCGCCGGTGGAAAGCGTGTCCGTCCCATTTTATGCATTGCTTCGTGTGAATTGGTGGGAGGCGATGAGTCCTTAGCCATGCCCATTGCTTGTGCTGCCGAGATGATCCACACCATGTCACTAATCCACGATGATCTTCCTTGCATGGACAACGATGATCTCCGGCGCGGCAAGCCCACAAACCACAAGGCCTTTGGCGAAGAAACTGCTGTCTTAGCCGGTGATGCACTCCTCTCGCTTGCCTTCGAACACGTAGCGGCCAAGACCACAAAGGTTTCTGCCGACCGCGTCATCAAAGCCATTGCAGAACTTGGTTCGGCCGTCGGGTCAGAAAGGCTTGTGGCAGGGCAAGTAATGGACCTTTGTAGTGAGGGAACAGAGGTGAGTTTGAGTGAGTTGGAGTACATTCATGTCCATAAAACAGCGAAGCTCCTGGAGGCTTCAGCTGTGTGTGGGGTGATAATGGCGGGTGGGAACGTGATTGAGATAGAGAGGGTGAGGAATTATGCGAGGTGTGTTGGGCTGTTATTTCAGGTGGTGGATGATATTTTGGACGTGACAAAGTCATCGGAGGAGCTCGGAAAGACAGCCGGAAAGGATTTGGCGAGTGACAAGGCTACATATCCTAAGCTAATGGGTATCGATAGGGCCAACAAGTTTGCCCGTATTCTTGCGGATCAAGCAATGAAAGAACTTGCCTACTTTGAGCCCACAAAAGCTGCCCCCTTGTGCTATTTAGCTGACTACATTGCCAATCGGAAGAATTAGGGGGCCTACTTTTACTTTTAAAGAAATAATAAACCAACCATTTTTTTTACAAAATTTTTAAGGATATTTTGTTGTAAAATATATGTTGTAAAATAATATATGTTGTAAAATAAGGATATTTTTATAAAATAATATTAATTTTATAAGACAATTTATAAAAGTACCATTACTTTTTTTTATTTTTTTTATCAAAGAGCTGATAGCACCACACATAGTAGTCTTATCTCAAGTTTATTAATATACTCTCACATATGGCGGAGGAATATCGTGGTTACAACTTTAATATTTTATAATATGTGTTGCACAAGTATTGTGAAATGTATTGTATGTATTACTTCTCATATTAGTTAAAGCAAATATGGTAATTCAAATCTATGTTGGATAAAGCTAATTTTTTTGTGTTCAGGTATAATGGAAGTTATACTCCCATTTGTCTTCTCTCTCTCTTCCTTCAAGATAGAAAATGCCTAACTCCATTGCTGACGAACCAGATCAGCCACCCAAACAGTAATCAGTGATCAAGAGAAGAAGTGGCTCACCCCAAATGTTTATCTAAAAAGAATAAGATTTTGGAAACTCACGTGGATGATGACCTCTCTCTTTCTCTCTTTCCAAATGCCATCACAACTCTTTGCACCAATGACCAGTGGGATGCGTAGTTTTTATAATTTACAAGGACTGAAGTACTCTTCCACATCTTTTCTTTTAATAGGCACTAATACTCTTCAACTTTTATATGCATGATCAACAGGTAATAAGGCATTTACTTATCGAAAAAATAATATGAAAGAAGTGTTTCCATGATACATAGAAGGTACAGACAATTTAACCCAATACATACGCACCATTCATGCATGCGAAGAAGGTCTGCAGACAATTTAACCCAAGACTTTGGGACGCCAACCCGCAATTACATCCTCTGGCAGTGCACGCGTTTTAATAAATGAATCCCTTGAGAAGATAGCCTGCATGGCAAGAACTCAGCATTGGGCAATGATGTGGGCCCGTGGTTGGGCCCTTTTGCGCCCTCTTAGTTATAATCTATTTTATAATTTTTTTATAATTTATTTATTTATTTATTTTACACAAATAATAAAAAAGTGTGCAAATAAAAAAAATTATTTTTTTCATATTAAAAAAGCCCATAGGAGCGCACAGGAGTCCCAAAACATTTCTCGCATTATTATATTAGGATTAGAGAATTTATATGTAAACTAATAGACACTATGAGACACCATTGCTAAAGATAGATAGATAGCATCTGCAATTTTGCTCATATTGGGCATACCTTCATGTAAGACTTCGTGTAGGGAAGAGAATCTGGAACTGACCAATTCTTGTAATGCCCCAAAGCAATCTGTAGATGATGTAGCTTGGGCCCAAGTGACAAGTCTACAGAAGAAACTTCTTTCCCATTGACAAAAGGACCCTTCAGGGGTAACAACCAATTACATTGAAGTGTCAGGAGATAACATTTATCAGTTAAACTTGGTTTATGTACAATCAAGATCAAGTTTCATGATAGACATAATTCAGTACAGAGGTAGCGGGTGCTGGGGTATAGATAATAAAAAGAAATAGCCCTAGATGATTACTATCATCAACACCCAAATGATCAGCCGCGCCTTACGATTAAATTTGGTCTAATTGATTGGCTTCACTGGCTATCACATCAATGGTATTATGCTAGTGTTGCACCTAGGGTGTTATGAGTAGAATTTTTCCTTTGCAAATAGTCATGAGTCTTTGAAGTCTGCACTCTAGCATGACAGAGCCCTGGATGATGGAAAAAAAGCTCTCGTGATATCTTCTGGCCATTACTGTCTGAGAAAAAAATTATTGCTGTGACTAGAAAATGAATGTTTATAAATAACTTAATTTCCTAATATATACCCCTCTCATTGCACTTTCATATGTGAATCTTGATGGCCAGATAACATGTTTCTCACAAAATCAAAATTGAAGATGCCACACTGACACAACATTTTCGTTCAAAAAATCACCAGGCATCATCTATAATGGACAACAAGGAAAATGATAAAGGAGCCTGCTGGGAGGTCTCACGCACTTTTGTGCCCCGCTTCCTTTTATTTTATTTTAATTTTTTTATTTAATAATTAAGAAAATATTGTTTAATAATATTGTGATTTTTTTTCTTTTTTAAAAAATATTTAAGCATATTAAAAAAAATGTAAAAAAAAAAACAAGAGAAAAAAATTAACACTAACAGGACCTTAGCAATACCCGGACAACAAACTACTGCAAATGGAAGCTGATCACAACATAATGCAATTTTTTTTTTTTTCATAAAAGTTCATTGAAAACGTTGTCCTAAAAAAAATAAATATGACTGGCTAGATAGGGAAAAATTGAAAATGAGTATAAAGAACTCACATTTTCTTTAATATAGTTGTTAAAAGAACTGAGTTCGTTGTGCAGCGCTTTCTCTGTTCCATCACTGGGGTCTTTGCTTCTGAGAAAAGCAATAAATGTGGAGAAGATCTTTGACCCACTACAAGACAGCATTTAAAATAACTCTACTTTAACCCTCACTTTGTAGCTCCAAACAATTTAGAAACATGACAAGACATAACACTTAAAACCATCTTATAGACATCTAACACCTGACAAGAAGGGACTGATTTTATAATGAAGTTACATTTTGTAAATATCACAATCGCACCTACACATGCATGTTCGCACACAAGTAAAATTTAATGTTACAAACTGAAAGAAACTGGAGCTCTCACTGAACAATACATCATGTGGAAATGGTGATCATATATTTCTCAATGTCACAATTAAAATAATATAACAAAAGGCGAACTAATACGGTGTTCAGCATCACAGAGTTATAAATTATATATAATAGAAACATCTTTTGATCTGGTGATCAATTTGGAGACTTTTACTTGTTTACTTTTTGGAGCCAGGAAGTCAAAGGCAGATTTCATAAAATTGCTATGATGCACTTACCCAATACATATATATATATATATATTTGCATTATGCACTTTGATGGGTGAAAAGCACTGAAGGTTTGAAGTAGTTTCTAATGATGATGAGCATGTCCAATCATAAGCTTAAAGCATAAACCAGTGAATATAAAAGCATACACTGAAGCCTTCTCGGGAGGGGTTCCCAGTGGTGGATTAGGGTACTTTTCTTCTAGTGCTTGTGTGATCACATCTGAATCTGGCATCCACTTCTCATCAAGTTTAATTACAGGAACTTTACCTCCTGGATTAATTTTTAAGAACCTAGATAAGAGAAAAACAAATTGACAAGTTATTAAAGGTAAAGAAAAATCACAAGACAAAAGCATTTGATGTTATATTAAAGCGCTACTAGAATATGGGCTTATGGGTGCATGTGTATATGTCACTTATACAACTGGTTCTTTAACCAAAGAGATGGTCCATCCTCTACATTAACATTTTTTTTTTGGGCAAAAAAAGGTTGATATAATGCAAAGAGATAAAATCAGGTTATTAGACTCATTACCATGCTGGCTTGTGAGCCAAATCTACCAACTTGAGGTCATAAGGAAGATGCTTTTCCTCCAAAGTCAGCAATACCCTTTGGCAAAAAGGACCTGTGAAGAGAAGTAAGGAATATCATCAAATGCTTCCCATGCACCATGTTTTAACTAAGTGGGGGATTATGGTAGATGGATAAGCGGGACTGTTTCGGTTGTAGGCAGCCAAAACAGGCTTGCATTTTGGATCCCTGCATAACATAACAGGAAAATTCTCTAAGCTCACAATTTGGTGTAATTTGGCCCATTTATGCACTTTGTCTTCCCATTTTTCTGCTGGATCGATCTCAATTTCAGTTGAAATGGCTTGAGAATGGATGAAAAAAAAACAATATTTTCTATTGTGAAATTCGTGGTTGTATTTAACCTTTACCGTGTAGATTTGAAATTGAAATGATCAAGTATAAGATGTTATTTCAAATTCATGATACTATTTTTGGTTATAGAAAAATCCTCAAAGCTCAAATACATAGTTTGTTTTTAAAATCAATATTTATTATATATTTTGCTCTCTAAATTATACAGGAAAAGGAAAAGTACCACTATAAACGCGAGAGAAAAAAAATAAATAAATAAAATTTCCCCCATCTAAAATTGATCACAAATGGGCTTCGGTAATAAATATAAAAAGAAATTCATACTTCCACAGATTTTACAGAAGGATCATAAACGTAAAAATCAAAGAAAATAAAAATAAAAACAGTAATGCATGATCAAAGTATAAAATACATCACACGCATCCATAATATTTATCAGAAATTAAAGATTATTTTTTTAAATTTATTATTAAGTTAACTAAGTAGTACATATTGTACTGAATACGCAATTTGACTATCTTTCCGGCAATAATCTCGGCTATCAAACATACAGCAAGGCTTCAGAGAGATCTTACAGTCACCGAGCTTGTTGGGGGTAGTGACGGAAGCTTTAACGCAGATTTCAAGAGGGTTGGAAGGCGGAGCAGAAGACATGGAGACCGTGAGGGCTCTTCTGATACCGTGGCGTCCAAAGTGATTGTTGAAGCTGTTGGAAGATGCATGGGCGCTTCGGGAAAGCCGGAGATTGAAGAAGCCGACATTTCTAACGGTCGATGAGAACGAACACGGTATGGGTTGGATTTTGGCAGTCGACATTGTCTCAGACTCGATAGAATTTGTTCCTTGATTATGTCCAAAACATGAAACTCCCGAGCTTTTTCGATAGAATTTGTCTCAGGTTTTTGTGGACGATTGGAATCCGATTGTTGGACGATATATTTAGCAACCGAATCCGATTGGGGTCCTGCTTTTGTGAGCAAGAAGCCTGGTTTCATAGTAGCCAAAAAAAGAAAAGAAGAAAAGGCCTGGTTTCAAAGACAAGCTATTTTATAGGCTGACACACTTATTAATCCTAAAATTCATTATTTTTTATAAAATAAATTTATTTTTTATAATCTAAAATTTCAAAAGATGATTATTATAATCACAAAAAAATTAATCTTATAAACTTATATGATTTTATATAATTCATTTGATTTAATTTATAATAAAATTAATTTTATAATTTAACAAATCATGTAAAATCATATTAATTTTTAGAATTTATTTTGTAAGATTTTTTTGTGATTAAAATATTATTATAATTTTTGATTTATCTTTTTGTAAAAGATAATTTGTGTAAACATAAAAATATTTTGTATTATTACTTAAAATTTTATTTATTTTTTAACTAATTTTATTTAAATTATTTTGATTATAAATAATTTAATTTTAAAGATAAATTTTAAAATTTGAATACATCATATACGGTTAAAAAGATGTAAATAGCACAAGAAGCGTATGGTTTTAGAGATTTTAAAGTCTGGCCAATTTACGGGAACAACAAGACGCAGAGGCCGGTTAGAGCCCTTCCAAGCCTCCGGTCTAGGTATAGGGTTTTAGCCCAATAAGCTCCGTTCACTTGTCAACACAATTTGCTCAGGCCCAAACTCTATTCGGGGATCTCGGGCACGAGGAAAAATTGACCACTTCTGTTTGCCACTTCATCTAAAATAGGAGCCTTGAGTCTTGATTGGCAGCAAGCCCATGATTCCACCAAAATGGTAAGCTTCCATTATCGTGACCCAAAACGTATCTTTTTGTTAAAGAAACATAAATAAATAAAAATAATTTATTGATCATTTAATGCTATATTATAGAATGATAAAAGGTTGGTGGTAAAAGAAATTATGAGTAGTATTACTCTGAAGTGCTACAATGAAATTTTATACCAAAAAAAAAACTTACAAATTAAGTAGTATGGTTTAATATAGGTTGGGTTTGGATGGTGTGTTAAGTTGAATAAAATATTGTTAAAATATTACTTTTTAATATTATTAGTGTTTTGAAATTTGAAAAAGTTGAATTGTTTATTATATTTTATATGAAAATTTGAAAAAATTATAATGATGAGATGAGATGAGATGAAATAAGTTTGGAAACCAAACGGAACATCATATATGCTTTACAATAAAAACTAAAAAGAACTTTACAATTTGATAAAGCACATTAAATTATGTCAGTTTGTAAAAATCATTGTGTTGACCAAACAATATTTCTCTTTTGAAATCTTTGTGTTGGTTTATAACAATTGATCACCCAATTTTTGCAAATTTTCATAGTATGATTTACTACAATACCATATGTATCGTTTCTAAATTAAAGAACTAAATGTGCAAAAGAAGGGAAATCCTAAGATGGTAATCAAATATTTGTTTCAAAAAGTGACAAATCTTGACATGGAGAAATAATCCATATATAGTAAGTACCATTGAATCTGAAAATTAACAATGGTCGGTCTTTTCATAAGTATCTTTAGAATTCAAAGAAATTAGGTCGGCAACAAACTCTAATAGGAAGAGATGTTGGTTCACATGTGAAATTTGGTAAATCTGGACGCGCTTGTTTCTTTAAAAAAGAAACGAGGGTTCGTTTAACACAATAGAGTTAGAAATAGGATTGTACTGTGTACATTCGGTTTTTAGACCGAAAATTTGAATCTACTCAACCCAGACCATGAGCCCCAAATATGGTCCGGATTCCGGCCCATATGTGCCCGGATTGAGACTGGGCTGAAACTCGGATTAATCCGGATTTTCAAAATCCGGATTTCTAGTTTCCGAATTTGACCTTTTTTTTTTTTTTTAATTTCATACTTAGTTAACTTATAAAACATATTTTCTTTAGTAAATTTCTACATATTTTATTAACTCTTTTTAAGGATAATCCATTTAAAAGCATAATTTTTTTAGGTAAAATCCTATATGCATTTAAGAAATTTCAAACCATAATTTTTTTTTTTAATACAAAAGCCTTTATTTTACTAAAAAAAAATTCTAAGTCATCAATTTGTAAGCATAATATTTGTATTCTAAAATTACTAAATGCATGTAAAATAATAAAATCCCAATATTCATCTATGCATGCTCATAATGCAATCCACTACATATATAATACATTAATTTTTATATATACATTACATTACATTACAAAATTACAATATATGAATTACAAAAATAATAGTATGTCCATCAATGATTAATCTCCACACCAAATAACAACTTCAAGTGATTGGACTGAAAGAGATCCTACAAAAAAATAAAATAGAATGAAAATGACAAAAATCTAAAAGCAAGTTTAATAATATAAACTCATATCATGTTAAACTATGTAAGTTTGTAAATTGATGTAAATTGAATATATAAGAGATATACGTGCTAATTTCAAGTTTACTGCAATCAAATGGGCAAAGCAAGTTGTAAATTGATAATGCACTTTTCAACTAAAAACTGCAAGTGGCAGTTTCTACAATCAACATCACATTTAAACATCTAAACAACAATAAGATTATAAGACACTTCCGGAAAGTGGGCTATAATTCACATATTTACAACCACATTTCAAGATAATACTTCATGAAACTGCATCTCCCTAATTCTAATTCTTTCTTTCTCCTGCAACTAATCCAAAACAAACACAACCTAAATATGACTATTTGAGAAGACATCAACCTATTTGAAGGAAAAAATCAAATGAAAAAAATTAACAAGGATTGCATAAAACCCAACAATACAAAAGAATCTTCATTCCCAAATATCAAAATTTCTCTCAATAACTGACACTACAAGAAATAGTGGCTTTTGCCACGAAAGGTAATAGTCACAAAAAACTGAAATTAGGTGACAAAAAGATTTTTTCCCACCAAATATTATCGTGGGAGCTTCGTGGCATATAATGAGTGGCGAATACTATTTTTTCCACCATTTTTTTTTTCGTGGAAAAAGATACATTTTTCTCACGAATCCAATTTGTCGTAAAAACTAATTTGGTTCGTGGCAAAAGTTATTGAGAGTCAAGGCTTTGTGGTACTTTGGACTTCTTTACCCATGAAAGTCATAGTCAGAAAATAAGTATTGTCACGAAATCAATTGGTCGAAATGCATCTTTACCCACGAATTACATTCATGGCAAATGTTGCAAAATTTCAGAAAAAAAAAAATTACAAAATCAAAAAATTAGACTTGAGCAAAAAATGATCAAAATAAATAGTCTAATACAGGCTAAATAATGGAGGGGCTCAATAATCAAATACACATTTATGCAATCAAACAAAGAGGTCCCCTAGGTTCCATCTCTGTATATGAACACAACACCTAGATTCCATCTCTATATATGAACACAGCACATTTTTAAATGCATACTTCTAACAACATACAACAAAATTAGGGATTACATAGACATACCTTTATGAGAGCAGTGTAAGTTAGTGTTGAGGATAAAACCCATCACGCACCATCATGACTCATCACGCACCATCATGGCAGTCCTCAAAATAAAAAACAAAACAAAGAGCATGCAGTGTTATATTTCAGTAATCATGTCCAGCAACTTCAAAAAATAAAAAAAAATAGAGTCAATGATGTCTAGTTGAGTTAAACAGATGCTTGTCCATAAAGAAGATCCATATTTTTGAATATACAGAAACCACTTGCAAAAGTCCCATTCCCTAAAAATACAAGGCTTCATTTCAGTTCCCTAATCTTCTTTTACTCACTTGATTAGACAGGGAAGCTTTCTAAATTAATCATATACACAACTAACTTTGCACAGACATGGGAGCTCTTTAAATTAATCATATATACACCTAACTTTGTATATACAACTAAATTAATCATATATACAACTAACTCAGCATGAACAAAGCAAAAAAAAAAAAAAAAACTTGTATAGTTGCTGCCCAAAATGTTACAAACTCCAACAAAAAACTTGTATAGTTGCTGCCCTATATTAGAAAACTTGTATTAGTTTCAACATCGCATTAGAACCACACCTTCTCACTTTTACTCAATTTTTTTAGGGAGATGGGAACCCGTTAATGCAAATTAACAAGAATCCTTTAGCCAAAAATAAATAATGTTTCATACACAACATACAGTTTATTTTTCTAGAAATACTTTTAGATGATTTAGACATCCATTACAGGTATTATAATAAAAGTCTAAATTGCAAGGCTAATACATATGCTATTCTTGGTTGTCTTAATTATGAAAACCCAGGGACAATTTTGTTGCTTCCAACTTAGTAACAAGATATATATATATATTTTGAGCATGCCATTAGCACTAATCTTTTTAGCCAAAATCTGATGACCTGTTTCATGATCTGAATATTATTTTCATTTATTAAAGGTGGTTCACTACTACACAAACTTATTCCACCAACAACTAATAATTTATCCTACCTACATTTTGCACTAATATAAACTAACGCTTGGAAAAAGTGGCAATCAAATGATCTCAATCAGAACAGAAACCCAAAGTGTTAAGTAAAATGTTATCCTAAGTCACAAAAACAACCAGAAAAGATACTTTGGGTATAAAGCACTGGTTAGCACAAGTTTAATATACAACGGTTAATCCTAGCCCAACCCACCAACCAATTCTAAAACAATCACAATAACATACGCATAATTTCTTTTTGTCTAATGAATAAGAAAATTATGATACAATCACAACAACATAAGCACAACTAAATCTGCATACCAACATAAGCACAACTAAGTCTGCATACCCAAAAAATAACTTGTCATACCAACATCCAAAATAAACACTAGATCAACCAAATTAACCCGCATAAACACCCAAGACTGCTATCATTAAAATTCAGTAAAAAACTAGGCTATAGTCATAAACACTAGATCAATCACTATATCTGCTTCAAATCTGACCACCAAATAAGTAGAACATAAATTGAGAAATTACATCGTAATATCTTCACAACTCATAGCAAAGTAAATATAGTATTTCTTTGATAAACCAGAGTTTGTGAAAAAACATCACATTATGAGATTAAGAATTAGATTACTAAAAATATGAATGATAAAAACAGTGTAACGTGGAATAAAATATCTTATTACCTATTTAAAAAAAAAAAAAGAATTTTTTAGTCACAAACCCTACTCTGTTCTGGGTTGGCTTACGGCGTTGAAGGGGAGGCGGTGGAGCAAGGGGGTGGCGTTGCGGCCGTGTGGAGAGCTGACTTGCGGTGGTGGTGCGCCGTGGAGGAAGGCAGCGCTGGGCTTGTACGAGGCGCTTGAGCGAGATCCGTGCGGGGTAGAGCAGATCGACGGTGAGAGAGAGGGAGAGCTTGTAGTAGCACTGATTTATTTGGGGGGTAGCTACGCTGGTAGCTGGAGGTGGTGCAGCGGCTGAGGACGCGCCGGCACTGGGAACCCGAGAGAGAAAAGACTTAGGGTGAAGAGAGAGGGAGATCAGCGGGAGAGAGAGAAGCCGCGAGACAGGGGCTTGGTTGGGTTGGCCGAAAACGGTGAAGGTGGACGGTGACGATGGGTCGACGGCGGCGTACAGCGACAGCTATGTGGTGGCATGAAGACTAGAGATCGAGGGAGAGAAGAACGGCACTGGGGGAAGAGACAGAGAGGCGAGGGTTATGGCAGGGAATACGGGACGGGAGATGTTTTAAAATTTAAATATCATTCTTTTTGTGGCCACTTAATTTCGTGGCAAAACATAGTTAATCTCGTAACAAATACTTAAATAACCATGAAGAAAAATTTTGTAATCGGACATATTTTATGCGACGATGTCAATTTCATGGCAAAAAATTTTTTGCTAACATTAAAAATTTTAATCCACGAAGATAAGTATCATTATGAATTTTTTTTACCATTAACACAATGTGGTGGCAAAAAATATATTTTTTCGTGGTAAAAATTTCTTTTACCACTACATTATTTTCACCAATATGATTTTGTGATAAAAAGTACATTTTATTTCCACGAAAATTTTTGGTGTCAATAGAACATTATTTGCCACGATATTTTGATTATGGAAAAAAAATTCGTGGCAAAAAGTAGAATTTGTTGTAGTGCGATGATAATTATCGGTTCATCTAACCTCAAAGAATATATTCATTCCCAAACACTAGTCTTTTTACCCCATTAATTAATGATAATAGTTTATTCATCTACCTTCATTTCATTTCTTTATATAGAAACTATATTACTAATTTTTCGTGAAAATTCATTCATTTGAGAAAAACTGAGTCTTGACACTCTCAGGAATAATTTCTTTGTTGGCTTCTAAAATCAGTAAAGAAGAACACAGTTACACAGATTTGTTCAAAAATCAACACAAATCAAATATGTGCTATGCTGTTTCTATAAAAATCAGTAGGCAATACAGAACAAAAGAGACCCAAATAAAAAAAATCCACATTTAAAAACAAAGAGAGCAGATCTAGCGAACATTTCTAAGTATAAAAACATTAAAAAGATCTAACCCTAAAAAATATGGTTAAGGTTTCAAATAAGTCCACCCTTTAAGTGGAAAACAGAGAAGGCTAGGGATTCAAAAAATATACCTAGATAGAGCACCCAAAGTTGTTAGCTCTCCCCGATAGCCACAAGCACACACTAGTTTAAACCCTCTTGCAAATCTGGCAACAGAAAAAAATATTTAAAATAAAATAGCAAATCTAGAATTTCAGCACTAGAGAAAGAGAAAGAGATAGAGAGAGAAGATTATGAAACCACAAGTGAGAGACGACGATTCGACGATAACGACGGTAGGCGATGATGGAGATGACGATGATTCACCAACGGTGATGGGGTCATGTTGATGGGTCACGTGATCAGGGTCGCGGTGAAGGAGGCTAGGGTTTCTCTACTGCCTGAAGCTCGTAGAGAGAGAAAGAGAGAGAGATGTGCGATTGGGAGGGGGGTAAATAATTAACATGGATTTATATTAAATCTGGATATCGAATTTAAAATTGGTATTCGAACCTTATATAATTGCATAGGTTTGATTTTTTAAAAAGTGGATATTGGATTTGGGTTATTCCGGACTTGAACATGGATCCGGATTTCGGTTATTATGGTTTTAGACTAGATCGAAAAAATATCCGGTCCAATTGAACACTCTGGTTAGAAATATATATTAAGTTATAACGAGGAGAATTATAAAAAGAAAAATAGAAATTGATGTGATAGCTAGGTTTCTTTAATAAAAGGGCGACTAAAAAAACAAACATGTTCAGGTGGTTTTCAGCTCCTGCCCATTGGTTTAAAACCATTTGCAGAAACCTGGAACTCATGAGCTCAAAATGGCAACGAAAGACACGTGGGATATTCTGTTTGGATGAAGCGCCAATGATTACCCTTTGAGAGGGTCCATGTCTCTTTCCCTTCCCTTTAACATGTGCAGACCAAATCAATCTGTCTGAACGATGTAGCACAAGAAGATCAATATCATGATGTAGATGATCATCATGAACGTCGTCTTTCCTTTCCATTTATATACAATTCTGACCCCAAACATCATATATAGATATAGATAGATTCATGCAAGATATATAATGTAAAAATGGGAAAGACGGGCCTTAGATTCGAATCAAGCAAAAGGATCGATCATATTGTTTCATTGAATTATGTACGTTAGATCAATATTATAATGCATCAGGGCAGGGGGAAACATGATGCACGTGGGTCGAGCGTATAATGTTCATTGTCGCTTGCCCCGCAAAAGGCATGCATGCATGATCATGATACATATATATCAAAGGGTTTGACAGTTGGTTGATGATCATGACTCATGCAGACTATTGATCTGGCATGCCATGTTCGTTGTTGCTGTGGGTTCCCCAACTCAATTCCAATTTAAACATGCAACAAATAATGATAATTAGCCATTAATGAAAATGATTAAAACAAAAGGTAAAGAAATTATTTAATATATATATATATATATATTTATATATATATATATGCAGGCAGGCAGGCAGTAGTACTTAACAATTAGTTGTTATATATATAGAACAACTAATTGCATGCGTGCGTTAATTTGGAAATGAGATCTATGTATGAGAAGTAGTGAATTTATAAATTGATATGATTTTATGTGATGATTTGTTAGATCTATTTTATAATAAAAATAAGATAAATGTTAAATGTACTTAAAAAAATTTACAAAAAACTTATTTCTCCACATGTCAATTATTGATATGTTGAAAATCATGAAATTTGAATTTTTTTTATAAAAAAAAAAAAAAACTCATCAAATGAGTCTTGTAAGTAAAAGTATAAGTACATATAACACTATTCTAAAAATAATTACAATCTAATTTAGCTCATTAAATCAACATGTCACTTTATATATTTATCTTTATGTAATTTCTTTGTACCTAAAGTATTAATTATTTGTATACATATATACGTACAGTTTCTAACATATTTTATTATAAAAAAAATTGGTAGAAATAACCAATTTGTTATATCCAAAAATGATAGAAATAAGTAAAATAGTTTGTTTTGATTATTTCTATCCATTTTGGATATAACATATTGGTTATTTCTATCCATTATTCTTGTAGTGTTTCTTGATTACTTATTATCAGCTAGCTTATTTCTATGACTCATGTACTGGACAAGAAACACAAAGATCGCATCGCCTTAATTGGGATCAAAACAATGAGAAACTCCAAAGGCTTATATATATAAGTCCCACTAGCTAGCTGCAAGAATTATATATAATTAGGTCTATTTTCAACTCACAAACCAAACGTACGTGCAATTGTGTGAATCACTGAATTGACACATGACTCATCCCCGGCCTGATGCTAATTTGATGATCTATATCTTATAAATAGTACTGATCCTAGGCTTGACCATTGATCAGTACTAAAAAACCCAAAGAGATAATTACAATATCCTATAATAGTACACGTACGTATTGATGTACAATTCTCTCGTCTAAATTAAAGAAATTGAAGAGATCCAGTAATTAATATTTAAAATGAATTACACGTTGATCGGTAGGCCAAATTTATCATCATGTGCACTTTAATTAAGTACGTAGTACCCTAGCCAGTAATTAGCTCTAAAAGGAGTACTCCATGACATCGTCGTGTAAAATTAGGATTGGACGTATATATTTATGTATATATATATATATATATATATAGAGAGAGAGAGAGAGAGAGAGAGAGAGAGAGAGAGAGAGAGAGAGAGGAATATAATTGGGCATTGGACCGTACGACAATATCCCCATTCTTGGACCCATAAGAGATTTATGTCCTCACGATTTTTCCATTATTATGATTACTAATCTATAGCTAGAGCTAGGGCATGCATGCAAAAGGTCTTACCCCCACAAGCTCTCTAGTGGTTAAAGAAATGAAAACACATCAATACGTATCAAATATGACAACAGGCCCCGCTCCTTTTTAAATCTTGTAAATATATATATATATATATTTGGTGTAGTAGTTAATTTGTCCCTTGCTTTGTTCTCTGCTGATCGAGATTCGTATTGTGGCTAATAAATATATAAACACACATGCACCTTGGTTCAAATGGTTGACAACAACCTCTATATATATATATATATATATATGCATGATGAACTTAGTCAAAGATCATATGAAAATTAATTAGTTTGGTACCGCAGCTAGCTTCTGCTCGTAGTAGTACTCCTGATCATGATCAGTTGAATTGAATCGGACAAATTAATTGAAATATGCATAAACAGCAAAAGTACTCCGGCCAATTGTAAAGAAGCTTTTTTGGTTTTGAGTCAGTAATAATTGGCCCATTCAACAGTACCAATTTTAAACACACGTTCAACGCAGGTCTCTTTCCTTTCAGCTTTCACGTCAATTTTAAACACCATTTTTCCATTATTTTCTTCACGTCAGCCCCATCTCTTCATAAAAACACGAAAGGATATTAAAAACTACAAAGCCATGATTCCACTAATTATATATATATAAAATACTTTAATCATAAAATAATTAAATAAAAATATATTTATGATGTAATTTGATATACTATTAATACATCAAATTACAAAATTATTTTTATTATAAAATATATTTTATAAATTTTATAAAATCAATATATCAATTTATAAATTTATTTTATATATATATTTTTTTTTTATATCTGTAACACTCTTTTATATATATAAATATGTTATATATATACACAGATCAGAGCCTCACAATTCACATAATGCAATGCTCGATCTTTAATGATGGAGGCCTGCAGAGTTGTTGTGGTACGGATTGGAGGGTAATATTTTGGTCGGAGGAGAGGGCCACTCTTGGGTTAATGCGGGGGTTTTTCAACCGATATCTATATCTTGCTATTAAAATATCAAACAGTAGTACCGGAGGATACATAACATGGACGATACATAACATGTACACACCAAACTTCAAACATTAGTGGCCACTCTGATTTGACACCCCTTGTCCTCTGTCTCGCTTTCTCCACCGGCCGATCATCAAACTCTCCTTTAAATTTTTGTTTTCTCAGCTTTTTTCCACAGCTCTCGGAAGAAAGTGTGACTATTAGCTACGACATGATAGTTTTATTTTATTTCTAAGTAATTAATTTAATTTGTATTAATTATACAAATATTTCGATTATATTGTGATAAAATAAGGGAGCGTATACGGTATCTACTAGGTCCGATCCTCCGATTCCTCCCACGGTTACATTGATATAGATGTATTAACCGGGAATTAAAAGAATAGATGTAATAATTGGAACTATGGCCACTAATTAAGGTCTGATTTAAATTAAAAGATTAGATGAGTTGAAATGAGTTCAATTTATTTTTTAATATTATTATTATTTTAAAATTTGAAAGAATTAAATTAAGATTTAAAAAATATGTATTTGAGTTTGAAAAAATTGTATTAAAATTTGTGTTTTATATAAAAATTTAAAAAAATATATTAATAAATTGAGGTAAACTCATCTCGTTTACAAATCTAAATCAGTCTTAAGACATATTTGACGTTGAGATGTTGTGGGTTTTTATTTTTATTTTTTGAACTGACGTTGATGACTTTATTTTTAGTTTCTTAAATTTGAATCCGTTCAATTTACGTCCATCGTTTTTCAGAACATCCTCTTTTTTTTTTTTTTTTTTGAAGTTTCCTGCTTTTTTTCTAAGCAAAATATCATTTTCAATTTAATATTCATGGTGATCATCTCGTACGAACACATACTTGTGGCTATATATCAGCATTAACGGATCACAACAACAATTGTATCATCGTCTTTGGATTACTTTCGATTCCACGACTCGGACCAAACTACCGATCATGAGCTAGCTAGCTAGCTCTGCAAGTTAGATTAATTAGACGTGACAACTTATAAGAACTTTCCGTGTTGATCAACTGCAGATGAAAATAATACTGGATAGAGACAGTTTCATCATGATCATCTGTATGCAGCCTCTTTAAGTTTTGAGATGAGAGAATATCTAAGCTTAATTGCGGGGATATTTGAACACATCTCTTATCTCATAATTTTATCTTATTTTATAATTTTATTTTATTTTATTTTTTTTTTAAACATCATTCAACATTAATACAAATATTTTCAAACAAAAAATGCTTTCAACTTTTTTAAATTTTAAAATAAAAATAATATTAAAAACTTATAATATTCTAACAAATTTTTAACTTTATAATATTTTTTATTCAACTTTTCTTTTTTCATTTCTGATCAAAACTCAATAATACTTAATTCAAACCATTAACTTATTACTATTTATAAAAATTTCATCTTACTTAATTTCTCAAGTAATTATATCCCCTCAATGAATCATGATGTGTATAACCTGTAGTGACTGATCAAGATAACAGAACCCCGCCGTGAACCGGTCTGCATGACTTGTTCTTTTCAGCTCATTAATTAACTTCCTAATCAATTAAGACTAGTCATTTTCACTAATACTTTCAAGTCGACATGAGCTCATGCTTATCATGCATGGATGGACCATATATATGGCAATTAATTACATATATTATATCAATGTGGACACTGATTGTCTCCAAAGATATTAAACGACAAGTGGAAATAATTAATAATTGAGGATTAGATTAAGAAGTGTGATCATTATTTAACTATTAATCACTTTGGTGCCATGTACTTGGCCTGCATGGCTTACGGCCGGCACAAGGACATTAATAATAATATATAATTGGTCGAATTTATTTGATAGTAATTAAAAGGCCGGAGATTAATTTACTATATAGTATTAATATTAATTATGGTTATAATTGCAAGGTGCACCGAGATTGAGGAGGATTAATTGTGCATTTCGTTTTCAAATAATTGTGGGTTTACGTAACAAGAGTACGAGACAAAATGCACTAGGTAATAGGTATATTGACTTTTAAAATTTAGGAATCTTATTGACTTCTATTTGAAATTAACGAGGATCAAATATCAATTCAATGCAAATGGAGGAGAGAAACGACGTGGGATAGCTAGCTGTACTAGGATGCCCTGACAAATACAAAAATTTCGGATATATATAGTATGTTTAATAATGGCGCTAATTTGAACCGTTCTAAATATTGTTATACGTACAAGATTCTTATAGTTTCCCTAGTAGTACTCTAGTACTATATTTTTGGTGCTGTTGTTTTTCGTGATTTCCTAGATGGCCAATGCATGCGTACAATATCTTAAGAGTGGAATTCCGAATTGGATTCCGCTTAGTCTAAATTATTTTTATGTTTTTTTTAAAAAAATTTATTTTTTTAATATTTTAAAATATTTTTAAAAAAATTCAAAAAATAAAAATATTATTAAAAAATAAAAATAAAAATAAAAATAAAGAACTCTCGAGAATCTTGTATACGTGAAAATAGTATTTCTCATATCTTAATTAATACGCGCGCATGTATAAAGGCTTTAGTTTTTATATATTTGATTTTGCAAATTGCATAAATAATTAAATTGTATCAAATTCCTGTAAATTCAAGAGATTATAATAATTTGTATTATCTAGCTTGGAAGTAGGTCTCTTGAAAATAACTTCTTCATGAGGTAATTAAAATATAAGTACAACTATTATTTGTAGACCTTTACGGTAAGTACTACATAGTACTATATATCCACATGATATATATGATTTACTTGATAAGATTCAAGTCTTAGAATTTATATAAATCAAAATATGCATGTCACGTGAATGATATGTGGTACTGTAAATGACTTTATTTAAATAGAATTATTCATATATGGAATCGAATCAAGGTTGTCAGCTATTCGACCGGGACACCTTAATCGGCCATTGATATTTGAAACGGTCAAATTTTTTCGCACCCGTTTGAATATGTGCTAAATACTACTATGTGGTGATTAGAATGCCCAACTCAATACATGTATTAATTAATTGCATGCAAAGGTATTTTCTGCGAAAAATTCTAATTGTAAATAAATTTATACACCAATACACACCGGTATTAAGGTGAAAATAAAAATTCATATATTTAAATTAAGAGTAATACTATGTACAAATAGATTCGTGGACTAACTTGTGTGCTAATACATTTCTATCGACTGTTTTCATATTTTTTAATTTAAATAGAGGTGTTTTATTAAAATCTATTTTTTTACCTTAATATTAGTGCACGTATGAATGCGTAAAGTTGATTACATTTAGAATTTTTCTTAAAATAAAAGATATGAAAGCAGTTAATAGACATGTATTGATATATAAATTGATCTACAAATCTGTTTATGTGTAGCGTTACTCCTACTTGGAGTTTATTTGTAATTAGATTTTCCATTTTCTTTAAATGATTGCCTTGTCATGAAACGAAAGATTACAAATGAATGAGAAATCTTGTTGATCATATAATTACTTTTTTTTAATTTTATTATTATAGAAAAATTTTCAATTATTCATCAATGGAATCATGTGATCTTGAATGCTAAATGCAAATCCTATATATCAGACAACGTCTTTATATGAAATTAGGTACAAGTATAATGCGTACGCTCTTGATTATTCGGCCGGCCAGCTGGATAATCAAATATAGAACATGACCACCAAGTTTTGCAGACAATATTCGACTCAGATCATGTAACATGATAAGCACTAATATATATTGTTTTCCTGTTGGAATGAATAACAATAAATTTACTCTAATTATTATCACATTATTATTTCGTTTCATCAATCAAAAATAATAATTACGCTATGATAAGAGACAATGGTGTAGTATAGTTTATAACAGAACATTGGACATGCAGACGTTCGTTCTTCTGAAATGAAAAAAATTAGATGTAAGCTGGACGCGGGACTGATTGCAGTAGGTCCAGGCATAAAAACAGGACTTGCTAGCTTGCAGGCAATTGCGGCTTTCGGATTGCTGCAAAATACCGTGGAGTAGCATGTAGAGCAATCAAATTAATTTCTATGGGGGATGTTTGTGATCTGGGCAGCAAATCTAAAAGCTCTATTTAATGAACTCATGATTATATCTATATGTATATGTACATATCGAGCTTGGATTCCTCGTTAATGACTAGCCTAAGAGCTAAACTTGCATTATATTGTGTATTAATTTTTGATGTAGTTATAAAACGAGCTTGCATTGTAGTTGTAAAACCGTCGTTTCACTTATTTTAATGAAAATACATCATTTTGTTATGTGCAAGCAAATTTATAGATCAATTTGCATATCAATGCTGCTATTTTCACATTTAAAATTTAAGTTCACTATATTATTATTAAAATTTGAATTTCTAACTAATGATATTAAATGAGTATGCATATTAATTCACATAATCACTTACAACTAGATTTTATTATTTATATAATATATAATTGGCCAATGATGATTTGAATTTAGTTTAAATCGAGACCGAGTCGCCTAAAATCGATTTTAAAATTTAAACTGACTGATAAATTCTCTACCAGTTTTGACCGATTTGAAACTAATGATCAGCGATTGGCGATGGTAGCTCTCGTCGATTTCTATATAGCTATAAATAATAATGTGAGAGAGATTAAGGGTGTCAAATCGTATCAATGGATTGTGTTCGTGTCGTATCAAGACATATATATTATACTATATAGGTCAATCATAATCCAACCCGTTAAACTATCATGTCAAAATTTCAAACTCTAACACGACATATATCATGTCGTATCAACTCGTTATGACTCATTAGTGAATATTACGAAATAGATTAACACGACGCAATATAATTCGTTTCAACCTGTTTATATAAATGTGTTGAATATGTCCGTAATTAACTTGCTTAACTCAATTAAATTTAGCATAATTTTATATAAATGTTAAATCATAATATCTATAAAAAAAAATTATAGAAAAAAGCTGGGGTCGGTCGGGCCGACCCCCTCATTAAAAGCAGCCCGCCGTTGGGGACGGCAGTGGGCAACACCGCCGGTACCATCGGGACCAGCGGGATCCGACGAGTCCACTCCTGCGACGGCGACCCACAGCGACCTCCGACGAAACCCCGGCAGCCTTAAACTCAAAATGGGTTCGTTCGCCGGTCCCGATGGTACCGGCAGTGTCGCCCACCGCTGTCTTCGGCAGCTCCGTTCGGCTGAGGGCCGAATCTCTCTAAAATTCATTTTCATTTTATTTTTTTATTGTATTTTTTATTGTATTTTTTATTATATTTTTATTATATTTTTTATTGTATTTTATTCATTTTATTTTTTATTATATTTTCTATTGTATTTTATTTTATTTTATTATATATATTTTTATTTTTTTATTGTATTTATTATCAAAAAACAACCCAATTATTATTAGACTGCTTTTAATACTGGGAATAGTTCGATCGATTCCCAGCATCACTCAAAGTTATAATACTAACTATAAATCTAAATTATAATTTAAATAATAAAAATATCAAAAATAATAATTTTATTTTTAAATATAAAGATATAATTTTAATTTTATTAACATATCATAATATATTATAATAAGTCAAAATAAATTAATCTCCTATTAATTCGTTAATCACTCAAATTGTAATAAGTTAATTCGTTTTAATCCAAAATTTATTAACATTGAGGCCCCGTTTGTATTCAGAGGTGAGCTCAGCTCATCTCAACTCATCTCAACTCATCTTCATTTTATTATTATATTTTTATAATTTTTTATATAAAACATAAATTCCTATACACCTTTTTCAATTTCTAATATATTTTTTCAAATTTTAAAATAATAATAATATTAAAAAATAAACTAAACTCATCTCAACTCACCTCATAATATATTATCACCCTTAGGAGGGACCACAGAAACATGCGAATCTGGAAAACGTGGCAGAATCACATGGCGATGGACCAATACGAGGGACGAGGTGTCAGTGCGCCTTCGCCTCATTTTTTTAGAGAAAGAGAGAGAGGGTACAGTCTACAGACCCTCTCCTTCAACGCCGTTAACCTTTACGTCGCTGCCACTCTTTTTTTCCGTATAATAATAGCAATAATAATCGTTATTATTACTATTTATTTTATTATTTATTTCTGAAGTGGGCCCCATTAGAGGGGGTGTGATGGTCCTAAAATCGATGTTGACGTCTGAATCCCCACTCTCCCTCATTGTGAGGTCCCACGAGTTAACATCATACACTACTACGAATCAGTTGGTACAATACGATTTCGCTCACCGAGCGCGTGTATGAGACAAGCATGCCACGTGGTGTCGAAGAGGATACTAAGCGGTTCTTTATTGGTAGAGAGAGTCAGTCGCAGTGAGTACGCGTTTGGACTTAAAAAGTTGAACCCCATCCCCACCCTTGATCTCTCTGCCTCATTTGATGAGGGTCATGTACGAGGCGGAATTCCTCTCTCTACTCGACATAAGGAGAGTGAGGAACACGTTGATGATGGCAAGGTTTGACCCTTTTTTGCTCTGATTTCTGGTTTTTTTTTCCTTCTACAAAATCTGAGCAGGATTGTTACATTTTATCTTAAATTTCGGCATTTCTTAATTTTTTATTTAAAAATAAGAAAATAATTGTGAATTAATAATTCTCTAAAACTTATGTCCTTCAATTTGTTTTATGGGTATAGAAACAAGAAATATTATTTTTAGTATTTATTTAGCTAGATTGACTCTCATTATTTTTTATATATTTATCAATCATTCGATGAATTTTATACTTATTGGCTAAATATGGCAATCGACAGTATTAGGAATATTAATAATTAGGAATAATTTAGTTATTGTCAAGCTTAAAATTTGATTAAGTTAATATTTCTGTTAAAATCAAACTATTAAAGTGATTAATCTATATTAGACATTTATTCAAAAGTTAAATAAAAGGCAATACTACATACAGACTTACATTCTATTTTTATAAATTTTTTTAGAGTTCAAGTAATGGACAGTCAGAAAAATTTTAATTTTAGAATAAAATCGACAAAATATTTTTATTTATAAATAAAAAATCTCAAAAACATGGAAACTCATTTTATTTATCCATTAATCAGAAGCTTTTTAATTAGGCTTGTAATGCAATACATATCAAATATAAATTGTAAGAATAATTATTATAAAATAATAAAATAATATTGAATTTTTTAATTTTTTATATTTTACAAATATACTTTATATATTAACTAGTAATTTAATAAAATTATTATTTTTCAACTATTTTTTTAACCTAATTATCTAACAAACATATTTACTGAACATGATTAAAATAAAATATTATAAAATACTATTTTAAAGATAAATAGTGACTAACTAAATTTGAAAAAATTGATGAATTTATTGTAATTTAAAAATAAAATTTTGGAATTTTAACTACTCTAATACAGACTACTTTTGAAACACCAGGTTAAAATTTAATTAGATACTAACGTGTGGTTAAACTAATACCAATACTCTTAATTAATGAAATTTATCCATCAACCTTCTATCAATTTGTTGATAAGCACTAGGTTTCTTTGTAGTTTGTGAATGTAAATATTTGGGAAGAAAAAATTCTGCTTTATAAAATTATTTTAAAAATGTTGAAATTTATTTTTGTGTTAAATTTTATAGAAATAAATAGATACAAAATTATTTGGTTGTAACAAATAATTATGAAAAAAGTTTCCGCCAAACCTAACAAAATCTGAAAAGAAAGTGAAAGCGCGTTGGAAGACGCGCGGGGTAAAGCATGCAAGAGGGTTGAAAATAAGGGGGATAGATAGGAAAAGGATGCAGTGAATAGAAATGGAGGGAAAATAGATGGACCCCACAGTTCATTCTCGGTCCCCAAAACCCTCAATAGATATAAAGACTGCGTTCGTGCGTGGGTGGTCGTCGGTATACGCGAGGAGGACACACCCATCTCTCTCTACACTTCCATCTTCCAGCATCTATTTTAGCATTGCGGTGCTCCCACGTCTCTCTCCCTTATTTCTTTTGCTTAATAATTATTTTGCCGGACGATATCATTTATATATGTATTTATTTATTCCTTTTAGAATCGCCCAATACTATAGTTTCAATTTTTACCCAACCAAAAAAGAAAAAACCAAACAAAAAACACTCATTATTATGGCCTCCGTTGTTCCTTATCTCTCCCATTTCCAACTTCCAGCTTTCTCCTCAGTTCTTGTTCCTTCATTGAACCTCCCACCCTTCTCAACCTCTTCCTTTTTCTTTCCCATGGATTAAAGGAAAAATATACACCGAATCTATCGAAAACCCAATTGGTCCCCCATGAGATGAACGACTTCTAACTCGCTATAGGCTGCTGCATCTTCTTCTTGTGAGAATCAGAGAAAGATGAACAAGAGGAATCACCAAGATACCTCCGGTGGAGCTGACTATGGTGACCGGCAGGGCAACCTAGGCAAAATCGATAGTTCATCAATGTCCAGTGGTAAGGCCAAGATGTGGGAGGAAGAGCAGGACGCAGGAACAGGGATGGACGATGAACTACTTGCGGTTTTGGGGTACAAGGTCAAGTCCTCTGAGATGGAATACGTCGCCGATAAGCTGGAGCAGCTCGGCATGGTTATGGATGCGGCGCCAAATCTATTTTCCGACACTGTCCATTACAATCCCTCCGATCTTTATGGATGGGTTCAGAGCATGCTTTCCGAGCTCGATAATCCACCCAGTACCATTCTTGACCCTATGCTTCAGGGCCAACAAATCGACGATCCTCTTCTTGCTCCTGCTGAATTCTCGTCCGTCCCCACACTAGGTTTTTTGAATTCCCAGCAACAGCGGCAGATTAACACGACTCAGTCCTCTCGGATTTACAACGATGATTCCGAGTACGATCTCAGAGCCATTCCTGGTTCTGCTGCCTACCCCCAGACCCAAGATAGGGAAAGCAATCGAAAGCGATTGAAAACCTCGAGTGGGTCTAGTTCTGCGCCTCCGCTATTGCCATCTTCTCCGCAACCCGCTGGCGGTGCTGCGGGTGATATAGTGTCGGAGCCGTCTAGACCAGTAGTTCTAGCCGACTCGCAGGAGACTGGTGTTCGACTCGTCCACACTCTCATGGCTTGCGCCGAAGCAGTCCAACAAGAAAAATTGAAGCTTGCAGAAGCTCTCGTTAAACAAGTCGGCTTGCTTGCGAAGTCGCAAGCCGGCGCCATGAAAAAAGTGGCCACGTACTTTGCCGAAGCACTAGCTCGCCGAATTTACAGAATTTACCCACAAGATTGCCACGATGCGTCCTTCTCCGATATCTTACAGATGCACTTTTACGAGACCTGCCCCTACCTCAAGTTTGCGCATTTTACTGCAAACCAAGCGATATTAGAAGCATTTGCCACTGCCAGCAGAGTGCATGTTATTGATTTTGGATTAAAGCAGGGGATGCAATGGCCGGCACTAATTCAAGCGCTCGCATTAAGGCCTGGCGGGCCACCGGCTTTCAGGTTAACTGGAATTGGCCCACCCCAGCCGGACGACAAGGATGCTTTGCAGCAAGTCGGATGGAAGTTGGCTGAATTGGCCGAAACTATCGGTGTTGAGTTCCAGTTCCGGGGATTCGTCACCAATAGCTTGGCCGATATCGATCCGTCCATGCTTGATATCCGGCCCCCAGAAGAAGAGGCCGTGGCTGTGAATTCCGTGTTCGAGCTTCACCCTCTGTTGGCTAGACCCGGAGCGATCGACAAGGTGTTGTCCTCCATCAAGGCCATGAAACCCAAGATTGTCTCAGTGGTGGAGCAAGAAGCGAACCACAACGGACCGGTTTTCATGGACCGGTTCACGGAGGCGTTGCATTACTACTCCAGTCTATTCGACTCGTTGGAGGGGTCCGTGTTGGTCCCTCCGACTCAGGACCTGATAATGTCCGAGGCGTACCTAGGGAGGCAGATATGCAACGTCGTGGCTTCTGAAGGAACCGACCGAGTGGAGCGGCACGAGACGTTGACTCAATGGCGTACTCGGATGGGATCGGCCGGATTCGAACCGGTCCACCTCGGCTCCAACGCATTCAAGCAGGCCAGCATGCTGTTGGCCTTGTTTGCGGGTGGGGATGGGTATAGGGTGGATGAGAACAATGGTTGTCTCATGCTTGGCTGGCACACTCGGCCTCTCATAGCCACGTCGGCTTGGCAACTCATCACCACCGCTTCTTCGTGAGCGAACTCAACCCAGTGGGTTTGGTGAGGTGACCAAATAGACGCCGGAAGCGGTGGATCAAGTTGCTTAGCCGAGTTGAATCGTGAGCGAGCGAGTTAGCAAGGTTAATCCCACTTTTTAAAGCCCCTCTCAGTCTCAGTCTCAGTCTCAGTCTCAGTCTCCCTCCACTCCCTTTAATTTATTTTCAATATTTCCAGTGAATTTCATTTTAGTTTTATTATTTTTCGATCATTTCTGAAGAGTTTTTCCCCGTTTTCTTGGAAGAGCAAGAGAATGCGCGTGATCTGTAATTAATTTTCAATAAATAATGGCGAGCATTCTCACAGCTTTTTGTTTGTTTCATCATACGTACATATAATTGTCTGCAAGTTTCTCGATTTGGTTTATGAAACTATTCCAAAGAGAAATCAGAAACATCATGGTATATGATTATGAAGCTTTGTATTCTCCTCTTTGATACATCACACATCGGACTTCTGAACAAACATATAGTTTATTAATCTAAATTCATTCTACATAACCCAATGTTCAAACTTTAATTATTACCTTACCTGGCTTTACATCAAAAGTAAAAAAAAAAACTTTTTTGAGTAATTAATTAGCTGGCTTACAAAGATAGATTATAACAAGTTTGTTTTCAGATGGGATATTTTTTAAGATATTAATTTTATTTACGTAGATATTTTTTTAATATTATTATAAGATATTTTTTAATATTAATTTTCTTGGGATTACCTATCTAACTCCAAAACCTTTATTTTCCCCGCTTGATTGAGCAATTTGATATATTATAACGAGCACATGAATGATAACTGTGTCAGTGTGCAGGGGCAGCTAAGTACTTTGCCCCACAATGATAACAAGCACTTTGCCCCACAATTCGCCACCTCTTGGTACCACGTGGATTGTGGGGCTTTTTGCGCTCTTAAATAGCATTAATTCTGGGCTAAACCAGGTAGGTACGTAATGGATCAAATATATGGGTAGTTAGCTCAAAATATATGGTTAGCGATACTCTTATAATTTAATTATTTTTGATTTATTATTTTAAGTGTATTTAATTTTTTCTTATTTTTTAAGTATTTTTTTAAAATTCTTAATCATTAAGAAAAAATTTAAAAAATATATAACTTTACTAATAATCACTTTTTTAATTATTAAATAAATGAATTTAAAAAAAATTAAAAATTAAAAAATAATAATAATAGAGTTGTAGATAAATGATAAGGATATCATTTTCCCAAATATATATACTAGAAAGCATCTTATTACTCCCTAAACAAAATAACATGCACTTTGTTTCATAAGAGTACTAGTATTAGATTAGTTATTTTTTTAAAAAAAGAATATAAATTTATACACATATTAAAATTTTTTTATCATAATTAATTAAAAATGAAGAGAAGAAAATGAGAAAAAAGAATAAAAATACTTTTTATATTAAAAAATAAATAGTAATCCTTCATAATTAATGCTCTAATATTTAAAAGCATTTGGTTCAGTGCCAATGAATGCACCCATTAATTACTTGAAATTAAGGCAATCTCTACAAGATTGTTGAATGAATTACGTCATTTTTATATAATCACATCGGTTGATTTTTATCTGATACATTTTAAATGTTTTTTTTTTTGTTGTTATAAATTATTAGAAATAAAAAACTGCATACACAATAGTGTGATTAAGACTATAAAACTCAAGATGACACACATATATATATAGTATTTTTCTAATTTATGATCTTAGGGCTTGACTTAATTAGTAAGTAGCATTAATCTATTATATATTATTATATTATGGGGGCAATGGAAGTCTTTTGTAGCATTGATCTATGTGTAGCATTAGTCAAAAATTTGAAACTTTGTAAAACCAGGGCCGAAAAGGAGGCGGGTCTATCAAATGGATAACGATTTGTTGAATTGCCTGGTCTGTTTTTTTAAATTATTTTATTTTATTTCAAATTTATTATTATATTTTTTAAATTTTTATATAAAATAAAATAAATAATTTAATTTTTTTAAATATCAAAATAAAATTAATATTAAAAAATATATTATAATAATATATTATTTTATATTTAATTTTTATCTTACCTTATCTCATCTTAAAGATCTTTAAGAATAAACTAAACAATGTTTTTATAAGAACATTAACATTAGACTCATCAAAATTTTCTTTTTTAAAATTTAATGGAGTACAAATTTGATAGCAAGACAACACCTAAAATACTTCTACTTGGATTTATTAAAAACTTTAGTCATATTTGATGAAAAATGAAAAAAAAAATAAAGGAATAAAATACAAGTACTTTTAATTTAGTTTTTGAATAGTAATCCTTAAAAAATAAAAGTTTTTTTAGAGTCCAATGTAGGATTTTTTTTAAGAATTAACTTTTTATCAAATTTATATTTTCTATCAAATTTAAAAATAAAAAAAATTTAATGAGTCCAATGCTAACTAATGCTCTTCTATTGCTCTTACTAAAATTACTAACGATCCTTTAAATTGATTAGCCGCAAACGGGAAATAGCTGTGCTCTATGTCTTGCTCACGAATTATATATCCAAGGATTTGATCACGACTAGTTGAATTTTTTGAAAGTGTTGCTCATAATTAATTCAACTATATAAATATATATATATCTAAGTTGACAATGGGGGTGGATTTCGTTGTTGTTGCCTTAATTTTTGGACATATTCTAAATCCCATTATTAAAAATTAATGCTATATATATAGCTATACCTACGATTAGCTTCCTCTTAATTCAACTACCTAGTCGAAACTAGGGGCACATTTTATCAAACTTTCTAAAATTAATACAATATGTGTGGCCTATGTTTGGTCATACCTCATGAGGAGAAGTACTCTTAGGATTCCAATGCTGCTTGGTATTTTAGGAAAATAATCTGTTAATCGCAGTGTTTTTAATTTCCTTTTGTATGTAACAGGAAAGGTATATAGTTGTATTTAGGTTATTTAAAAAATAGAAGAAAATTTAAATAATTTCAACCCGATCACATTTATTCTATATATTTTAAATCATAACATATTTTTCTGTTGTATGTATCGATATCTCGTTATTTTAAATTTACATATGTTCAGTAAAATTTATTATATCTACCTCAAATTAATAGGATGGGCATAAAATTAAAGCAGATAGCTAGCTAGCTTTTGTGAGCTAGCTTTGCCATTAATTCAACTTTCTAAGTTGCCAAAACGAATTGAATAATTCATATCTTTTCATGCACACTTTATAATATAGCTAGCTAGATGCACGTACATGCAGTAATTTGTGCATATGAATCAACCTGATCATAATATGTATATGTATATATATATATATATGTAGCTGATTTATATAAAGAAAAGAAGCTATACTTTAAGAAGACAAACTGATGAAGGTGATCGTCTTGATAAAGTACCAGCTTTGCTTTGAAGCTTTACCACATGAGATATTGCTTTGAAGCTTTACCACATGAGTACTAGCTTTGAAGCTTTACCACATGAGATATATTATATATAGAGAGAGAGAGATTCAAATCTGGAAAAAAAAAATGCAGAGAACCCTAAATTGATTGGGTGAGGGGTCAATATCTCGAGAATAAGCCCAGCTGCCAACATTTCTTAAGGTGATGGGGTCGTGAAAATGACCAATGGCTTCGTTCATTTTGACAACTTCCACCAACAAGCACTACCTTTACTTCTTTAGACGAACATAGGGGGCCCCCAAAGCACGAGGAACACCTGTATCGTCTCCCCCCCCCCCACCACTTTCAAGTGCAAAACCCTTTCAACAACTCCTAATTTGTAAAGTCTCCGGCCCTTTCCCACGAGTAGCACTAGTCATGTACATGTGATCAATATATATAGGTAAATTAATTACTCCAAGATCACCCTAATTATTAATCTCTCCACTCATGTTTTGAACGATCAAAGTAATTATAAAAGGTGTATGTGTTTAGCTTGATGGATGTCACATTTTAAGGTCTAAACTACCATGATTTCGGAAAAAGGTTGCCATGATTTCGATCGACCAGCTGTCACTGAAAGAAATGATAGCCCCATCACTTTATAGTGGTTCACACCTATGAACTAATGAAAAAAACTAAATAAATAAATCAAGCAAAACATAGCTAGCTAGCTAGGCTCATTTTTATCCAAGAGATTGGGAATAGTTTAGATTTAAAAATAAGATGAAATGAATTATGAATAATAATAAAATAAATAATTAAGATGAGTTAAAATTTAAAATCAATGATTGAAATAAGTTAAAAATATAAGATAAATTATAAATAATAAAATCTAATTTATTAAACAAACCGGTCCTGAGAATCTTTTTTTTTTTTCTTTTAACATCTTAATTAACCATGCACCTCTTGTGATTGCCTATAAGAAATGAAACGGGCGGTGCATTTTGTATTAGATTATATGTACCGGGTCCAAAAATGTTTATTGACATGACCCTATGAACTTGCAGTATGGATTTGACACGAAATAATCATGAATAATATTAGATATGATTAAACACGTTTCGGGTCAATTCGAATTTACATGAATCTGATCATCAATATAATCGGGTCATTTTCATGTTGACTCATAGGTTAGTGATCAGTTGATCCACCTGACTCGATATTGGCTTTCATATAAATTCACTACAACATATAAGATTATTTCGGGAGATTAAAAGTCGCCGGAAATATTATAATTTTTGCCGGAAATTAGTATTTCCAGCTAAATATAACTACTCGAAAATCGCCAAAATTTTGAGCCAAGAAAGACTTTCCGGCTATTCAGGGAATTGACAGAAAAATTATCGCAAAAAGTATAAAAACTCGCCACAAATGCATCTGGCTATCGCTATTCATTTTTTTTTTTTTGTGTTTTTTAAAAATTATATTAGTTTATATCCACTCATATCAAATGAGCTTCTTTTCCTTCTTCATAGCAACTAAAAACACAAGCACTCAAGAATTAACTGAAATTTTATAAATTTCATTCCCAACAAATAAAATTTTTCTTAACTAACAATAAATTTTTTAGCAAAACAAACTTTGAACTCCTCATCTAAAATTTATATGCACCTTATTTTTGAAGTTTATAAAATCTATAAACGATAAGCACTACTTTTGAAGTTTGCTAATGTCATTAAGAAAAGCAAAAGGCTCAAAAGAACCCACCAACATTTATTTCTTTCAATTGTATCTAAGATATAGAATGCCTCTTATTTCTGGAAGGTATTGATTTTACTTCCTCTGAGTTTGCAAAATCAAGACTATCTGATGAATCCAAGCCAATATTGTCACCATTTCCCCCTTTGACTTGAACAGCCTTTTCATGAGTTTATTTAACGAATTCCTTCTCATCTCTAAGCGAAAAAGAAACCACATGTACAAAAAAATCCATGCAAATCCAACTGTTTCCCGACCATGACCACAAACTACAGATAAGAAACATCGATCAAATAAGAGCTAGCATAATGTTGAAACATGCATGCAGGCCAATATTAATGTTGAAATGCTATCAATACACTGCCACGTGCAACGACAAATCATCAATACTTTGTGATAAATGATGAATGCATGGAAGCAAAAAGATATGACTTTCTATTATTATTCTTATTATATTATTAAAGGAAATTACATGCAGCTAGCTAGCTTGCCGCATGTAATATTAAGACAAAACCAAAGATTTTTTGGGTGTGTCAATGTATAATTTTGATATACAGTACATGATAAACTCAAAGAATATTATTATGATAAATTCTGGACTGATTTATTTTGCCGTTTAGAATGAGCTGACCCATCAAAGATTACATGCTTATTCTGTAAGCAAACAAGAAGAGTTGGAAGGAATTACTTTGTTTGAGTCGCTTGTGACTTTCTTCTTCTTCTCTTCTTCTTCTTCACATGGCTTGTCTTTGATTTTATGATTCCTTACTTTAGTTGAATTTAGAGTTGCTGGAATAACAGATTTGCAAAGAAATCCTATAAAAAGAAAGTATCCTTATTAATTTTGGATCCAACAATGGGAAATAAAGACATCAACAAGAACAAATCAACTCAAGAATCCTACCCGCACAGCTATGTAAAGACTAAATTTATCAATAGTTCTACACTTCACGCGCCATTAACAGAATAATAGAGCGCCAAAGTTGTACCCGACAGCAGTACAAGTAACAAAAAACACACAACAAAGACAAAATCTTCAGAGCAATCAAGGATCCCGTCAGCCTATAATATAATGCAAGTAATTCAGCATGCATAATAGATTCATAACATTAGGGTGTCCCTGAGAGTGGAGTGACAAAAATCTGCAATTCATGCAGGCAGACATGAACACGAGCAAAAAGCAATAAGTTTGCCTGCGTAACTCACATGCTTCGACACGATCATTCACGAAATACATTTCAACTAAATTTTACTTCACAATAGAGACGAAATCTTACTCAAACTTATCGTACTCAGCTTGTTTCTCCCTAAGTCTGCCTCTCTAACTCATATCTCTCTATAAACTTGTCGTACTTGGCTTGTAGTAACTTGAAATTCTCTCATAAGTCATCAAGCTGTCCCTTATAATCCGCAGCCTCTTAATCATGCTTTTCTGTACGTTCAGTTAATTCTGCTATTTGGGTATCAGTTGCTTGTCTAGATGACACGGGAATAACCATCTCGCCCAGCTCCCTTACATACCCTAACCTTTGACCCAAAACATCATTGAATATTGTTGTTGCAGCCTCCTTAGTCCGCTTCTTAGGCTCTAAGTTTGACATCCTTGCAGCCATCTTATCCTGTCAACCATTAGAAAATCACACATGTTAGTGCTCATAATATGTACTTATATAATTAAAAATTATGCACAAATGACCTTCGTCCAATTGTATGATTGTTTTGTTGCTTCTCTCTATTAAATTTTTTTCCTTCAGACATTTGCTGCACTCATACGAGACATGATATAAATGAGAAAGTGCGAGATAAATTAATATCAACTGATGGCAAACCTTCAGCATGGAATGACTCGGTTATGAGATCATCAGGAAATTCCCCAGCTCAAATATCTCGTATCATAACATCAACGTCATCAATGAACTCATCCTCTTGTTCGGGATCATGTAGATCATCATCATCACTTATGATTAAATCTTCTTCTTCGTCATGAAAAATCCACACCGCATAATTCTTGTTAATACTTTTAATGAACAAGTGTCTCTCTACTCGGCTTATTGGTCTAAAGTGATTATTTGAAGATCGGACACATGGGCAACGGATTGTCTCACTTGTAACATGAGATCGGGCCAAGGTAAGAAACTCCTTAACTCCTTCAGCATATTCCCTAGATCCAAATCTATCAATGATTTGCATCCAACTCTTGTCCATTTAGAAACAAGTAGGGTTGGAAAATTTGTTCTCAATATTTTTTTAACTTTTTCTGGTACACAATAATTAGACGCCCTAACCAATGGGATACAATATGATTTATGGAGAAAAACAGACTATGTTCAGTTCTTGAGTTTATGTTTTTTTCTTTTTTGTAATCTGTTGATACTAAATTCATGCACTCAACACATATACAACCTTAAAAATTCAAAAATTGAAAACTAGAAGAAACATCTCGTGAATATAAATAACTTATATGCCAGTAAGCCATACAATGATATCAATAATAAAGAAACATGCTGATAAAGTTTCCAAATCATCTATGATAAGTCTACCATTACAAGAATTCATAGCTAAAATCAGTGTTCATGTACCTTTAATATCCTTCAAAGAAACACTAGGCAATGATGCTAGAAAGCATAGATAAGCAACCTTGAAACAGAAAGCAAACTATGGCTATCTGCTTCACTTCTGATTTCAACTTCAGTACTGACTCTCTTGAGAAGAAAAGCATTAAGAGAAGTATCATTAAACAATCACAGGAAGAATAAAGCCCATATCTAAGAACTTATCAATAACGTGTTGTACAAGCAGAATACAAATTCTAAAAATATCAAAATTGAGATTATTATGGTCCCTGCATACAGTTGAGATTGCTGAGAATGATTCTCTAACTGCAGCATCAAAGGAGATATTTTTGATAAATCTATGGGCCTGAAAACGAGTCAACTTTATATATATATATATATATATATATAAACTTAAATTCTTGCTTTCAGGCTCATTAAATAGTGAAGCCGGTATCTATGCTATCTCCTACTGATCATTAACTATAAAAACACTTTTTAAAAGAGCTTCATGGCAAGGGGGATGGTGCATTCAGACTTCAATTATACTACAAATAGAATATCTCATATACAAAATCTTCTTGATCGAGAGAGATGAACAATAGAGAACAGGGGCTGAGAAGTTGGCATGTCCAGTCCATTAGTTTTCTATCCTGAATGAGATCAGTTTAATTATTTCTAGGACTACTTTCTGAAGATGTTTCTTATAATTAATTTCTGTTACCTATGGACTTGGGGGAATTAAATATGTGCTACTCAAGATCAACATTCCCATTAGAAATATGATAAAAACAGCATGAATAGGAAATCATAGGCACAAGTATCCTCATCTATCTAGATCAAGCTTCACGTTGATGCCAAAGTGGATCCACAAGTGTGGACAATGCTGCCAATTCTTGTTTGTGGTTTCTCATCCCCCTAAAACGCATTAAACGATTTTCAGATGACCAGAGGAAGATTTTGCTTGCCCTCATAGGATCAGCTTCACATAGGCAGGGGACACTCGACAGAACAAAATTTAATCAATGGTTATTTGCTGCTTAATCAACTGAAATAATGATTGTATTCACAATCACGATTTTGAAAATTTTCACCAATCAATAAGTCAAAACGATGCTAACTATGTTCACACATTTTATTATAATCTTCTCTGACACATGCGTGTATAGTTAAATTTAACAAATGAAAAACATTGTAATCTAATATGAATCAGTTTTCGGAATACCCAAGAATAAAGAAAAAAAAGGTTGCCATAAGAATTACATACAAAAAACAATCACACATATCTTTGCCGGTTTTTTTTTTGGGTTTACACATTATTGAGAACAATCTTGGTATGGATATAGGTAACACATGAATGAATGATATGAAGGAAAAGATCACACATACCTTGATGCTCTTGAGTGCAGGTTTTTTGAGAAGCTCCAGATTTATTGAGTGCAGGTTTGTAGCTTCAACTTTCACATTAACTACACAACTCAAGACTTCATAAGTTCACAAAAATGGCTAGAAACAATAATAAATCTACCTCCAGTCCGTACGTCACTTACCTTTCCCAACATGATAAATTTTTGTCTTCAATGTGTCCCGAAAACAATAATATCAGAGATCATAGGAGATAAAATTGAAAAAGGAAAATCGAAAAAATGATAAAAATAAAAAAAAAATTAAAGGAAAATGGGACTACTTAAGAACAAATAAAACGAATAAATATCTAAGAAAAAAAACTACACAAATTGAACACGAGATAAATACAAACCGAAAGTTGTAAGCTCACATATAGAGAGAGAAAGAGAGAGTAACCTTGGCGACAGAGTAACCATTTCTCTCTGAATGTCTCGAATCCGAGCGAGAGTTAGAGAGAGAGAGAGAGAGAGAGAGAGAGAGAGGGAGAGAGCATGATTGATAAAGGCGTTGACGAGAAATAACTCGAATACTTTCTAAAGTTAGAGAAACTGACCGGCGTCGACTAGAAGACGGCAGCGAGAAGACGCGTCGGTGGCAACGTTCGAAAATCTTCGTGAATGTTAAATCTCGAGAGAGACAGAGAGGGGGCAGAGAAAATGGGGAAAGTGACGGAAAATTAGGCGCGGGGGTGATTGTAGTGATTTTAAAATAATTATTACAGCGAGTCGCGGTAATAAGTCAAGTGTGAGAGGCAAACTTATTGTGGCAACTTTTATCGCTGTAAAAAGTTATTAAAACGACCTAGAAGTACCGGAATGCAGTTATATTTGGCAAGCCTATCACCGGCGACCAAAACTCGCGAGAAAAAATCTTTAATTCCGACTTTTAAATAGCCACAAGATTCCAACTGAAATAAAAGTATAAGTTATTTCCGGCGAAATTTGTGTTGCCGGAAATAAAAATAGCCCAATCTGCTTTTTTTTTTTTTTTTTTGTTTTTTAGTGAAAATTTAAGCACCAAAGTCTTATGGCGTATGAATAACACCCAAGTCTCCAAAATGGAGGTCTTGGATTCAGCCCTCTAATCTCCCAATGTATCAAAAAAATATTTTAAATATATTTAATTGACTCCATAATACAATATCATTTGGCCCGTTTTAGTTTTATATCAAATGCAAAAAACAATGGTAAACTAAGAAACAATTTTTTCTTGCAAACTCTTACAGACTAAGAGTACCTCTGATCATCAAGCCACACTTAAAAAAAGACAAAAATTCTAATCCGATTGTCGTGTGAACTCATATGATCTAGAGAAGGCAAGTCATGTTGAGGTCATGATAATTAGTCGATTAGTACTTAATCGTATTGAAACCATATCGTATCGTTTTATGTTTAAATGATTTGATATATATTATACATAGCTGAAAAGTGAAGTGTGTAAATATTACACAATTATTTTTAAAAAAAAATTATTATTATGTATTTTACAATTATAAATATCATTTCTTTTTATAAAATTATCAGATTATAATATATATAATAATCATTTCTTTTTTATATATATATATATATTAGTACTTAATCATTTCTTTTATATATATATATATATATATATTCAGAGTTGCGACCATCTTCCTAATCAATTGGAGCTTTCACGTCTGCCAAACGGTGTCGACGGGTCTGTACGTAGTATTTGTCCATCCATGCACCTCCACTTTCAACGTTTCTTCGTTGGGTGCTGCCACTTGCATCGCTCCTATTGCTTCCGATCTCTATTTCGTTTAAGTTTTTTATTTTTTAAGTTTTTTTTTACATGATTTTTAAATAAATATTTTAAAATAATATTGCTTTTTATATGATTTTTCTAATATCTTAAAATATTTTTAAAAAATATAAAAAAATTATAATATTATTTAAAAATACTTCTTTAAAAATCATATAAAAAAACTGACAAAAAAAAAATTAAACGGGATAGGAAGCGGGACTAATTGGAGCGGAAGAAATAACATTTTCCTAATTATATATACATGCACAATAAATGAGATGCCAACAAATCCAACTCTAGCTGTCAAGATCAGCCCCATCCAAGGCTTCACGCGCCGCCACGTATCGATCGATGCCAGTGGAATTACTATGTTATCACTCGAAATCTCTAATCCTATGCATAAGTACTAGTGATACTACTACTAATAATAATAATAATAATTGTGACGATTGCACATGAACCACCGAACACTTTAGCAATCAACTATAATGGATGGAATTAATTAGAAAAACGAAAAATAATAGACCTGTCAAAATCATTTTAATTTATTTTTATTTTATTATTATAATTAATTTTATAAATTTTTATATAAAATATAATAAATAATTCAATTTTTTTTAAATCTCAAAATAATAATAATATTAAAAATATAATATTATACTATTATTTTATTCAACTTTTAATTTTTATCTAAAATTATCTCATTTCATTTCACTATCCAAATCATCCCTAACGTTGCCTAGCTTGTAAGTGTTAGCTTGTCTATGGCCTTTTCCAATTTCAAAAGTTAATTCAAGGGATAAGTCCTAATCATTGGCCCATTTCATAATCTATATAGGACAATTCCAATAATTCTCTTCTCATATATCGTGTTCTGATTGAAGTAGTGACAATTTGTTTCTCTTGCAGATTATTGGGCGTAATAGTGTTGATAAATATGACTCTAATACCAATATTAAGTGGTCTTGATCGGCCTCCCTCAACATAAAAAATTAGATCAAGAGATAAAGCTTTCGTGGCCTCATATTTATAAAATGATCACCATTTCTTCCATAACGGATGTTACTAGACAACTCCAAATAATAAGGAAGTTGTATAATTACCTCCGAAGCTTCCTAATTGACAAGAAAAGATTGCCAAAATATTACTCCGACAGAGTGATGGACCCTAAATTTGGCTGAAGCACTCGAAATCCTCACTTGACTTGAAAATCCTAATCATAACGATTGGAATTCTTTCGACATGTTTCTTTGACTATTGGGTCGTTTTCAAGTGATTCGATTTCGTATAGTGCATTCAAGTAGTCATGTGTGATGTCTGCTGCATGCATGCATGATCGATATATATATATATATATATTATCATACTAGGGGTAACGCAACGTGCGAGGCACGTTGCCCTGTATCACTATAAAATAAATTAAAAAATATAAATATCTAATAAAAAAAGAAAAACTTAAAGTGAATGAGAATAATATATTTCATTCAAGTTGTAATCTAATAATTCAGATAGTAATAAGTTTAAACAAACCTAGATCCAAACAGATTTCATAAATAAAACATCGTGTTTGAAATCCATATTACAGTTTGTTTCTTAAGACAAAATAAGATATTTTTTGTTTTCTTTGCCATTGAAATGGCAATAAAAAAGTTTTGAAGATTATGCATTTGGAGGTGGATGTCATCTTCATTGATAGCATTTATGGAGAGAATATTGAAATTTTTCTTTTGTTGCTTTTGAAGTTGATCTCCATCTGTACCCAATTGTATTATCCATTTTTTGTTTGAACATAGTGCTGCAATATTTTGGACATACGATAAATATTCCTGCATGGAAAAAATTGAAAGTTAAAATATGATTATCAAAGATTTAGAAGTATATTAATATATATCATATAAAGTATAGTGACAAATATAAATGTAGAATATGTAGTGCTTGGATAAAATAATAATTTTGAATATAATGGAATCATGAGTGATATATAGTTCTTACAATAATTTATATGTATGTGTGTATATTAGGAAAAATACAAGAGTGAGTGTCATTCATGAATATTGTTGCTAAAGAGATTCAAGATAAATGCATGTAAACTGGACCTAAATGGGTAGATTTGAAATTATAACATATTTTTCATATATCTAAATACATGGTGATACACATTCAAACATACATATATTTATATGTATGTTGGGCAAAAACAATAATTGGGTGGATTCATGAATGATGTAGGCCTAAAGAAGTTTTGGTGAAATATTGTATGTATGCTAGATTGGTTGTTTTTTCATTTTCTTTGACAAGTATGTGAAGGATCTTAAAAATGCTTGTATTTTAATATTTAGATTTTTTGAGTTTCAACAGTGATATTAATGAAGATGGGATATTATACTTTTGATCAAATGGGAGAAGAGTTATTGTAATAATAGTTTTTGTGGGATCAGATTTGGCCCAAAAGTCCAACAGCGATGGGAGCCCACCAGGAAGGGAAAGCATAATAAGGGCCCAACTCTGCAGAATCCAAAATATATATCAAACCCGTCACCACCTTTATCGGGATTTCAAGCAGATACGAAATATCAACAAACTCAGAAAGATATATCATGCAGATACGCAATCACGATAATTACGGAAGCCGTTACAAGGGACATAAAGGGGCGCAGAGTCAAATGACCACGCCACCTTCAAACAAAGCAAAGGGGCGCAGAGTCAAATGACCACGCCACCTTCAGACAAAGCAAAGGGGCGCAGAGTCAAATGACCACGCCACCTTCAGACAAAGCAAAGGGGCACAGAGTCAAATGACCACGCCACCTTCAAACAAGGCAAAGGGGCTCAGAGTCAAATGATCACGCCACCTTCGAACACAGCAAAGGGGTGCAGAGTCAAATGACCACGCCACCTTCAGACACAACAAAGGGGGGCAGAGTCAAATGACCACGCCACCTTCAGACAAAGCAAAGGGGCGCAGAGTCAAACGACCACGCCACCTTCACACAAAGCAAAGGGGCGCAGAGTCAAACGACCAAGCCACCTTCACACAAAGCAAATAGGCGCAGAGTCAAACGACCAAGCCACCTTCACACAAAGCAAATAGGCGCAGAGTCAAACGACCACGCCACCTTCACACACAGCAAAGGGGCGCAGAGTCAAACGACCACGCCACCTTCAAACACAGCAAAGGGGCGCAGAGTCAAACGATCACGCCACTTTCAGACAAAGCAAAGGGGTGCAGAGTCAAATGACCACGCCACCTTCAAACACAGCAAAGGGGCGCAGAGTCAAATGACCACGCCACCTTCAAACACAACAACGACCACGCCACCTTCACACACAGCAAAGGGGTGCAGAGTCAAACGACCACGCCACCTTCAAACACAGCAAAGGGGCGCAGAGTCAAACGACCACGTCACCTTTAGACAAAGCAAAGGGGCGCAGAGTCAAATGACCACGCCACCTTCAGACACAGCAAAGGGGCGCAGAGTCAAATGAGGCGCAGAGTCAAATGACCACGCCACTTTCGAACACAGCAAAGGGGCGCAGAGTCAAATGACCACGCCACCTTTAGACAAAGCAAAGGGGCGCATAATCAAATGACCACGCCACCTTCAGACAAAGCAAAGGGGTGTAGAGTCAAATGACCACGCCACCTTCAGACACAACAAAGGGGCGCAGAGTCAAATGACCACGCCACCTTCGAACAAAGCAAAGGGGCGCAGAGTCAAATGACCACGCCACCTTCAGACAAAGCAAAGGGGCGCAGAGTCAAATGACCACGCCACCTTCAGACACAGCAAAGGGGCGCAAAGTCAAATGACCACGCCACCTTCAAACAAAGCAAAGGGGCGCAGAGTCAAATGACCACGCCACCTTTGAACACAACAAAGGGGCGCAGAGTCAAATGACCACGCCACCTTCAGACAAAGCAAATGGGCGCAGAGTCAAATGACCACGCCACCTTCACACAAAGCAAAGGGGCGCAGAGTCAAATGACCACGCCACCTTCACACAAATTAAAGGGGCACGGAGCCAAATGACCACGCCACCTTAAAACAGACAGAAGACGCGCACAGTAACAAGCACAAGCACGCGACAGCAAAGGTAAAAAAAAAAAAAAGTTTTAAATTTCCTACGCCTCAAGGCGAAGAAAATTTGCGGGGTAATTGTGGTTAATATTAGGCATTTATATTGGTATGACAAGAGTTTGTTTTTTATTTGTTCTAACACCAAAGTAGGACAAAATGAATCCAGCCACTTTGTATAAATTTCCAGGCCTAAAAAAAAATTATAAGGTTGAATATTAATTAAATCTATTTCATGCTTTTCTCATCAAGTAAGCAAACAAATTCTTTTCCTAATAAAGTGCAACAGTAAAAAGAAAATAAAGCTATTTCAAAGCATGCAGCAAACACTTGAGTGCTTAAAGAAGCCAAAAAAATATAATATCATGCGATAAGATTTATGAATACTACAACTTCTAGCTAGATAGTAGTAGTTAGTGTATTCTTTATAACTTTTAAGTAAATAAATTTCAAAGTAGTAGGAATCATGATGAATATAAACAAATTGGTTACCTCTCCTACATGCTCCATGAAGTCAATTGCTGTGCAACCCAGAGCTTGTTCTGCAATTTCAGCAAACATGACAGTTGGAAGTCGTCCACTACCATCATCAACTTCAACATAGGTTCGAGAGCTGTATAAATAAACTATATTTATAAGTTTAAATCATTAAATAGTAATTTGAATTTATGATATTTGGTATTATGATCAAAAATATTAATATAACATACATACCGTGGTTGTGCAATACTCATATTCTTGCAATGATAACACTTGAATTGTTCATTTTGTTCATATCCTGTTACTTTGTTACATTTAGTACAGGACATGTAGTAGAAGTCTTGACGTAGATCAACAATGAAGATATTTGCCTTAATCGAAAATCTTGCTTTCTGCATTAAATTTAGAAGAAATACATGTTTTTATATGGCTATAAATAGTAAGAAGTCTTAGTTAGAGATTGTATTTACTCTAAAAATACATGTGGAATAATATTTATAAACAATATATAAAAGAAAAAAAGTTAAAGAAGATTGTAGAAATTTACCTTAATTGGTTCTAATGATTTGAGGTAGCCAGGAACATCATTAATCTTAATTATGTTTTGGACATTACTAGCTAATGCTACTGTTGATGCGGCATTCAGAATGTTCTCAATAATATCTTCAAGTAGTTCACCATTAAGTATTGCCCTTAATATCACCAAAGAAGTTTAAAAAATTAACAAAAATCATTGAGAGAAAAATATAAAAGAACTAATATTTTCAAAAATAGTCAATGGATATACATTTTGTATAAATATTTTGAGAATTTTATGACAAATATAGATTGTCTAAATAATAAGTTAAGAAATGATTACCATCGACACAAGGAGGCTGCACCAGGAATAACAGGATTTAAAGTAAAAATACTTGTTGGTTGAGATGAAAGAGAGAGACCTATGTTGTAAACAAATAAAAATAGTCATTGATTGATATTGAATATTAAATATATGGTGATATTCTAAATTGAGAAATCTACCATTGTATGAACCAACTTTCAAACGTGTTGCAAGTAGAGATGATTTAGCTCCAATGACATTTGAGATTGCTTGGCATTCACCCTCTACAAATCGACCCCACATAGTCAGGCATATGGGCATTAGGCTGTAAAATTTAAAGAAAAATGTTAAATTTAGAATATAATAAAATAGCAGTAACAATAATTATTTTATAGTTATTCATATGACAAATGTAGTTGAGAAATTTTATCTACCTTTCATCGATTATGTATTACAATCGCCAGAATATCTGTATAATTATATTTAATTTTTTTAGTGTAAAACTAAATAAGAGTATTAAAAAAGAAATTAAATATGTTAAAACGACATTTACCTATTCCAGAATCAGTATTCATGAAGGTATGCAAATTGCTGAATGGGATAATATTGTATTCTGGGGGTTGTAATTCTTCCTCATTATCTGGAATGTCTTCGATTATTATTCTTGAATTTAGGGTCCACTGATATCCATATGCCTGATTTTTATTAAATCTGGGATTCAAAAGCTTTACGTAGGCATTACTGATGTAGTATGACCGAAAGATGTGTAATGTATCACTACGCATGTCAATATCATTTTCAAAAATTACCGCCTTCACTCGATTGCCCTGCACAATATCATACAGATTAATAGGTATGTCTATTGAATTGATTTGAAAAAAATTATATATATATATATATAATTTTAGGAGTTGATTTGAAAATATAGTTAAGATTTGTTTGACACAATATTGTATGGATAAATAGTGATGTGTACTCAATTAATTTTTTTAAATATGATAATAATTTTGTTGTATTACCTCGGGATCTATCAATGTTAGATTTTGATACTTTATTGGCGAATGTTGTGCAGTACGTTTAGGAGACTTGTCTGACACCATCATCTTGATTTTCTAATTCCTTGTACTTGGAGTTATATCATTGATTGATGTGTGGAGAGTCCGCATGTTGAAAGCTATTAGTGCATGAAGGAAAAAAAATTAGTTTGAACAATTCAATTGACATGAAACAATCTGAATAAAATAAAAAGTAAGAAGTTAAGAAAGATACACAATGATAAAAATAATGCATTCAATCAAGAGATAAATTATAATGGAATTAGATTACTCACAAATATTCATGATGCATTTGCCTGTGTTAGTAATTCTCTATAAACAATATTATTTGTTTCAATTTCTTCATAGCCATTGCTTGATACTGGTCTTATAAGAACTTTGATTGAAACAGAATTCTTGGCTCTTGACAATGCCACATAGAGTTGTCCATGAGAGAATACAGGTTGAGGCAAGTATACACCAACAAAATCTAATGTTTGCCCTTGTGCCTTATTTATTGTTATCGCAAAACTTAATCTGATAGGAAATTGTGTTCTTTTGAATGGAAAACCGCTAGTCTCATCTATATTTGGCAAAAAAGGAATTCTTAGTATGAAGACTCTTTTCCCACTGTGGTGACCAACTACAATTTCAGCATCAATGACGTTTCGTTCAAAGTTGTGGCAAATAAGGCGTGTTCCATTGCACAAGCCTTCGGAAGGATTCACATTTCTGAGTAACATGATAGGGCTGTTTTTCTTTAATAACAGTTCATGAGGTGGAAGTCCATTTGGTGTCAATGTGTTTAAGAAATCTTCCATAATACATTGTTCTGATGCATCAACTGTTTCATCAAAGTTATAGTATTTTGTGACTTCACCAGGAAATCTTTGAATAAGTATTGCATTTATTTCATCAACAGAATTGTTCTTTGGTGTCAAGATTGCTCGATTGGTCATTTCGAATAAGTTTTCTGAATAACTGTTGATATTCTGGAAGACTGCATCGATCAAATTATCTAAGGACTCAACATCATTTTTGTATGGTATAAGCATTTCATTAGGAATCGTAATCTTGTTGTCAATTGTGATAGGCGGTGTTCCATTCCCAACTTGAAGTAAATAATTTGAAAAACTTGAATCGAATCTTGCCTGCATATTTTCACTCAACCTAATCTTACTTAAAGTGGACCACAAGTATGAAGATGCTAAACTGGCGTCAACTTGTTGTTGTCTTGTACTTTTATGAATTACAGGTAAGACTTGGCAAAAATCACCACCAAACACAACAACTTTTCCACCAAATGGCAATCTTAAATCAGTTATATCTCGCAACATTTTATCCAATGCTTCCACACATTCTTTTCTAGACATAGGTGCTTCATCCCATATGATTAATCTTGCAAGACGCAACAATTTGGCAAGAGCACTGTGTTTGCTTACATTACAAGTGCTATTTTTATCAAGATCTAATGGAATTTTGAAGCGCGAATGTGCTGTTCGACCGCCAGGCAATATAGATGCAGCAACACCAGAGGATGCAGTTGCAAGTGCAATTAAATTTTTTGATCTCACTGTAGCGAGGAGTGCTCTATATAGGAATGTCTTCCCTGTTCCACCAGGACCATCAATAAAAAATGCAGCAGGCTTATTTAGAAGGACTTTTTGTAAATTGATTCGTATGCATGTTGTTGTTCAAGATTAAGAGTTGTTGAAGCCAAAAGATCTTCCTCCAGTATCAAAACTGAAGATTCATCATTTATTTCCCTCAATTCAATTTCATTCTCATCAAAAGAAATATCATGTTCAATTAAATGAAACATGTTTATGTCTTTTCCCATTGATTCAAGTATAGAAGAAATGCTTCGTAAGACATTTGTCCTAACATTGACTGATGCTGCATCATTGGTTTGGAAATCACTTGACATATCTTGTTCAAAACATTCCCAAAGTTCTCTAGGATTTGTGGGGTTACAATAGATCAAGATTGTTGCAAATAACCGTCTTAAACTATGTGGTATTTGGTACAAGGAAACCTCTTGCATACAATCATGTAAACTGGTATCTCTTTCTAGCAAACCATGTAATGTAGCTGCTTCACGAAAGGTTGGTGCGATAGTACCATCAACTGTTTTGATATCCTCAAATGACAAAGGACCTCTTATGTGATTTAATAATATTCGTAAGTAGTACCTTTCCCCCTCAAATGGACTGGCTGTAACAATTCGGCCGATAACATTTTTTTTCTTTCTTGGAGTCCATTCTTTATATTGTTGGCTCCAAAACAAACTCTCAGGAAACTCTTTATATAACAGCTTTTGAGCATTTTCATTAACTCTATTTGTTGAAAAGAATTCAGTCAACATTGATTTCGCCGAGAAGTCAGATCTCAAAACATTATTCAAGTCTTCATGTGCACGAAAAGCTACTTGGTGTTGATCTTCAAGATGTAGATGTAAACTATAAACTGATGGATACATCTTATTAAGAGTAAACCCATATATTCGCCACATGGCTTCAGGTGGTGCAATCCATCGAGCTGATTGGAATTGTTGGATTTCATCAATCTCTTGGTTGTTTTGTCCGGCAATTAGATTGAAAGCAACACGATCATGACCTTTGTAAATGTATTTGTAAAGATATTTCACTGCTTTGATTGTTGAGCAAATTTCTACATTGATGTGACAATCAAACTTTGCAACGAGATATGGATTATGCGGAACAACCCAACGGTTATCTAAGTCTTTACCTCGAACTCTGGCAGTTACTCCATTATCACGACGTTTGTACTGTGAGAAACAATCGATTCCAACAGTTGTGGTAGATGCAAAGGTTTTTGGATAATGATTCTTACAATTGCCATTTATCTTCATGCACACATTGTTTGGATTCAATACTCCACAAGGGCCATGCATCATATGCCTAATTACTGTTTTGTACAGATGTAGATTTGCATCTCTATCAGGTATTTCTGCTGATACAATTTCATCAAAGGATTTAGGAGCATAGATTTTCCAATCTCTTTGTAGTATGATTAAAAAATGTGCACGTGGAAGTCCTCTCTTCTGATGTTCAATCACATATACATATGCTGAAACTTTTCCAAAAACCTCTCTTTTGAACAATTCATCCTTTAGGTCTTCTAATTTTGCTCTAAAGATTCGTGCAATTAAATCAGGACGATTTTGTGCCTCTTCTTGCGGACCCAATTCATTCAATATTTCTTTCCAACTTGGATTACATGTCATGGTAAAAAAGATATCAGGTTTTCCAAAGTGTTGAACTAAAGCCATTGCTTCCATGTATCTTTTGCGCATATCCCTTGGACCTCCAATAAAAGAAGAAGGCAAAATAATGCGCTTACCAACTTTGGAACCACTACTTTCTCCAATTGAAATGCTATCAACTATACCTTGGTACACCTCAGAGCGAATCTCTTGTTGCTTACTACGAAAATAATCCAATCTTGATGTTTCAATTTTGACATACATATCAACAACAAACTGCTGCAATAAACGGCCAGAGAACAACAAAATAGACTGATAATTTTTCCTGATTTGAAGCTTGTAACAATAGTATTCGCGGCATGAGACAACAGGTTCTTTTCTATTTTTTTTCAACACTGCAAGATAATAATGGTAACAAGTTAAAATTTATATGTTTTATTTTGGAACTAAAAATAGAATAAAAAGAATTATTTTGACCTTGTTGTTCCTTTCTAAGCAATTGCTCTGCTGATATTGATTGTTGGGGGTCAATCACTGATCTTGTTACTTGTTGTGGTGGTCTTTCTCCTTTTTTCACTTTTAGTATTCCTTGGTGCCAACCAGTATCACCAAAAGGAAATAGTAATGGATATTGCAGTGGATCATAACACCCAAAATAGTATTGGACTATATGAGTCACACCTGCATAATTGAATACCACAATATCTCGTCCTCTCAAGCGTTCTGAATCATCATCTTCAATCTAAATTACTGCTACCTGGGAAGCTGAGGGAGTGTTGAAAACATGTTGATCTAAACCAGCATCTGATCTAATATGGATTTTATGGATTTCCAAGTTGGACAAATCACCAAGACTTCGGAAGAAAGTTGAGTAAGGATTAATATGAAGAATGGCCATAAGCTGAGCAATAATTGATGGATCCAACCTTTCAGTGTCATGAACACGATTTTCTAATTCATGTTCAGTATCATAAAAATAAAGTTGTAGATACGAAGGACGTCCATCCAAAGAAACCAAGTCATTTATATAATGATAAATTTGACCTTGAGTTCGGAATGTATAGATTCCTTGATTCCTTCTGCATAAATCCCTATCAAATTTAACTCCGAATGAGGTAAAAGCAAACTTGTTGTTATATGTGCGCACATAGGTACGAAAGCTGACAGATTCAGCTGTGTTACTGGTAAACAAATGGTAAAGTTGTTCTGGAACATCATTTGTGGTTAAAGAGATTGTTCCATCGGCACGACAAAAACCATTTGTCTCATGTTGAAATCTTTTGGCTTCACAATATTTACAAAATGGAACAGGCGGTGACAAAGTTGCCTCAGATGGCACTGTTTGTAGTATTTTCCTAAGCGTAGCCAATCGTTGATGTCGTTTTCCTATGTGAAAGAAACAAATAAAGATCAAAGAAATCAAGCAAACTCTTTAGAGATGCTATGAGTCGAATAAATGTATCATTGAATGATACTACTTATAATGAAAAAAATCAAAGGGAAAGAAATATCACCAAATTTTATACATCTTTCCTTACCCCGAGAAGCTATTGATATCCTTGTCTCAAAATTGGGCTGGTATTGGAAAAAAAAAAGTCTATTGAATAAAAGTTTGAGAATGTGAATATGAAATATAAGAAGCTTGATTGCAAACTATAGGTTAGAAGTAAATGATGTACAATAAACCTGCTCAACCGGAAGGTCACCAACATTCTGCACATTTTTTGTGCATGTACTTGTCGTCCCAGGTGTGAAAGACACTATGGCATTGTTTAGAAGAAGAGGTTCCGTTGATACACTTGTAACAATGTTAATTTCTTGATAGGAAATTCCACCATTATCAAGATTAGAAGAATATTCTGTTTGTATTATGGAAGATCCGTCATTGGTCCTAATATCACCACGAGAAGTCCGCTGCCTTTTTGTATAATGTGGCAAGACTTCCTCAATATTGTGCATGAATCTAACATCAGCTTCAAATATATTTGTTTCATCATGAAGGACTAGTTGGGAGAGAGATTGTTCTTCTCGTTGAATAACATCGTTCACAGAATTTCTTTATTGAAGATATCTTTCTCTCCTTTCTCGTTGTCTACGTTGTTTTTGTTCTAATGAAAGAGTCCTATACCAATTGTTTATTCTAGAATGTTTTCCAGCACCTTGGAAATTGTTACAAGTAAGGATTCAAGTTATAAGAATAGAAACAAGGTAATTGATGATATGTTGATAAATTTGTATTGATTTACTAATGTAGGCTTACCACTCTTCATTTATATGTGCAACGAATTAATTCGTGTTGACAATTGGATAGAATAGCCTAAAACCAGATAGAGCATAATTAATTCATAATAGACAAAATAAGAAATTGCCTTTGAAAGAAAATTAAAAAGAATATAGATTTATCCATTGTAATTTTCATGCTATTCCTTATACAATTTGTAATGTATAATGAATCTTGTTCAATTGACAAGAAAAGCTGATGATGATCAATGAATATACATATATCAAACCAAAAGAAAGAAATGATGGTTGTTCAACTCTTTACAAAGTTCTACTTCAAAATAAAGATTCATCTAATAAACCATTGCCTTAAAAAAATAAAACATAGCAAACTTCATCAATATTATGAATTAAAAAAATTTTAAAAATAAAAGATACCTAAAACGTAATTCTTTTTCTGTGATATTAGCTAAATGCGACAATAACACCTGAAAAATATTAACAAAATAAATTACATTTTTTTTTAACTATAGACATTATTAGATTGCACTTGCAAACAAAGAATGGGATCAACAAGTAGTAACAAGCTAAATTATATAAATTTATCACATTTACATTTGGATAGGAATATTAAACTGACACTCCAAAATTAAGAAATATTAAAAAGAAAAACCATTAGAGATAACTAAAAACATAATAGATAAGAAAAGTAAATTAATTGTATCGATTAATTGAAAAGAATCTCAAGGTCTCTAAAAAGAAAAACAAATTTCAAAATATATGTATTTTTGAAATGCAACATAAGAAAATTCGTATCTAAGGACTTAAAAAATAGGTGAATCAGTCTTTCAAAATTTCTAACATTTTCTCCAAAGGATAGTTTGTTCAAGCTTTATGCATCACACTTGCATGGCTAGATCTTGTTGGAGTACAAAAACAGTACGCTGGTGTCTTATTATCTAATAGTGAGAAATTAAAAAACCTTATGTATCAGGCTTTACACAAATGGTTTCAGCCATAGGGAGCTTTGTACATATATATTGGAGATTTTTCTAATAGTTTTTTTTTAATAGTAGGGTCTTGATAACAGATTTTTTCTAATCTATAGAAAGATTGGATAAATATGTTACTAAGATTATTAACATTTGTTTTAATACTTAGAACTTGAAGCATTATTTATCACAAGAAAATAAACAAGTGCATAAATAATTTTTTCTCTCTTGCTATCAATCTTCATGAACCAGATGTTTGATTAGCTCCATTTATCACAAAAAAGGTAAGAAATGCACAAATAAAAAGATTGAGAATAATTTGGAAAAGAAAAGCAAAAAAATAATAAGAGTGAAGATCATGAAAACATACCAGCAAAGATCAACCACAAGAACAGACAAGAAAGATTTTTTCTTCTCTCTAGAACTGCAACAGATAATAAAATATTTATTACAAAAAAATAAAGAAATGCATAAATAATTTTTCATTTCTCTCTATCAATGTCAGTGAATCAAATGTTTTATTAGCACCATTTATCACAAAAAAACTAATAAATACACAAATAAAAAAAATGAGAATGAGCTGAAAAAAAATAAAATAATGAGAATAAAGATTAGGAAAACATACAACTGGAAATCAACCATGGAAATGATAGTGGGAATTTTTTTTCCTTTCTCTTTTGCATTGCAACAAATAATCAAATATTTATCACAAAAAAAAAATGCATATATAATTCTTCCTTAATATCTTTCTATCAATCTCCATAAGTCAGATGTTTTATAACTCCATTTATTACCAACAAATTAACAAATGTATAAATAAAAAAAATGAGAATAGGTTGGGATAAAAAAGAAAATTGAGAATGAGAATGAGAATGAGTTGGAATAAATGAGTGACAATCACGCAAATAGTTTTTCCCGTCTCCTTATCTCTATAGTAAAACATGAAGAGAACAAACCAGCGAGCTCTATTTATCACAAAAAAAATTAATAAATGTACAAATACAAATAAAAATAATGAAAAGAAGCTGGAAAAATAATTGGGAAAAAATAATGAGAGTGTCGATAACGCAAATAATTTTTCCCGTCGCCTTGTCTCTATAGTAAATCAACTTTTTATAGCTCCATTTATTAGTAGAAATTTAATAAATGCAGAAATAAAAATAATGACTCTAATTACTTTTTATTGATTAGCTCTATTTATCACAAAAAGATTAATAAGTACACAAATAAAAAAGAATAAGACTGAGCTAGAAAAGAGAAAAAATGAGAATGAACATCAAGAGAATAAACCAGCGAGGTCTATTTATCACAAAAAAAATTAATAAATGCACAAATACAAATAAAAATATTTATTAGTAGAAAGTTAATAAATGCAGAAATAAAAATAATGACTCTAATTACTTTTTATTGATTAGCTCCATTTATCACAAAAAGATTAACAAGTACACAAATAAAAAAGAATAAGACTAAGCTAGAAAAGAGAATAAATGAGAATAAACATCAAGAGAACAAACCAACGAGCTCTCTATTTATCACAAAAAAAATTAATACATTCACAAATACAAATAAAAATAATGAAAAGAAGCAGAGAAAATAATTGGAAAAAAATAATGAGAGTGACCACCATGCAAACATACCAGGAGAAATGAAATCAACTACGGCAACAAACCAGCGAGCTTTCTATTTATCACAAAAAAAATTAATAAATGCATAAATACAAATAAAAATAATGAAAAGAAAGCTGGGAAAATAATTGGGAAAAAATAATGAGAGTGACGATCACACAAACATACCAGGAGAAATGAAATCAACTACGGCAACATAAGGTTTTTTTTTGTTCTTCTTCGTCTCACACTGGAACGGATAATCAGAAAGGAAAAAGAGTGTCTTCCATCGCCCTTATCAAGAACCCAAAATATCTTTTCATTCGATAACGTCACACTATAAAACAGTAGATACAACCAGACGAACGAAACCGAAGTAAGAAAAATCAAAATTATTATAACGAAATGAACTAAACGAATCTGAAAACAGAGTGATATTATAACGAAATGAACTAAACGGATCTGAAAACAGAGTGATATTTTGTAAGGGACGAGAAGAGTACTGTGCGCAATCTGAAGTAGATTTTATTACGTAAGAAGGCATAAACCAACGTACAAAAGCACAAATCATGAAAAAAATAAAACGCACCGTATCCACTTAGCTAAAACGCTGCGTTTCGCAGCTACCACATAAACGTAAAACGACACGCACGGAACCACATCCAAATAGCTGAAACGCTGCGTTTTGTTTATTACTGTTTAAATTAACACTGTTTGCTCTCCTTTGCTGTACCGCCAGTCGACGGCCAAGGAGAGCAAGAGGCGGATAGTAACGCGGGGGTCGAGCTTGAGCGCATGGAAAAACAGAACCTGCACGACGAGTTGAAGGACCTTGCAGGCAAATATAAGGAAATAGCCAAAAGAAAATAATGACCACGCCACCTTCAAGCATGCAAAGGAGCGCAGAGTCAAAGACCACGCCACCTTCAACCGCAGCAAAGGGGCGTAGAGTCAAACGACCACGCCACCTTCAAGCATGCAAAGGGGCGCAGAGTCAAACGACCACGCCACCTTCAAGCATGCAAAGGGGCGCAGAGTCAAACGACCACGCCACCTTCAATCGCAGCAAAGGGGCGCAGAGTCAAACGACCACGCCACCTTCAAACAAAGTAAAGGGGCGCAGAGTCTAAGGACCACGCCACCTTCAGACGAAGCAAAGGGGCGCAGAGTCAAACGACCACGCCACCTTCAACCACACCAAAGGGGCGCAGAGTCTAATGACCACGCCACCTTCAGACAAAGCAAAGGGGCGCAGAGTCTAATGACCACACCACCTTCAGACGAAGCAAAGGAGCGCAGAGTCAAATGACCACGCCACGTTCAAACACAGCAAAGGGGCGCAGAGTTAAATGACCACGCCGCCTTCACACGAAGCAAAGGGGCGCAGAGTCAAATGACCACGCCACCTTCAAACAAAGTAAAGGGGCGCAGAATCAAATGGCCACGCCACCTTCAAACAAGCAGAAGATGCACACAGTAACAAGCACAAGCACGCGACAGTAAAGGTCAGAACAAAATAAATAAATAAATAAATAAATTTCCTACGCCTCAAGGCGAAGAAAATTTGCAGGGTAATTATGGGATCAGATTTGGCCCAAACGCCCAACAGCCAAGGGAGCCCACCAGGAAGGAAAATCATACTAAGGGCCCAATTCTGTAGAATCCAGAATATATATCAAACTCGTCGCCACCTTTATCAAGATTTCAAGCAGATACGGAATATCAACAAACTCCGAAAGATATATTATGCAGATATGCAATCACGATGATTACGGAAAGCATTACAAGGGATATGTATCGCCCCAGAGGCTTATAAATAGACAAGGTAAACCTCAACTATGTACATTAAGAATTATTCTTGTAAATACGTGATTACTGACTTGAGCGTCTGAGCTATCCCGGGTGGAAAGCCACCATCTTCCCTTAATTCTTCTTGCAGGTAACGGGAGCAGGAGGCCGGCGAGACACGTCCTCAACACTGGCCGTGCGTGGGTGTGACGCCCCAATTTTTCGCATCGATTACAACGTAAAACGACGCATTCGGACAAGTAATACAAGGCTACTTATCCTACGTAAATATAAAAAGCAGCATGCATGCATCTAAGCTTACTAATTAAATGCAATGCCGATCGCAGCTGGAAGAAGTAAATTCCCAATATATGCAAAGAGATCTAACTCTTGCATCAATAGATCACATGGCACACTAAAATTACACTTCTCATAACATCGTAGTTACAACAATGTTCAGTATTAACTCTTACATAACCCAGTTAGTTTTCTCTAAACAAAATCTCCTATCCCACCATCATCTAGTACTCTTACATCTTTACTTGATCACGTACATGAGATCATCTCAACCGGAGAGGAGCATTCCATAGGACCCTCAGGGTACCTCAGAATCTCCAGTGCTGATCGGGTCTCAATGCAATTTATCTATCCCTGCAACAACATCTATCATTCCATAAGGAATGATAGATAAAACATATAAAACATAAAAAAGTGAGATTTACAAGAAATCTCAGTAAGTACACAGTTAACGAAATAAAGCATAGATAACATCAACTATCATCATACATAATCATACTCACCAACATATCACTTATAAGCATACTTTATGGAACTCATACACGTCAATTACCCATCTTACCATACAAACTTAGATCTTAGCTAGACCCATCATCACATACAACCTTAGATCTTAGCTAGACCCATCATCACATACAAACTTATACTTTTCACTTTACTTCTTAACCTCATAGGTTTCTCTTATCTCTTATCCTCGATGGGCGTTACGTATCGCCGTCCCCATCGGGATCTACTTATTGCATAACCTCGACAGGCGTTACGTCTCGCCGTCCCTGTCAGGTCTTACTTATCACATAACCTCGACAGGCGTTACGTATCGCCGTCCCTGTCGGGTCTTACTTATCTCTTATATATGATGGGCGTTACGTATCGCCGTCCCCATCACATATAACTCATCAATCATCCGGGCGTTACGTATCGCCGTCCCCGAAATGATGAGTCTCGTGTCAATCTTCCAGGCATTACGTATCGCCGTCCCCGTCATGACACAGAACATACTTAACATATATGACAGGCGTCCCCGTCAACTTACCAGTCATCCGGGCGTTACGTATCGCCATCCCCGAAATGACGTAAGCATTCTTATCATAGCGGGCGTTACGTATCGCCGTCCCCGCAAATCATGTCAATCCTACGGGCGTTACGTATCGCCGTCCCCGTAGTGACATAATTCTTATTCTTACGACAGGCGTTACGTATCGCCGTCCCTGTCGGCACGTCAGTCATACGGGCGTTACGTATCGCCGTCCTCGTCATGACGTGACTAACTTATTCATACATGCATATGCTTTTCATTCTTATCTTAGAACCCTTGTTCTCACAAGTCTTTACTAGTATTTACTATTATCACCCGTGGTCGGGCCATATCACTATTGTTACCCGTGGTCGGGCCATGCCACTCTTATTACCCGTAATCGGGCCATGCCACTATTATCACCCGTGGTTGGGCCATACTATATATTTTCTTATTCTTATGAGTTTTTCACCTAGAACTCATCCCCTTTTGAGACACTAATTTTATTCCGGGGAAAAACCCTGAATCTAAGCAAAACAGGGCATCTCGCTCGAGCGGGTTGTCGAGCGAGTATCGAGCGAAGTCTCGGGTTGGAACTCGCTTGAGCGGGTATCAAGCGACAGTCAGGCGGGGGTTCACATTTTGCCTTCGCTCGACTCGCCTGTCGAGCGACAGTCGAGCGAGATCACGGCTCATGGGGTTTTTCAACCTAAACCCAGAAATCTTCTCACATAAACCTTATTTTTACTTATTAAAACATAAATCTAGATCCTTATAATTTTCCTAACATTTTACAATCACCAAACTCATATCCAAAACACCATAGACTCCAAGTACATCATATAAGTCTAATTCAAGCTCCAACTAACAACAAACTTAATTCCATCAACAATCTACCTATTCTATGCCAAGATTAAGTTAAATTGTATACTTACAAGTTTCTCCAAAACTTGGTTGAATGATCCAACTAGCCTTTGCAATATTTCTCCTCAAAGCACTCAATTAGCTCACTTAGGAGATGTTTGGAGGTTCAAGGGTTAGTGAGGCTTCTTCTTTGACTTTCTCTCTAAGTGGACGTGACTTCCTCCTCCCAAAAGGTCTCTTATGGACTTAAGATGGTTATATATATATAGAAATAGATGGCTTGGGGAAGAAGAGAAGGAAAACAAACCAAGGCCCTTAGTTAGATTCAACCATGTATGGGCATGACATGTTGTCCAGCTTTGGTTAATCTAATCCTCATCCATATTTCCCATGATCTCCAAGGATATTCATCCTATGGCTATGCTTCTTCCTCATCTAAAATTATCTTAGATCAATGGCCCCAAATAATTACTAATTATAGGCATAAAAGTAAACTCCAAAAAGTCTAAAATATCCAAGATGAGCTTAGCTGGCTATTGGCCTTCCTTGCATCCCCAAAGCTTCTAGAACTTCTTCTTCACCTTTTGCCCCACGTCCAAGACTTCCTTGGTATCCTTAGAGTGGCTGGAAAATATCTCATCACCTAATTCCCAAGGTTTGGTTACCAATTGGTTGGAAACAAAGGGGATAGTTGGCTGTTTTGGCTAATCAGATTAGTCCTTCACTCTTGCTTGGTTTTAAACTAATTATTCTTCTAGAAGCTCTTCCCCCACCTAACACATGCTCTCATACGTGTATCTAGTAGATAACCATGAGGAAAACCAATCAAATTCGAACATCTAAGGTGAGGTGGTGGAGTGATTTATTTTCGGGCTCCAGTTTGCACTTAAAACAGATCAGTCCCATTCCAGCCCAATTAATCCATTGATACACTTCGATACTCTAAAACCTTCAGTCATAAAAGTTATATATCTATGTCTTAAGGTTCTATAGGAACTGGAATCACTTCATTTGAAGTTCATATGACCAAGTTATGATTTTTCTAATAAAACTCGACAGATAAGCCCGAGAACACCAATCCGGGCACACCAAGTGTTGGATAGATGATTCCTCTTATTTCACACGAAATTTACTAAATAAAATCTCCTAATTTTCCACATCTCTACATACTTGTCCAGATCTTAGGATAATTGAGAAAATAATCCAAAGGCTTAATCTTATCCAATGTTCTTAGTCAACTTCAAGTCAATGCTCCTCTATCTCCAATTCAGACCTGGTACTTCAATCTCTATTTCTTATTTGATTAAGTCCATATCTCTTAAACCTCAAAACATAAAAGTTGTAGATAATCCTCTTAGCTTTCCATATCCTCTTGAATCACTTAAATCCAACATCAAATAAGCAAGTTATGACCATTCTACTAAAAGACGTTTGTCTGTCCCTGTATTTCGCTCGAGCCATACATCAAGCGAGAGTCGAGCGAGATCTCGGGTCTAGGCACTTTTTCACCTTAACACAAGTCACATTTATACCCAACCTTATTCCCAACCTTTCAATATAAGAATCCTATACATATATTCCAAAAATTCCTAAAAATGGTTTTGGTGAAACATAATCATCCCATACATGAAAATTAAGTGAATATCTAAAAATCCGGGTTATCACATTCTCCCCCCCTTAAAAGGAATTTCGTCCTCGAAATTCGAGAGTTTCACCTCAACACTAAAATATATATATCAGTGTATACTTAGAAAAATTCTATAATCAGTAACACCAATATAGCTGCCAACATTACTCTTCTCCTTTGGCACATCCCTAAAAAAAAACTCAAAGCATACGAGTAATTTAGAACCCTGACTTTTCCAAGAATCTCAATATATTCTCTAATAAAATTCAACAATCATAATATTTAAACTGATTTCAGTCGATTTCTATGCTCTATCAACCAAATGTTCATCCATATTCTATCTTTTGTAACTTAAAACCCTTCTCCATGGCGATCACAACCAATATTTTCTCCTTAGTAAAACTCCAAATCCCTATTGATTCCTTCAAGTCAGCGTAATTGAGATAGACGCTTTTTAAGTATAAAGATATATATATATATATATATATATATATATATAGCTCAAACAGAATGATGATCATCCTTCTGATCAAAAAAGAAAAAGAAAAAATGACAATAATCCTGAAAATTAATCCAGACAAATCTAATTGTGTTTTGAACATTAATATAGTTAATCATTCTCATATGTGAGTGTATTAATACCTATATATGGCTTTAGTGAGATAATATTACGATGAGAACCAGATAGATCTTAATCTAATATGCTCTCATGTACAGATAACTTTATGTGATAAAAGGCTGATCGATCCATTCATGCTGCATGCCAATGATTTTTAGGCTCGGTTTGTATTGGAAACTCTTCTCAACTCATCTCAACTCATTTTCATTTCATCATTACACTTTTATAATCTTTTATACAAAACATAAATTTCTATACACATTTTTCAAATCCCAATACACATTTTTCAAATCTCAATATACATTTTTCAAATTCCAAAATAATAATAATATTAAAAAATAAACTAAACTCATCTCAACTCATCTCATCTCCGAATCCAAACGGGGCTATTATTGCCATGCTAGCTGGAGTATTTGAGTAGTCATTAATGCAGATATCGAACCTCTTTTTGTCTAGTTTTATTTATGAAAATAACTTATAACAGGTAATACCTATAAACATTACTTCTCGAAAACCAATAGTAAATTGCCACATAAGATTGGCCACTTAAAAAAAGGACTCTGCATTGCAGGAGATCTCACTCACATCTCCCTCAAACGTCCGAACCCCTTATCTCTTGCAAAATTGTGAACAGGAGGGAGCGATATTGGTATGTTTTACATCCTGGAATAGGATTACCCCTTGGAGAGTCTTTCATTCAAAACTTAAAAAACAAAAATCAATATTCAGGATTCACTTCTGTGGTAGTCTTGATTCCCAGTGGTGGTTCTTTATGCTTGGTGGGATTTAAGGAAGAAAATTTTCAAGATTATACACTACAAGATTTTTCAGCTTTTGCCAAGGAGGCTTAATGTAGCCAAAAGTGTGTCTTTCATGGGCATAGATCATTGCCAGCCATTTATGTCGTGGGAGCTTCATGGCATAAAATTCACCGCAAATACTCCCATTTGCCACGACTTCAATTTTCCATGGGTAATAGCACCTATTACCACGAGAGGATGTGTCAAAAAGGCTTGACAATGCCTATGGTTTTGTGGTCATTGCTCAGTCACCACGAGATCATGCCGTGGGAAATACACAATTCTCATCACTTAGATTGTCAATAAATGGCACTTGTTACTAGCTTAGGTTCTTATAGTTGAGGCTATTACTCTTTTGCCATGACTTTATTTTGTGTGGATTGCTTATTTCCTACTAGCATGGCCGTCCCTAATGAGGTCTGTTTTGTGGCAAAATCCAATTGCCATTATTTTCCTGTGGTGGTTAAAAAATCTTTGCAATAAATTCATTGGAAAATGTTGCTGTGTATAATAAATAGCATCTTACGCATGTACATGTTTTGACACATGAATAATGGCAAAATGGAATGTTATGGATCCACATTAACAATTCCCTAGCAAACAGAACAGTATGTTCTTAAACTCATAAGGAAAAAACATCCAGCATAATATTGCAACAGCTGTCATTCATCAAGTCAAATATTCAGATTACATCGACATCCTATTTAAACATATGGATCTTGAAATGATATTACTTAGACATGAATAAATGTCTCGTGAATGCTCATATCTAGTAGGGCACAAATCAACCATAGCATTTACATCATTTTGCCTTGTACAGACTTGCTTGTTGGGTAGGATTCTCTAGCTCGGTAGTATAGCCTCCATCACTTCACTGGTCAACAATGAATAAAATACACTCTATTAGTCACTAATACAAATTAATTATACCACATTAAACTGGTGTTATTCCTTTTGGTCCAATTTAATTACTTGGATAATGTGTAAGCAGTACATATATAGCTACAAGTAGAAATGTATGGAGCAAAATCTTTTGTTATCAGTTTAAACTGCTGATTATAATAGGTACAAATAAGCCTTACCAATTAGTGAATTGTGCCATATACTCCTATGCCATAGATAGTTACCATTTAAATGTCCAAAAATAATCTAATTTATATCATAAACTCCTTACAAACACCTTATTCCAAGTCAATAACAAAAATAGAGGTTTTATCTTGATAAATGAGAGAAAATTCCCAAAGCATTTTAGTACCAAGCAATTTCTAAAGTTCAACGAAATCGGAGCAATGATGACTCAAATGAGTGCAACATATAGATATCTAATTTTTATTTTTGATCAGTAACATATAGCTAACTTTTATTTTTTATCAATAACATATAGATATCTAACTAGCAACAGAAAAAGTAACATGTTTTAAATTTAACAAAATTGACATATATCTATATTTATCTTTCCCCTCCAAAGTAGTCCAGTCTTTGAATAGGATAGAAGACTAACACATAATAATTTAGTAAAAGTACTTTAAGAACATATTTGATGCAACCATAAAAGTAACAATCAACAGACTTGTTAGCCCGTGGCTCCTATAGCTTTCTTAATCTATATATTACTTTAACAATTACTTGAGAAATCAACACAAGAATCTTGCTTAAAGAGTTTTAGAAAATCAAGCATCACATAAAGCAACGCAGAACAACTCCATTTAAAAAATAAGGAAAATAAACCTACTAAATGAGTCAACACTTAAATTGGCAGAGTATCAGTTATGTGAGATCCCAGATTTACGTGTATTTCTACGTGTTATTTTATTTTCGGTATTAATTATTTTAATAATATTATTGGTTGTGTTTTATTTGTTTAAAATATTTATTTGAGCTATTCGTTAGTAAGTGTTAGTTTTATGTTATTTTTATAATTAAATATTGAGTTACGTTGCGTTTTTTATTTATTTTTAATATGAGATAAGTATTTTAAAGATTGAAATTTAATTTCCTTTATTTTACTATGTGAATTTATTTGATTTGTTTTCTTAATATTAATTAGTATTTTATATTTTAATTGTTCTTTAGATTAAATTAGTTTATTGTTGGACTTTAAATATCTTATTTTATTGATATTGAATTGTAGTATTTTTGACTAGCTTTTATTTAATTTATTGTGTTTTTCTTCTAGTGGATTCTATTTCTTTTTCCCTTCTCTTTTTCTTTTTCCTTTTTTCTTTTCCTTTCTTCTTTTTCTTTTCTTTTCTTTTTCTTCTTCTCTTCCTCTGCTTCCCAGGCCGCGAACCCCCCTCCCCTGTTCTCTCTCTTCTCTCACCCGTCCCTTCTCCCTACACCCAGCGCCGCCGTCGACCTCCCTCCGGGGACACCGCCCAACCCACAGCCTTCCCCACACGCCGGCGAGTCCACCGGCACCGGTGGTGTCATCTCCAACCACCCCATCGCCCCTGCACAGCCCCCTACCCGAAAATGAATTCTTGGCTTCTCTTGCATTTTCAGGCCACCGCCGGCCACTCCTTGACATCGGTGACCTACCAGCAGCCTCCCCACCCTCCGACGAGCATAACCCACTGCCCAAAGCCACCCATCTCCGCCGTTTACCCCTCCACCCGAAATGGGTCCTTAAACGGATCCATCTTCGCCGCGCCGCTGTCCGGCCGCCGTGCATCTCACCTCCGCCACCAAACCGCTCCCCTACCCCAGCCGGTCATCCCCTAACTCAGTTTCCCCATACACGGCCCCACCTTCCCGGTACAACCCTAAACTCGAAAATGGGTTTCCACCTTTTTAGAGCCCGATCCGCCACCTTCCGGTGGTTGTGCCACCACACCACTACCTCCATGAGATTTCCCATCCTTCAATGAGTATCTTCCTAAATTTTGGTGTCAAACCGAGCACTTTAGCCTAACGTACAAGTGACCGCTACGAGCACTGCGGAATGGCGTCTACTCAAGGATTTGCGTTTTTAACTGCTGTAAGTATTTTCCAAATAAATTTCAAGATTTAAATATATTTTTGGCATCAACAAATATTGTGTTTGGTCACTTGTTGGAATTTATTAATTGTTGGCTATTTGATGCATGGTCATCTGCATTGTGTATTTATGCGCATATTCATGTGTTGGAAATGAAAACTGGTTTTTCATTGTGTTTATGGTTTCGGGTGCGTGTGTATCACGACCCCAAGCCGGGATGAGGCATTATCCCGGTGGAGCTCATCTGGTCACTCGGGAGCGAAATATACTGATTGACGTCCCCTAAGTCGTCGCCGGGCGACGACGGGATCGGACGGGATGGTAACGCTCTCGTGCCAACTCCGTGGCTCCTCTGCTGGCGGGAGCTAGGGGATGCCTGGTCATGGTACGTGCTTGACACGGTTAGCTAGGCATCGCCCGTTCCGAAGTCACATGCGTGGTCGTTACCTTCGATGTGATGATGAAAGCCAGGGTGTGCGGATGGTCATTAGGAGAGATCATGGTGCATACGGTTAATCAAACGGATGTTTAGGCCATTTTCTGGGAAAGTGGCGGGTTTTAATTATTAGTTTTACGTAGACCATTTCTGGGAAAATGGTTGTGGTTTTAATGGATTTATGGACATTATCTTCTGGGAAGATGATGGATGATTTTATTGGAGTTTTATTTTGGGCCAAATGAGATTTTTGCGTATGTGGTTATTTTATTTATTTTGAAGAAAATGATTTTAGGTTTCATGCATACGGTGTTCTGTTCATGCATAGTGTTGTTGCATGAATGTATTTCTGTCTTTTGGTTTGTTTGGGTTATACTTACCTGCGATGCCATTTTTGGCGTTATAGTTTTTGGATGCAGATTTTGAAGAGGCTGAGCCTGAAGAGACGGCTCCGCTGTTGATGTATTATTATTATAAATTGTTATCTCGGGAAATTATTTTCACCTTTTAAAAACATGTATTTGTTTAATTTATTTTTCGGATGATTGTATTAAATCTCCTGTTGGAGAATTTATATTAAACTGTTTTGTAAAATATTTCTAAAAGTTCTGGTACTTAGTTATTGACCTCTTATATTCGCTGCTTTTATTTATCTATATCACGTGTGCACACACGTTTGGCACTTGTCGTTGGGATGTGTGACCCGTGTTGTCAGCATCCCGATACCTCGATTCCCGTGTTTATTTAAGGGAAATTTGGGGGCGTCACAGGTGGTATCAGAACAGTTCGACTCTGGAATAAATCCGCACATTAACTAAGGACAATACCAGAAAAGTTTGTGGTTTTAAAAAAAAATTATTTGTTTTATGATTTGGTTATTTTATTTTATTCTATTATTCTATTTGTCCTCTAAGTTTTCCTACTAATTTATATGGTAAGATTATCGATATTTATATTGTTGTGTTGTGCTTTTTATTTTAATGTACATGTTGTTTATTTATTTTCATAATTAACTTAGTTCTGATTGGTTGGGCTGCTTTGTTTCATTTCATTTTAATATTGTTCTATACTGTAATTGGGTAGTTGTTCTGATTTTAGTTAGTTGATTTTATTTAGTCAAGTTGTTGAGTATTTATTTAATTATTTAATTTATATATATGCCTTTGTTTTTGTTTAAATTGGAATTTGGATATTTTGGATTAGATTATTATTTTAAATCAATCTTTTATTGAATTTGATATTTTAAATAATTGTGTTATGGAATTCCTTATTTTAAAGTTTATTTCTTTTGTTGTGAGTTATTTTGTTTTCTTAAGCTTTTATTCAATTATCATCAAGATTTGATTTTAATTTTAATTCATAGGTTTCTTACAAGATGGTTTTGGATTTTGTTTATTATCCTTTTAATTTAATTATGGCTTTTGTCTTTTATATATTTCTGAAAGTTGAAATTTATTTAGACAAAGATTTAAAATGAATCATTTCTATGCTTTCTTTTTAGGCATATGCCTTGAGGTAAGTTTTTCAATTTATTATCTTTCCACCTTTTCGCTTGTTTTATTTTAAAAGTTTATCTATTTATTTTGACAAGTGGGTTTGCTTTAACGACTTGTTGGTATTTATTTATTTATTAATTAATTTGTTTGTTTTATTATGGTTCGTTTCTTTTAAAGGTTTTAAATCCTGAAGATTTCTACAATAAATCTTTTTAAGAGTTGGGTTTTGTGAGAATTTCAAGACTTCATTTGTTATTTTATTTGCTGTTCTTAATTTAATTCAAACTCCTTGTTTTATTTAATAAAAGCTTTTGGCGATTTGTATTTACCAAAAGAAGTGGTCTTGTTTTCCTTAATGAATAGCTTTTACTTACTTGATTATTAGATTTTTTTTTTCCCGTTGTGTTTTTATATAATATTTATGGGAATTACTTGAGTTTTATTTAGTGTTTGGGTATATTGTTATATCTTGAGAGATGGATTCGTCTTGATAATTATTGGTATTTATGTAATTGGATTTTTTTGTTGATATTTCCTATGTTATTTATATGTATTAGCTGGGTCTCACTGAGTGCTAGAGTTTCTAAGTTCTAGTTTTATTTTTGGGAGATTGTTGGAAGTATATTTTAGATAAACTCTTCTTGAGAGTGTGAAATTGATGATCATTAATATATTGTTATGGAATCTAATGTAGTAATACTTATGATAGTAGGCGATCAATTATTTCCTTGGTGAAGTTTTGATGTTGTTTGTGGATGCTTAGAGATTGATGTATAATAATTATGTGTGTAAATTTTTGGAGAGTACTTATTTTGTTTTGTGTTTGACTTGGGAAAATTTGTTTTGTTAAGTGATAGGGTTGAATTGATGTGATGGAAATAAATTTATGAAATCTAAATTTTAGACTTCTGGGCGAATTAATTGGGATGAGCAACTTAAGTATGATATTTAAGAAATTTAATAGTTAGCAGCATTTGTTGAGATGTTTTAAGGAATTAGTTGTGACTTAAGGTCGCATAGAAATTAAAATATTTGAGATTATTCCATCTCATGTGTATTGAAGGTCTGATTGGGAAAGTTATATGTATTGTGGTTAGCATGTTAATTAAGTTGAGTAGAGTGATAGGATTTTTTTTTTTTTTATATACGTTGGAGTTTAGGTATCAACCATAGTGGTATAATCAAAATTATGAGATATTAAAATTTTAGGATTTGGAAAAGTGGTATAGGATTTTTGTTAATAGGTGTTGAGCCAATTTTTACTTATGATGATAATTTATGAGGACTTAAATTTTTATGCATTTAGCGAATTATCAGAGTGTGCGCGAAAGCGTGATGATTGCGATGTAGTTGGAGGTTTAAGTTTTACATTGGTTTTGAGGAATTAGTAGTGACTGAAAATTTTAGAATAATACTTGTAAGTGAAGGTTTATCTTTTAGTTGAGTAACTTATACTTATTGATGGTTAAGTAGGGAAGATAAACTTGGGAGTTACTTTAAAGTGACACAAATTGTTGTATGGGGTTAGTGAATATTAGGATTTGAGAGATTGTACTAAGATCCTTGTACATGTGAAGTTCAGACTAATTGGCTAACTTAGGAGTCTTAGAGATGAAATGTTATTTGGAAACTATACGTTCATGATGGAATAACATTCATTGTGTAATTGAGGAAAATAGATGATTGTACTAATGCTTGGAGTGAGTATTAAGTGATGTAGTAGGTGAGCTATTGGAGTTTTATTAGTTGTAGCTGAGCGAATTTCGAGGACGAAATTCTTTTTAAGGGGGGAGAATGTGAGATCCCAGATTTACGTGTATTTCTACACGTTATTTTATTTTCGGTATTAATTATTTTAATTTATTTTAATAATATTATTGGTTGTGTTTTATTTGTTTAAAATATTTATTTGAGCTATTCGTTAGTAAGTGTTAGTTTTATATTGTTTTTATAATTAAATATTGAGTTACATTGCGTTTCTTATTTATTTTTTAATATGAGATAATTATTTTAAAGATTGGAATTTAATTTCTTTTATTTTATTATGTGAATTTATTTGATGTGTTTTCTTAATATTAATTAGTGTTTTATATTTAAATTGTTCTTTAGATTAAATTAGTTTATTGTTGGACTTTAAATATCTTATTTTATTGATATTGAATTGTAGTATTTTCGACTAGTCTTTATTTAATTTATTGTGTTTTTCTTCTAGTGGATTCTATTTCTTTTTTCCTTCTCGTTTTCCTTTTCCTTTTTTCTTTTCCTTTCTTCTTTTTCTTTTCTTTTCTTTTCTTTTTCTTCTTCTCTTCCTCTGCTTCCCAGGCCGCGAGCCCCCCTCCCCTGTTTTCTCCCTTCTCTCGCCCGTCCCTTCTCCCTACACCCAGTGCCGCCGTCGGCCTCCCTCCTGCTACACCGCCCAGCCCACAGCCTTCCCCACACGCCGGCGAGTCCACCGACACCGGTGGTGTCATCTCCAGCCACCCCATCGCCCCTGCACAGCCCCCTACCCGAAAATGAATTCTTGGCTTCTCTTACATTTTCAGGCCACCGCCGGCCACCCCTTGACACCGGCGACCTACCAGCAGCCTCCCCACCCTCCGACGTGCATAACCCACCGCCCAAAGCCACCCATCTCCGCCGTTTACCCCTCCACCCGAAATGGGTCCTTAAACAGATCCATCTTCACCGCGCCGCCGTCCGGCCGCCGTGCATCTCACCTCCGCCACCAAACCGTTCCCTACTCCAGCCGGTCATCCCCTAGCTCAGTTTCCCCATACACGGCCCCACCTTCCCGGTACAACCCCAAACCCGAAAATGGGTTTCCACCTTTTTAGAGCCCGATCCGCTACCTTCTGGTGGTTGTGCCACCACATCACCACCTCCATGAGATTTCCCACCCTTCAATGAGTATCTTCCTAAATTTTGGTGTCAAACCGAGCACTTAAGCCTAACGTACAAGTGACCGCTACGAGCACTGCGGAATGGCGTCTACTCAAGGATTTGCGTTTTTAACTGCTGTAAGTATTTTCCAAATAAACTTTAAGATTTAAATATATTTTTGGCATCAACAAATATTGTGTTTGGTCGCTTGTTGGAATTTATTAATTGTTGGCTATTTGATGCATGGTCATCTGCATTGTGTATTTATGCGCACATTCATGTGTTGGAAATGAAAACTGGCTTTTCATTGTGTTTATGGTTTCGAGTGCGTGTGTATCACGACCCTAAGCCGGGATGGGGCATTATCTCAGTGGAGCTCCTCTGGTCACTCGGGAGCGGAATATACTGAATGACGTCCCCTGAGTCGTCGCCGGGCGACAACGAGATCGGATGGGATGGTAACGCTCTCGTGTCGACTCCGTGGCTCCTCTGCTAGCAGGAGCTTGGGGATGCCTGGTCATGGTATATGCTGGGTGAAATTAGCTAGGCATCGCCCGTTCCGAAATCACCTGCGTGGTCGTTACCTTCGGTGTGATGATGAAAGCCAGGGTGTGCGGATGGTCCCTAGGGGAGATCATGATGCATACGGTTAATAAAACGGATGTTTAGGCTATTTTCTGGGAAAGTGGCAGGTTTTAATTATTAGTTTTACGTTGATCATTTTCTGGGAAAATGGTTGTGGTTTTAATGGATTTATGGACGTCATCTTCTGAGAAGATGGTGGATGATTTTATTGGAGTTTTATTTTGGGCCAAATGGGATTTTTCCGTGTGTGGTTATTTTATATATTTTGAGGAAAATGATTTTAAGATTCATGCATACGGTGTCCTGTTCATGCATAGTATTGTTGCATGAATGTATTTGTCTTTTGGTTTGTTTGGGTTATACTTACTTGCGATGCCATTTTTGGCGTCGTAGTTTTTGGATGCAGATTTTGAAGAGGTTGAGTCTGAGGAGACGGCTTTGCCGTTGATGTATTATTGTTATAAATTGTTATCTCGGGAAATTATTTTCCCCTTTTAAAAACATATATTTGTTTAATTTATCTTTCGGATGACTGTATTAAATCTCCTGTTGGAGAATTTATATTAAACTGTTTTGTAAAATATTTCTAAAAATTCTGGTACTTAGTTATTGACATCTTATATTTGATGCTTTTATTTATGCATATCACGTGTGCACACACGTTTGGCACTTGTCGTTTGAATGTGTGACCCGTGTTGTCAGCATTCCTACGCCTCGATTCTCGTATTTATTTAAGGAGAATTTGGAGGCGTCACAAGTTATATATTGATTTACTAGTTCTAGATTCCAGATTCTAGAACTTAGACACATTTGGAGATGCAAGATTTCCTTTCACAAAAGGAAAAAAAGGTTGAAACCCCAATAAATTTAACATAATACATGTCCACTAGGAAGACCGCCACCATGGAATGATGTGAATGGATTTGCAATAAAAATAAATCACTCTACAAACCGAAAACAACTTAGGATGTTATTGAGAAACAAAGGTAGGAGTTCTTGATTGCCTAATTGCTAGCTAGCTTCCAAAATGCATTTCACAACTAAAATAGTAAAAAAAAACTTAGAATACATAACTCCACATGGAAAAATAGAAGTACATTTATTATAAATTAAGGTTTAAAGCAATATGTCTATTAATTCTCACGCTACAATAAATATTCAAATTAATTAGATTCACAAATATCTTCTCAGCTTAATTTGAGATGAATAACTATTAATCCAATTAAATAGAGATAAAATAGAAAGGGATACTTGAGATTAAAGATTGGAAGAGGAATGCAATGTGAACCAACCCCCCCCCCCCCCCCCCCCTCCCCCCTCTTCTCACAAAATGCAGAAAAATAAGCATTAAGGGGTACTTGACATGCTTCTTCTTAGTTTCTGCATGCGAGCATTAAAGAACCAAAGTATCTTCTAGAAAATTAATCCATGTGCTGAGAACATGATCTGCTTCTACCCTAAATAGAAGATTTTGGTTAAAAGAAAATATAATAGCATCAATTACAGTTTCTTAAAAATCTGGCAATATGGACCACACATTTTTTTGTTGCTAAGTGGGACCTAGAGGTTTTATAAGGCTACTTGGTTGTCCTAAGCTAAAAAGTGAAATACCAATTTTTCCATGAGTCTGGTAACAAAAGAATAGCTATATATATATATATATATTTATACAAGTAAACTGATAGTTAAAATATAATGATGCTAAAATAGTGACTTTGTTGAGAACTGGCACAAAGCTAACCACATATAATTCAATTAAACCAAATTGATAAAGAAGGAAGCATAAGAATTAAGTGACAACACACTAAGACCAGGTACTTTACCCTGTAAACTACAATTAAATCCCACTTCACCAACAGCCCAAACTACAACTACATTACCCTTTCTCCATACACAATTAAATCCAATCAACACTAATTCAACAACAAATCAAATTCCATTTATTACTTTACATCCAAAAGCATAACACAACCAAACCAAGCATACCAATACAACCAACACATGAAATCTGCCCATACCATTTACACACCAACACCACACATTCACAAAGCTTACAAGCTTTATCCACATACCGCACAAGAGGAGGGGCTGGGTCATGAGGGGACCTCGATTTTAATGAGACAAGGGAAGAGCAACCATTTAACTGTATAATGTGCATCCTACATAATCAGTACATATAGAACAAATTGTCACAGACTCACACTACAAAATGAAAATCCATAGCCATATATATGTGCATCCTATATACAGAACAAAATCTCGAAAAAATTTCAACAAAATGACACGAATACAACTCCTTTCGCCCACATACAGAACAAACTGAAGAAAATTAAAAAAGGAAAAACCTGATTCAGATTAGAGTGCGCGAGGATTGAGCGAAGAGCTAAGAGGGGTTGCGCTGTTGCAAACAAAGTGACCTAGGGTTTGAGAAATTGCCTCTTGAGAAGCAAGAGTGAGAGCACAAATGAGAAACTCAAACTGAAATCGAGGGTCGGGGGGTAGAGGCTTACCAATTTCCCAGAGGAAGAGACTCATGAGATCATCGGACCACCGATGGGACACTCAGATTTCTAGAGAGAGGTCGTGCGGGGGGTTTTCTGGGGGAAAGGGGGTCGTCGCCTAGGGCTAGGGTTAAGAGAAGTGAGAAAACAGAGAAAAATGTGAAGTATTTTGAGGAAGAATGGGGAAAGTTTGGCTTTAAGTCACCAAGTTGTAAAATGACACCGTTTCCTTCAATATCGGTTAGGCCACTTGGGACACTATTTGCGACGACAACAACTCGCTAGAAAAAGTTTTTCTTGCTGCAAAAAACTTTGTCCCACAACATTTTACTTGCCGCAAAAATAAATCTGCCACAAAGAAACCATATCATCTCCAACTCTATATGTCGCGACACAAAGTTGCTGTAAAAAGCTTTTTCCCACTAAAATTTTGCTTGCGGCAAAAACTGCAATGAACGAAGGTTATTCTTCTATAACTTCATTTGCCAAGAGAATCACCACAAAAAATATTGTTTTCACCACAAAACATTTTTCCCACAAGATTTTACTTGATGGCATTATATTGTGGCAAAAAGCTTATTTTTTTCCCACAAACACTTTTTGTATCATCAACTTACTATTTACCATGATTGTATACAGCGGAAAAAGAACTCGTGACAAAAATTCCCATTTGTTGTAGTGTTAGGCACACAAAAAAGGAGTAAATAATTCCAAAAACACACACACACACAAATTGTATGTTCGGTTTAGTGGTTAAAGTGGTGACTAATTTGTTTGAGGAAGAAAACGATCAAGGTTAAGAGAGAGGGGGGATGGGAAATGTATTCTTATTGGAGATTATTGAACCTGTTGGCATGCTCATGTTCCTAAAATAAATTTCTAAAAGCCTCGTTCGCAAATTTGCTACGTGAATCAGAGAGAGAGAGGGGGGGAGAGAGAGAGAGAGAGGGAGAGAGGGAGTGGCAGATGGGTTGTAGGGATTAGGATCCCCTACTATGCGGATTTTCTGACAATTTGTGGACTTAATTATGTGGTAGATGGTCATTGGCCGTTTTCGATAAACACCATTTATGGGTGACACCTGCTCAAAGAGTTTCCCTTTATTTAGAGAATAGTGCTAGCTACAGTCCACAAAATTAGACTCATTTGCAGTCCAAATATAATAATAGATGAAAATGCCCCCATTTTATCATACACTTGACCAAAACACCCTTATTTCCAAATCATATCCCAAAATCTGACCTTATAGAGCTTTCAGTTTCCCTCTCCCTCTTGGTTTCATCTATTGTGTGATTTGAAATGTCAAAGACCACCCCACTAAGTATAAAGAGTCGAAAAAGAAGCACTGGATCTTACCCCAGAGTCCCAAACCATGGAAAGGCAAAAAGGAAATAAAATAGAAAGTGAATCATGTAGTTTAATAATTTCTTGACAGATTAGAAAGTTTCCATGATTTTATTGTCACTACTTGCCAATCAACTATTTTTCCATGAAGAGAGATAGTCAGAGCTAGCAGACAATTAAGATATGATTTTTGTAAGAAGTTTGAGTGACCCGTCCTTGGCTGCTTCGAAATGGGGGGGAGGGCAAGTCTATCTAAGGAAGGAAGAGATTTTTCAATTTTCATTCAACCTGTTCTTGGCCACTTTGAAATGGGATTTTTCATCCCAAAACTCCCAGTTTCATTTAGGGAACAAGGCATGCAATGCAGTCCATTGTCAGTGGACTACAACCAAAATTATTCTTATTTAGATGTGTTATAAATAAAAGTAGTTTTCTGGCTAGGTGCATGAAATGGAGCTAGCTGATCATTTATATCATCTACTACGTACGTATGTTATACATGATCTCTTCGTATGCAATTAAAAGTTTTATCCGAATTTTGTGAAATAAATAATTAAATACATAAAATCAGTTTCGCATTGAACCTCATGCATGTGATCATTAAAATATTAAATATTTTAATATGAACATTAATAGTCGGATATTTGATTTTCTAAGTATATCCTGATAGCTAGAAACATTCTGATAACGTTGTGGGTGAGAACTAGCCTTTAATTCTTGATCAGTCTTATTTATAGATTTATGGCCATAAAAATATCTAAGACTTTGTGTTTAACTATAATTAAGGATATAAATTTTTTATCTCTCATGAGTTTTCTTATCTTATTGTAACTCATCTATTAATTGATAAGTACTTTTAAACTATTCCAAACTCTATTAAAATTGGTGTAAACACCAAGACTAAATAGAACTCTTAAATTCCTTTACCTAGCCAAACGTACATAAGCGAATCAAGGAGTAGTACTGGTTATTCACGTCAGGCTAGCTTCTAGCCTTCCAATTTATAAATTTATTGAATCTTCTCCCCTACCACCCAAAAAGCTGGCTTTTTTAGTTTCTCAATCGACTTTCTGATCTTCTAGAAGGTAAGTCGATTGATGAGTATTTTTATTTATTCGGGTGTATATATAGCTAGCAGCTAATTATTCTTTCAATCTTAAACCCTAAATAAATATATATTAGCACACAGCTGACAACAATCAATGACGAAGAAGCTGAGATCACATGCTCTGAGATTAGGGATTATTAAACAACGAATAAGGAGATCTAATGTTGAGATAATAAGAGAAAGTATTCTTACTTATGAGAGCATAACAATGGACGAAGATTACGATGTCGCTTTGCTTCTCGCCATCCACAATACTAAGGGCCTCGATATAAATTACCCGAATAGCTATGGACTAGGGATTTATCGTGCTGTATTTTGGGTTGGACCAGATGACAAGTTCGTTACAAAGATTTCTCAAGGAATATTTAATCCCATTTGGGACGAGAAATGGTGCATTCATCTACCAGGAAAGCCTGGAGAATATGGTGAGTTGATCTTGAACATGGAGGTGGTGAGGCTTTGTTCTAATTCGAACCCAGAACCTTTTCCGGTATAGTTGTAGTGGGTAGGGCTCAGATTCCACTACCACGGAGACTTTACAAGAGAAAACAAGGGCAATCTGGACTTGTGAGACTTGATGGCCACTGCTTAAGGCTGAAGGGCATATAGTATTGTCCATGGAGCTTAAGAAGATGAAAAAGAAAGTAATTAGCATTAGCGACGTCTAGTACTTGTTTTGCAATTTGTTCCTTTTTTTGGTTATTTGGTTGCTTTTCAATTCTTTCTTAGTTTTGGATGGAAATCTATTAAATCGATCTAGTAATGGAAATTTAGTGATATATATTGATATTTGCCTTTTTTTCCCCTTTTGTTGATAGGATACTAATTGGCCTTCTAAAAACACACACACACACACACACATATATATATATATTCAATTTCCTCTTTTTCTTATATTATAATACCCCTCTCGTACCCATAATCATATATTCATTATTTGCTGGTCTGAAGATTTTCAATGTATATTATATGGTCCAGTCGATCTTTTCCTTAATTTACACAATCCGCCGAAGTTACCATAATTTCTAGATATTTACCGGTGTTGTGGATCATTGAAGTCTAATCTCCGGGAAGTGTACGGTTCTATGGCTGTTTGTTAATTTGTTTTAGGGAGGCACTAGACCGATCGAGCTGCTACAATAAAAAAAAAAAAGCAACCCTCCAATAAAATAATGATATATAAGGAAAACACTACATCAAAATTAGACTTCACCACACAGAATCACTACAAGCTCAACCATATTCTTGTTTTCTCTTCCTCATTTTGAAGTTGATATTGTTGCTGTCTCTTTACACTGCCATTAAGCCCACCTTTGAAGACCAAGCTCAATCCCACCCACCATCTCAGTCTGATGCAGACTCCGTTGCCTTCAATATCACCCACCGACCCCACTAATTCACTAGCTCTATTTTCATCATAGTACGATAGTACCAACTAGATAAGCAATCAACCCATTTGAAATTACAATTTCACGCACAAAAGCAATATCTTGGATTTGAATGTGCAAAGCAACCACAAAAAGATCCATAAAATCCATAATGAAATCAGTATTGAATTCACAAAACTAACCTAGAGATTTCTAGAAGCTTCGAAGACGAGCACAACACATATTCGAATCCGAGTTTTGTGGATTGTGTTTGTTAAGTACCCAATAAATCCACAAATGAAATGAAAATTAAAATGGATGGAGGAACAATGGATAGAGTTATAAGGAAGATGAATATAGGAAAATGAACAATAAATCATGGATAATGCATGAGTCACGCAGAGACTTTTTGAGGGGTCTCTTCCTCTAAACTAGGGTTCTTACAAATATTTCAAATTCAAGATGCCAAACACTAATCCCATGCCTCCTACATATACTACCAGCAGCTATTAAGGAAATATAAAGGCCATGGGCCACATTAAGGCTATGGGCCTATCAACACTAATAAAATAAACCTAACCATCAAGTCAGAGGCCCAACAAGTATGGCCCACTTAATGGGATTCCTAACAAACTCTCCCCTTTAAAGAACCTTGTCCTCAAGGTTCAAGTTTAGCATTTTGTGGACATGGCTGAATTCCAAAAAGAAGCATATATGTCGCACTTCCATATGTCAACTCTGCCATAAATGAATATGTAGACTCCATAATAGCAACAAAAGAAGTAGCCATCTTTGCAAAAGCATTGTAAACACTTAGCCATTGAGTTTCAGATATCCCCATTTGAAGCTTCTTTTTAGGTTGTTCCTCAAGTTTCAAATTTTCAACATACTCAATAAACTGTTGAAAAAGATGAGGACAAAAGCAACAAGGAACTTCTGACAAAGCTGGACAAAAATGACCATCTTTCACATAAAATTCAACTCCTTCAGGTGTTTCTACAACAATAGAACCACCATTATTGAACCCTGATACAAGGGCAATCATTGTTGTTGTATCTAAATTTCTAAGAGCAACTTCACGTAACAGCTTCATTTCAAAATATTCCAATTTTTTAACTTTAAGGCGATAGTGTTTCATCCTTGAAATAAGTGAATATAAAGGATCCGCACTACTCTTCACTAACTCTTTTGAAAGCCTCGTTGTGGCTGCAGCAACACTTGACCCTTTTAAATATCCAGAACTTGAAATGATATCACCCACAACAGTAAGATAATTATCCACATTAGCAAACTCACTTCTATAGACAAGCATTAGTAAATTTATGGTCCTTTCCTGAAACTCCAATGTATGTGGAAGCAAGTCATTGCCAAAAGAAAATATACCTAGGCAACCTTTTATGGAACAATCTAAGCTCCACCAAAAAAAAATTTCCTCAACAAAGCTGACCAGTTTATCATTCCTTCCAAACGGCCACGACAAAACACAAACCATATTGTAAAGGTCATCATCATCATTTATCCCAATAGTTAAGCTTGAAAAGATGAAAATATCCGGTTGTAATACTCTCTCAAGCAAAGCATCAAACATGTTAAAAACAACCCGGGAGTTTTTTAAATAAATCTCATAGCAAAAAGTCTCTCTTCTAGCCCATATTGAAAATTCCACTGCTGCCTTAAGTAAGCTAAGTTCGAAAACATAAACATCAGCCTCTAATTTTTTTTTATTTGCCATGAATTATGACCTTTTTTATTTACCTCGAATTTGTCAGTTTCTTCCAAGAAAATGGACGTTCCATATTCATTAACTTTACCATGCAACTCTCACTGAATAGGATATTAGTTGTCTTCAATCGATTGCCCAAGGAACCAAAATTAACTTGAAGAACCAAAACGGTTTCCAGAAGTAAATCTATGATTCCATCCAAGAATTTTCAGTCCAAACTCAGTATAGAAAATAGAAGTTGCTCTATAAAAGAACCATTAGCCAAAAATGTAACCTCCAATAATAATAAGTCCATCAACTTCCCAAAGGGACGGGGCAAACGAAAATTTGGGATCCTCTCAGAAAACTCTGGATGAGTACACACCTTTCTCAACTTGGTCTTAGTAGCTTGATAAAATGCTTGTTGCCGAGAACTCAATTTGCAACACATTGTAACCTCCATTTTACTAGTTAACTCAGAATCCACATTTGTTTTAACAAAGCCTACGGCAACAACCCGACCCCTGGGAAATGTCTTACATTTTTCAACATCATAACTCTAAAGACCAAGGTCAAAGTATTTACTGTCCAACCACAGAAATGGGAAAATCAGCTTAGACATAGCATTGGTAGGAAATTCAATGTTAACAGTAGGTGTTACAACATTTGAATCAAGCAGGGGATCAATTGGCTCACTTCCTCTATCAAAAGGCTCAAAAATCAATGTAAGAGGCAAATACTCAAACACATAGTGAACACTTAATTTCTTAGCTCTTCATCAGCATTCCACCCTTCAAATGCCGTATTATGCTTTGCCATCATGGAAATTCCAAAGTCAGTTCTGTTAAAGGCATTGACAGCATGGTTCTCACCCTCCTTTGCATTTGTGGACGCAACTGGGTAACAAGTCTTTCTTGACCCATATAGCTCGCTGTGTTCTAATATTCATGGAATCTCAGTAAAAAAAATTTAGAGGCGTGCAAAAGACAACTTTGTAGGCCTTATTCTCATTTCTATTCACTCTCGACAAAACCTCTGCATCTTCTATTACTTGAAAAAACTCCTCGTAAGGCTCATGCGATGCCAATAATTCTGCAAATGTCCAGAAATGAGGATGACGCTTGAATGGATAGGTGCCATTGACACCATCGACATTGGCATTGTCATCATCGTCGCAGATGGGGTCGAGATTGGAAGTGCAAATGTCCAGGTCAAAATTCCTAATCTCTTTTTTCACAACATGAGTTGATTTCCCACTTGGTTACAGCATACTTACCTGTGAGATTAGAGATGTGAGTCTCTCGAACAATGACTGGCGCGAGCTGATTAACAGAGGGTGGAACACGCTCCTTTTCCATTTCGTGTTTTACGTCTTGCTCTCTTGCAGGGCTCCTCAGAATTCTGTCGAGGTTATGAGGCTTCTTCTCAGTGCTCTCAACAATCATGTAACCCATATGCTCTGCATTTTGCCCAATCTGGTGAAAATTAGGGTTTGGGTATGGAGAGGAAAGAGGGAAATATGGTTAGGATACATTATTGATAGCAATGCATCGATCTCTTTTGTCTCGATTTCAGTTTCGATTGCCACCATTGTAGTTTTGTGGGGGATTTCGTTGGGCTCCATTTTTGTGGGCAGCAACATTTGCTCCTCCTCTTTCTCTTCATACTTTACGGCGTTTGGAGTTTCTTCTTTGGACTCTCCCAGATCAATCGACTCTTCATCCTGGTTTGGCAACTCGACTCGGGATTCCTGGATCCGCTTGTAATCTTCCTTGTGTCGATTGAGCGAGTTCTTGAGCTGTTGAATCACTTCAATAATCTTCTTAATGATAAGAACATTTTCTTGCTGTTTTTTGAATCGTATCTCGTCCGTAGCAAGATCGTTGGCTCTAGATACAAATTGTTAAGTACCCAATAAATCCACAAATGAAATGAAAATTTAAATGGATGGAGGAACAATGGATAGAGTTATAAGGAAGATGAATACAGGAAAATGAACAATTTATAATGAATAATGCGTGAGTCACGCAGAGACTCTTCGAGAGGTCTCTTCCTTCAAACTAGAGTTCTTACAAATATTTCATATTCAATATGCCAAACACTAATCACATTCCTCCTACATATACTACCAACAACTATTAAGGAAATATAAAGGCCATGGGCCACACTAAGGCCATGGGCCTATCAACACTAATAAAATAAACTTAACCATCAAGTTAGAGGCCCAACAAGTATGACCCACTTAATGGGATTCCTAACAGTACTGTTGGGATACCGAGGGGTGGAGGGAATCTCATGGAGAAACTAGTGGTGAAAACTTGGAGGTCAGCATTTCTCTTGAGTGAAAACTTGTTCGTGGAATATGGAGGATGTCGTGGGTATGGAGAACCCCGTGTGCGAGAGGGGTTGTGTACGTAGGGGAAGGTGGAGGAGCTAAGGGTGGCTGGGGTCCATGAGGGTGGTCGTCAGTGGAAGGGGAGCTCAGTGGTGGTGTAGTGGCTCAAGGTTGGGTTGCGGTGACGCTGCTAGAAGGGGAACCCATATGAAGAGTTGCTCATGTGAGAGAAATGGGGAAAGAGGAGCTGTGCAGGGTTGGGTACAGAGGGGTTTTTCGTCGAAGGCTGCTGGGAGGTGGCTGACACAAGGTGGTGGCTGGTGGCGTGCAGGTGGCACATGGTGAGACTGGTAGGGGGATCTCTTGGAAGACGAAGGAAAGAGATTTAGTTTGGGTCTGATTTGGTTTTTTATCATGTGTATGCCAATGTAGTTTAAACACTATTAAATTTCTTATGTGCCATCATTTTATTAGAGGACTGTTTTCTTATTTTAACAGACCGACCGGTTCCAGCTTTTCTCAATTATATATCAATATTACAGCAAAATATTCCCGCCCAATGAAAACTTCTGTACAACCATGAAGGCCGGCACGTTACAACGTACGTACTTATGAGAATAACACACCATATATATATGATAAATAATAATAATCACACCATATAATATTATAAATATTGGAATATATAATGTAATCAGTACAGATGCTTTTCCACTAATCCTCCATACTTTGGATATACCAATCACGAAATATCAAATTTCAGAGAGGGGGGCGATTATTTAGCAAAATATTCCCGCCTAATGAAAACTTCTGTACAACCATGAAGGCCGGCACGTTACAACGTACGTACTTATGAGAATAACACACCATATATATATGATAAATAATAATAATCACACCATATAATATTATAAATCTTGGAATATATAATGTAATCAGCACAGATGCTTTTCCACTAATCCTCCATATTTTGGATATACAAATCACGAAATTTCAAATTTCAGAGAGAGGCGCGATTATTTTGAGAAAGTATTGCCACTCAAGATCAAACTCTAGCTAGCATTGATAAAGTATTCCTCCAGAAGATGAGGGCAATTCGCGCGGCGGCATGCAGCCATTTTAGCAGTACTGATAAACACCACTCGAGATCACGTAATTTATAAGCTGGGAGAAGAATTAAAGATAAACAGAGTTCATTTTTTCCACAATTGTGACGAAGGTTGACGATATCATGATCTAGCGTACTTCAATATCCTGGATGTGCATCACATTAAAAGTAGTTAACTTGAAAGAAAGATCGATGAAGATCATAACCATCATCTTAATTTTGACTACCTAGTGTTAACTTGCACTTTGACAGCACTAATTTGACCCTAACTATCTATTTTGATAAAATGGGCAAAATAATTTTTAATGTCCCACTTGTTTGACTTGTGGTTCCAGTTGCTAGGTGCGTGACACTCGTGATTTAGACAACATTAATCAGGTCGTCAACAATAAGACATGATATATAGTATGTGCTGTCAACAATAACTAACATTCTGGTGCATGATCGAACGTCCTTTAAACTAGATAGAGCCTCTATTTTGAGTCTTGAGATCAAAGTCAGCTCTTTTCTCTTTTTTCCCAAAAGTTAAAAGTACTTTTTTAATAGCCCACCTCCCCCAATTATGTTCGGAATGAGTTGGTTGTTCTATTGAATTAACCAAAACCGTTGCTTTGCCAAAAGTACATGGAAAATGGAACAAGAAACCACGAGATACCAATATAATCAATAAAGTAATCATGATATGCCAAACAAGATGCCAACGTATTCTAAAGTCTAAGGTCTAGGGAATAATATTTCTTGATTTTACTGGTAGAGAGAATATATCGTCTAATAGTTAGATTGTTTCAGACGCCATAAGTATGCCAACCAAAGATATGAAATATTATAACACTAACCTCGTAAGAGAGTAGATCATGCTCCGATTATGACAAAACGTACGTACAGGCTTAATGAGACAATATGTTCTTGCCAAAGGGCTTGTTAAGCCATGCTTTCCAGCTGCTACTTCGCTTTTTAGCTATCATCTCCGGTCTCCCTTCTGTCATCTGTGGCTGCCTTTGCTTCTTGCACAGCACAAAGTTCCTCCCCCCTCGGGATCCTATCGATTCCCACGGATTTAAAGCTACAAAAAAGTTTCAATTATGAAAAAAAAAAAGACTATAAGACATAATATTATGGGTTACAAAAAATCAATGAAATTTTTGTCCATCAATACATTGAAAGCAAACATAATATTGTTCGCTAATGGAAAACATAAAGGAGCAATATTCGATTAAAATTTAAAAGAACCGAGATTTAACGAAAGAAGGAAACATGACATGAATACCATCGAATCCCGCGTCGGAGCAATACAGAACGAAATCGCTGACATCGGAACCAAGAACCGGAAGCCGGCCTTCACGAGCATAGGTTTTAAGAGCAGTGTCAATGACACCAGCGACAAGATCATTTTCATACACCACAAACCTTAATGGTCCTGCACTCCCAAGAACATTGACTGTGATCAAGAATCTGTTATTCTTCTGAACCTTCACGCTTGTAATATCATTGTTAATCTTCCTGGGCTTCTGCGACACCGTCTTCTCGGAGATGACGTTCTTCTTCATCTCTTTTCTATTTTTTTTCCTTATTCTTCTCTCTTTTTCTTCTCTGTTTGGATTCTAAATGGAACTAAACTACATACGTTGATATTTCCTAGAGGGATATCAGGGAGGTGCGGGGTGTTTAGGGGTCGAGGCCAAGGCAGCGATAGTACCAGACTAGTTTGCAGGAACCAAAGGAGGAGGATGAGGAGTAAGTGGAGGGCAACGCGTATGGCGTAAGCGCAGTTGCCCTCGGAGAGAGAGGAGGGAGAAGGTGCATGAAAGAAAGAGATGTTTCCACCATTCAAGAATCAAGAATGAGTAGAAAGAGAGTCAGAGACTTGCGGTGTTTGTATAAAGGAGAAGAATATCAGCAGAAGGAAGAAAACCCAGGTTTGGGTTGCAACAGCTACAGAAGCGGACTCGGCTTTTTATGGCAGGGTGGCCAGCTTATTTAAACTACTTTTTCTATTTTATTAATTAATATACACAAGTACACATCTTTCGTATACGCGTATCAATATACGCTCCAGAACGATATATATATATATATATATATATATATATAACAATTACAAACGTCATAAACTTACAAACAAGGGAATTTTACACTGTTCATAAAATTTTAAAATAATCCTAATTTAAAAATATATTAAATCAAATTACATCATCGTGCAAGTTTATTTTTATTAAATCTTTGTGGAGCAACTATTATTTTTCATGAAAGATACGTGTGAAATGGGTTTTAATTTTTAATATTTAATGTTTTGAAATTTCAGGCCACAACTTTTTCTTTTGATACGTGCGTGGGGTTTGATTCGTTTGAATCTAGTTCTTTCATTATTAAGTCAGACTTTATGCCATCTGATTAAACGATTTTAGTTAGGCCATAATTCCGAGGTCCGGTTTAAATACAGAAATTCTTCAATTTATCTCATGATCTAATAATTATAATTTTTTTTAAATTCTTATATAAAATATAATCAACAATTTAATTATTTCAAATCTTAAAATATTAAAAATATTAAAAAATAATATTTCTAAATATTTTATTAAACTTTCATCTCAAATACTCACTTCCATATGCTCTTATTAAGCATTATATAAGTTTGTACCAATAATTCTAAAACATTACAAATTAACGGATATATATTTATTTATTAATTCACCTAGATATCACATATCTTTTTGTATTTTTAATATATATATATATATATATATATAAATGTTTCAGCCATTGTAAATTTTGATAAAAGTAAATTTATAACTTTACTTTACAAATTGACATGAGATATGATACATTATATTATAAAATTATTTTTATTATAAATTAAATTTAATATATTATATGAAGTAATATTAATTTGTAAATTTATTTTTATAAAAAAAATAATGACTGTAATACTTCTTATTTATATATATATATATATTATATACAGGTGGCCGAAAGCATGGAACAGAGCAAAAATGAAAGTATTCATGTAAAATAATTGGTATGATTGGTGGCATTTGGTGCACGCGGCACTATTCATGTTGATTCCACAGTATAATTTTCATAGATTAATTAGATGACTTGTGGAAGAGCAGGTGGTGATTATGGTGGGGGCATACGTTTTGAATTAAGATTTATTAGATATATGGACTAATATACAAATAGAAAATGGACATTATTGGATAGGAAAATATATATATACATATTAGAAAGGAACAAGGTGTAAAATACGTTTTCCTAATTCAATAAAGCAGTTATTTTTAAAAAATAATATGATTTTTATCAAAAATTAAATCTTGATCAATAATATAATGTATAGAGGAAAAAAATTTAAGTTCTAATAAATATTTGACATGTAATAAAAAAAAATATCTTAACAACGAAAGAATTATATAAAAATAAATCATAAATTGATGTGAAGTGATGAAAGAAAACTATTTAATAATTATTATAATTTCATTTATAAAATATTATTATTTGAATTTAATGTTTCATAATGAATTTAAATTTAGAAATAAATAATATTTCATTCAAATAACTTTACACAAATATAATCGGCAAATAGATTTAAACTTAATTATTTTACATATCTCTTCTCTCTTTGTTTTTTTTTTATAAAGAATGAATAAAAATTTTAAATCATATGTATAAATTCATATATAATATAAATTATAATTCATATAAAAGAATATTATATTATAATTTGTAACATGAAGTAGGTTTATTCATGTTATAATGTTATATTATAATTTACATGTTATATAATTCATTACTAATAAAAAATTAGTAATAAAAAACTAGTAATTATATATCATTTATATAATTTGTACTGTTTGATCTGAGTTATGTGAGTTTCATAGATGATGGGAGAAGGGTAATATCGATCATAAAGATATTGAGTTGAGTTTGAAATTGGATGTTAGTTTCAACCTAAGAATCCATTCAAACTGTAACTAAGTGATAGTTTAAACGAACTCGAGTTAAGGGAGTTTCGGATAATAATTATTGAGAGGATAAGAGTTTTGAATTTGGTTAAATTTGAATGTGAAGAATTTGATTTAATAGTTTGAATCAAGAGACTAAATTTCAAGAATAATATCATTTTAGAATTTAGATAGATGGACGGATGAAATCAAATTTAATGAAAAAATAAGAAAATTTAAACAAAAAAAAAAAAATCTGTTAAGTAGTAGTTAGATAACTACTTATTATAATAAAATAGAATATTATAATATTATTCTTATTTTAGAGATTTGAGAAAATTTAATTATTTATTATATTTATATGAGATCAGATGAACTGAGAGTATTTTTCAATCCAAACAGCTTTTAAATTTCATCTTATGCTCTCATATCATACTGCCGATTAATAATAGGAATATATATATATATATATATATATATATAGTGGCAATAAAATGAAATTATATACATATATATAATATATTGATTCTACTTAGTTTAAATTCATGTTTTCTCGTTGGATCATGTGTTAGCTATATATGTATGAGACCTTTCGTGTCTCTTAGGTAACCCTAGCTAGAGATTAATTTTGCCTTTCCAAAAATTTTATAGATATGCTCTAGAAATCGAATTATAAAAAATCTTTATCAGTTGCAATTATTTTGAATGAAAACACTATCATCTAACTTGTTAAGTGGTTGTTATATGTAATGAAGAAATAAGAAAATATAATAGAAAAACGAGAAAATCTATTAAATAACTATTTGATAGTTACTTGTAGAAATATATAAATATATATAGACATTATTGTTGTATTGTTATAAAAAATAAAAGACATTATTGTTGTATTATATATAGAAGCTTGTCCTATTGAACTGCCCATGTATGGACGGTGCTGAATGTCGTATACTTTGACACTCATTAGCAATTTTAATACATATTTTCAATAATTTAATTTAAAATTTTCTAAATGAGAAAAAAGATAAATTTTATTAATATTCGATAAATAAAGTGGGGCGAAGCATCATTTTCCTTCAGTTATTTATTCATAGACGGTTGGAAACCAATTATCCATAAATTCTTCTCCGCACCAATCAACGCGGAGGGACTAAATAACGAGTAACAACTAACAACCCCACCTTTATATTTAAATTGACGAGTGACAATTGCCCAACATATTACGTACCATATTTGTCACCATATGGTTGTAGCCATAAATAACCTTTGAGGGGTTGTTCAAAAATGTTATATGTGCATAATTTGTGCTAATTATATCGATTAAGCAAATCTCAAGTACTTTAATTTGTCTTTCAATTTGACTGCTTATGTATTTTTTGTATTTATTTTTTATTTAATGATTAAAAAAGTGAATATTAATATATTGATATTTTTTCTAAATGTTTAAAGATATTTAAAAGAAAAAAAAAATACAATTTACACTAAAAAACACACCAAGTGAGCAAACTTGGGTGGCACAAATACAATAGCACTACCCAATATTTTTATTCTAATCATGCTTGTGTGTGTGTTTTAATTTTGAATTAAAGTCAACCGCTCTGATAATTGGATAAAATATTAACGATAAAGATGAGATGTGTAATTTGTTTAAGAGATATAAATAGAAAATACAGAAAAAAATAATGCATACAGATAAGAGAGCATCTTTACATAATAGAAAAATGATCAACTTACAATCTTACATCACGATCGCTAAAGAGCAAACGACTTAGATATAAGTTGACCTCCAAACGGCAAATGTTGTTGTTGACTAAGAAAAGTCGTGAGAATTTTGAAATATTTGGGTGGCATGTTCACAAGCCACCTATTGGAGTAAATTGCTTCTGCTCTCTCTCTCTCTCTCTCTCTCTCTCATATGCAAGAGTTTTTAATTTTTTCAGCATTCGCATTTTTGCAGATTGTATTATGCTTGTGTACTACTAGACTTTATACAAACAAAGTAAAAGAGGCTCAAACTAGAAAAGAGGTCAGTCACCCTGTATTAGCAAAATATTGACCAGAACAGCAGACCTGCAATTATTCCACAATTAATAAGTTATTTTTCATTGGTCCCTCACCAACGGTAGGATATTCTGGAGATAGGTGCCACTCTCCATCCACCAAGAACTTGATTTCGTACCTTCAAACCATAAAATGACGGTTCAGGAGAGAAAGATGAAGAAGCAGGAGTTTTAAGTGTGGCTCAGTTGAATGGTACCTTCCAGGTCTTAGCATCAACGGTGCTGAGAATTTGGTGAAAGAACCAGTGTATTCTGGTGATAAGTGCTCTCCTTGACTCCATCCGTCGAAGGTTCCCATTACTTGCACACTCTGATCCACAAAATGAAAATTGCGGTTTTTTCTTCATCCCAAATAAGAAAGATTTGTATTGCAATTAGATTTGCTTTCCTGTAATGATTTAGTATCTTTAACCACGTTACATAAATAAATGGAACATATTGCATTTTTTCATCCTAAACCGCTGGGTTGTTTGCAATGTCTGCCTAAACTTTTAACTTTTTGAGTAATCAATCCCTGAGCTATGTGATCAGTTGTCACATTCCTCATTCTTAAAAATTTTGCTTCTTAAATAGTCAAGGCAAAATTTTGCAGTAGATCATAAGAATCTAACTTTGAATTAAAAAAAAAAGGGGGGCCATCTTTGTAAAAAAGTCCTCCGAAACTTGAACAAAATTTTTAAGATTCATTTTTTTTTGGGCAAATTGCAAAAACCCACAATGAGTTTTGAATCTAATAACCACCCCCTCTATTTTTTTCTCACAGACGTAGGAGGTGTGCTAATAGCGCTAAAAGGAGAGAGCTCTAAAGGTAGCTTATCAGAACAGAACACAAAGCAGATTTATCTTATAATATTTCAAGATTATAGCTCAACCTTCATCTTGAAATGAAGTGTCCGTTGTCATTATAAATTATTATGTTTTGATTACCTAATACAAGTGACACCTTTCATGAGCAAAGAAACATCGAAGGTGTGTATTAAGAGCATGCTTACCTCGGCCATGCCACACCAGAATAAGGAAACCTCCTTGGATTGCGCACCATCCACATCCTTTATCTGTTCCTTCAGCTTTTCATGTACAGCTTTATACAGACACAAAGCCTCCTAATTATTAGGGGTACAATTTGTCTTCCTTCCCTAGACAGTCAAATAAGGCAGGAGATTCTTCCATGGAAACAAAGTGATATCTTTTAAGTTTCAAGAGTTTGTCCATCATATCAAAGAAGTTCATGGGTCTCTTGATATTTAAACCTTATCATTGTACAATTCTTCCTTCCCTAGACAGTCAAGTAAGACAGGAAATTCTCTAACAAAACCCACCAGAGGTTATTCATGTAGAGGTATCATAAAAAAGTTATTCATGTGATTAAGTGCATCATGCCCACCAGAGACCAAGAATCTCACAACTCGCATTCACTCACACACATGAATGCGCACACACACAAATGTTTTCACGTATATACACGCATCACATCCATCAAAGAAAGAACCAAATCAAATTAGCAGGACTTGGTTAGAAGTGAAGAAATATGTCAATCTGAAGCAAGGAGATGGGCATAAGCATACCTTCTAAACGGGAAAGAAGATGAGATTGAATAGAACCAAATCAAATTAGCAGGACTTGGTTAGAAGTGAAAAAAATATGTCAATCTGAAGCAAGGAGAGATGGGCATAAGCATACCTTCTAAACGGGAAAGAAGATGAGATTGAATGTATCTCCCATTAATCTTTCTTGAACCTGCTGGAATGGGAGATTTAGCTATTTCTTCTGCAAGTGTGACCAAAGCCTTTCCATGCAAATCAAATTGAAGAATCATAATGTCAGAAGTTTAGATGTTAATTTTCATTAGATGCATGAAAAGAAAAGCTTTGGCGTAATGCCACTGAAAGCATGTAACAAGAACAAAATAAGGCAAAGACTCTGAAACTATACGTACAGGTTAAGAACTAAATTTTGAGAAGTCGGATTCTTAAAGCTGTAAGCAGTCCCTATATGCTAAGGAACAACTGCAGGTTCAAATATTCCGGATATTTATATATCCACGACATAACAGGTTAACTATATCTTTCAGTGTGCTTTAGGGTAATGTTATAAGATCTTGTTTACATAATGTTATTGCTCAAGTGGTGAGACTGCCAACAATGAAACAGTCTGATCCTAATATATTGTTTAAGCAATCATCGAAAGTAGGATCAGACAATATATAGTCAAGCCACTTCACTCAGCCAGAAGGTGCCATCTTGAACCATCTCAGCAGACTACAGATGCTAAATGCACTCGATATAATGCTTACTATTCTAGTAATATAGATGCTAGAGTATTAAAAGTGTTGCTTGTATTACAGAGAAATACAAACTTTCTTTTTTAGGCAAGAAGACAGAATTTACACTATACAGATGATGGTTGAGACAGTCGAATATGGAATGAAGAATGTTGACCTAATTGAGACTTGGATTATTCAAATGTCATAGCCATAGCCTCGTGACAGACATCATAGATTAATAACAGACCTGAATTTCAAGTTCCATGACAGCAAGTTCGCTTTTGAAATTTACCAATGCATCCTCCTTTATGTACAACTGCATAGATCAGAGATTAAAAGAAGATGTGGGTCTAAAGGCTTTTCTTATAAATAATAATCTGATCAAAATTCTGCTGCTCTAAGTATTTGCTTTGTATCTCAGAAGCGGCCATTTGCACCTTCCAATCAGAGATGTTAGGAACAATTTTTTACATGGTATCGTTTTGCATTAACTAAAGTTTCTCATCAATGTTTTCTGCTAGGTATCCCCTTACATCCCGTTATTTTACTTACAAAGAAAAAACTTCTTTCTCTTCATATATTTTTCATAGAGAAGCATAATGAGCCGTGAAAATGGTTGTCAGATTTATATTCTACTCAGTAAACTAAAAATGCTTCACGTCATATAAATGCCAGTCGATGCCTAGAATAATTTTTCATGCATGTTATGGAATTATTTATCTAAGAATTCATATTTTCTGAGGCATTAGACAAAAACATTGGATTGTTCAGGAGTCTTCCACACTTTCTGGTTGTGATCTCTGACTTGTCCTCTACCCTTTTAAACCCCACACATTATACATGTTTTGCAGCTGGTAAAGCCCATGTAAGGGTGTTGGGGGAAGGTGTGTTTCAGGGCAAAGGAGTTGAACTAAAATATTGAATCTGAGCTCTTTTACTTTCTCTTGTATTGACCTAGGAGTACAACGGTCCTGGTGGAGGACTGCTGTAGAATCCCATATGCTGTGCATGCTTGGACTGAGGATTCTATTTTAAGGGTTGGGCATATTGGGGTTGGGGCTGTTATCAGAGCCATCCCAAAGGGGCATTCTCTATTATTTCGTAATTCTCAATCCATGTTCTCCAGTGCCATAACACATAAATGGCTTTGTGGGTTTGTGCAGTAGTCATAATTCTTCTGCCATTCAAAAACCAAAGGTATGGCAGTGACATTTTCCCTGCAAACCCTCCCCAGAGAGAGAGAGAGACAGACACAGAGATCAAGCAGACAAATGGAAAGATCTTATGCGGAAATTATATGTATCGTATTGCTATACAAGCCATCACAGTGCAAATGTTCTTGAATCAGAATGTAACCACACCAGTGACAACACCAGCACAGCTGACTTTAGATCTTAATTTAGGAGTATCTTGATAGGCATACCATGTAAATATCTACCAACCTGTCGTTTGAGAAAGCGATTTTGTTGATTTGCTTCACTTAACTTTTTAACAAGCCTTTCTCTTTCAGAATCAGCCAACAGTGACTTCAGCTGACATATAATTACCATAAGCATTAGCTCTAAATATCTAAAAGCAGTAATATGAATGCTAGTCACAATAAAGTCAACGATAATATGTGTCAACAACAATAACTAAGCGTTTTAAGCTAAGCTGATTGGGTTATTACTGTGCAATAATTTTTAGCATTTGTTTTCCAATACTGATGTGAGATCAAAGTACTTTTGTAGTTTTACAGCAAATTACAGCTCATTGGAAACCCCAAAAAAATCCCAGTTTACAGTCTCCCATTTTCAAACTCAATGAGATAAAACCAGCCTACAGCCCAGTCATGAAGATATATCACTACTAAAATACAGGGGTCATGCAAGGATCCCCACTAGTTTTCCTATTTTAACTTTTATGTTTGATATATCAATAAACGACTTTTAATCTTTCCAAATATTTCTTTTGTAACAGAGAAACTTATTAAAGGAGAGAGGGAGTCTAGTGTCAACCAGGAATAAATTATTGGTTCTTGAGAGAATAATATTCCATTTCAATAAATGTATCCAATAGGTAAGAAAGAATGAAATTCAGATCTAAAGATCAATCCATCAATTTTTTATTTACTTCCCATCTCCAAGCTCGTGCCAGTGACAACCAAGAGATTGAGATGAAACTACATGACTGTCTAAAAATGCAACTTTAAAGAGATCTAGCTAAGTGATCATTTCTGGAAAGGGGATCAAAAGAACACATTTCATGTTTTCGACTCATCATAAAATAACTATACCAAGAAAAGTGACTTTACCTTGTCACTTCCTAGTGGTTGAGCAAGAACTTCCTCTGGCATTTCAATTGCATCATGACTACTAGAATAATCTTCTGAATTTAGCGATGAAGACACCTCCAAACTAACAGGCATTGAATATCTTCTCCAGGACATATAGGCCACAGGGTGCTTTCCAGTAGAAGATTGATGTTTGTAAGTCAACCTTTGGTAGCCCATTCTCAAATTCCAACCAGCTACATTATATGGAAGTTTGTGAATATTTTCCCCACCTGATGTTTTCGAGTTTCCTAAGAACCATGACATGTGTTTGTCCAGGCAATGCCTATACAGATCAAAAAGAAAGTGAGTTGCATATGTGAAGTCCCCAGGAATTAGAAGAAAAGATTTAAAGGAGCAAAAGGATCATATTACAAACAATTAGCACTTCCCAAAATCTGGAAGAAAAAAAATGAAAGAACTACAGAAAAATTTGTAAAACAACTATTACTAAAAGAATTGAAATCATAAAATTTACTATCACTAAAGTCGAAAAATTTACTTTTCTGGAAGACATCACTGATCTAATGTATTAAATGAATGTCAAGGAGGCCTACCTTGCAGTGCCTAAATCCATGTTGAAGAGTTTCTCCTGAAAAATGGCCGCAACAAGATGATAATGATCAGTATCTTGATATACAGCAGCAAGCATGCTAAATCTGAGTAATGGCATCTATGTAACTAGAAAAAACACAGATTAATCTTATATGACATTCTTCCTAATAGTACTTGCACCAAATTTTCTGAAACAATCTAAAATATAAATCATACAACAAATGCTGTTTTTCGACACTCGCAGTCATGCAGATAACAAAATAGCTTGAACTAGAAGTCCAAGTCTACCATAGGTCCAGTTCAATATTGTCTCATTTATTGTTTTATTTATCTTATTTGATTTCTGACCTTTTTCAGCTCATATGGTGTAGCTTAGGAGTCTTGATTTTATTATTAGAAGTTTAGTATCGTGTAAGCATCTATGGCAATAAATGGTGAGAGTCCGAGACCTTATGCTATTTTTGTGCTGAAGAAGCTGGTGTCGAAGATCCCACAATCAAGTTTAGTTCTACTCTTGCATGTAATACGACGCCACAATCACCAATTTGAGAAGAAATTTTAAACTCATTTTCTTCCTAAGGCCTATCTTTATCTTTTTAATTATAAGCCTTAGGAAGGAGTTGCACACTACTGTCTGGGACACCCAATTGATGCAGAACTAATCAATGAAAGAAAAACAATGATGGGCCTTAGGAAGAAAAGGCGTGTAACAGTTTATTCTCCAATGGCTGATTGTGGCGCTCAACACAACCATGGGTCCAAGAGTAGGTGAGTCACACCTAAAACAGTATTTTAGACTGACTTATAAATGAAAATAGAGTCCACATAGCCTTAAGAGACTTCCTTGATACTGAGCTTCCACTCAATGACAATAACAAAATAAAGACTCCTAAGCAAAACCAAAAGAAGTGAACATAGATCAGATACAAACAAAACTGAACAGCATATAATAAATTAACACAAATAACAAAATACATAAGATAGTATTGAACTGGACTTGTGGCAGAGTTGTAATTCAAATTCCAGTACAAGATGGTTGTCTGCATCACGCGGTCTCCTGCGAAGAATTTTAAATGAAGTAGCGACCGTTGAAAAGGAATCTCCAACGCTGAAAACGGTCATTCTCATGAAAAATGCAGTAAACCAACCCATCTCCATCTACCCCTCTGTATCAGATCTTTACCCCCAAAAAGGTCACTCTAAAAGATATATGTCGCTTAGTTGAGCGGCTGAGCCAATCAAAAGAATCAGAATTTTCAGCTCTTCTGGAAGGAGCACTCAATGAAACAAAGGGGGCTTTCCTCTCGAGAAAATTGCAACAACAAAGAAATTTCGCTGAACTACGGAGTAGGTTTTGATCATCAATCAAATTCACGAATTAGGCAAAAGATGGAAAACCCAATAACTCACACGCTCTCTCTCTCGCACGCGCGCGCGCGCGCGAAACAATCACAATCAAAACGGAGCTTACATACAAAACGGAAGCAGAGAACAAACTACAAACAAAAATGGGAGCAGATGTACAGCCAATAAGGAATCAATAATGCTTCATGGAAATTAAATGCAGAAACTAGTTTTGAGCGCTTACAAAATGAGTTCAGAGTTGGAGGACGGGCTCTTCGAAAGGGCAACCTTCAGGAACACAGTACTCTTGGTCCTGGTGGCGAAGTGATGAATCTCTGTGTGGCAGCGAGAGCTGGTGGTCCCCTAAAAGTGACACGTCTTAGAACCGATTAGAGAATTGGGGGACGGCGCGTGATAAATACTGTTGGAAATGGATGGGCCACGGGTAACAGTGGGCCAGCCCAACGACTCAGTCAGAATAAATTCGAACGAGACCCAAAATAATATATACTTCCGTAGGCTAATAAATAGGCTAACACTTTTACGCAACCTCTTAATTTCCACACACCATTATTTTTTATTTTTTTTTTAATTTTTTTAATATTTATTTTTTAACTTTTAATTTTTAAATTAATTTAAATTTTAAATTAATTTAATTTTTTTATTCATTATTTATATATTAAATATTTGATTAAAAATAAAATAAAATAATGTGTGGTGTGTAGAAGTTGTGTGAATAGTAAGAGATTGAGTAGATTTTTTCATAAATAGGCTAAGAATTTAATATCAAATTAGGGGTAGATTTGTCTAGAGACTGAGGCCCTGAACGCATATAATCCTATTCTGAAAATTTGAATTCAAACCTTTATCTCTTTAAAATATATATATATATATATATATATATATATATATATATATCTATTATAATAAGTAATTATCTGACGATCACTTAACGGATTTTCTCATTTTTTCGTTAAATGACCATTAAATTTAACATCCACTTATTTTTTAAAATTTAAAACTAAAAAGTAGTGAAATATCCAATATCATTTTAATTTTTCAAAATTTAAAACTAAAAAGTAGTGAAATATCCAATATCATTTGAAAATTTAAAATGTCCTATTCATATATTCTTCTGTATTTGTAGCGTATAAAAATATTTTTTTTTATTTTTTTACTTACTTCGAACGTCAAATATATATATAGCATATTAACATCTCACAAATTATAATGTTTGCAAATAAAACTATCATTATGTAATAATAAAAATATTGTTTATATACGCTTTTTGTACTTTTACATAAATAGCATATAAAAATATTAATTTTATCCATCTTGTGATTTAATTATTCGTATTATATATTTTTATTTTTATCTAACGGCTACTTAATATATTTTTTCGTTTTTTGTTAACTTTCATTTTTTTTTTTCTGTTAAATTTAATGGCCATTTAACACTAAATATAATTTAATTTAGATGAGGTTAATTAGATATATAATTTAAAATATATATGAGATTATTAGTTAGATCTATAATTTTAAATTATATCTAAATTATAAATTTAGATATATATTATTTAGATGATATAAATGATTCCGTTTATTTAAATTAGATAAGTTATAAATTATAAATTTGAATATTTTTTTTTTTGTCTTTATATAAATTATCTCTTTAACTTGCTATGGATTGTTACGATTTTTAATTAAATTTGAATAATTTAATTTAAAAAGATAATTAAGTTGTGACTTCCATCATATATACTTTAATATTTAATATTGTTGTATGATCTTTTTAATATGGTGAGATATAAGTTCTATAATATTTAAATATTTAATACTATATATTTATCTTTTTCCTGTACTGAATCATCTAGTCAAACATAGATTAGAATTTGTACTCTTTGTATATCTACTTGTAGATGAATCATTCTGAGTAATTTACAAAAAATTTGAGTCATTGCCCATTACATATTTTTGTTGTTGACCATGATAAACTTACTAATTTTTATAACATTTACCTTCTATTTAAGATTTTTTTAAAACCAAGAATCTCACGAGAATATTTAATATTATACTTATTTTCTCGAATGGAATCATCTAACTAAACTAAATTGAAGGAGATTAGTATTCATCTAATTAGTATTCAACTTAATTAACTTTATTTTTTCGAATACAATAATTTAGATTTACCTTTCAAAATCTAAATTTATAAAAGCTTAAATCTTAGTTGGTTTTGTTGCAAATCTATATCCAAATTTTAATATGTGATTAAATAGAAAATATAGATTAAAAAGACCTAATTAATCTAAACCCTTTTCCGCAAATCCCGTCATTTGATTATATTATTAAACACTTTTTTTTTCTCATTACTGTTATAATATTAATAATATTACTTTTAATGTTTTTAAAGTGATTTTAAATCTCGATTTGAAACTAATAAGTATATTGTTTAAATTAGACTTTTTACTACATATATAGTCATTATCTAAACTATTTTAATTCAAATTTCTTAGAAGTCGTCCTCTATTTTGGACTTCTAAATCGAAATTGAATCTCAACTCAAACACTTCAAAATTCTTATCTTCTTAGTGTTTGAGTCCTTATAATGATTAGTTCTTAGAATCTAACATTGATTTGTGTATAAATGAAGAGAGAGAACTCGGAAGGGAAGAATGAAGGTTTTTGAGCTCTCATCTGCTTCCTCTCTCATCGAAACTGGAAAAAATCCAGTATGATTTCTATTCTCTCACAACTACACGTAGAATTAATGACTCTCGTATTTTGATCCTGTAGACTTAAGTTTCGTGAGCCTTTGCATATTTGATTGTTTTTTAAGTAGATGTGATCCAATAGTACATATAAATGTTGTGTATTTAGGATTTTTTTTTTATAGTTGTGTTTAAATCATTTTAGATACGAGGAATCTCATAAGTTATCAAATGACCCTAGTGATTTATTATATTATTTATTTTATAAGTTTAATTTGTCAAAATTTGGTTTTAGAATATATTAATCTTCCATCATTATAATTTTCATGTTGTATCAATGAGGTTTATTCACTTTCTCTCTTTGCAAGCACAAATATAAGGTGAAGTCATGAGCTCAAGACTTACTGGATGTGTATTTATCAGATAAAATAATAATGATTATATATATAATAATTCACAAATTCTAATGTTTTAGGTTTTTCAAAGTGAAAATCCAAGGGCCAATGAAATAGTATTGTCAAATATGATTGTTGTGTTAGATTGCATGTCTTAATTAATTTCAATGTTGAGGTAAATATTTTACCATATTTATTCTATCATTATGTTTATATAGCTTTAAAAATATTTGTATTTACAGTTTGCATTTGGTATATATGAGTGAGCTTCATGTAAAATATTATAGCAATTTTTCAAGAATCTTTTGATTTCTCACTATATTACAGAGCATTATGAGAGCCTTTCACTTAGGTAAGGCATAAACAGCCATCTTCATCTAGGGTTGTATATCCATATGAATCATTTATAAAAAAAAGTCACAGGTAACTAAAGTATGAATGATTTTGCAGATGCAGTCATGAAATCAAAAGTTCACTTCGCTTAACATTAAACTTATAGAAAATCGATTTTAATGGGGCAGAAGATGGGAGACATTAGAGCAAATTAAATGCTTCAACAATGAAATCTTTGTAATCATAGTTTTGTGCAAGAGTTGTTTTTCACAAAGTCTACTAATCCTTGCACAATCACTGATTCTTTAATGTAGCTATTATTTGCTTCTATTAAATTGATTTTGTTCAATCTTAAGAGATATTCAATAAATACTAAATGAGATGAGATACTTATTATCAAATTTTAACTATTAAATAGTACAATAACTACAATTTTTTTTATATCGCTTTATATTTGTAAGAATAAATTATTCATTCATTTTCTGGAACGTCTGTTCAATCGCGTATAACAATATAAAAATACTTCTACTCATTCTGAAATGGTTTTATAATTAAACTTCTTTTGCTACTTCTTACCAATAAATTATAGTTTTAAGCTAACATAGCTTCATATTGCATAAACTTATTAATTATAATAAACAATTTTCACAAAAATTTTAGCCAAATAGTACTAAAATATTGGAAGTTACGATTAATAACCAATCAATTACTTCTAAACTTAATACAAAGATAGGAGATTGATCGAAAATTTATTAATATAGGCTCGTGTTACATAAACTTTTATATTATTTTATAAAAAAAAAAAAGCTGTTTCACTTAACTAACCAGGCAACGTGCTTCACACGTTGCTCTTGACCTAGTATGTGTGTGTGTGTGTGTGTGTGTGTGTGTGTGTGTGTGTGTATATATATATATATATTACGGATAGATTTATTTTATAGTTGTCTCTAATTATAAGGTTTTTTCTATCCTTCAATTCGAGGCTTTAAAAGCAAGAGATAAAAATGTAAAATGTAAAATGTATCTATCGTATTTATTTATTTATTTATTTTGAAAGGATATTTATTGTTGTTTATGTAAATACTTATGTTGTGAATTTATTTTTATATAACTTATTTGTGTCTGTAATTTTGAGTTTATTGTAGTTGTAAATTTTGATGAAATTATGAACATGTTCCGGTAAGCGCATCGAACCCAACTAGAAGAGTCCGGGCCGTCAGTTACCCATAGATTGGTTACTGGGCTTTTAAGCTTGAGCTAATGGTCGGCTAAGGCTTTGAGTCCAAATTGCACAACTTTCCAGGGTGGCCATCGGTCGCGCTTCACCATGCCTTCGTCATTATCCTTTTTTTTTTTTTTAGAGAAATTTTATGTGAAAATCTTGCGCAACACACTTTCATCAATATATAAATTTATCATTTTTATTTTTTAATCTTACATCTTAATGTTAAATGTATGTATTTAAATAAACTAATACAAATGACAAAGAAATTACAAGTTGATATGATTTTGTATGATTTATTAAATCTACTTTATAATAAAAGTAATTTTATAATTTGATAAATTACATCAAATTATATTAATTTATAATATTATTTTTGTGTAATATCTTTATAATTAGAGAATTTTTCTTATTATATTAGAGTCATTGATCCGTATCTGGCCACGAGATTACTCATACTTATCCCCCAACGATTGCATTGTTTTAGGCTTGATTTGTTTTCACAAATAATTTCATTTTATCTTATCTCATCTCAATGATCTCATCATTATTATTTTTTTAAATTCTCATATAAAATAAAATAAATAACTCAATTTTTTTAAATTTCAAAATAAAACTAATATTAAAAATAATATATTATAACAATATTTTATTCAAATTTTAACTTTTATTTTATTTTATTTATGAAAACAAATCAAACTTTAACCTTCAAATAAAAGACACATTCTTTTTTCGAGAGCACTAGCGTTCGCCTAAATGATATGATCGAGGAGAATTTAATCACGAAAATAAGAAGGTCATAAGTATTGTTTTTTGACCTATAAATAAAAAATACAAAAATTTACTTGTATAAGTGTAAGTACCGCAAAGTTAATCGCGACAAAATTGGGATTGTCGGTTATTATTGTTGTCGAGATTGAAGACGAGCTTGAGAGATGATGGACCAGTTGTCGAAGTTGGGATCATCGAGAGTTGGTCGCCGACGTAAGGGGATGTCAGTGATGTCGGCGGTATGGCTAGTGGTGGCCGGCGGTGAGTTAAACTTTGAAGACGACAAAACTGCAAGCTTAAAAATGATTCCAGTAGTAGAGAAAACATAATAAAATATGTTTAGTGGTGAACAGTATTAACGCTATATGTAGCGAATCCACCCTTTATTATTATAGCAATTTTATTTTAGCTACTCTATTTAACTATTCCATTAAAGCATGATTTTAAGACTTTTTTTTATTTATTTTATATAAATATTCATTTTAACTACTCTATTAAGAGTATTCTTAATGCCCCCATCAAACTTAAAAGGTACCTAAAAAAAAATACTAAAGCTCACTCTTAATATCAAAGGAAGAAATTGAGAAAGAGGGAGTTTGATAATAATAATAATAATAATAATAATAATAATAATGCCTCATTATTACATATACAAAGAGATCGAGGAGAGTAATTGATTTATGTTTAATAATAAGGCAGCTTATTACAAAATATAAAGTTAGAAATTAAAGGTAAATTTAAGGGCATGTGATACAAACGAGAAGAAATTGACTCAAGGAGGGGTGGGGTGGGGTGGGGGGAAAAAGAAGGAACCTGCAGAGAGTTTGTAGACCATTTTATCCCAATGAAGGTCGTGGACAGATTGTAGATAGGTTAGTAAGGGTAGACTAGAGCTTATATTGAAATATATTTCTAGTGCATTTTGCACTCAAAATCCATAAATATTTTAACTTATTAATGTCGAAATCGCGTAAATCCGTAACTTCTTTATTTACAATTATTTAATATTAAGTTATAACAATGGATGAAGATTTGATTTTGAACACCATCAAGCACCAACCCAGAAAATGAGATGGTCACGAGAATATATTGTAATTTGGACTCTCAAGAAAAAAAAAAAAATACTACATATAATTGTAGAGTGTACAAACATTATATAATTGTCTTGAAAAAGAATAAGATCTATTATTAAAATATTTTTTTTTTCCCATATAAATCTCATATATATTTACTCACTCTTTTAGAATAATTTTACATACAATTATGAAGTGGGTAATGTCGCATAATCATTTTAAAAAGAAGTGTGATCCAGTATTAAAATATTATTATTTTTTATATGGCTCCCATATTTTATTAACTTTTTTTAAAGTAATTATGTGGCAGTTGCACATCTCAGAATTACAACTTTTTTTTCTTTTTTTAAAGAGATTGTGTAACACTTGTGCATTCTATAATTGTAAATATATTTTCTTTTAGAAGAAATACGTCAACAGTTGTTATGAAGCAATGCCAAAAAAAAGATCTTCGACCTTATCTTTAATTCCATAATTGTCTTGACTATTGCCAGCTAGTGCTAGCGTCCAGATTTGATAATTAAAAACGCAATAATTCATGTCACCTTCAGAATTAGAGCTGCTCTTCTACTATATCTTAATTAATATAGCTAAGTCCTCCTCCTTTTTATCTTATTTTTTTTTAAATAACTTCATTCATAAAAAATAATCAACTAATACATTGTTTTTTTAGATGAATACAATTTTTAGTTCAATGATCTGGACCATCTTCTAACCACACAACCTCCTCTTCACAAGCAAAAGCATGTGTTCTTTCTTTAGGAACATACTGATTTTTTTCAACTTGATCTTTCATTTAGTACTTGATTTATGTCATCAATTATCTCAGTATACCATTTTCAATTCTCTTCATGCTTCTGCACATCTTTGATAACTGACAAAACATGATCACCTTGAATTAAAATAACCTCTTCTAACCCAATCTAAGAACAGAAAACAAATGACCTCCATAAAAGTACATGAATTTCAGCAAGTATTGCATTTTTGGCATACAAAATGAAGCTAATATTGATTCCCCATTAATATCCCTTATTACAACCCCAGCCCCCCACTCCCTCCCATTTTTTCAATTTCTCCTCCTTTTATCTTGATTGACAAGTTTCAAAGAATTAAGAAGGAAAAACCAAAAACAAAAAACAAAAAACAAAAAAGGAAAATGGAAATGACAATATTGTTTTATTTTTAAATAAACACAATTCGTCTTGATTTGTGATGGCATGCATGCAGAATAGATCAAACAAACTGAAAAAAAAAAAAGATCAAACAAACTGTGTAATTTGTAAATATATTGCTTAAAGGACAGAAAAGTAGTACGTGATAGTAATATAGTAATTTCGAGTTATGATCCGTTCATTAAGATTTGTCATTAGATAATGGGATCAAAGATTAATATATATATATATATATATATGTATAGACCATACAACACATATACTTTTAGATCTATAATTTTATTTATTATTATTATTTACCAGTCAAACTTGTAACTATCTAATCTAATAATAAGAGATAACAAAAGAAAAAAGTAGAAAGACGATTGATTGATCTAATATTCGTTTTGAAGTAAAATCAATGAAAATATAGCAATCATGTTACGCAATTATCCAGTAGGGCAAGTAGTGCAAGTGCATGGATGTATATGAAATGAGAAGGAAATACCCATATAATGGGCCCATCCATCGACCAAATTATTGGTTTTCGAACAGGAAAAATTATAAAATATAAAAAAAGGACAAAAGATAAGGTTAGAGATCATATGGTATCAGGTGTTGGGGCTAGATTACCTGAACGCGAATGGAAAGGGAGTCATCTGCTGATCTGGATAAATGCTTATCTCAGGTTGCTCTCAATGGATCATGTCAAGTACTAGTCAACTCTTTAAAGACCCGACGACCACATATAAAACCGGACACAATCCCACGATGGCCCCCCTTGGATTACCAAATGGATAATTTGAAATATGAAACAAATATAAGAGGGTAAAGTCGGTTAAATGTATATAATGTTATGCAAAACTTATTATTAAAGATAACTTTGAATTAAAAGATTCTTCATTAAAATATAAGATTTACACAATTTAAACATATTCACAAACAAAATTACAAGATTCGAAATATTTGAAAGTTTGGAACAAACTTCTTATCAGAGAGAAGGAAAAAAAATGCTCTGCCTTCAAATGAAAATTAAGGTCTCTTTTTATAGATAAATGAGCCTTTACAAAAGTAAGTCCCGAAGTAATTCACGGACGAAATAATAAAAAGCAAAAGTATTGGAATGATCAGTACTACTCCATCGCTCTCGTCCTTTAATTTTAATTAATAGATCCTAGTGGGACAAAACGCAATTTTGTCTAGTCTTGTTTGTTTTTTTTTAAAGAACAATGTTAGAGTGAAGTCATACTCATTAAACTCACACACATATGAACGGTAACACGTTACTATTTATGTGTATGAGTGCGGTTTCTTCTAATATTTTCTCTTTTTTAAAATATCACATCACACATGTCATTTCTTTTATTTTCAAATTCATTATTATATATATACTTTAAATTTTTATATAAAATAAAAGAAATAATTCATTTATAAAATACACAATAATAAAATAAAAATTACAATAAAATTAATATTCGAATGATTTTAAATTAGGTTGAGGCACAGATATCTCTCTCTTTTTAAGAAGATTCAAGTTCTTTATAGTTTATAATTTCTCAGATTAATCGGTGCAGCAGAATTCCTCTTGACTTGACTCATTCAAGATATAACAGTTCAATTGATCATCGTATGGCTCAAAACAATCCTGCACAAGTGAATGAACTCAAAGATCTACCAAAAGAATATCTTTCTTTTATTTGAAAAATCTCTCAAAAAATATAAGAAAAATCTAGATGCAAGTATTTTGTGCAATCATTGTGTACCAAATATGACCTGGCAAAACGAAAATGCCACGTTTTGCTTTTTGGTGTGGGATTGATAGTTCAAGCTTTCTATTCTTCTCTTCCATTTCCCCTTTAGTCAAAACTCTCATTTCTCTTCTTCTCCAACCTCTCATCTTCTTCATCTCCAGTCGAGTAAGTCATGCCCAAGGTGTGGTTGCTGCTTACTTATTTTACATTTTGTCTCTCTTTTTTATTTACTATCAAAATGGCTATTTTCATTGGTGTTTCGTCCATTTACCAAACTCCAACACTTAGCTCTATAGAAGGACAACAACAACAACAAGACTTTTGCTTTCGTTATTCTTATCTGTCAAGTCTCACTTCTACAATGTTCTGAAAACGTCAGCAACAAAAAGGAAGAAAAAGAAATATAGATCCTCAGATCTCTTGGTGTTTGGTTGTCGAGAAATTAGTTGTTTGGTTGCCGAGAAACTGTTGGGGAAAAGAAAAAAAATCTTCCAAATTTTATTTCCTTGTACGAAAGTTATGAAAAAAACCAATATTAAAACCGGTTTGAGCTCTCTGATAAATGTCTTGACACATTTAAAATCATTAGGAGAGATATTAGATGTTGTTTGGTTGCTGAGAAAGTGTTAGGGAAAAGGAAAAGAAAATTCAAATTTTCTTTCCTTCTATGATTTGATCTTAAGACTAAAACTAAGACGGAGGACAGATGGAAGGGAAGCCGAATTTGCAATATTGGAAAAGAATAAAAAAATAAAAGAGTGGATGAAACTGATTTTGAAAAATACTAAAAAACAAAATCAGAAGAGATTCTACCAAAAAAAAAAAATCAATCATCCATCTGTAGCAAACGGAGATGATCAAAATGAAAATTTTTAACTCGCTTTTCTTAGTAAAAGGAGACGACGAAGATGGAGTTTTGACTTTTTTCTTCTTTATTTTACTCCTCTTTTTTCTTTTTCTTTTTTTTATATTTTTATATAATATAATATCTGACAATATGTCGTCCACATCAGAAAATGGTGCGCAATAGTTTCCCAACGAAGTAGCACTTCTCATTACTTCATGATTTTAAATTTTTAATAATTAGAGTGGTGTTTGGAGCCGGATGGGTGCAAAATTGAGTTTTCCACCGGCCAATAACAACGTTTCATGTAGGCGTTCCATGAGAAAATAGTTGAACGTGAGGGCACCGAATCATATAGCTAACACGAGTCTTCTCTCTCTCCCTCTCTCTCTCCCTCGCTCGCGCCTCGCTCGCGTATTCCCTTCCCCAATCGATTCTAGCCCTAGCCCAAACCCCCACCTGCATTCCCGAAGCCATCTATTAGAGTTTTTACAAAATTCTGTCTTGGAATGTTTAAGTCGCATCAATTTCCAAGTTGTCTACTGCTTGAATATCAACACATTGAAATCTTTTAGGACCCGTTTTGACTAATTCTCCGCATGAGTTTTCTGATTCAAGGAATCGGTTTGTTCTTTATACTTTCTAATTTTATTTGTCTCAATTTGTTTCTGAATAATACTGATGTTTTGTCCGCATGTCGATGTGATTCTTTGTGGGTTTTTGAAAATTCTTTTTGTTCTGTGACGCATTAGTGATATTTCCGTAGAGACTTACATCTGGGTTTCAAAAATTAAGAAGGAAACTCGTTGTTTTAATTATTTGACTGCTGCTTCGTGAAACTTCGTCTCTCTTGGAGTGCAGAATCTGATCTTGGGTTTTTGAATTTCTTTTGTTCTATCGTCAAAGTTTGATTAGGAGCAGTATTTTACAAAGTTCACATCTGGTTCGAGTATGGGGCTCGGGCTAGGGTTAAGGCTCAAAAATAACAAAAGGAGAGGGAGAGAGAGAGAGAGAGAGGAAGGAGGAGAGGGAGATAGAAGATGATCCGTAGTCATGGGCAGGGGATTCTCTATTATAGGGTTCAAAATACAAACTCATAGAATGTTTAGAGCATCCACGTTGATCTATCAAACAAATCATTAAAATTTAACGAGAAATATAAATTTAATGAGATGTATAATAATTTTATATTAAATTCATCATTAGATTTATCAAAATAATAATATAATAATATTTTTTTAAAAAAATATTTTTAAATTTTTTCTATTATTTTAAATAAATGAGAGAAAGATATCAGAGAAATAAAATATATTAAATAAATGAGTTGAAGGATGAATAATAATCTTTCAAATTTAAAAAATTTGATTACTTTTATTAAACTCATAATTTAAAAAATAAAATTTGATGAGATCAATATAAAATAATTTTTAACATAAATTATCAAATTTATATTTGATAATTGGATGACACTGATAGAAATGCTTTTATACCATATTTTGAACCCATTTTCAACACCCATTTTGTCTGGAGCTTTTTCCTAATAATTAAAAACACAAAAGAGAGAAATGCTAGGCGTACGTAGACTTTTTTTACGTGCAAATATTTACGCATTGCTGCTGACGGCTGTGATGCATTTTTTAAAAATAAAAGAGTTCAAGTATCCAGATTTTTAATTATGATATTTTTTCTTTTTTTAATTTTTATAGTAATATTAAATATAATTTTAAAATGTATAAAATAATTTTAAATATAATTTTAAATTATAAAGAATAATTTTAAAATGTGCGAATCTCATTAGTACAAAATAAAATGATAACTATTGTACATAAAATTTGAAATGAGTAAAAAATAATATTTATAATCGTACAACACAAGTCTTCTTTTTTTTTTTAAAAAAAAAATCTAAAATTAATTTTAAAAATAAACTCGACTTATTTTTAAAAGAAATATACAAAATTTATACATTCTAAAATTAGATATATTAATATTAAAAAAATTATATAACCTGAAAAATTAAAAATAAATAAAAATGAGAGATTTCGATTTATTAAGAAGAAAATAGGTTGCAGTTATAAATAAAAATGAGTTACAATTGCAAATCAAAAGGTGCCACGGCAGTGAGTAAAAACCAGTGCGTAAAAGTTTGCGTATGTGTAGCAGCGCTCAAAACAAAAACAAAAACAAAAAAACCGAAGATGGTAGAAAAAAAAATGGCACATGGCACTGCAGCAAACTTTGAGTGTGGTGAAAACACAGTAACGACGTTCATGGCTGCAGAACGAGCACGTAGGCCTCAACAAATGGAAACTTTGTCTATATATGAAATTCTCTGCCGATCTGTTTTTGGTAAAGTAGTAAAGTTAGCCACGTGACTTGACAGGAAAAAGTTAAGACTTTTGCCCTCGTGCTTTTAGCCTTTTAGGTCCTTCTCCTTTTAGTTGGGGATCGCTAACGTCGATCGAGGGGCACTGGTGGCCGCGATCTATGGAGGGTACTATTTGTTTCGGCGTCAGAAAGGGGGCATGGACTGGGGAGGAAGATATCCTTTTAAAGAAGTGCATTGAGAAGCATGGAGAAGGAAAGTGGCACCAAGTTCCTCTCAGAGCAGGTACTACTTTTTTTAGCTAGACAAGATCAAGACGTACAGTGACTATTTATTTAGTTTGTCTCTTCTTAATTTGGTTGGTTTTAAGTAAGTTCTTTCTTCTTCTTTTTCTTTCGTTCTTTCTTTTTTCCCAGATCAATCCAAGAGAAAAGAAAGCATGTTCTGTTGTAAATAAAGTAATCTTTACTGGATCTTTAGTTAGAGGGTTTTCTTGTTATAAATTTCTTGCAATTTGCAGGTTTAAATAGATGCCGGAAAAGTTGTCGACTAAGGTGGTTAAACTATCTAAAACCCAACATTGAGAGAGGGAATTTCGCAGTAGATGAAGTTGATCTGATGATTCGTCTCCATAAGCTCTTAGGTAACAGGCAAGTATATTAGTTATACTAATTTGATCATTACTTTAAGCCTGCAATTTTATTTGGTGTGATTGATGTTAAGATATAAAATAATAAAATATATATTTTTCAATTAGTTTAAATTTTTATGACAAATACTATAAGAAAAATAGATATTTGTAATATTTTAATTGTAACTATGATGATTATTTTTGTTAAAAATAATTTTTTGTGAGCTTTTTCCTACTTTTTACGATAAAATCTGACGTCGCAAAAAATATGATATCAGAGTAGGTTAATTTATGATCGCTGATAAGCTCTTATGACATACCCACGATGATGGTATTGAAAATACCAACCTACACGTGAGGGGACGAGTTGAGAAGTCACACACGCCTTACGAACAAATTGATCCTACTTTTTATAAGGAGTTAATTAAATTAAATATTATATATATTGAGTCTACCTATTGAGGAGAAGTCTAACCCACAAATAAAATAGAGTATTGAGATATAAAATAATAAAATCTATATTTTTTCATCAGCTTAAACTTTTAAAACAAGTAGTGATTTCATAATTAATTTTTTTTCAATGTTATAAAACTTTATAATGTTTTTTAATTATAAACTATATATGAAAATTAATCAAACTCCTAGTTCAGTTATGTCCGTGTCATGCCATTTACTAGTTTGAGATACTGTAGTTACAAGGTCTTGCGCCCTACCGTACGTATAATTCACTTTTGAATACGGAAAATATAGAAGTTTTAAGACTATATATAAATATATATACATAAACTTGAAATTATGTTTTTTTAAATTTTTATACGCAAAATGGTAAAATAGGTCAACCATTTTCATTTTATTTCATCATTATATATATATTTTTAATTTTCATACAAAATACAACAAACAATTGATCAATCTTTTCAAATTTTTAAAATAAAAATATATTCTGATAATATTTTATTTAACTTTCACTTTATTTGTATAACTAAATGATACTAATTTTTTTATAACCAAAATTTTCATCACAAATTAATTTGCTAAATGAGCTTTGTTACTTATTATATTATCTCCTCACACATTACAATATTTTTATTTAAAAAATATCTTAGTCATAAATAAATTACATAAAATTAGGTTCACAAACTAATGTGGCTTGATATGGTATGTCAAATTTTAAAATTATTTTTCTTGTAAAGTAGATCTAACGAATTTTATAAAATCACATCAGTTTGTGAGTTTATTTTGTATAATCTTTTTGTATATGTGTTCGTAGCAATTCTTTTTATTTTTATTTTTAATTTATTCTTTTTAAAATAATTAAGTGCTTCAACTTATTATCTATATATTATAAGTTAAGGCCGAACAACCAAAATGGCTAGTGGCTGGCAGCAACTCCTTTTGAGTTGAGGCCAAACAACCAAAGTGGATATTGCGGTGTAAGGTTGTGTGGAGTGGGTGAGAGGGCACATGGGGTCACCGTTACAGGGGTGAGGTCATTGGAGAGAGGTGATTTCGATGGTGCGGGCGGTGACATCTTCAGTGGTTAGCGGCGATGTGGGTTGTTCTCTCACACGAAACAGATGGTCTGTTCAGTAGCGTCACCCTATTAATAAACTATATTGATACTGTATTTTGCACTCAAAATCCATTACTATAAGTTATTAATGTTGAAACCACGTAAATATGTGACTTCTTTATTTGCAGCTAGATATTTATTATTAAGTTCTAACAGTGGATAAGGTTTTGATTTTGAACACCCACCACCCAAAAAAAAGATGAGGTGGTCACAAGAACATATTGTAATTTGGACTCTCAAAAAAAAATAATAATAATAATAATGCTACATACAATTATAGATTAGTGTGCAAGTGTCACGCAATCGTTTTGAAAAAAAAAATCTACTATTAAAAAATAGTTTTTTGCATATAAGTCTCATATTTACTCGTTTTAAAAAAAAAAATCGTAGACGCTTGCATTTGCAAATATAATTTCTCTTAAAAAAATAAATTGTCAACAGGCTTGAAGCAATGCGAAAAAAAGCTCTTCAACATGATATTTAATTCCATAATTGGCTGACCGACCAATACTAGTGTCAAGAACTTGATGGTTAAAAAGGCAATAATTCATCTTTAGAATTGGAGCTGATGTTCTACCATATATATATATATATATATATATATATATATATATATATATAAAGAGCCTATCTAACGAAAATTCTTGTTTTAACGTCTATTAAAAATTTCCACTTCAAAATTTATGTTCTTTTAACATCTGTTAAGTCTATTATTCACCGTTCGTGCAATTTAAGTCTATGTACATGCAATTTAAGTATGTATTCAAGTAATTAAAGAAAATAAATAATTTATTAATCTCAATTGGTACAATTTATCATCCACCTCAATGTTTATTGGGAAATGTCAATAAAAACGTGCATGCATCATCACATTTATTGGAAATAATTGTGGGCTGTCTATTCTCATTCCTCCTCCCAACAATCTGTCCAGAAACATGCTTGGTCATCTCGATACCTCGAATCCCTTCCCACTATCACGTCCAAGCAAGCTTGGAAATCAAATCCATTAAATCCATTCATTCCCTGCATGCAATAAATATTATGAACCGTTATATTCACATATTCTGAAGGACGTAAACTCTATATTTATCCTCATTTCCATTCCCATTCCCATCGAAAAGTTTTACAGTCCAGCCATTAGTACCTCCTTTTTTATTTTGTATGCTCTTCTGTTTTATATTTTTTCAAATGTGGTATTCTCTTTTCTGTTTTGTTAATTTTTTGTTTACTTCATCTTCCATTTTGTTATGAAAATCTTATACTATGAATAACAAAACAAAACAAAGTATTGAATGAAAACAAACTATTATAATATTTTATTGTTCTGATGTTTTCTTCTGTTTTGTTTGTTCATTAATTATTTGGTATTGTTTTATTATTTGGTATTCAAATAGCTTATACTTTCAAATAACAAAACATATTTTCTATATTCTTCTGTTTTGTCATTTATCTGATATATTTTGTTTTTTCCTGTAGGACAATACACTAAAAAGGGTGACATCGTTTTATTATTTGGTGATTTCTTTCAGAGCTGCATTCTTGATTTTTATTTTTGTAAAGATATATTATTATCTGGTTGTAATATATTGTTTTATTCCTGGTTGTATTATTATTAGGTTTGTAAGTTTTTTTTCCTGTTGTCAAATTTTGTATGTTTTTCTATTTTGTTATTTCTTCAAATCTGATTTTTTGTTTTTTTATTTTTTTTTACTCAATCTCCAAAAATGTAACCAATGTTATTTCAGTAAGCTACATATACTCTTTGAAACATTCTCTTATATGTTTATAAACTGTTGGAATATATAAAATGGAGAATTGCTCTAACGCTCATGGCTGGACAATTTTATGTATTTGATCTATGCTAATGGCTGGACACTTCTGAGTTTCATGATTGTGCTGATTTTGTGGTTTATTTATTTGCTCTATGCTCATGGCTGGACATTTTTTTTTATTTGATCTATGAGTTTTCAGTGGGGCAAGTGTCATTGTGCGGGTCCGATTGTTTGCGAATTTCTGGGTGATATTGATGGCTTATCATGATTATGATGACACCCCATTTGTCAAAAATTAGGATCCAGATTTTAAACCCCCATTCCACTTATTTTATAGATGTGTGTTTGATAGATATGGAGAGCTCATTCTAGGACAACATTATCTAAGAATCAATGGTCATAAGTGATAAGTTATATGATAAAATATTTTATTAATTAAAAAATGATTCACCCTCTGTTTTTGTTATAATTATTTTTTCTTAATACATCTTTGTATAATATTCATCTTAGATTATGTAATCAGAATACTAATGCAATGAAAAGTTTTCTCCATCTTCTGTTAAAATTTTAATTTCTATAAATTTTTATCGTTGTCGATGATGTGGAGAACCAAATGGTTACATTGTGGCCTCTATTATTTGTAAATCCTTACTGTTGGTGTTAATACCCGATATCAGTTTCACGGTTTGTCTTTCTTACATTTTCAAGAATTATATTTTCTTTCCTCAATGAATATATTTTTCATTCCATAGGAAATAAAAAGGAACAAAATAAATCATGCAACTAAAGAAAATGCCAGATCATTAAAAGAAAAAAATAACGAGCACGTATCTAAGAATCGAGTTTGGATTTTTCTGACTTGCGATTTTTTAGATGGGAAATCCTAGCTCTGCAGAAAACAAAATAATAAGTTAGGATATACAATAAAAATGGATCTAGGTGGATAAAATAAAGAGAAGATTTTCTGATTTAAACTAAAATGTCTAGATCTGAAAACCTTAACCCTTACATGATATTTCAAAGGGGTAGAAAAGGAGAATGAGAGAGAAGCAATGCTTCAATCTTGCGGGTTAGGCCGCGAGAAGCGGCGCTGCAAACTTGTGATTAGAGTTTTGGCAAGGGGAGAAGAGAAGAAGGGGAGAGAAGAAGTAGGAAGGGAGTCAGAAAACTAGGGTTGCGGCTCGGGGAGGGAGAACAATGTAGTCATATCTTCGTATATATAAATTATAAAAAACAATGTCGTTTTATGATTTCAGTCGGCCAAAACTAAAGGCCAACGTGCTAGTCCCAACACAACTCACAAACCAGCCCAAAAAAATACTAAATCTCTCCATTTTTATGTCAAGGACACACACGACCAGATAAAATAAACACACATCGAGCCCAATTGAAAATTAAAACACCCACAAGTCTTAAGGCCCAATCAATTTCCTTTTTTTAAAAAATCCACTGTATGTTAAATTATACAATAAATTTTGAAATATTTATTTAAAAAAATTATAATAAATTATAATAATTTTAATAAAAAACAAATTTTTAGATATGTTAATTTTAATGATACACAAATGGTTTAATTCCATTCATAAAAATTTATTTTTATTATATGATTAAATAATTTAATTCTTTAAAAATTATTTAAACGAATGTGATGTAGATTCTTTATACTTTTCAAAAGAAGAAACAAGAAATATTTTATTGAGAAACAAGAAACATCTTGAGAGGGATAAATGACATGGATACTTCCTATATATTTCAGGCATGCCTACACCTAATGTTCAAAAAAACAGCCCAAATATATAATTATCCTCTAAAAAATCATATTAGCAAGTTCTATCTATGCAACTATTTTACTGTTTTAAGTAATATTTTTGTATTATAATATATAAAAGTAAGTAATAACTATCATCTATTTAACTATGATTACTCATCAAATATTTATTACAATTTGCATTTTTCTCCTTCTATATATTATATTATTGATCAAAATTTACTTTTTTTCTAAAAATCATATTATTTTTTAAAATTAATCTCATATATAAACTAGACGAATGTACTTTGCACGTTACACCTACCTAGTCTTAATTAATATAGCTATTTCCTCCTCCTTCTTATATTATTGTTTTGAACTCAACATAACTTTATTCATAAATGATAACCAATACATTATTTTTTTAGATGAATACAGTTTTTAATCCAATCTGGATCATCTTCTAACCACACATGAACCTCCTCCTCACAAGCAAGAGCACGTCTAGCTAATCTGTGTGCTATCAAAATTTCTTCTATGGGGACATAATGAGTCTTCGATCTTGATCTTCCACTTAGTACTTGATTTATATATTTAATTGTATACTCCTATCTTGGAAAAAGTAGATCTACTCCATCCATAAGTACTTCTACAGACTATATTTTTTAAAAATTTTTTAATATCTTTTTTAAAAAAATTAAATAGATTCTTCTTAAATTAATTAATTTATATTTATTATTCATATATCAATTTTTTTCATAAAAGAAAATAAAGATAAAAATTAAAAAAATATAATATATAAAAATTGTATAAATAGTAAAAAATTGTGTAGGTGCGACATGTTTGCCTGAAAGCCAGCCGTCATTTTTTTAAATGCTATTAACACAGCAATAAGCACAAAATCTGAACATGAGTACCAATAAATCCGTGCAAGCTTTCCCTTTTTATATATATATTATTTTTATTTAAAATCTTTAAAAAAATTATATTATTATTTATATTTTGTTGAAAACTTTAGAAAAGTTAGTATTGGATCTTGTCTTTAATTAAATAATAATTAAGAAATATTAGATGAAAGTATCAGAGATTTAAAATAAAAAATTCATCTATATCTGAACGCTATTTAGAAAAGTAAACATTTACAAATATCTTAATACACAAAAAAAATATTAATTTTATTTTAATTATTTATTTTCTAAAAAAAATATATCGCATTTTGAACACGAATAATAAACTGTCATTACCTTTTGAAGATACGAGACAGTTACTTTATGATTTATAATAATAGTAAAAATAATAAATACAAGTTTTAAATATATAAATAATCTTCTTCATTTTATTTTGATGAGACTATATTATTACAAAAATTTTGAATAAAATTTATATATTTAAAATTTATATCTAATATTTTTTTTTTAAAAAAAAAGAAAAAAAATGGCACATGACGCTACAGCAAACGTCGAAGTACGGATCAGTATGTGGACAACTAGTTGCAGTCTTACAGTGTGGCGAAAGCTGAAACACACGTAAAGTTTGTGGATGCAGGAGCTGCACGTAGGCCTTTACCAAGGGAAACTTGCCTATATATGGAAAACTCTGCCGATCATCACTTCTAGTAAAGAAGTAGTAAAGTAATATTCCACGTGACTTAAAAGAGGAAAAAGTTTAAAGACTTTTGCCCTTTTAGGTCCTTTCTCGAGGGCACACACTGGTGGCGATCTATGGAGGGTACTATTTGTTTCGGCGTCAGAAAGGGAGCATGGACTGGGGAGGAAGATATCCTTTTAAAGAAGTGCATTGAGAAGCATGGAGAAGGAAAGTGGCACCAAGTTCCTCTCAGAGCAGGTACTACTTTTTTTAGCTAGACAAGATCAAGACGTACAGTGACTATTTATTTAGTTTGTCTCTTCTTAATTTGGTTGGTTTTAAGTAAGTTCTTTCTTCTTCTTTTTCTTTCGTTCTTTCTTTTTTCCCAGATCAATCCAAGAGAAAAGAAAGCATGTTCTGTTGTAAATAAAGTAATCTTTACTGGATCTTTAGTTAGAGGGTTTTCTTGTTATAAATTTCTTGCAATTTGCAGGTTTGAATAGATGCCGGAAAAGTTGTAGACTAAGGTGGTTAAACTATCTAAAACCCAACATTAAGAGAGGGGATTTCGCAGTAGATGAAGTTGATCTAATGATTCGACTCCATAAGCTCTTAGGTAACAGGCAAGTATAGTACTGCTTTGATCATTTCTTTAAAACTGCTATTTTTCAGGTGTGGCTGTTTTTTTTTTTTTTTTCAATGCTCTAAAACTTATTATTATTATTTAATTATAAACTATGAAAATGAATCAAAATCCTAATTAAGTTATGACATGGCAGAGAATCCCGCGTCATGTCATTTACTATAGTAGAAAAGTCGACGTGCCTACTGTATCATGTATTTTTTCAATATGGTCAAAAAATATATAGAAGTTTGAGATCACTATATATATATATATATATAAAACTTGAAATTATTTTCTTTTTGAAATTTTTATCTGCAAAATGAAAAAAAAAAAAACTCTTGGATCTCGTTTGATTTCAAAACTCATCTCATTATTTTAATTTTTTAAAATTTTTATATAAGATGCATAAAAAATTCTACTTTTTTAAGTTTTAAAATAAAAATAATATTAAAAATATATTATAATAATATTTTATTTAATTTTTATTCCATATCATATGTATAATCAAATGATACCATTTTTTTATAACCAAAATCACGATCACGGCTGAATTTTACACATGACTATAGATATAGATATTTTTATTTTTATTTTTTAATTTATTATTCTTTTACTAAATATATAATATATAGATAATGAGAAAAAAATATGTTTAGTGTGAGGTATCATGAGCTGGATCCTCATGATTAGTTAGAAGAATAAAATTTCTTTATAAATATTCTACGAAATCGTTTTTCTTGTTTTAATCAAGATTACTTCCATCTTGTCGGGACGCTTCCCCAATTGACTAACCACGCACCCACGATCTCCAATACAAGTCTTTTCTATCTATCCCTTCAATTATCTTGATCAACAGGCCAAGAAGTCTTAGGGCATCATGCTTAATTAAGTACGAAGAAGAGGTGATAATTCTATTCGACCAGTAAAATATTGGTTTAACTTTAATATATTTATTGAATTTTGAAAATGAGAAAAAAATATTATAAATTTAAAATCTTGTTTGATTATATTAAATAATATAATTTTTTAATTAAAAATATTGTATTAATTTTTTTTTTTGTATTTTGTTTATAATTTTAAGAAAATTATAATGATAAGATTATAATGATTAAATGAAAGAGTTTAAAATTTGAAATTAGAAAGTATTTTATGTTAAGCAATTTTTTAGAAGATAATTACGTTTTCGATTCATCATGTTCATTTTGTGCAGATGGTCACTGATTGCTGGTAGACTTCCAGGAAGAACACCGAATGATGTGAAGAATTACTGGAATACACACCTGCGTAGGAAGTTGATTTCTCCCATTTATGTAGACGTGGAAGAAAAGGAACAAAACATGATCGTCAAAAACAAAGTAATAAAACCTCAACCTCGGACCTTCTGCAGAAAAGTATCTCCGTTAAGTGGGAAGCCTGGTACAATAAATATTAAAGAAAAGACATTCCAACCAAAAGATGATATTATTGCTACAAACGATATGATGTCTTCAACGTTGATGCCGTCAGATAATGACAATAGGATGAAATATTGGTTGGAATGCTTGTTAGATGACAAGGAGGCGAGTGATGAAATAGCCACATCATGCGCATTGAATACAGGCCGGTTTGATGAAGATCAGCTGAATACTCAGATTTGGACGGACAACGAAATAGCTTCGACAGCAAAAGTGGGGGGAACTTTTGATATTGATCAGGATGGCTTCAGTTCCAACTTCTCTTTCGACGCGAGTGATCTTTGGGATTTTCTCAATACGAAATAATTAAAAGTCTTCATGATCAGCTTTAATTTCTTGCTATATATTATCTCTGTCATGTACCTCATCTCGATCGATCGAGCTGCTTTTAATTACGAACCTTTTTTTCCCTAAGCATTAATGGATGTGTGCTATACAGCTTCCTCTCTCTAAGACGTCATAAATAACAGCCTCCAATAAATTTGTTAACAGCCATTTTTAATGTAGTACTGAGGCTTTATCATGTAAACTATTTCTTTTAAAGTTAATCCGCTACGTTTACCTCTACAAAATCTTCATCTCCATTCAACCACGTATGCATTTGAAGTGCCTAATTTATAGTTCTCTGGACGTAGCATTAGTTCTCGAGGGATCGATCTCTGGACGTAGCATTAATTCAACGTGTACGTAGGCGCTTCAATGCTTCATGCATGGAGCCTGGAGGGTCTTTTGCCCTGCCAAAAGGGGCATGGACTGCAGGGGAAGATGAGCTTCTCAAAGATTGCACTAAGAAGCATGGAAAAGGAAAGTGGCACCAAGCTTCTCTCAGAGCAGGGTCACTACGAGAAATAAGGATTTTTTCAACGCTTGAAAAGTGTTGCAAAAAGTCTTTTTTAAAATATCGGAATTAAACATTTGCGATATTTTTTATGCTACCGCACGTTGGACGCCTTTGAAATGCAACTTTTGCGTTTATGCATCATTTTTTTAAAAGTGACGCTGAAAAATGTTTATTTGCGGCGCTACATAAACGCCGTAAATAATTACCTAGATGCTGCAAATGGCCTCTCAAAATGGGCTTGGAAAAGCCGCGAAAAGGCATTAGCGGCACTTTAATTGAGGTTTTGCGGCGAATTTAAGTCGCCGCAAATACTCTTTTTCAAAAATTAAAAAAATACCAGTGAAATTGTATATAGCTTTTATAGCCATTCAATTTCACTGGTATTTTTTTAGACTATAAAGCCTAAAACACACAAAAATATCTTACAAAACATTATAAATATATACACTAAGATTACTGACATCATTACACTATCCATCTAAATATAGACATCATTAATTCTTCATGTAAGATTATTGAGTCAGCACAATGCAAAAGTACTGGAGACACTAAAATGGTGTTGGAGACACTAATATATATCAGTGTAGAAGGAATATATATTGCGTGCATTAGGCCTGTTCATCCGAGCCGGGTTGTACCCTGCCCGGTTTAAAATTTTATTTATTTCTTAATATTTTTGAATTTTTTTTTAAAAATAGTTAAGGAAATTTTAAATTCGGGTTCCGGATTTGAGAATCCGGAACCCGGATGAACACCCCTAGCGTGCATATATTCATCCAGGAACAGAACACAACAAAATCAAATTGACATGAAAATTAAAAAAAAAAACAGAGAGAAAAACCATAACAAATGACACTAATATACACCAAATTTTTAGAGGTGATGTGCAAATAATAATACAGCATTTTCCTTGGCCGGATGAAGCTTAAAAGGATCCAAGGTATATAATATACACCAAGTTTAAGTTATATGCATGAAGCAAAATTCTTGATTTTCTTTAAGAATAAATCTTTATTTATAACAGAAAAGGCACAACACAAGTACATAGTGGGTGTATAATAGAGACACCTATTCTGGAAAGTGAAAAAAAAGATTTTATACGAATAAAGGTTTATTAGATGCAGCAATGACAATTAATGAAAGATATAAGGTGACAATTAATTGAAAACTTGAATTATTAGAAACACAAAGGACACCAACAATAGATGAGAAACCATAACAGTGGAGAATAATAACTAAAGATATAAGGTGACATTACAATTTACAGTGGCTGACCTTATATTTTGAGCAATGCACCCATCTTGATAATGTGACTATCTATATTTAAGATGTAAAAGACAGCTCAGACTCATTATGTAAAGTGCAGAATAACTTATGTAACAATGCTCTTATATGTTTGTAATAAGTAGAATAGAAATAATAAAGAAATTAAGAAGCCACGTGACAACAGATTAATGGCTAATATGTCTTTGGTAATAACCTTCGATTATATGGAAGTAGCAGGATAGTCCAAGGCTAGCAGTTCGAAATTTTCACTTCCATGCTCATCAAGAGCACTTCATTTAACTAAAAAAATCACATGGATGTAGCTATAAATAGGATTAAAAAAAACATAATCTGATGTTAACACACATGGATGTAACTAAAAGAATTTAGCCTTTGTTACCACACAACTTTCCCGTTTCCAATAAAGAGCAAAAGAAATATTACAATAAACCTTGAGCAATAATCCAATAAGCAAAAAACTGCATTGTATAGAATGGATCTGTTAGCACTAGTCTTCTAGTTCAGAAAAATCCGTAGTTGATTTCACCATAATTGTACCAACTGATACGCAAGATGCAAAATTTACAATATCCTTTCCAATAGAAAATTGTAAGATGTAAATAATGATTCTAACCAAGAAAAATGGAGGCAACATAATATATTTAATTTACCCAGCCCTTCCAGTTAGCATATATTTATCACATGAGGCACGTCTTTGGAATCTTCTTGTCATAAGTATTCTTTTTGAAGGATGTCAAATTCCATTTTAGCCTCCTCTAGTTCTTACAATATATTTAATTTACACAATAACAACGTAGAAGCTTGGACGAAACAGACAGTACCATCAGTCACCAAGGCTTACCAAGACCTCTTCATCTATTTTTCTGGAGAAGATATCAAAGTACGATTGAACAGAAGTTAGAAACACACTGTCATTTACACAATGACCTGATATGTTTGTTTGTGTTGGGCTTTCAGACATAAATAAAGTTATTATATTGGGGTTTCACAATTTCATTTACACAAAGGAAGAGATAATATCCCCTGAACACTTGGCCAATGATAATTAGTCTAAAATTGTTAATTTGGTGCTAAAATTGAGCAAAAGAACCTCCATTAAAAGTTATCGAAGAAGAAAGGATTAAAGAAGTCAAAACCTTCAAATTCCATTTGCTATTTCTAAGTAGGTCACTGGTGCTAAAACAGAGTTCCAAGCTAATTGATGGACGATTATCAGCGCCGATGATGGAATGCCCATGGCCAGTCACTCGAAAACTCAAGATTTTTGGACAAAGACTTTAGCTTTTGTATGGGGAGGGAGCGACAACCCACACGATTTGCAGAAGGAGAAACCAATGTGAGTAGATTGAGTGACTTGGAAAACTAGGTGGGTGGATTTACAACTCAAATGTAAGCACATTCATATGTCCTTGAAGGTCATGCTTTCACAAATTGTTTGACAAAATTTAATTATGACAACCCTAATGCACAATTTTTGAAAAGAAACGAGTGGGGATGAAGGAGGAGAAATACCTGTGGTGCGTGAAATAGAGTCCCAAGCTAATTGATGGACGATTATCAGCACCGATGATGGAATGCACATGGCTAGTCACTCGAAAACCCAAAATTTTCCGGCAAAGACTTTGGATTTTGTATGGGGAGGAATGACGACTCACACTGCGGAAGGAGAAACCAAAGTGAGTAGACCGAGTGACTTGGCAAACTAGGGTGGGTGGATTGGAAGGTAGGCGACAATGACGATGAAGAGAAATCGACATGGTCGCTCGTGATGGTGAAGGAGGAAAATGGGTGTGGGAGTCGATTGGGATGGTGAAGGAGAAAATTGGGAGAAGGGGGGAAAATAAAAAATTTCAATTGTTTTTGCGCTCCTGGTTTTGTTCTTGCGACGTAGGCACCCTGTCGCTACATTCTTTTTTCTAAATGCGACGTCGTAAATTGTCGCGAAATATTTTATAAATGCCGTACAAAACACAATTTAGGCCCGCTTATCAATTTCGTATTAAAAATTAGTGGCGATAAGGAAAGTGCTGCAAATAAGCTATTTTTGCAGCGATTTCTTTTGCAACATTGTCAAAAACGCTGAAATACACCTATTTTTTTGTAGCCGGTATTGATCTGGTACTACTACTGCATGCATGATTTTTTATCACACTACAAAAATAAATTGATATTTGTGAGCAATTAATTAAGGGTGACGCTCCTGATCGGTCGGGCTGCAGTTTGTGAGAAAAGCAGCCAGCCAATTATAGGTTGACACGTATTAAGCCCATAATCTTCATATGAAATTGCCCGCATCTGATTTCTTTTTTATTTCATCTCTTCGACTCTTTCATTTAGCTTCTCTGTTCTTCGAAGTTGTCTTAGCGTGACTCCTGTTCTTCCAAGCATATTTCGACGCCGATTAAATTGAACAATTCCGGCGTTGACATCAAACCAAAATTAATCCAAAATTAACTAAAATCAAACCAAAATCAACTGTCGTCGTTGAGATGGATGCACATCACCTCCGGTGATCACCACAGAAATCATATCCCCTCTGGCGATGCGAACTCCCATGCCCGATCACCACAGAAATCACATGAAGCCATTAAACATCACAAACACCAAATATCAAATTCATAAAACTTGCAGAAACCCTAAGAAATCACAAGTCGGCATTGGGAAGAAAACCAAACCGCTCCGTGCGAAGGGGGGACTCCATGCGAGAGGGCGGCTCTGTGAGAAGTCTGCCAGAGCAAAACCAGAGGCAGCGGTGTGCCGCCGGTGAGGTTTACTGACGCCAATTCGTGAATTGTGATTGCCTCCGTTGTTAATGCCGAAAATCATGGGAGAGGACGCCAGTGTCTTTGCATAGGGGTGGGGGAAAAATATTTACTGTAATGCGACCGAAGGGACGCCACAAGCTCGACGAAAACGATAGGCTGAGTTCGACGGCGACTGAATAGGGATTTGTGGGTGACGACGATTTTGGGTTTTTATTTTTATTTTTTTTGAGCAAATATGCTATTCATAGGAAAAGAAGATAATACAAAGTAGCATTACAATTTATAAGGTTACAGACCAAATAAAACTAAAACAAGAATCTAAATCAAGCGCCAGACTAAAACCAAGCGATTTTGGTTTGAATACTATTATATGTTATTTATAATATTCATAAATGTTAATTATTTATATATATTATTTAGTATGATGTATTATTATATTAAATACTATTATATTTTGATAATACTTATAATGTATAGTATAGTTAAATTTGCATTTGTGAGTATTAAAATAACAACATCTATTATATTCGATTATATATTATAATACTAGTATAATATTTAATAGTTATAACTTATTTTGTACTAACTACTATAATATGTAGGACTATTATATATAGTATAGTAACTATAATATCTAATACTCTATAACTATAAATTTGTAAATATATAATTATTTTTTTAAACTATGAATATAGTGGTATATAATTATTTATTATTTAGTATGAAACTGGTATAATAATATTATAGCACAATTTTTAATTATTTATATATATTATTTAGTATCAAAGTATTATAATATTATTTAGTGTATAATTATTAAACATAATATATAATTACTACTATTATATTAATATATTAAAGACTTTGATAAATTTTTAATAGTTATAGTACTACTATAACATATAGTATAGTTACTATAACATATAGTAGTGGTAATATATATTAGTGGCAAATCTATAATCATTAATCTATAAAATTATATTTTATAACTATTAATTTATAAAATATATATCACCTTTTTTTATAAATTAATAATTTATAACTATTATCTATAATATATAGTACTACTATGACTTATAGTACTACTATAACATATAGTGCTACTATAACTTATAGTATAGTAACTATGATATATAGTAACGATAATATATAGTAGTGGTAAATTAATATATAATCATTAATTTATAAAATAATATTTTATAACTATTATTTTATAAAATATATATAATTTTTTTTATAAATTAATAATTTATAACTATTATCTATAATATATAGTACTGCTATGACTTATAATACTACTGTAACATATGGTGCTACTATAACTTCTAGTAAAATAACTATAACATATAGCAACGATAATATATAGTAGTGACAAATAAATATATAACCATTAATTTATAAAATACCTATTCCAACATATAGTACTATTATAATTAAATTATATTAATGAAATATTTACAAATTATACTTCCACAGGCCCGACTAAAAAATTACGTGTATTTTCAAATTAAATGGTCACATCACTAAATTTTCAAATTTAGAAATTTGATATTTCATTTAATGATTAAGTTTTCTAATTGGTTATTTTTTCTTGTTTATAAAATTCATTTAAAAATAGTCATATTCATCACTACAATGAAATTTGGATAGAAAAATCTTATATAATTATTAAATAGTGGGAGTATCCATTGCACTCATAACCATTTGTTCAATGATAAAATGATTAATTTCTTTAAAAGAAAATATTGGGAGCATCCAACACTCATTACACACACTCACATAAATAGTACATATGTACTGTTTACGTGCACTGTTCATATGAGTGTGTGCAATGAGTGTTGGATTCTCCATAGCATTGCTCTTTATTTAAATCACATCATGAGTGCAATGGATACTCCAAAATAATGAATACTCTCAAGATTTTCTCAATTATTAACCATAATAGTTGACCATAATAGTTAGTATTAGTATACATTAATAAAAGTTATATTAACATATATATTAATATATTAAATACTTTATTATATTAGTTATAACCTATAGTATATTAAATTAACATTGTTAATATTCAAATAACAAAATCTACTGTATTCATAATATATTATGAATACTAATATAGTTTGGACTATACATATTACTTAATAGTTATAGTATTGGACTATAGTACTACTAGTATAATATTTAATAGTTATAACTTATAGTACTACTATAATATATAAATTAATTATGGACTATACGTATTATTTAATAGTCATAGTATTGGACTATTATACTAACTACTATAATATATAGTACTACTATAACTATAGTATATAGTACTATTATATATATTACTATACAGTTAAGTTAATTATATTATATATTACTATATAATTAAGTTAATTATATTATATATTACTATATTATATTAATATATACGACTATTTATAGCTATTAATTATTTATAGCTATTACTATTATAGTTAAATTAATTATATTAGTATATAGTATTATATTAGTACATTAATATAAAATACTATTAACTATTAGTTTATAGTATTTATAGTATTAATTATAATAGTATCAATTATATTAATACTTTAACTATATTAATATATAGTACTATTAGTACTATAAATTAAATTAATGAATAATGTTTACTATAGTATATCATACTAGTATATATATTAGTAATAACTAATATTAATATAGAACTATATAATTAAATTAATGTATAGCTATGAAGTATATTATATTATTATAACTATAGCACTATATGGTACTATAGTACTTTTTAGTATTACTATAAGTAAATTATATTTATAGCTATTAACTATAGTATATAGTGCTAGTACGATTAAATTAATGAATCATATAGTACTAGTATATTCATTAGCATTAATTAAATACTATATAATACTTATTATATTATATTACTATATACTACTATTATAATTAAATTATATTTATAGCTATTAAGTACAGTTAAATTATATTTATAACTATTGACTATTTATATTATAACTATTAAATCATATTAAATTTATAGCTATTTAAAAATTATATTTACATATTATTTTAACTATAGTTAAAAAAAATCAATTTTAAAATTAAAAAGAGATCACTTTTATATTTAAAATTATAATACTATATTTTTATCTATTAAATATTAAACTGCCACGATAATAAATTTTCAACATTTTAAATTTTGATCTCTTATTTAGCTTAATAAAAATAATTGAGTATTTTTTTTCCTGTTTTAATTAGTCATTCAAAAAATCCACTTATATTGAAGAGTCACATTCATAATTATTTACAGTTATTGGACAAAAGAATCGAATGTATGATATGAACTGCCATGTTTCAAAAAGGCACATTTATAATAAACAATATTTTTGTTATTCACTGTTACAATAACTATTTGGATTACAAAAAGTATCAGCCACCAATTTACTTCAGTGTAATTCTGTATCATTCCCTCTAAACAAAATTCAAAAACTTCACAACCATCCTGAAAAATGAGAAAAATTAGTTTACAAGATGTATTTCAAACATATAAATTCTGAAAGTATTTTTGAATATTGTCCAAAGCAAACCTTCATCAGTTCTCCAAGTTAGTGTGTAGGTGGCGCAGATTCAACATGTGTCTCAGATGTAGTACCAATATTCCTACATAAATATTGAATAATAAAAACACAATAACATATTGATAATAATAAATAAATAAAAATTAATTAGCATTAAAATTAATTTAAAAACCAACAAATTAGTTCGCTGGATCGCAGGTAGCTCATGTTGTAAAGGTGTCTCAGATATACCCCCAATATTCCTACATAAATATTGAACAATAAAAACACAATAAGACTTTGATAATAAACATGCCGCAAATACAAGAAAAAAATACAAACACTTTGATCATAAAAAAATAAAAATCAAAAATAAAAAAATAAACATACAATACCTAGCTGAAGGACAATGGTTCCTATCATGCCCTTCGTTTTTACAAATGCCACAACGTCTTTTCTTAGTTGGTTGGCTCTCTTTTGGGTTTTGTGATCTTTTTGATTTTGGGCGTTCTTTTGTGGGTACTCTTGGTGGATCATGCACTGTTTGAGTCAAGTTCGACTGAATTTGGCTTATTGGTTGATCACCATCAGGGGCTGGTTTAACTTCTTGTAAACGTTGGGCATGTGCATCCATTTCAAGCAATTCTTTGTGAACGTTCTCCAACGCACGTGTGAAATACTTGTGCTTTTCTTCTGATTGTGCTGCAAGTTCGACAATGTCATGTAACTGTATCATTGACTTGCTTTTTCTCATGGACACCTCATCTTGCACGTCCTTCGCTAGCCAATCGGGAGATGGTATCTCGGGAATGGGTTGACTTTTAGCGTTAATAGTCCATCTCTCTAAAATATAATGTTCTGGCAATTTATTTAATCTAACTTTTTTGCCTAAAACACATAAGATATGCCTACAAAGAATCCCCATAAATTCCCACATATGGCATGTACATGTAACATCATCACTATCCACTGTCACATGGTAATGAGGTGTCTCTCTGTCATTAGCTATCACTTCATAAGTCTTTACCTCATCATTTGCATACAGTTTTTTTGCGTGGTACTGTAAACTACTGAATAACTCATCTTGGAATTTCTTGAAAGACTTTCTAGTATAAATGGATGCTGCCTCCTCTTCAATTTTAAAGGGTGTTTTCATAATTGGCTGTGTCGAACCCGTCTGAACATCCTTAAGCTTCTCCTTCAAATAACGTGCATCTATGGCTTTTTCATAATGATGCACAAAGTTGCTGATCATAGTGCTTGGCCGAACATAATCTTTAAAAAATTTATTAATGCTTTCACTCCTCTGAGTTGTTGACATGCCAGCACAAAATGTAGTACGAAAAAAGGCAGGCACCCACTTATCCCGCCGTTCATAAAGGTTTTGCAGCCAAGTATTTTCAACAAGCTCATACTTCATCATAACCCGTGCCCATTGTTGCTCGAACTCATCCGTAGTAAGTGTTTTATGAATGCAATGGTTAAACTCGTTCCCAAAGTCCGAAAATTTGTTATATACATGGGCCAAGTGTTCAGGGAATTTTTGTAAAATGTGCCACAAGCACAACCTATGAGTTGTATTCGAAAAAACCTCCATAATTGCCTTTGCCATTGCCTTGTCATCATCCGTAATTATCGTCGAAGGGGCACGCCCAAGCATTGCTATATGCCAGGTTCTCAATAACCATGTATATGATTCTGTCGTTTCATTAATTAACAAAGCACACCCAAACAAAATTGTCTGATGATGGTGATTAACTCCAGAAAATGGCACAAATGGAAGCTTATAGACATTGGTCAGGTAAGTGGCATCGAACGTAACAACATCCCCAAAATATTAGAACGCAGCTCTTGCACGCGCATCGGCCCAAAAACAATTGCCCATAGATCCGTCATTACCAACTTGCATGGAAAACACAAACCCAGGCTCGTTGCGTTGTCGCTCTTGAAAATAATTATATAGTCTTTGTGCATCCCCCTCTTCTTCAAATATCTTTCTCCGTTCGCTTGTCACAAAATTTTCTACATCCTTACCAATACAACCGACACTAAAAGTACCACCAGAATCTTTTTCTAATACCGACATTATTTTTCTTGTCGGTACACCAGACTCATTCAAAGTCCAAATCAAGTTTTTTTGAGCTTTAGTAACTCCCCTATGTCCACGGAGGAGGCTAGTACTTCTAGGGCTGAATAATACATGATTATGTCCAGCGCAAAATTTGTTGACTATCCATTTTTTTCCTTTTTTCTTTATTCCCATTATTGCTTTACATCCGATCTTTGTCTCATCAGCTTCTGGCCTTACTCGATCTTCGACATTCACTCTTACTGGCCGGTGGCCTTGTCTTGAGCAAACATAGTCTACTACACAAAGACTTTTATCTTCTTTCGATCTTCGGGTATGATTAGTCCGGATTGAAAATCCTGTTCGCCTTGAATATGCCTTGTAGAATACTTGGGCATCCTCGACTGCCTCAAATTCCATACCGATGAATGGCTCAGGCGGACTGCTACTAGATGAGGGAATCACATTCACTCCAGCTTCGACATTGACCCTATCGTCAACAGGAACCTCATCACTGACATTCACCTCATCATCGACATTCACGCCACATTGAATGTCACTTTCAAACCGATCTTCGTCACTATCAAGATTATAAACTGATACCTGCCAAAAGAAAAAAAAAACATGTTAAATATATATAATATTATTCAATTCAACACATAACATGATCAATCTTTGTTGTCAGATTCAAAGCATAAAGTGCATTACAAGTGCTTGTTCATATTGGGTCGGGTTAATATGAATTGATGTTAGTGTATCTTCACTATCTAACAATGGGTTGTGGATGCTTCTCAATGCCACAGATTCTCGAACCAGATTTGGGGCACAAAATGCACACGCATTACTCTCATTCCGTATGTCTTGGGCAATTGGCAATAAATCAAAACTCCTGCATATTGTGCTCCATTGAAATTTATGTGTGCTAAAGGGCTGGTGGATAGTGTGTGCCTAAATGTTGTATTTAGACTGAAATCAAACCCGAAAATAATCAGACTAATAATTTTATTATGGCCTTCATATGGATTGTTCTTTCCACATTCACTTAGAATAATTTCAGAGTTATGATGTCTTTACAAGTCAATTATGTCCAAAATGAGGTATTCCATTACAATTTACAAACGCCCTAATCCTAAATGACAGCACCTACTATGCAAAATCTGGTTTTATGCCTTTTGCTATATGTTAGCATTTAAGGGCTCTACTGTTACCAAAAACATTGCACCACATTAGATTATGTTAATAATTTAGTTAAATGAGTAATGTTGTATATAAGTTCAGAAAGTACAAACTTTTTGATAAAAGGGAAGCTCGCTATAATTAATTTGTTTAAATATTCTCCTAGTGCTATTTGTTTGACTAGTGCAACTAATTAATAAACTGATGTCTCATTTTCATGATCGTACGTGTACTACTTGATCTTTAGGTAAATTTTTTTTTATTGATGAAAAATTTAAAGATTGAACACATGAATATGACTGAATTATAATGGTAATATAGTAGTATTATGTGAACTTTCTAATGTATATTTGCATTTTAAGCTACATGATAGAATAGCAGTATTATGTGAATTTTCTCTGTTAATAAAAAGGAAAGAATAACATTGTTTCTCATATGGGTTTGTCATGATAGAATAGCATTGCTGCATGATAGAATAGCAGTATTATACGAACTTTCTCTGTTAATAAAATTTATAAAATAGCATCGCTGCTCACATATGAGTTTCTCACAATTTATATTCTGCAAATATCATTACTTGAGCAAAACTCTGAACCAAAATTGCAACGGACCTAGAATAGAATCACAACTAAAGACCTCATTTGGTGTGATCAAATGATAACCCAGCCAAACCCAATGACAACGTGTGCCTTGCTTTCACATCCATGACCAATCACTATTTCACCTATATTTCCTTTGATAGTTAAAAACTCAAACTTCTCTGTTTTTGCCACTTAAAATTCTTTGTGCTAATCAATTCATGATGTTCTAATTTCTAGTTTTTTTTTTATTTATAAATTCTATTATTTTTGAGTAGTTATCATTACATACTTGAAAAAAATTATATTTATTAAAAAATTATATTTATTAAAACAACATTTTTAAATTCTAGTATTTTTGAGTAGTTTTTTATTAATTTTTAAATTCTAGTATTTTTGAGTAGTTATCATTACGTACCTGATAATATTTATTAAACAACATTTCATATCAGTTGTATATCAAACAACAGTTGTATCAAATTCGGAAATTAATATCAAACAAAGTATATTATATCAAATATAGTTGCCAGTTTATTAAACAAGAGTTGTCAGGGAAGATAGGTCTTGATTGTATGTAAAACAAGAAAAATATTCAGCAAGCAAAATCGAAGGGGACACTAGAATAAAAAAATACCTGAGGCACATAGTATATGTGAAAGATGAAAATTACCTGAGGCACATAGGGGGCACTGGAATCAGCCATGAAAAACCGTTGTTAGGTGGCTGGATGGTCGGCGACTGACGGAATGAGGGGGTTGCGATTTTCTCAGCCCAGGTTTTGATGTCTAGAATGCTGCGATGGGCGACGGGGAAGCTGCGATGGGTGACGGGGAAGCTTAGGAATTGATGGGCAACGGTAGTGCACAGATGCGACGACGACGGACGGAAGACGAAAGCAAACCTGCGAAAGCTACGGAAGCTTGATGGAGAAGCTTGGTGCGGAAGATACAAAACGCGCGAAAACAGAGTTCCTGTGCACTTACGTAAGAGCAAATTAACTTGGATTGGGTGTGAGTGTCTTCTGGCTACTTTTGGTGTAACCCACCACATGTTAGCTTCTAATTGGTGGAATTAAATGGGCTGCTTTTATAACTAAGAGCAGGAAGACCGGTCCCCAGGATCTTTCATTAATTAATGCAATCGATAGGACTATTTGCGAGAAAAACAATATATTTTCTTTACAAATAATCTTATTAATTATAACTAATTAATTACAAGTATTCATTTTTTTTGTAGTGTCAACGTGTTTATTTCTTTTATCAATCATCTGAGCCAGCAAAATTTTAAGTATTTGATGGAGTCATCATGTAGAGGTTTAAATATTATATATATATATATATATATATATATATTTAATACGTTGATATTGAAATTGGCAGGCTTAAATAGATGTCGAAAGAGCTGTAGACAAAGGTAGTTGAACTATCTAAAACTGAATATCAAGAGAGGAGACTTCGAAGAGGATGAAGTTGATCTAATGATCCGACTCCATACGCTCTTGGGTAACAGGTAAGTGTTTAAGTATATATATCTATATATATATTATTAATAATTACTACTTGATGGTAAGCTGATTACACAGAATCCTGAATATATATATATATATATATATATATATATTGTTAGGAAAGACTACATTTTATTTTAATAAGGTGAGATTACAATTGTAACCTGAGAAAATATTTTGTTAATTAATGAAAAAAATCGCAAATAATATATAATATGGTCGCATTCCCTTTCGGACACCTTCCTTTTCTTTCCATTTTCTTCTTTTCTTTTCACTTTCCAGCTTTCCTTGCACATTCTCTTTTTCTTAGTCCTCTTTTTGTCCCCCTTTTTTTTTCTCGTAATATCTTTATCTTCAAATGGTACTTGGACGATCTCTCCCTTGACTGGGCGTAGTAATATTCTTACTTTGAGCCATATATATTTTATCTATTCTCCAGTACACTCGGATATATATATATATATATATATATATATATTATGAAACCAATTATGGGAGGACATTGAATGACTCCCCCCACATCACTCTCACATCTTCTGTACTTCACGCTAGCTTGCCCCCTCCAATATCTCCTCTGTATTATTTGATTACACCTCAAACTCTCTATTTATAGAGAGTTTGAGAACGTTTGTATATATAAGTATCAGAAACAAAGAAAAGAGAAAGAAATAAAGAAAAGAAGAGAGAAAATTCAGTTATTGAGAAATAAAGAATTTCAAGTATTTTCTATTATAAAATATCTTGCAATAATAGTTTTATTCTAGTTTTATAACATGTTATCAACACGAGTGTTCTATCAATTCTGAAGCTAGTGGTTTTATTCCTCAAGTAAGTTTCTCAATATATTATTTACAGTGCTTGAGATATATATTTAAGGTAATATTGCTGAATATTATTTGATAAAAATTTTATTTTTATTCTCATGATTATGTGAATATACTTTTTAGATCAACATATTTATTTTTGTGATTCATATAAATAGAAAATATCAAATCTTATAAAATTTAAATTTATTATTATTGACATTTCTAGAAAAAAATTATTTATCTAAGATCCTTGATGAGATCCATTTGGATATGATGAAATTGAGAGATACAATCAAAGAAGAAAACCACGTGTTCCTGCAGGACCGTGCTGTGTATCTCACGATGAAAAAATTTCTTTACTTTATGAAATGATTTGAGGGAGAAATATGAACACCAGAAGATGTAATCCTCCCAAAAGATCATTATGACTTATTGCACCTGAATTTGTTAGATTTTAAGAGTGGTAGTGAATATAACTCTGTACTCTTTAAAATCAGCTCAATTTAAAAATTATGCAGTGAGAAAATCACTAATGATGATATTTTAAAAGAAGACATATATTATTTTTCATACCTCGAATGTGTTCCTACAGTAGCAATATCGAGAGCGAAAGCTCAACAAATATTCTGAATTTCTTTTTTGTCTTCTAGTAATTGAGCTAAATAATGAATTTTTGTTAATAAATTACCAGTTACGCCTTATTAATGATATTGGATATACACAATTCTCAGAAGTGAATGGTGCATCCTTTCAAAGGAACCAAGGGCGTAGACGTGGTAGAAAAGCTGTAGAAGTGTTGGTCTCTAAAGTGATAATCTTAAAGATGATAATAATATACCATATCATAAAAAGTGATTCAACTCAGATAAGGGTAAACACCCTCAGAATAATTCTTCATAAAAAGATGACGATATTTGTCATAAATGCGGCATGACTAAACAGTGGCCACATACCTGTTGTACGGCCAAGCGTTTGATTTACTTATACTAAGCTTTTATACATTATAGTAAAATTTTATCATGTTTTGAAATAACAAAAAGTCGATATCTGAAGTACGATAAGAAATTACTTGAGATAATAAAACCCTGTGTAAATTTGATCCTCTTACAAATGAATGAACCAGAAATTCAGAGGGTTACCTATTTGCAAAATGTTGTAAATCATTTATTGGATATATTTACTGACACTAAAGGTGTTGTAAAATCATATATTATTGCTGTTAATGCTTAAGTAAGAATTGAAGTCCCTGAAGGACAAGTTGTTAAAACAGAAATAGATGAGTCTAAGACACACCTGAAGTGTTGAAGACTTATTGGTGCAAAAGAAAAAAAATCGGTACTCTTGAAGAGACCGTACCCATAAAACAAATAATAAGATATATCCAAACATTCTGTATAAAATACAAACCTCCTGAATAGGGAATTCTTGAAGAGTACAAACCTCTTGAAGAGTACAAACCTCCTGAAGAGGAATTCCTGAAGAGTATAATCCTCCTAAAGAGAAAACTCCTGAAGAGACATTTCATGAAATGTTTTTTCCCTGAAGAGGAACAAGTACTTGAAAATAATGACATCTTAATACATTTCATGAATACTGGAGAAATTATGGATAGAAATAAAACCGTTGTCAACAACATATTTTCATATATGATGGCCCTTGACATTACCAGAAGTAATGAAGAAAGTGAGTCAAGAACTGTCGAAGAATGTCGACGTAGAAATGATTGGCCAAAATAGAAAGCAGCTATTGAACTTGAATTAAACTCACTAGTAAAGCAAGATGTATTTTGACCTGTTGTCCAAATACCAAATTGTGTAATACCTGTCGGATATAAATGAGTATTTATACGAAAGCGTAATGAGAAATATGAAATTGTGCTGTACAAAGCACAATTTGTTGCACAAGGTTTCCTACAGAAACTCGAAATTAGTTATGAGAAAACATATTTACTCGTTATGAATACAATCATATTCAAATTTTTAATTAGTTTTGTTATTACAAAAGGTTTAGATAAGCGGTTGATGAATGTGGTGACTGTATATTTATAAGGATCATTAGATCATGACATACAATGCTTGAAGCATCTAATCTAAGTACATTTATGAGTATGTACTTTATAAAATTTCAAAGATTTTTATATGGGTTAAAGCAATCCGGACGCATGTGGTATAATTGAATCAGTGAGTATCTATTCTATTGAAAGAAGGATTTGAGAATAATCCTATATGCCCATGTGTTTTTATCAGAACCTGGATTTGTCATTATTGTAGTTTATGTTGATGATTTACTTTGTTAGGATTCCTGAAGAGATCACAAGGACTGCTATAAATTCAAAGAATGCATTTGAAAAAAAATATATATCTTATTATTCAAATGCTAGATGAGTTACAAAAATTTGAGATTTCTAGCATCGTTTCTCAAATGCATTTGCTCTTCATAAAGCAACATGCCATCCTGATCTAAAATATTAGGCAGTCGAAATGAAAAGGCAAGCAATGATTTTAAATTCTTATTTTGTTGTTTTAACTCTACAACTTTGTTGTTAGAGTCTTGAACGAGTCGTTGAAATATGAAAACCTTCTGGTTAAACTCCTCAATCTCACGATTTTTGGATTGTAACTAGTCGGAAAATCCGATAATAGAGGAGGATTATCGAGTTCCAAGGGTCATCAGCTCATATATGGCTTCACGATCTGACTTTTTAATCAGATCATTCGCTTGTTGCAATATGGCACGTACGGAAGTTACAAGAACAACTTGTAACTGAGGTGAATGATGTCTTATATATTGATCGTGAGGAATATTGAAAGGAAATTGATGAGCCATTAAAAATTTATAAAATAAGAATGCAAATGCAGATGAATTATAGATATGAGAAAAAGATTTGATGCGAACTTAATGGAACTAAAGATGATTCTTATAAAAATAGAAATAAGAACAAGACAAATCATCATCTCTTCAAATCTCATTTAGTCAAGATTACAAGATATGCTGGATGCATAATTTCAAAAGTCAGCAAGATTAATTGCAGCTATCCCTATTTTTTTGTAAACGCTGAACCTCTGCCATTAGCTGCTGTTGTTGATTTTTTATTTGAGCTATCTCTCGTTCCAGCTCTTCTATTCGTGCTTTCAGGTCACGAGAATACCAGTTTACAAATTTCTTCACTTCTTTGTTTTCTTGTCTTAAATTTTTATTTTTCCTATGTTTAGATGTAAGCGTTTGATGCAACTCAAATATTTGATTTTTAAGATGATCAACTTCACTCGTTCTCGCCAGTAGCCTCTGGGACATGGTTGTAAGAGAGGCAACATATTGAGCATTGAGAGTTTTTGATGCTACAACAATTTTAAGATCAGTTTTACTAGAAAGATATATCTCTGCTCCTATCATGGTGTTTACAATCTCAAGAGAAAAGATGAGCGGTTGAGGTATAAAAGGTTCATGGTTCAAATATGGGACATTAACAAAATAATTTCTATCAGACATAATATCGTTCTGGATGAACAACAACTGGATCTATGAAGAATGTGAGATTTCTTTCGCTAGAGTAAATCAATGGAAAAATTGGTTATATTTAAATAGCAACTCGAAACTTTCAAATCTCTTCAATATCTCGTTTGTCAACAATGTCAAGCGGATTTGATTTTCTGCCGAACTAATAAAATTAAATCTCAAACTTTTACAGCTTTTATCATACATGGATAATTTATAATGCTCTTTCCACCGTACATAAATAAATTCTCCCTAATAACACCGAATGAGGGGGAGAAAATTTTAGATGAGAATATTAATATGTTCTCTTTAATACATTATTTTGGAAATTATGTTTGAATTCTTAAATCTGTTATATATGCTGAAATTATATTTGTTTATTACTTGAAAAACTGACGCATATTCTCAGGGGGAGTTTAAGTATTACTGCAGGTTTCAGATTTCTACTAAGTCTGTCAAGTGCCTTATATGCGGGGTTTCTTCTACCTTATCATACGCATTTTAAACCCATAAGGCCTTGAAGTACTAGAGCTACCAGTATCTGCCACATATTCAAATCACTCAGAAGATTGTGAACTGTATTTTGATTGAGATTAGTGATTTTAAATATTCAAGAAAAGTGAGGTATTTCCATGATCAATGATAGTCCAAAAAATTTTATATGAAGATAATGCTGCTTATCATTCAAATCAAAGGAGGATATATCAAAAATATGGTTAAGTGATAATTTGGTAGATTTATTCACAAAAGCATTACCAACTGCGACATTCAAGAAAATTGTGCAAAACATTCACTACAGAAAAATACAAAATAGGCGGCATTTATTTATATGCCGATAAAATTATATAATTGCCGGTGCTTAATTTTTACTCTAGTAAATTATTGAGATTTTTGGCGTTTATATTATTACGCCGGTAATAATATATAACTTTGGCGGCGTTTAAAAAAATGTTGCCAATTTTTCATTTTGCACCGGTAAATTATATAATTGCCGGCGTAATTTTTGCTCTGGTAAATTATTAAGATGTTCGGCGTTTATATTGCTATGCTGGTAATAATATAGCGGTGTGTAAAAAAATGCTGCCAATTTTTTATTTTTTGCGCCGGTAAATTATCACTTTCTCAACGTTTATATTATTATGCCATTAATAATATATGCTTTGGAGGCGTTTAAACAAATGTCAATAATTAAACAATTTTACGCCGATAAATCTAACTGTATTTTCTGACGTTTAGATTGTTACATAGGTAATGATATATAAATTTAATGGCGTTTCATAAAATGCCGAGAATTGATCAAATTTGTAGACAATAAAGTGTTGAGTTTTTTGGCGTTTATATTGTTTAAACAAACACCGATAATTGATTGATTTTATGCCAAAAATTAGTAGTTTTTCAGTGTTTATATTGTTGTGTTGGTAATAATATATATCTTTGACGGCGTTTATAAATGTCAAAAATTGATCAATTATATGCCGATAATTTAGTAGTGTGTCATCATTCAATAGAACTATAAAACTATATAACTATAGAAGAGATTCATATATCATTCCATTTATGCAATGCCGTTCAATTTCTTTCCTTCAATATTTAATAAGTAACGTTAAATACAATAACGTAAGTATTGTGCATTCCATTTAAAGTTTGTGCAAGTGTCGTAAATTCCTTTTGAAAAAATAAAGTCTAAAACCTTGTGAATTCTAATGATTGATTTGAGAAGAATATATAAATTCAAGGGATTTGAATAATAATATTTGTTTATAAATTACTAATTTTACCAATATGAGAATTCGTAGTTTCTAAACTAATTGAACATACACAAATAAAAAGCACTATAAATATATTGTGCAAAGTTACCAGACTGTCAAAACTGTCTAAATATTATAGAAACTAATACCTATCATATCATAGTTGTCTTCATACATCTGAGAGTTCGAGTAGCTATAGACAGCTTATATTCTTGTAGATTGTCTTCGCAACTATGGTATGGTAATCTTTGCCTTCTTTTTTGGATCCAGTATACCTATACAAAAAAAAAAAAAATCATTTGACATATATGCAAATAATATAAGAAAATAATATTTGGAGCATGATATGAGATAGAAAACCAAGTTATAACTGATATCATGTTAAAAAGTCTAAATATATATTTCTTACTCAAAACTATTGACGAGTTTCAATCGTCATTTCATCTATATCATTTCGCATCCACATAAGATCATCAACATTTTGTTCAATAGCTTCATCATTGGAAGTGTTACAATATTCGTTGACTAAATATTCATCCTCATCATCGTTAGTCACTTCCTCTTCACCAGTGTCATACACGTCTCTTGGTTTTGTCTTAACGACAACAATCCAATTTGGGCATCTTTCTTTTGCCACATAATATACTTGAGGTACTTGGAAAGATAAAACAAACGAATAATCAGATATCTGATTGCCAGTGTGTATTAGATGAGAAAAATTTACAAGAGTAAAGCCAAACTCGTCCTCCTTGAAACCTCTACCCCGAGTAACATCTGCCCAATCACATTTGAATAACACATATCGAGACCCATCATAATATATAACCTGAATTATGCGTGTTAATCGGCCATACCAAGCAGGGCCATCTTCAGTACACACACTAACACCACAATTCTGAGTTTTCTTCCCATTTTCGTGATTCCTAGTACGATATTTTGTACCATTGATGACAATTCGCTTAAATTCTTTGGAAATTTGCATGGGACCTTTAGAATGCATTGCGACTTTATGTCCCAATTCACTTCTTCCATTGTCATCTATCTTCATTACCTGAAAGGTTGGAGTATTAGCATTGATCAATATGGCAAAAACAATTTAGAGACATAATAAATTATGTGATATAATATTGTATGAGGTGTAAAAAGTACATAGTCTTGGAACCAATTACAAAATTAGTCTTGATGTTGCTTCTGTAATTCGGCATTTGATAAATGATTCTCTTCAATAGTATTATTCAATATCTCCAAGTGCATCCTATATATGTTCATGACAACACAAATGTATGTTATAATTACGCAGATATAAATGAACTATAATTTAATTTATATGTATTAAACATTGCAACTCACATGCGGAATGGAGCAAAATCGTCAAAGTTGAAGAGAATATAGCGATGTGTTTGAGTCCACAATGTAAAATCGAGACGAATATCAACAACTTTCCCTTTAAAATCATCAGGGTTTCGTGATGGTCTATTGAAAACCGTCTGAGTGGATTCCAAATAACGAGAACAAAACGTCAACAATTCCTCCAACAAATATCCTTCTGCAATAGAACCTCCTGGTGCAGCCTTGTTACGCACATGAAACTTAAGTCGGTGTAGGTACCTACCACAAAAACCATAAATGACTTTTACTATTTAATAAAAATACGTTTTAGCTTGAAATAGATCTATGTATTTTTAAGTCAATACCTATAGCATACCTTTTAACGAGATACATCCATCGGTAATGAACGGGTCCTCCAAGTTTACATTCGGCAACTAAATGTATAATCACATGCACCATAATTGTGAAAAATGATGGGGGAAATATCATTTTTAATTGGCACAATATGTAAGGTATTCTAGATTCCAATCGATCCAAGTCTTCAAGCCGCAACGTTTTGGAACAAATTCCCCTGAAGAATCCAGATAGCTCGATTAGTGGTTCTATTACCTTCTTAGGTAATGATCCACGCAATGCAATTGGCAGGAGGTGTTGCATTAGTATATGGCTATCATGACTCTTCATGCCCACTATAGTACAGTGTTAAAGTTTGACACAACGTGAAACATTTGAAGAGTAACCATCTGGTACTTTTACATTTTGTATAACCTTCAACAAGTCATTTTTCTCTTTGTTACTCATTGTGAAAATAGCTGGAGGCAAATATATCATGTTTGTAGCTGTGGTAACCGGATGAAGTTGTGGTCTCAATTTTATCTCTTGTAAGTCAAGGCGTGCCTTTATGCCATCTTTTGATTTTGCTTCAATATTTAACAGTATGCCAACAATATTATCTATCACATTTTTTTCAATGTGCATCACATCAAGATTATGATACAACAAATTATCTTTCCAATAAGGCAAACTAAATAAAACACTATATTTCTTCCATGAGTGTTCCTTAACATTAGTGAACCCCGTAACTCTTTTTCTTTTACGATTTGTTCTATCATTGCATCCTTCATCATTTAATAGTTCTAAAATTTCATCAGGTGTTGGCGTGGTAGTCGTAGGTGGAGGATCAATTTCTCTTGTACCATCAAATATTTTTGCCATCATTCTCCACTTATGATCTCTTGGCAAGAATCGTCTATGTCCCATATAGGAAATTTTTTTTTTCATATTTCACCCATCTAGATCGTGTATTACCCATACAACAAGGATATGCTAAACGACCTTTTGTACTCCATCCAAACAAATCACCATACACAGGAAAATCATTTATTATCCACATTAAAGCCGCGCGCATTGTAAATGTCCCTCTAGAGCAAAGATCATATGTTGGTGCTCCAACCTCCCATAATTCATTTAATTATGATATTAGAGGCTCTAAGTATACATCTATATTCATTGAAGGTGATGATGGTCCCGATATAATCAATGACAGTATGAAACTTGATCGTTTCATGCACATCCATGGAGGTAAATTGTAAGGTACCAACATTACCGGCCAGGTACTATAGGAAATGCTCATGTTACTGAAAGGATTAAAGCCATCTGCAGATAAACCAAGCCTAACATTGCCGGGGTCAGAGGCAAACCCATGGTGTTTTATATCAAACGTCTTCCAAGCCATGTCATCTACTGGATGCCTTAGTACCCCATCATCAGTGCAGCTTGTAGCATGTCATTTCATATGTAAAGAAGTTTTATATGACATAAAAAACCTTTGCAATCTTGGTTTTAACAGAAACCACCGTAATATTTTTGCTGGACTTTTTTTTACTTTTTTTAGACCTATCATCCATAGACTCTTTTTGCTTCCACTTTGACGCTCCGCATACCACGCATGTTTCCAGATTCTCATTGTCCTTCCAAAATAACATGCAACCATTAGGACATACTAAGATCCTCTCACATCCAAGACCTAACTCCTTCATGTATTTCTTCATCTCGTACGTATTTTTAGGCAGTGATGCTCTTGGTGGGAGCAACTCTTTCACAAATTCAAGCAATTTTGTGAATATGCTATTACTCAATCCATCTGAACACTTCATATTCCATAGACGTACAAGGGCACTAAATTTAGTATGTTTTGTGCACCCTTTACACAATGGCTCATCAGCATCTTTCAACATATTGTAAAATTGATTAACCCTCTCACTAGAACCTTGTCGATTTTCATATTGCATTATAGTTTCTCCAACATCTGCACCTATTTCAGGCCTATCCTCAACTATTTCAGGATCAAACATAGGAGAAACGTCATGTAACATGGTTGTCATCCCACTAGAGCCTTCATTTATTTGCTCATTATTCTGTTGGAAATCAGTAGCATGATAAGATGTCTCCCCTTTTCTCTTCCCGTGAGCATGCCAAATGGTGTAATCTTGAGAAATCCCATAGCAAATCCGATGATCATGTACCATGTTGGGCATGAACATCTTACGTAATCCACATTTTCTACATGGGCAACATATTGGTGAATTTGTAGCACAGTTCTCAATGCAAATTTCAAAAACTCCTTCACACCAATAACGTACTCTTTTGTATATCGAGGTTTGTTCATCCAACTTTTATCCATAGCTTAACTATGAATATCGAATATGAAAACAAAATAAAATGACAATGCGAGATCATCAATAACTTAAAAGTTAAAATATAGTACAAAAAATAATATTGAACTTTGAAAAAAATGCAGCAATGAAGCATCAATAAGCAATTACTTTCCTAAGTAATTATTTTTTTTCTTATTTGAAAATAAGTTTAAAAATATAAAAAATAAAAATATATTAATAATAATTTCCTAATCAATAAGTAATTTTAAAAAAAAATCACGAACCATCAAACTGAGTATTGGGCAAGACAAAGAGGCGAAGTAGCATTATTCTTTTCTCAAATTCACAAACTTAAAATTAGCTCCAACTATTATTATTATTATTTATTTATTATTATTATTGTCATTATTGACCCCCATTATCCTTCAGAAGCATTATTCTAAATAGGCAAAGTAGCATTATTCTTCTCCCAAATTCACAAACTTCAAATTAGCTCCAACTATTATTATTATTATTATTATAATTATTATTATTATTGAACTCCACTAGCGTTTAGAAGTAGCCATTCCAAATACAGACTATGCAGTTAATGACCAAAAATAGCGGTGCAACCATGTGAAACCATTCCAAACACAAACCAATTACATCCCAGGAGTCCAAATTATTTTATGCGTAAAACCATTCCAAATACAAACTAAGCAGTCAACCAAAAATAGCTTAAAACTAAAATTAGACCGTCAAACATACCACTTTTGAAGCTGCCAATCCTTGGTTGTCGCATGAACCATGGAGTCCTCTGTTTTGAGCGTGTAAAACAGAGTATGGACAACCGGCAGTGCCCCTAGTTCACATCTCTTACTGTCGGTTTGCTGTGTGGAGGAGGAGATGGTTGATCAGGGGAAAATGAAGGGACTGGAGGCGTGTAAAACAGAGGGAAAGATAAACTGGCCCAATGGAGAACAATTAAATGTTTGCCGTGTAATACGTATTATATAATGTTTTAATATATTGTTATACATATTTAATATAATGTAAGGCATATACATTTAATTATAATATTACGTTTCCAATATATCATAATTCTGTATACATATATCGACATTTTCTAGTGTTTATAAATTTTTTTTAATATATAATATAGTGTGGGTATATATATGTATACACACGTACACATAAATGTGCGTACATATAATAGATTTTATTGTTAGTTTTGTATTTTAAGACTCCTGAGATGCAGACTGCACAAGTAGCTGTGATGTAGCGAAATGTATTTTAAAACTCTCTACAACATTTTGAATGTGCAAAATTAGACAAAGGTACGGCTGTGATGTAGCTATTGTTTTCATTAAAAGTAGCCATCTTCGTATTACTTTCATTGGGCATCCTTATGTATAATCTACCTTTAGCTATTTTTATTCCAAAGATAAGATGAAAATCAAATAAATTAATATTTTCCTATAATTTAAATCCTTAAATCACTCGTCTTTCAATGATAGAAATCAGACCAAATTAGCCTAAGATTAAGGAATGTATCGTTGGATGCATGCACCTAGCCTTTTTCAAATTCTATATATCCATAAATAACTCCTAAGAATCTCTTCTCTAGCTAGGAAGAAACATAAAAAACAATAACATAGAATTCATTTTTAAGATGGGGTATAATTATTGGTTTTGCAATCAAAATAGGATTTAGACCTTAGAGACCGAATCAAAGGCCGTGACTGTCTAGAAGTAGCTAGCAGGGATGACCTTAATTCTATAAACTTAAAGATTATTATACATAAACAAATCAGTAATGTTTGTTTGATATAGTTTTTATTTGTATTTTTTAATGTAGTTTGATATAGTTTTAGGATAGGCAAATGTTCCATACATACTCATTTTTTTTCCAAGCAAATCATAAATCTTTCCAATTATTTTAAGGAAGCGTGTAAGACTTGTCCACTCTATAACAATATAAATCATTATCATTTCTTTTATAATCCAAAAATTAAAAAGGACAATGACTTCTTCAAATACAAGGGTAAGGCTAGTTATAACCTAGGACGTAGTTTTTTTGCAAATGCACATTAGTAATTTAAGGGACAAATACTCAGTCCATTGGCCTTAGCACTATAAGAAAATTAAGTATTTATAACTAATTATTTGTAATAAAAATAATTATTTGTGATAAAATACTCATTTTAATTACAAATAATCATTTTATTAGACATAACTAGTCATAAATAAGTAGTAAACTTTTAAAGGGTGCGTGTCTTATTAAGATTCATAACTTCCAAAAAAGAGTAGTAAAACTAATACATAATCCTCTACTTATCTTAACTCCTAAATCCAAAATTTTTATAATCCATCCCAATTCTAACTTAGCAATCCAAGAACAAACGTCATTATATGGAATAACTATAAATATAGTCTCAACTAATAAGAGTTGCAAATACCATTAAATTAAAATAATAATTAATAGATTCTTCATTTATAATTCCCTCAATCATCGTTCTCATCGTTTTCTTCCTCTTCACTTTCTTCTTGATCTTCTTCCTCTTCAGCATTTTCCTCTTCTTGATCTTTCTTTTCCTCTTCATTCTCTTTTTCATTTTGTCCTGAAGCCTGAATTCACAATAACTCAAATGAGAGTGCAAATGTTCCAAACTAAGGTTGATTAATATCAATTAAAAATATGTGGAGTGCTCACCTGTGCATTCACAAATGAACTAAATTTCGCAGTTCAGTTAATTCATTCTGCATTTTATCAAACTCTTCCTTGAATATTACATCTTCTTGCTTAGAAGTTGGTAATGAATGTTAACAAGTTTGCCTTGTAGGAGTTGGTCCAAGTCCCAAACCATGCACACGTCCAGGCCGTTCTGGGCCCATAACTTTAGAGTAAACATCATTTGATGCCCAAGCGATAGTTCCTCCAGACCCCGTTTCTATAGTAGTTGTGTCCTGTGTTAAAAGTACCTCCATCTCATCCTGTAATAGATAATAAAAAATAAACATTCCGCATCTTATAAATTTTTTAAAATAAAAAGTAGTAAATTTGAGTAAACATACCACTTTCTTCCACGTCTCATCATGATAGTGGATGTTGTCCTTTCGCTTATGGGTCTTGACAAACAATTGGGCTCGACTTGGCAGTGCCCCAGTTGATTTTTCCTACATCCAATATTCTAGATTAAATACATGTATCGAAAACAAAGAACTAACAAGTATTCAATAGTAAATAAATGCTAATTAAATAAATACCGCATCATGCGCATATCTTGCATAACTTTTAGATCCTCCGCCGTGGACAATCACCTGCTTCTTACGACACTTTTTATTTTTATTACATTTTAACTACAACATCACAAAGATTATGAAAATTATTACTAAAATATTTAGTTGGTTGACTTTCTAAATCTATAAGAGGAATGCGCCCGGTTACCATATATTCTGGATCGAATCAAAGATTGGCCAACTCTGCTAGTTGCTCTAAGTCCACCAAGTCAAAACTTGTCCTTGCCACAACTTGTGCTGCAGATGTGTCTATTTCACGAAGTAATTTTTTCTTTAACTCATGTTTGTAATCTTTCCATTTCTTTCCCATGTCCTTTAGTATCCAATTTTTGAAGGCATCGACTCTATCATCAGGAACTTTACACTTGCCCTACAATCAAAATATTTGGTACACAAGTGAGTGAGTTGTTTTCTAACAAAATTTTATAATATACTTATTTAATTAATAACAATGGTTTAATACAAATTCTATACCGTTATAAGATCCCACGCTTCCTCATATATGTTTTAGGCATCGACCTTAATTTCTTGTAAATTATTGGAACCAAATTATTAGTTCTTGCAATCGGACCACCAAACCTTACCACCTTTGAGTCTTGCTTGTTGATGGGTGACCAAGTAGATTGAGCTCCATCTCAATTCTCTCCTCTTCTGGAAGATGCCAAATGTCATTTAACGTGTACAATTTTCTCTTTACTCTGTTTCCATTACTGTCTACAAAATTGGATGAAGCTGACATTGTTACTATTTTGTAAATGTGCATTCATAGTGAAATAAGTAAGTAAGAAAAACAAGATCATACCAACAATGACAACAAAATTATCTTCAATGTCGGTTGACAAGTTGACATTTTCTGTTTCCGGGTGTGGTATTATTGGTACTGATGTTTCTGGTTGGATCTCTCTGCTGATTTCCGTATGTGTTGATAGTTGGCCTCCCATTAGTATCGGTGTAGAAGGTTGGGACCCTTGCTGTGAAGATAATGATGGTTCGGTCTCTTTACTGATCTCTATATATGTTGATGGTTGGCCTCCCATTTGTATTGATGTTGAAGGTCGAGTCCCTTGCAGAGAAGGCGCTGATGGTTGGAAAGAACAATCTATAGAAGGTGACGACTCCACCATCCTATCAACGGAAGGGGGCGGCCCATCGATTGAGGGTAATGAATGGGCTGCCCTATTAAAAGATGGGTATAATTGCGCATCACTATGGACAGCTCGTACTCTTGTAGTCTATCTTCGCAATTGCGGTATGGTGGTCTTTGTCTTCTTTTTTGGATCCATAGAACCTATACAAAAAAACACTTAAATATATGCAAATCAATTATTACATAGTATTTAGACATGATATGAGATAGAATTTATAATTAGATTCTAGCATAGGTTTATACCCAAGATTATAATCTGCATTGTCAAGACTTACGTCTAACATATATGAAAATAACATATAATTTGCATTGTCAAAACTCAAGATATTGTTTATGTTGTTTTCTTATATGTTAAAAATCATTTTACACTCAAGGTAACCATCTAATATTTTTAAATCAACGGGGCCAAGAAAAGGTAATTACCCATTATAATAGAACTTTTGGCAAGGAATTATCAGCACTATGTTAATAATATTTTTGTTTTTCTTTTCACCAACCAGCTTGAAGCACATATATTTAATTTTATCTTATGTTCTCCAAGGGCAATATAACAATTATATTTTCTGGATCAAGCAATATATATGAGGTAGAAAAATTTTATTCTACACATATAGATATGCATGGATAATGTGTAAAACAAACACATGTACGTATAAAACACTCTAAGATTTAACTTTGATTTTTTTTTAAAATTTTTTTATGAATAATAAAAAGAAAGTTGCAAATGTAAAGGAAAGGTTTTTTTTTTTTTCGAATAAAGAAAAGGAAAGATTTATCAAAACAGTAAACACATTACTATCTGGTATTTCTTTCGCCTTGCATATCTAAATTTAACACAAAGTTATTCAAAATCGAGAATTTCAAATGCAGTGCTAATGTCGATCTAAATCCTAAGCATGATAACACATCCACAAAATATTATTAATCTAAGTCGAAGAGCCAACCTATACATAAAAAGAAATTCTAGTTACAGTATATAGGAGCATTTAAAAATGGAAGCCTACAAGCAAAAGGGAGGATAATGACGAGGAATTAGAGAACAATGAAGCATTGTTTTAGTCTTTTGCATTGTTTTGCACAGGTGGAGAACAATGAAGACAATAAAAAATCTATATGAAAACTTGCACCAAACCATGAAAGTATTTCAAATTTTATTGGCCCAAATCATTTAAGATCCATTGCTCCACAAAGGATAAGTTCTATCTCATGCTGAGAATCATGAAAAGTCAACCAAAAATAGCTTAAAACCAAAGTTAGACCATCAAACATACCACTTTTGAAGATGCCAATTCTTGGTTGTCGCAAGAAATTTGGAATCCTCTGTTTTGAGAGTAAAAAACAAAGGATGGACAATCGGCAATGCCTCAATTCACGTCTCTTGCTGTCGGTTTGCTATGTGGAGGAGGAGATGGTTGATCAGGGGAAAATGAAGGGACTGGAGGCGTTGTTGATCTGTGGGGAAGTTAAACCGGCGCAATGGAGAACAATAAAATGTTTGCCGCGCATTATTAGCTAGATAATTCCATATGTTGCCGTGTAATACGTATTATATAATGTTTTAATATATTGTTAGACATATTTAATATAATGTAATGCAATCATACCTTTAATTATAATATTATGTTCGTAACATATCATAATTCTGTATACATATATCTAATATATATAGTGTTTATACTTTTTTTAATATATAATATAATGTGGGAATGTGAAGGGACTGTGAAGTTTTACACGTTTGAGAATAATAAGTTTAATGAAAATTGAACCTAGAGTATGATCATTAGTAGGAATACATGTATCTTAAAAAAAAAAATAATGACCAACGCATAGGTGATGTTATGGATGCAGATCCTTAAAACAAAAGTATATATTTAAGGATCTTGGGGATTTTTCAGAACTCATTATAGACATTAATTATAATATAATGTTTGTAATATATAATTGTACATTAATATATATAATATTAATGTAATGCATATACATTACATTACAATATAATATTTGTAATATATCATAATTCTGTATACATGATATATATAATATAATGTTTGTATACATATATACATATATAATGTATATCATCATTTAACCTTATTTTAAAAAAATGAAGAATATTTATATAAAATAACTAATCCAAGTGGAATGTATCAATATAAATTCTTTTTGCAATCTAGAGTGAGAGATTGCATTGTAGTCCCATCAACTATAGTGATTTAATAGTATTAATATATACTATAATTAAAAGTATAACTAATAGTATTAGTATTACTATATCACTATAGTTAATAATATCATAACTGATATAGTATAATTAGTATAACTAATTATACTTAAGTGTATAATGTATATTATTAATAGTATTAGTATTACTTTATTGCTATATATAGTTAATAGTATCATAAGTGATATAGTATTAGTTATAGTATAATAGTATTAGACTTAAATACTATAATGTATATCATTAATAGTATTAGCATTACTATATCACTATAGTTAATAGTATTATAAGTGATATAGAATTAGAATTACTATATCATTATAAGTAACACTATAATAGTATCATAAAAGATATGGTATCATAATTGATACTATAGTGATTTATATAATAATTTATATATATATATAGATTTAAAGTATATTACTAATAGTAAAAGAGTGTTAGTATATTATATATAGACTTACATTAAGTATAAAATTTATATGATTAATTATATTTGTATTACTATACCACTTTACATAGTTAATAGTATAATAAGTGATATAATATTAGTATTACTATATCACTTATTATACTGATATATAAGACCATATCATTAATAGTATTAGTATTAATATATTACTATTGTTTTTTTTTTCTCAAATTTTTTTTTTGAGAAATAGACTTACTTCATTAAACCATAAACATGAAGTTTACAAATGTGACTAATATAAACTGAGAAAACACTTAGTATACAGATCAACTAAGTGCTGTTAGAGAGCAATTGCTAAATCTCTCAAACAAAGAGTCTAAAAAATCGTTCATTGCAACAAGCAAAGAGCTCAAGTTTCTTCTTCCAAAAAAAGAGAGAATTAAAACTCTACTATAGATCAATAGTATACAATTTATAAAATTCAAGTCTTTTTATAAAAATAATTCTTTACAAACAAAGTTAATGGTATAGTTAATGGTATCATAAGTGATATATTATTAGTCAACCTAATATTATAGTGATTTATATGATAATTTATATATATAGACTTAGTATATTACTAATAATAACGAGTGTTAGTATAAGACCATATAGACTTAAACTATATAATGTATATTAGAATTATTAATTTACTAATATAATTATCAAAATGAATATATTTGATATTAATAAAGCGATAAAATGTTATTAATATATATTATATTTAAACCATAGGATCAAATAAATATTCATATTTAAAATTATAATAACATTATTTTATATATAATAAAAAATTATTCTATATATTATGTAATATAATTAAATATAATATAAGTTATACTGAAGCATATATGTCAATTATGGAGAAAATTTAAATATTTGGATTAAAGAGTACCCTGCTGCAAGCATACTATTAGTGACAAATTTAAAAGAAAGAGACGTACATATATAACCACACATAAAATTTCCCTCAAAATAAAAATTAATCAAAACTTGGTGCCTTCAGCCCCCCTCAAATTTTTAGAAAATTTAAATTTCCCTCCGCTGCAACACGTTCCTCATTTCAAGCATATATTGGTCAGACCTTATTCCCTAAATATTCAAGCAGACCACCAACCATTTCACCCTCTTTCTTCCTCTCTTCAGTCTTCATTTATTTCTGCTGTCGCCCGTCGTCTCTAAGTTTGCTTTTGAATAGTGAAGTCATTGCGCACCAAAAACCCAACTTCAGCAGGGCAAAAGCCACAGAACCACCATTTCGACCAAGGGAGAAGCTTCTTGAAAAGCAAAGATATTACCAAAGCATCCACAAGCACATGTACCACCCCCTCTCATAGCATAGCAGCCTCAATGGAAAACCCCCCCATTTTGCTTCACCAAAACAGAGCATCGACGGCCTAGTTATTTAGTCGGAACCACCCCTCGCACATGTACCACCCCTTCTCATAGCATAACAGCCTCAATGGAAAACCCCCCTGTTTTGCTTTACCAAAACAAAGCATTGACGGCGTAGTTATTTAGTCGGAGCCACCCTTTGCTGCCAGCCCCACCCCATCGTCACCACATGGTTGTAAACACTTCACGCCGCTACATTTCTGCCGTGATCGTCTCGGCTAGCCACGATGAGCTTTTGCCTTCACGTTAGATCTCTCTCTCTCTCTCTGCACATTCGCCATAGGATCCCATGATAATGGTTGACCATATATATGAGAGTTGGGACAGCAAACTTGCAGTGAACTTGCGTGTACTTTTTTTTTTTTTTTGATTGAGGTGATATTTCTTCATCTTATATATATATGCTCAACATACCAGTTTAAAGGCACCATCTGGAGCAGTTTCTTATATAGATGTCATTCTCTATGACTCTCTTCTTACTTCAGTGAGTATATTAATGCTTTTTACCCTGTGATCAGTTCATGTTTGGAAATGCTTCTGAGCAACTTCACGCCACCATACTCATTCGTAGATACATTGAAGTAGCCACGTGGTTTGTTGAATAATGCATATCTATTATGTCTCTGTGTGACAAAAGACTGGAAAATGGGCTGTAATAATTACTTTTCAATGTTCCACTCTATTCAATAATGCATATATTTGATAATTATATTCGGGATTACAGTTATGGTTACTAATCACTTGTCTAGGTGAGAGCTGTTATTATGGTAAAAGCATCTGCTATTTATTGTTTCACTCTTTCAGGTAGGGTTGAGAGGTACTCTCTTGGTAGATAGTTAAATACATACGCATTGTAAGTACGTGTACAGTTTTTTGTTTGATTCTTTCTAAATAAATTGTGTGAAAATGCACAGATTGATTGCCAAGTATAGGCCAACAATGCCAATTCTATCTGTTGTTATCCCCCAGCTTAAGACAAATCTACTATTCTTGACCAAGGTCTCAATTACAGCCCTCTCATTCTGGAGGATTCATATTGCTTATTAGTGCTGCCATATGCCAGTATCTAATTCTCTTAGGTGGCTTATAGTAATTGCATGAGAAGAAATCTTGAACTAGAAATCTATGGACTTAGCACTTAATTTAGATTGCTAAATATTTCAAATCTTAAACTTGTAACATGGTTGTTTATGATAAAACTTGGTCACCCTCCAATTGTATGATATGGAATACTCTTAATTTTATTTGAAAATTGGTGTGGTATTTGATATGTTTTTGTACTATAACTTTGATTTGCATTCTCTACATGCATGAAATACTCAATTTGATTCCTTGGCCATTACACTTTTGGCTTTAGATTGGTTTACTGTTTATAATTAAAGGAAATAATAAATTATAAAATTAATTGAGAATGCTGGTTAGAGTAGTTTCCTACATATCATTGTACCACTAAATTGGAATACTAATTTCTTATTTTCTTTTTGCAGAACAAGATCATCCACTTCATTTCCTTTGACAAATATTACTCTTCATGTGAAGAACTACTCATGAACGAAATGGCAAGAAAGCTAATGAGAAACACTATGAAAAAGAAGAATTACCCATCAAGAAGAACTTTCATGTAATTTGATTTGTATTTTTTTATTATATGAATAATGACCAATTATATCATATTTATGATTAGTTTATATATAATATTTTTTATTGTCATCAATATCAAATTATTGGTGCGTCTAAACCCCTTTAATTAATGCAACGTGCCAGCAACGTACTCATAACGACGTTTATATTAATCTCGTTAATTTAACAAATACATCGACAATGAACTAGTGACAATGTACTAGTAGTGACGTTTATGTTAACATTGCCATTTTATTTAATGGCTACGCTTAGTTAAACGCCATGAATTTAATTAGTTGTGGCGTTCAAATAATGGCATTTCAATAATTTAATTAGTTGTAGTGTTTATGGTAACACTGTTATTTTTATTAAAAGCAACGTTTAAATAAATGTCGTTAATTTATTTGATGTGTCAGCAACATACTATCAGCGGCGTTTATTCAAACGCCACTATCTCATGCAATGGCATGACAATAAAATTTTGGCGGGGTTTAAATAAACACCATTAATAGTATTGGTGGCTTTTAAATAAATGTCGTTAATTTGTTTGATATGTTGGCAACGTACTATCAACTGCGTTTATTCAAATGCCACTATCTCATGTAATGAGATGGCAACAAAATTTTGGCGGTATTTAAATAAATGTCGTTAATACTACTGGTGGCGTTTAAATAAATGCCGCTAATTTATTTGATGTGTTGCAACGTATTATTAGCGGCGTTTATTCAAACGCCCCTATCTCATGCAATGAGATGGCAACAAAATTTTGGCGGAGTTTAAATAAACGCTGTTAATTGTGGACATCTGGTGGCGTTTGAAGAAATGCCGCTAACTTGCTGTAAAACGCCGCTAATGAGATTTTCAATTACTGGCATTTGACAAAACGCCAGTATGTAAAAAATAGCGACCCCTAGATACCAGCGGTTAGTTACGCCGGTAAAAAAAGGCCATTAATTAATTAGTGGCCCTTTTTGGTCAGATACCAGCGCATATCAAACGCCGAGAATTCTGTGTTTTTCTGTAGTGATTGGAATGCGAAAACTTAAAGATTTGTCGCCATACACTTTTCAGGAGAAGTAAATATCCTGAAGACTTGTGCTAATTGTATTCTTTTTCTTTCGCTGAGTTTTGTTCCACTGGATTTTCCTTTGAAAGGTTATAATGAGGCAATCTTAAAGCACTTGGAGATATATAAGAATACTGTACTATTTTTCCTTCGCTATTGGTTTTTCTTCTCACTGAATTTTTACTTGGTAAGATTTTAACGAAGTAGATTCTTTATGGGTGGTCATTCAAGAGAGTGTATTATGAAACCAATTATGGGGGACATTGAATAACCCTCCCATCATTCTCTCACCTCTCCCGTACTTCATGCTAGCTTCCCCTCCCAATATTTCTCATGTATTTTTTTTTTTATAAAATTTTTTGCAATAGTAATTTTATTTTAGTTTTATAAAAATATATGTTTTTTTATTCAATGTTTTCTTTTTTGGCCCTGTATCGATCATGTATACGTGTCCGAATACTGTTCTATATACATGACCCTTAACCGCGTCGTGCCAAACGTAGTCAATTAATGATTGAGTTTTGGTTTAATTAGATTGGCCGGCATTAACCAAGCTCGCTCAAAAGTTTCAATGTTTCATGGTATCAACGGCACCCGTACAACGTTCTTTTTCTTTCTTTTTTTAAATGCTAGATATTTTTCATTTGTTTTTGTTATTCTCAATTTCTAAAGCAAAACTAACTTTTGATCCTTTACATATGAGAAAAATATACTTATATGTTTGCACTAATATTAGAGTGTACACTATATTAATATATAATGCTCTCAAAATTATAACTAATTTCTTTATCTTCAAAGTAGCAGTAATTTTTTTTTTTTAATTTTATCATATTTCGATTTCAGAAATTATATAAGCTTGCTGATAAGAATTGTACAAATAATTTTATTTTCCGAAAAGTGATAGACAAGAATATTTAATATCTATATGTATATATAAGACTGCATCCAAATACATAACTTTGGCACTACATACATTTCTAATTAGTGAGTGCACAAGAAATATTTTTCCATAAAATTAAATATAGTTTCTTTTCTTTTATAAATATCTTTGTCGTTGTCACATGATGGCAGCATTTTTAATTGAGTTTGTTTCCAGATCAAAATTTTGATCTGTAGAGGGTTGAGCCAGACATAATTTTATTAAGAGACTGTTTCGATAATGAAATGAGATAAATTTAGATAATTTATATAATAAATAATAAAATTATTGAATTAAAATAAATTGAGATAGATTAATAGTACTTTTATCTCACCTTTATATAATTCAAATGATCCTAATTAAGGTCCTGTTTAGATTTTGAGATGAGATGAGTTTATATAAATTTTAAAATTTAAATAAAATATTATTGAAAAATTATTTTTTAATATTATTATTATTTAAAAATTTAAAAAAATTGAATTAAAAATTTAAATAATTAAATAATTAATTATGTTTTATATAAAAATTTAAAAATATATAATAATAAATTGAGAGGAATTGGTCTCGAAATTGAGATGTACGTTGGGAAGTTGCTGTCCTCAAAAACAATGTGGAATTGTAGCTTTCAGCTGACTTTTCGGCCACTCATTGTCTTCTTTTGTAATCATTTAGGCCGCTTGTTCGTCTGATTTAAATATTGAATTTAAAGCTAGAATCTTGTCCTTAGACTCACATGCATGCCTGTTTGTTTCCTTTTCTAGAATTGGCACGGGCGTGGTCCAGCTGGATATATACTATTATATTTTTGAGTTACTTCAAGAATAACGTTATATGTACTGCACGACGTAAAAAAAAATGAGATTTATTATAATTTTTTTTTTCTTGGTATGTCTAGGTAGTAAAACCCAGGTTTAACTGCTGTTCATGGATTTAATTAGCAGTACTAGCTAGTTTGCGAACTAATGCACTACTCAAGACTCAGTACTCCTTCAATTAATGCACTTCTTATATAAATTATCGTCGCTGATTAATATTGTACGTAAACCCTGCAATGTATTTATATATAATTTAATAATCACAACATTTACATTTTCTCTCATTCTGATTCCTTTTGCTCTGTCATTTTTCTTATCAATCTAGTTAGCTGATCCTTTTGTACAAAGATGAAAAAGTCAAATAATATCGCATGATCAGCATGTATAAATATATATATGAACACGAGAATTTAATTTGCTTAGAATTTTTGTAATCTTTTTCGTGCAGATGGTCATTGATTGCTGCATGGCAGGCTTCCAGGCAGAACATCTAACGATGTAAAGAACTATCGGCTTACACATCCACGTAAGAAGTTATAACACATCAAGAAGGTGACCGTAATAAAACCTCAACCTCGAAACTTGTCCCATATGTTAAAGGCGAAACCTCCAACTTATATAGAAAGCAGGTTTGAGCAACAGGACAATGCTAGAAACATGTCTCCATCGACGATGCCATCTGAGAATACAATCAATTGGTGGGAAATAGGGTTGTTCTCCGACCCGACCCGAACCACCAAGACCATGTTCCGACCCGACCTGAATTAATAACATTCTGATTAGCCGATTGCCCGTTTATCCCGATTACCCGATTTCGATTTCTTCTTCTTCTTCTTCTTCTTCTTCAACAACAAATCCTATTTACAGAATCTAACACAAAATCCCAAACGAAATCCAACACAAAAATTCCAAATAATCCAAAAAATCTAAGAAATTTAGAACAAAAACCCAAGCAATTCCTCGAGATGTCTTCTTCTTCTTCTTCAACAAATCCTATTTTCAGAATCGCAAATCAATCCAAAAAATCATATTTTTAGAATCCCAAATCACTTCGAAAAATCTAAGAAATCTAAAAAAAAAAAAAAGCAGAAAATAGCGAAGAAGAAGGAGATGCGAAGAATCGGAGAAGAAAATGTGAACCAGTCGCAAGGAGGATGAAGCAGACGAGAATAAGCAACTCACGGTGCTTCTAGACCTCTGTGATCTCGCCGGCGATGGGATTGAGAACCAGTTGGAGTCGTGGTTGATGCTCACGGTAAACGGTAGTTTACGATTGGAAGCTTGATTCGGCAGGATCTGGGATTCTGGAGGTCGACATCGGCAGGGAGAGAGAGAGAATGGAAGAAATTATCGGGTAACGGAAGAATTCCGTTTTCGCTTTTAACCTAATCGAGTCGGGTTTTCGGGTCGAAAGGTTTCGGTGAAACGGTCGGGTCGGGTCGGACGGTTATTTTGTTCAACCCTAGTGGGAAAGCTTGTTGGATGATTGGCATGATCAAAGTGATAAAATAGACACGTGCATGAGTACTGTAGGCCGTGGGTTATGTACTGAAGAGCCAAATCTTGGGGCCCATATATGATGTCTTTTTAGACATGAACGGCCTTCAGGAGGACAGGAAACAAGATTGACCTAATGATCATTGAGAAATGTTAGATGTCGTAATTATAAAATGGATTTGCATTGATATTGATGTGGCAAATTAGATTTAAATGAAAATGTTTTAATTTGACACATTAAATCATATAATTTGTAAAATTTCATTTTTATGAATATTTTAAAATTTTAATCTAACAATACTTCTCAAGATCTGCAGCTCATCGATCGATCTTATTATTTATTTCCATTTATTAGTTATTTGGTCATGTAAAAAAAAAAATCAGTGTTATGCAAAATCTATTTCGAAGTTTGGGGTGTACGTGCCATGCATGCATTTAAATATAAGACTTCGCTAATTTGGACGAAGGTATTATTCCCTTTACGCTATTTATTGTAGCTACTTATATAAATAGCTGCTAAGCGCATTAATGTACGTAGTCTATACGGACATGGAATTAATTAACCCAATTCAAACTCTTAACACATCACTTCCATTTACGAATTAAGTTGATCATGCGCACATGAACTAGGAGCAGGCCGGACGAATACAGACGGATCGATCATGTGCATGTGTTGTCTATGTGCTGCCGATAACATCAAAAGCGGTACTACATACTTCCAGACAATGTATTTCTTATTAAGAACATGCTCTATCCATTCAGTACAAATTATATGTCCGGCCGCTTCATGATTAGTTGGATGGTGGTGGCCCTTTTTATTGATCGAAGCAGGAGGAAGTGTTGGAATAGGTTATAATATATATTTAAAACTTGAAAGAAGAACGCTTGTGAAAATAGTTGAGAATTATGTGTAGGCTGAGATCTCGCTCGACTGTTACTTGACATGTCGCTCAAGCAAAGTCAAGACCGAAATCTCACTTAACTCTCGCTCAACGTATCGCTCGAGACGCATCTCAATGTATTGCTCGAGCGTGATACTGTTAAAATCCGAACTTGTACAACGTCTGAAAAAGAGACGCATCTCAACCGAAGTGTTATGTTGTAATTGTTACTCGCTCGACATGTCGCTCGAGCGAAATACCAAACAGGGATCACGCTTGATCCTTACTCGAGCGAGGGTTCAGACAATGATCTCGCTCGAGTCTCACTCGACACCCCACTCGAGCGAGAATTAGTTAAATTGAAAAATGACTTGATTATTTACAAACACATTTTCAAGTTTTATAAATAGTATTATGTCAGACTTATTAAGACACGAAAAATCTTTCATCTCTCATGTTTCTGTCATTTTTAATAGAAACTCTAAGAACTCTCCAAAATTACTGTTTGAAAAGTTCAAAGATTTTGTTGCATGTATCCTGGAGACGATTTATTATAAACTCATTAGCAAATTCTAAGTGAGTTGTGGCAAATATCGTCTTAAAGACAGTATTTTCATACGTCTCAAAGCCTTAATATACTCGGAGATTTTCTTTCTCATCTCCAAAATTCCCCAACAAGTTTACCAATGGAAGGAGGGTCTGAATCTACCACTTTCAAAGTGATGAATCAAGATTTTGAGAAGTTGGAATGTTTTGATGGAACCAATTTCACTCTCTGACAAGATAAGATGAAATTTCTTCTGACTGCACTGAAGATCTTCTATGGCTTGGATCCAAGTCTGGACTCAATTCCTAAGCCAACTCCTGAAGATTTGGAGACTGTCAAGGCAATGAGGAAGAAACGCGAAAAGGATGAATTGGTTTGCAGATGTCACATTCTTAATACTCTTTCTGATCGTTTGTATGATTTGTTTACTGCTATGAAATCTCATATGGAAATCTGGAATGCCCTTGAAACAAAGTATAAGACAGAAAAATTAGGTATTGATAAATTTATAATTTTGAAATACTTTAAATTTAAAATGATTGAAAATCTGTCTATGTTACACCAAGTGCATAAGTTGCAAGTCTTGATTAACAAATTTCGTGATCTGTCTATCACTATTCCTGAGCTTCTGCATATTATTGCAAAACTCTCACCAAGTTGGAATAACTACAGGAAGAAGCTTCTGCATATGACAAAAGAACTCACTTTAGAACAAATTGAAAAACATCTACGAATTGAAGATGAGAATAGAATTTGTAATAATAGTCATTTTGATTCTAAAGTGAATGTAAACAATGTCCAAAAGGGAGATGACAGAAAATGAAATTTTCTTTAGCCAAATAAGAGAAGTACCTTCAAGAAGAATTTCTCCACCAATAAAGACAAGAAAAATAGGTAATGTTTTAACTGTAAAAAGAATGGTCATTACATTCATGAGTGCAGATTATTAAAAAAGAAGAAGAAAGAAGATTACAACAGTTCAAATATTACAAATACAGTTGCAGAAATAATTGCAATGATGGAATAAATGGAAATTGGCATGACTAAAGTGCATCCCGCTTCTACTGCTAACACTTCCAAATGGTGGTTTGAATCTGGTGATACAGTGCATGTGTGCAACGATAAAGCACAATTCAAGAACTATGTCGTGGCTATTGATGGTCAATAAGTTCTTGTAAAAAATCACAACCATTGTTTCTAATTTTGTTTTGTACCAGCCTGTACGGCCAAAATATGAAGTACCGGCTGGCTAACCGGTACAAGAAACATGTTGTTTCGTTTCGCTATAAATTTCGGCCGTTTTGGCCTGTTTCGACTGGTACCTAGCGAAATACCAGATTTCGAATTTCGGCCTACAATTTCTTTTTTTTTTTTCGATTTTTTATATAAATTTGTATTTTTTAACTTTATATATATAAGGTATATTTTGTTTATTTGAATCATAAAACGATTAGTAATTTTATTTTTTTTTATAGTTTATGTGTGTGTATATATATTTTATTTTTATATAAATTATCTCAAAACGGTACCAGTACCGAAATATTTCGTTACAGTGTTTTGATCGGTATGCCTACCGGTGCAGTATTCAAAACATTAATCACAACGCTGTTCAAGGCCAAAGAAGGAGAAATATAGAGATGCAACTTACTTTTGGAAAGTAGTTTTAACTAATGTTTTTCATATTCCAGAAATTAAGAAGAACCTTTTGTCTGCTAATTTGTTATGTAAAAAGGGCATCAAGACTGTCCTTGAGTCTGATAAGTTAATCATACCTAAGAATGAGATTTTTGTTGAAAAAGGATATTCTTGTGATAGGATGTTCAAACTAAGTATTATTAATAAAGATGTTGCACATTTTACTTATTTGATTGAGTCTTTTACTTTATGGCATGGTTGATTAGCACATTTAAATTTTAAATATATGAAACACATGTCTAAGAATGGTTTAATTTCCTATGAAAATATTATTGATTCGAAATGTAAAATTTGTATTCAAGCAAAAATGACTAAGAAACAATTTTCTACAGCTAATAAAAATTCACAAATGTTAAAACTTATACATTCTAATACTTGTGAATTAAATGACATTTTGACTAGAGGAGGTAGGAGATATTTTATTACATTCATAGATGACTTTTCTACATATATTATTGCGCATTTGTTGAAAAGTAAGGATGAGATTTATAACATGTTCATTTATTATAAATCAGAAGTAGAAAATAAAAAAGAAATGAAGATTAAAATTCTTAGAACCGATAAAGGTGAAGAATATTTCTCACATAAATTTTTTAGTTTCTGCGAAAAATGCAGGATTATACATCAAATGACCTCACCTTACACACCACAACAAAATAGTTTGGCAGAATGAAAAAATAAGACTTTTGTAGACATGGTTAATGTTATGATTCTAAATGCAAAGTTGTCTATCAATTTGTGGGGAGAGATGTTACTTACCGCATGTTATGTGCATAATAGAATACCATCTAAAAAACTACAAGTGTCACCTTATGAACTCTAGAATTAAAGAAAACCAAATCTAGGTTATCTTAAGTGCGGGGGTGTTTAACATTTTATAGAGTTTCAGATCTAAAAAAGACTAAATTAGGACCAAAAACTGTAAAAAATGTGTTTGTTGGTTATGCTGAAAATTTCAAGGCATATAGACTATTAGACTGAGTTCTAATGTCATAGTAGAATCAAGAGATGTCTCAAAACCAGGTCAAATACAAAGTTCCAACTCCGATTTGAATAATTATCTTAATAAAAATAAAAGAATATCTAAAGATTTGCCAGTAAAGCAAAGAAAGAGTCAGAGAGTTAGAAAAGAAAATAATTTTGGTCCTGATTTTATCTCAGCTCCTGCTATAGTTTTCATTGTAGGAGACTAAATATAGTCCTTAATAAAATACACATTGTTCTTAACATAGAGAATGATCTAAAAAGTCTTGATGAAGCCATGTCTTCTAGAGATGCAGTCTTTTAGAAGAAAGCAATAAATGATAAAATAGACTCAATATTATCGAATAATATTTGGGTACTAGTTAATCTATCTCCAAATTCAAAAACTATTGGCTGCAAATGAGTATTAAGAGGAAGTATAATTCTGATGGTTCTATCCATACCTTTAAAGTAAGGTTAGTTGCAAAACGTTTTAGTCAAAAGTAAAAAATAGATTATTTTGATACCCATGCTCTAGTGACAAAGATCGGATCTATTCATGTACTTGTTGCTCTTGCATCAATACATGACTTACTTGTACATCAAATGGATGTAAAAACTACATTCTTAAATGGTGATCTTGATGAGAAAGTATACATGAAACAACCTAAAGAGTTTGTTTTACTAGGAAATTAAACGAAAGTATGTATATTAGTTAATTCATTATATGATTAAAACAAGCACCAAATAATGGCATAAAAAGTTTGATTCTATTATTTTGTCTGATGGTTTTAAACACAATAGTGCTGATAAGTGTATTTATTCAAAATTTACTGAAAGTTATGGTGTTATTGTTTGTCTTTATATTAAGAAACTCTATTGTGAAAAGAATGTTTTCATGTGTGTGTTGGTTCCAGTTTTAAACTAAAAAAAGCTTTAGTTTGAGCCTGGCCACCAGTTACTTTTCAAAACTCTGAACTAATTACACTAAGAGGATGTTTAAATTAAAAAATACATTCTTTTATACATAATAATGTCACTAGTGAAACAGAATTTTAAATATATGTCATAACCTAGTGGGGGTTTGTTAGAATAGGTTATAATATATATTTAAAAGTTGAAAGAAGAAAACTTGTGAAAATGGTTGAGAATTATATGTAGACCGAGATCTCGCTCGACTATTGCTTAACATTTCACTTGATCGAAGTCAAGGCCGAGATCTCACTTAACTCTCGCTCAACGTATTACTGGAGCGAGAGATCGGGCCGAAATCTCGCTCGATCTTCGCTCGACATATCACTCGAGCATGATACTATTGGGATCCAAAGTGTTGTGTTGTAATCGTTACTTGCTTCTCAACCGAAGTGTTGTGTTGTAATCATTACTTGCTTAATTCTCGCTCGAGTGAGATACTAGGCAATGATTACGCTTGATCTTTGCTCGATGTGTAGCTTGAGCGAAAATTCAGGTAGTGATCTTGCTCGAGTCTTGCTCGACACCTTGCTCAAGCGAGAAACGGTTAAATTGAAAAATGACGTAATTTTTCATAGATATCTTTTCAAATTTTATAAATAGTGTTATGTCAGACTTATTAAGATACGAAAAATCTTTCATCTCTTATGTTTCTGTCATTCTCAATAGGAACTCTCTAAAATTACTATTTGGAAGGTCAAATGTTTTGTTGTATCTTAGAGACGATTTGTTAGAAACTCATTAGCAAATTCTAAATGAGTGAGGGTAAATATCGTCTTAAAGATAATATTTTCATATGCCTCAAAGCCTTGATATACTCTTAGATTCTCTTTCTCATCTCTAAAATTTTTCAATAGAAAGAGTCACAGAAAGTCATGGAGAACGGTAAAGGAAAAAATGGAAGAAATACGTCAACTTCATCAAAGAACTCTCATATACGGGTATTATTAATGAAGTTGTAAAATATTATCGTGGGCTAGCTAGTGATCATGACCATATATTATGGAAGGATTTACTGATACAGGTGGATTATTTATAGAACGAAGATTTCGGTTTAGATTTAGATATGAGTTGAGATGATTTTAGATAAAAGATAAAAAAATTAAATATAATATTGTTAAAATATTATATCTTAATATTATTATTATTTTAAGATTTAAAAAAGTTAAATTATTTATTATATTTTATATAATGAAAATTATTTTAAAAAATTATAATAATAAAATGGGATGAAATAAAATAAAATAAGATAAAACGATTTTTAGTATAATTCAACTCCAAAATGATCTTCTTTCTCAATCTTCATTTTCTATTAAATATGCTGCCAAGAATTAATAACCCTGAAATTAGGTAAATCTGGAGGTGAAATGTACTAAAATAGACCAGCAATTCCGTCGCATATTTCATAATCACAACAGAAACTTAAGATTCCGGGTCGACTAGGTGATCTTCTCGAAGTACATTTATTTAAGATTTCCAAGGATTTGACTGTTGGGCTCACGATCCGAGTTAACATTATAAAAAAAATAGATAAAAATAAACAATTTGATATATTTAAAATAGACATAAATAACTGCTTTTTTTTCTTGTAGGGTGGCTGACATGCATTTATCGATCGAATGGCGTACATGTAGGTCAACTATGAATGCGGTAATCAATGGCACAGAAAAATCTGTGGCCTCTACGTACGTAAAATAAATGCACCGCAGCTAATTAAGATCACAAAAATATGCGACGGATCGATATGTTAATTAGAGCATGCAGTGTATATAGGGCTGGAAACTAGTCGATTAAAGACGAGTTCGAGTCGAGCCAAGTCGAGTTGGACTCAAATAATTTGAGTTCGAGTTCGAGTCGAGTTGAGAGTTTGTCGAGTCGAGTCGAATTCGAGCCGATCAAAGACGAGCTCGAGTCGAATCGAGTTATTTATCGATCTTTGTTTTTACTCTCTAACGAACGAGCCGAACTTAGTCGAGTAATTACTCGAGTTTCTTATTCTTTATAAATATTTGACTCAATAATTTTTTTGTGAACTTAATACATTATTATTGTAAAGAAATAAAATGCTACTTCTACATAAAGTAACAAAATATATTACTTATACAAAATATCAAAAATAATATATATAACACAGAAAATATATATAATAAAAGAATATATGTAAGAATATATGCAAGATTATATATATGTATATAGAAATATTACGAGTATTGTTATGAGCTCAAAACGAGTCGAATCGAGTTTATACGAATTTTGTTTACGAACACAAACCGAGTTTATACGAGTCGAGTCGAGATTATACGAGTTTAGCTCGTTTAATATTCGAACCAATATTAGTGCTTACGAACAACTCATTTATTAAACGAATCGAGTTCGAATCGAATTTATACAAGTCGAGCTCAAATTGTTCACGAGCAATTCTATTCGTTTGCATGTGATATTTTTTTGGCACTTAATTTATGTCATGCATGTGAGCTTTTTGGCACTTTTTTTTGTTTGGGGAATCCAACGCCCGCTAGTTGGAAAAAAATTAACATCTCATGATCTTATATATCTTTTTTTATATATTATTCAAACACAAATATTCACTTCAAATTAATTATTATAAAATTTTCAAACTAATTAATTATTACAAATTTTTCAAATTTTCTAAATAAAAAATAAAAAATAATTCTGATTTATTGAAATTTTAGTTTAATTATATATATTCTAATTATATTTGAATTTTATAATATTTTTTATTCAATTTTTTCTATTTCCTTTAACAAAACTCTATAAAACATTATTTTATAGATTTTCGTTTTACGTGAGTTTTATTATTGTTAGAGTTGGAACCCCCGCTGAAAGGGAGCACATGACTTGTTGCGGTGATATATGAATATATACCTAAAGATGGTAATTGTGGTCCATGGAGTTGCTGTCGTTTTGCGTGCTGTCTAGGTGTTTTCAGCTCTTTAAAAGTACTCCGGGTACGTAGGATAGTTAATGTTGCGGTGATATGTCAATATCCTGATAGTTATTGTGGTCCATGGAGCTGCTGTCGTTTTGCTTGCTGTCTAGGTGTTTTCAGCTCTTTATAAGTACTCTGTCTGTCGTTTTCAGCTCTTTAGTACTCCTTAGGGTACGTAGGCGTGGTCGGTAAGGATTGTTTTGTAGATCAAGTATTAATATTCCTGTCGGTTCTTTTGTTTAAAAATCCCGCTTTTTTATTTTATAATTTTATTTTATTGGTATTCAGAATTAATGTAAACTTATCTCGACTATTTTTACATTGCATGAACACTCAATAACAATGAGTTTTCTGCATATATAAATAATTAATTGATCAACACAGGATTGGAGAACAAATTAGCGCAATCAAGCAAATATATATATATATATATATATATATATACACACACACACATTAGGGAGGAGTAAATAGTAAAGCACATTTCTCTAATTTAATGAAATAGCTATATTTAAGAAATTATATAATTTTTATAAAAAAAAAATCTGAAAAGTGATGAAATATAATTATCTAATAATTATTATAATTTCATTTATAAAGTATTATTATTTTAATTTAATGTTTCATTATGATCATTTAAATTGATAAATAAATAATATTTTATTCAAATAATTGTATTCACAAATATAATTGATAAACAGATTTAAATTTAACTATTTTATATTTCTCTTTTTTTTTTAAAAAAAAAGAGGAAATTCCATTAATCATCAAACATTATTACAACCCTTGTCCATAATAGTATCAGAATTAATTTCTATGGGACTACTATCTTCTAACCAAACATTTTCAGAATCTAAATACTGAGCATATCTTGCCGCTACATGTGAAGCTTTATTGCTTTCAGAATCCAGTTTGACTGTTGAGCTAATAAGTATCAAATATCTTCTATCAATTGCCCTTGCCAAGAGTAATCCATTGTCTTGCCACGAATACTATCAACGAGAAGTTTTGCATCACCGTCAAACACGTGTTATTCGCAATTCATGACATGATTAAATAGCTCTTAAAAATGCATAACATTTTGCACTGAAAACAGAAAAAACATGTTCTTTGGGCGCAGATAAGTTTTATAAAAATTTATAAATTTGTTTTTTAGATGACTAACACAAGAGAGAAAGTAAATTGGGTTATATTAAAAAATTAATACTTATCAACCAAATATATAATATAAAATATAACCAAGATATAAAACAGCAGGAAATATAAAGAGTAAGGATAAGAAGAAGCAAATTCTGTATTTTAACGAGGTTCAACCCTACTGCCTATGTCCTCGCCTTAAGTTATCCCTTGAGGATCCCAAATTCACTATTCAATCTCCTTCAGGTGGAGATAGAAACCTATTACACCTTTGAGTAACACCGCTACAAAGAATTCGTTTAAAACACCCTCTACACTTGCAATCACCTCACACTTGGTGATTTAACTATTCCCTGTGTAGAACACCTTCTACACACACAAAGGTTATACACACCCTTTTATAAATACAAGAGTACACTCCTCAATGAGTGAAATAAGAACAATACAGCACAACATATATCTCTATCAAAATGAATAAGAATTAAGGCACAAAACTTAGAGAAGAGAGAATGAGGACTTTGAAAGAATGATGCAAAACTTAGCAATTGATGTGTAAGCTCTTGTTGTGATTTTTTGCAAAACTCAAGTGAGCTATTTATAAGCAAATGAGTCTTCATATTCAAATTTGAAAAGATTCACATGTCAAATAAGAGTACTATTTACTTTTCAAAATATTCAATTAAAAACATCTCCTTTTATATTTTTCAAAGATAACTCCATTCATTTTTCAAAAAAATCAAATCAAATCTTTTACTTTTCATATATGACAAAATGAACATGATTTATTTTTCAAACCAAATCATCTTCTTTTTGCATGTGTAAAAAAAAACACACAACCACATTTCAAGATTTTCAAACAAATAATCTATCTTTTACATTTGTCAAAAAAATACATAACTACCCTTCAAGATTTTCAAATAATATCATCTATCTTTTGTATTTGTCAAAAAAAACACACAACCACCCTTCAAGATTTTCAAACAACACATGCACATGTTAAAGATGACAATCAATCATCTTACAAATTCAAAAATGCAATTGAAATTAAATATTTTAATAAAGTTATGCAAATGTAAAAAATGCAATTTGATCCTTTATGAGAAAATATTAATTTTGAACCTTAATCCAATTTCAAATTTTAAGAAATGTACAAAATTACTCTATGAGCTTCATTTGTAAATTTGTTCTTGTTTTTGCTCATGCTTAATTTCTTGATGTGCTTAGCTCTCTTCATGCGTAGACAACTTGAGCTTGAGTCTTGAATTTATTTGTTATCATCAAAATCTATACGTAGACACGAGACTTGAAACCTTGGGTTATACAATCTCTCATTTTTTGATAATGACAAATACTTAGTAGAAATCTGCGACCTGCAGTTAATACTTAAGCTCCCCTTGAAAATATGCGTTAATTTTTTAAATAAAATATAGACATGATTCTAGCATATATAACAGGGTAGTAAAATACTAGTATAAGACTTCCTCCCCCTTTTGACATCATTAAAAATGAACTGCAATTGGCTTCAGTAAGATTTCTTTCTGTAATAACCAATAATCAAATAAAACGGTGCGTTTAGTAGAAACTATAGAGTGTTGAATAATCAGAGTTACCGGTATTCGACAAAAACTGCAAATGTTGATACCTAACTCCCGTGTCCGACAAAAACTGCAAAAGCTAGAAGCCTAGCTCTGGCAATTCGGTGCGGAAGGAGATTCAAATTCGCTTGATGTTGTTGACAAACGAGATTTTATAAAGACTTGAAAGCTTTCGAGTTGCTATTTAAGATAACCTTTTTACCCATCGAATATTTACAAGAAAAATCTCACATTGCTCATTGATCAAGTATTCGTTTATCTAAAACGACAGAATGGCAGAGAAAATTTCTTCTGGTAATCTTCCAAATCTTAATCAAGAACCGTCTCAACCAGTCATTTTATCTCTTGATACTGTCAATACCATGATAGAAGCAGAGATGCATTTTTCTGGTAGGACTGATTCTGAGGTTGTTGCAGCATCAAGAACTCTCAGTGCTCAATATACTGCCTCTGTTACGACCATGTCTCAGATATTACTAGCGAGGGCAAATGAGGTTGATCGACTTAACAATCAGCAGTAGATAATGCAACAGAATTTTACTTTTTACTAAACCATAAAACAAGTGCATGACCTAAGAAATGACATGTTTCACTAGTACTTTTTCGATCAACTTTGCAACCAGCATAATCCACATCTGAATAACTAATAAAATCGAAAGAAGTGTGTTTAGGATACCATAACCCTAGGTTAATGGTATCGGCAAGATATCTAAAAATACGCCTGACTGCAATCAAATAAGATTGCTTTGGAGATGATTGAAAACGTGCATATAAATATATACTGAACATAATATCAGGTCTATTAGCTGTCAAATATAATAAACTACCAATCATACATCGATATACCTTTGAGTCAACTGACTTACCGCTTTCATCTTTATCAAGTTTGGTAGTTAAACTCATTGGTGTTCCAATTATCTTTGCACCTTCCATCTCAAACTTTTTGAATAACTCTTTGATATATTTTGACTGATTAATGAATGTTCCACTTTTTATTTGCTTGATTTGCAATCCAAGAAAGAAATTAAGTTCTCCCATCATGCTCATTTCAAATTCTTCATGCATGCTCTTAACAAAATCTTAGCACATATTTTTATTAGTAGCACCAAATATTATATCATCCACATAAATTTGAATTAGAAGAATATCATCCTGTTCATATTTGATGAAAAGAGTTGTATCGATCTTTCCTCTTGAAAAACCTTCTTCAATCAAAAAATCATTAAGCCTCTCATACCAAGCTCTATGAGCTTGTTTAAGTCCATATAATGCTTTTGCGAGCTTAAAAACATGATTAAGAGAAATATAATTTTCAAAACCTGGAGGTTGATCAACATATACCTCTTCATTTATAAAACCATTTAAGAAATCACTTTTAATATCCATTTGAAAAAATTTAAAATTTTTATAACATGCATATACAAGTAACATTCGAATAGCTTCTAATCTTGCGACAGGGCATACGTTTCATCATAATCGATTCCTTCCTCTTGATTGAAACCTTTGGCTACAAGTCGAGCCTTATTTCTTGTGATGATTCCAGACTCATCTTTCTTATTTATAAAAACCCATTTTGTTCCAATAACAACATAATTTTTAGGTCTAGTAACAAATGTCCATACATTATTTCTTTCAAATTGATTTAGTTCTTATTGCGTAGCTATAATCCATGATTCATCAATAAGTGCTTCATCAATATTTTTGGTTCAATTTGAGATAGAAAAGCACTGTAATTACAAATATTTCTAAGAGATGATTGAGTACTTACACCTCGTGAAGGTTCTCCTAGAATTTGTTCCACTGGATGATCTTTCACATGTTTCCACTGTTTGGTTGCATCTTATACTAAGTCTTGATGATCTTTCCTAATGTCTCCATATTAGATTTATTCTATTGTATTCTCTTTGTTGAGATTGAGACTATTTGTGTTATTTGTACCTTCTGATTCTTCATCAATATATTTCTTGGAAAGTAGAGGGTTATATTCATCAAATACTACATCTATAGATTCTTGTATAGTCAAAATCTTTTTATTGAATACTCTATGAGCTTTACTATTTGTTGAATACCCAAGAAATATACTTTCATCAAATTTTGCATCAAACTTTCCTAAATTATCTCTGTCATTGAATATAAAATATTTGCATCAAAATACATGAAAGTAACAAATGTTGGGTTTTTTCTCATTCCAAAACTCATAAGGGGTTTTATCTAATTTAAACCTTAACATAACTTTATTTATAACATAACATGCAGTACTTACCGCTTCGGCCCAAAAATAACTAGGTAAATTATTTTCATTAAGCATTGTTCTTGTCATTTCTTGAAGAGATCTATTCTTCCTCTCTACTACCTCATTTTGTTGAGAAGTTTGAGGAGCAGAAAAATTATGCAAAAAATCATTTTCATCACAAAAAGACTCAATATCTTTATTGACAAACTCTTTCCCCTTGTCACTTCGGATGTTTGAAATAATATAGCCACTTTCATTTTGAATTCTCTTGCATAGTTTGGTAAAGGCATTATGTACCTCATCTTTATGAATGAGAAAGATGACCCAAATATATCTAGAGAAATCATCAACAATAACAAATGCATAATATTTTTCTCTCAGACTCGCAACTATGTTTGGTCCAAAAAGGTTCATGTGTATTAGTTGTAATGGTCTAATAGTGGAAATATGTTTCTTGGTTTTGAAAGAAATTTTTGTTTGTTTACCAAACTGGTATGCATCACAGATTTTGTCTTTAAAAAAATTCACTTTTGGCAAACCTCTCACTAGATCATTTTTTGAAAGTTTGGAAATAAATTCCATGTTTGCATGACCTAACCTTCTAAACCATAACCAACTATTTTCATGTTGAGCTGATAAACAAATAGTATCTTGTGAGGCAATTTCTTCAAATTCGATTGTATAAACATTATTGTTTCTAAGAGCAATAAAACAAACATTGCAATCATGATTATTCAAAACAATGTACTTATCCTTTTTAAAAGTAACTGTAAATCCTTTATCATATAATTGATTTATACTTAAAAAATTATGCTTTAGACCATCAACAAGTAGAACATCTTTAATTATGAGAGAAGACTTCTTACCAACTTTACTAATTCCCATGATCTTCCCTTTTGAATTATCTCCAAATGTCACTTGTCCTTCTTCTTTAGAAGTGAGGTCAATGAACTTAATTTTGTCTCCTGTCATGTGTCTTGAGCATCCACTATCTGAAAACCATTTGCTTTTACCTATGGAAAACTTCATACATACCTACAAAAGTAATTAAAATAATTTTTCTTAGTACCCAAGTTCTTTAGGTCCTTTATTTATTAGTATTAGAAGAGATAAGATTCTTTGGTACCCATATGGCCCTAATAGTCATTGTATGTTTTCTTCTAATAAGACAAGCATGATAGTTATGACCATTTTTATTGTAAAAATTACAAATAACATGTGACATCTTTGAAGATCTTGAATGATTGTAATAATATCTTTCTTAGACAAATTTGTTTTTAGGAAAAGAATTTTGAAAATCTGACTTTGATTTAGTAGGTTTATCAAAGAAACTTTTATAGGGTTTGAGTTTTTCTTTTGGCATGTATCTCAATCCTACCTTATTAAAAACACATATTTGATTACCAAGAAGTTTTTCAAAGTATCTTTTTTCATTAGTAAAGTTTTCAACAATCTTTTCTAAATTAGTTATTTTTTTTTTCAGTTCATCATTTTCATCTTTTGAAATTATATTTTTTTTTCTTAAAACATCAATTTCATTTGTTAAAGAAAAATTTTTCTTTTTCAACGCGGTATACTTGATACTTAATTTTTCAAATTCCTCATATACCTCTTCCAAAATATTTTGTAATTCTTTATAAGAAGGATTTTTAATATTTTCAGAATTTGTTACCTCAAGATCATATTTAGCCATAAGACAAAATTTGTAAATTCTTCATTGCTTGCGTTGCTGTCTGAACTACTTGAATCATCATCCCATGTAGCTTTCATTGCTTTCTTACCTTTGTATCGATCTTTCTTTAGCAGGGGACAATCTGTCTCGATATGTTCTGGCTTTTTACATTTATAACAAGTTAAGGAACCGTTTTTACTTGTATCATTGTTGGAAAATTTTTTGAAAGATTTTTATAGAGGAGCTTTATTTTTCTTTAAGAATCTCTTGAATCTTCTTGTGATCATTGTAATTTTATCATCTTTGTTATCACTTTCCTCGTTTTCATTGTTTTCACTTTTATGAGGAACAGCTTTGAGTGCCAAACTCTTCTGTTGCTTTCCTCATTCTTCTCCTCTTTTCAATGTGTACTCATGGGTAATAAGTGACCCGATAAGTTCATTTACTTCGAGTTTTGTGAGATCTTTAACTTCAAAAATCGCCGTTACTTTTGATTCTCAACATTTTGGCAGAGAGTTGAGAATTTTTCTTATTATCTCCAAGCTAGAATAAATTTTTCCAAAAACTGTCAAACTATTTATAATATTAGTAAAACGAGTATACATAGAGGAAATAAATTCACCATCATTTATTTTGAACATTTCATATTCATGCGTAAGAATATAAATTTTTGATTCTTTGACTTGCGAAATTCCTTCATAAGTTACTTCCAAGTTGTCCCAAATTTTCTTTGCTGTCCTACTAGTCATTATTCTGTTAAATTCATTACCATTTAGAGCATTATACAGATAATTCATAGTCATTACATTTACTGTATAAAGTCTATCAATTTCACGATCAAATTCTTCTGCTTCCTTGTTGACCTTTACTCCATCAACAATTTTTGTTGGAATATAAGGCCCATTTACAATATATTTTCAGATTTCTCGACCTTGAAACTAAAGAAATATTCTCATTTTAGCTTTCCAGAAAGTATAATTGTCTCCACAAAATAGCGGAGGCTGACTACTGCATTGACCTTCAGCAAATGTAACTGCAATGTTAGCCATATGATCTTAACTCAAAGATAATTAATCTTATAACAGAGCCTTTGCTCTGATACCAATTGTTGCCCAAATGACTAACACAAGAGGGGGGGTGAATTGGATTATATTAAAAAATTAATACTTATAAACCAAATATACAATATAAAATATAATCAGAATATAAAGCAGCAGGAAATATAAAGAGTAAGGGTAAGAAAAAGCAGATTCAGTATTTTAACGAGGTTCAGCTCCACTGCCTACGTATTCGCCTCAAGCTACTCTTTGAGGATCCCAAATTCACTATTCAATCTCCTTCAGGTGAAGATAGAAATCTATTACACTTTTGAGCAACACCGCTACCAAGAATTCGTGCAGAACACCCTCTACACTTGCAATCACCTCACACTTGGTAATTCAACTATTCCCTGTGTAGAACACTTTCTACACACATAAGAGTTATACGCACCCTCTTACAAATATAAGAGCTGGTAGTGGGTAGATTATCAGAGTACACTCCTCAATGAGTGAAATAAGAACAATACAGCACAACCTATATCTCTCTCAAAATAAATAAGGATTAAGGTATAAAACTTAGAAAATAGAGAATGAGGGCTTTGAAAGAATGATGCAAAACTTAGCAATTGATTTGTAAACTCTTGTTGTGATTTTTACAAAACTCAAGTGAGATATTTATAGGCAAATGAGTCTTCATATTCAAATTTGAAAAGGTTCACATATCAAATAAGAGCACTATTCACTTTTCAAAAGATTCAAATAAAAACATCTTCTTTTTATATTTGTCAAAGACAACTCTATTCATTTTTCAAAGAAATCAAACCTAATCTTTTACTTTTCATACATGACAAAATGTGAATGATTTATTTTTCAAACCAAATTATCTTCTTTTTGCATATGTCAAAAAAACACACAACCACCTTTCAAGATTTTCAAACAAATCGTCTATCTTTTGCATTTGTCAAAAAAACACATAACCACCCTTCAAGATTTTCAAACAAATCGTCTATCTTTTACATTTGTCAAAAAAACACATAACCACCCTTTAATATTTTCAAACAAAATCATCTGTCTTTTGTATGTGTCAAAACAAACACACAACCACCTTTCAAGATTTTCAAACAACATATGCACATGTTAAAGATGACAATCAATCATCTTACAAATTCAAATCTTTATGCATATGTAAATAAATAATAATAATTTTTGAAATTAAATATTTTAATAAAGTTATGCAAATGTAAAAAATGCAATTTGATGCTTTATGAGAAAATATTAATTTTGAGCATTAATCCAATTTCAAATTTTAAGAAATGTACAAAATTACTCTATGAGTTTCATTTGTAGATTTGTTCTTCTTTTTGCTCATTCTTGATGTGCTTAGCTCTCTTCATGCGTAGACAACTTGAGTTTGAGTCTTGAATTTATTTGTTATCATCAAAATCTATACGTAGATACGAGACTTGAAACCTTGGATTCTACAAAATTGAATAGAAATTTTAAATCATATAAATAAATATATATATATATATATGATATAAATTATGATTTATATAAAATAATGTTATATTATAATTTGTAAAGTACGTTTACTAATGTTATGATATTATATTATAATTTGCATGTTATATAAATTATATATAATCTATATAATTTATGCTATTTAATCTGAATTTTGGATGAGTTTTATATATGTTGTGGGAATAATAATATCTTTCATAAAGAAATTGAGTTGAGTTTGAAATTGAGTTTTGGTTTTGATGTAGGAATCCATTCAAACTGCAATTGAGAGATAGTATAAACGAATTCGAGTTGAGTGAAAGTTTCGGATAATGATTTTTGGAAGGATAAAAATTTTGAATTTAGCTAAATTTGAATTTAAAAAGTTTGATTTAAGAGTTGAATAGGATACTAAATTTCAAAAATTACATCATTTCAGAATTCAGATGGACGGACAAATGGAGTTGAATTTAACGAAAACAAGGAAATTTTAACGAAAAACAAAAAAATCCTTTAAATAGCCGTTAGATAGTTACTTATTATATATAATAAAAAGATATTTTGTCAAGAGGTAGCTAAAATGTTGGGAAAGATAAAAATTTATATAAAAATTTGATTTGTAATAAAAGTAATTTTATAATTTAATGAATTATATTAATATATATGTTTTTATAAAATTTATTTATGACTAAAATATTTCTATATATTAATAACTTTTAGAATTTTATTTGAACTCTAAAATTTTGAGTTTTTATTTAAAACAGCAAACGTTAACATTGTGGGAAGGGAGTTCTATTTATAAAGGTCACCAAAAAATTGTCGGTATTATATCGGATACAAATTCAATCTTTGAAAATAATAAAGAATTTTAGGACACTGAGTATCCGATTTGAACCATTGGTTTACCTTCCATAACGCAATGCCATAGAGAGAGACCCTTTGAAGTCGTAAAAAAAACATCTTTTAAAATACCCATTTGAGATAGAAGATCTGTATTAAATATCAAGAGTCATTTATTATAATAGAAAGATATTAAAATACTTAATATTAAATGATTATTTAATTTAACAGAAAAAACAAGGAAAATTAACAAAAAATGAAAAAAAATAATTATATGATCGTAGATAATTACTTATTATAATATTATATAAAGTGTTGTCTAGATGACTAATACAAAATGAAGAGTGAATTAAGTTATATTAAAAATTAAAAATTATAAACCAAATACACAATATAAAATATAAATAGAATATGAAGCAGTAGGAAATATAAAAAGTAAAGGTAAGAAACAACAAACTCACTATTTTAAAGAGTTTCAGCCCCACTGCCTACGTCCTCACCTCAAGTTACTCCTTGAGGATCCCAAATTCACTATTCAATCTCCTTTAGGTGGAGATAGAAATCTATTACACTTTTGAGTAACACTGCTACAAAACTTTTGTGTAGAACACCCTCTACATTTGTAATCACCTCACACTTGGTGATTCAATTATTCCCTATGTAGAACACCTTCTACACACACAAGGGTTATATGTACCCTCTTACAAATACAAGAGCTAAAAGTAGGTAGATTATTAGAGTACACTCCTCAATGAGTGAAATAAGAACAATACAGCAGAACCTATATCTTTTCTCAAAATGAATAAGGATTAAGAGACAAAATTTAGAAAAAAAATAATGAGAGCTTTAAAAGAATGATGCAAAAATTAGCAATTGATGTGCAAGCTCTTATTGTGATTTTTACAAAACTCAAGTGAGTTATTTATAGGCTAATGAGTTTTTATATTCAAATTTAAAAAGGTTCACATGTCAAATAAGAGTACTATTCACTTTTCAAAAAATTCAAATAAAAATATTTCCTTTTTACATTTGTCAAAGACAACTCCATTCATTTTTCAAATAAATCAAACCTAATTTTTTATTTTTTATTTTATACATGACAAAATGAACATGATTTATTTTTCAAACCAAATCATTTTCTTTTAACATATGTAAAAAAAAACACAACCACCTTTCAAGATTTTCAAACAAAATCATCTATCTTTTGCATTTGTCAAAAGAAGCATAATCACCCTTTAAAATTTTTAAACAAAATATGCACATGTCAAAGATGACAATCAATTATCTTACAAATTCAAATTTTTATGCATATGTGGAAAAAATAATTTTTGAAATTAAACATTTTAATAATGTTATGTAAATGTAAAAAATGCAATTTGATGATTTATGAGAAAAGATTAAATTTGAACCTTAATCTAATTTTGATTTTATCAAGAGATGTATAAAATTACTCTATGAGTTTCATTTGTAGACTTGTTCTTCTTTTTGCTCATGCTTGATTTCTTGATGCACTTAACTTCCTTTATGCGTAGACAATTTGAGTTTGAGTTGAATTTATTTGTTATTATCAAAATCTATACGTAGATACGAGATTTGAAACTTTAAGTTCAACATAAAGATATTATGTTATATATTGAGAGGGCCGGGAATTTACAATGGGAATGCGCCAACGTCCTTGCGATTTGCGACAGTACTACAAAATCATCAAATTCTATACAGAACGTTTGTTTGACAGTACTAGTTATGATCTGCTTTTGATGAAAGAGAGAATTAGGAGCTCATTGCATAATAATCCCAACATTAATTAGCTAGCTTATATAATTAGTATGAATCTCTGTAACTCTGTTTGTCTAGATGCATGCAGTAAAAAGATCGCCAGCACAAGAAGGTATTTTCTTGCATAAAAACGTGGTGAAAGTGAAGGTAATTATAATTAAACCTCGAATATCCGGCAACTTCTCAACCTGCATTACCAACATATCTCCGGCCAACACTAATCCCGTCGACGGAGAATATGATTGACGGCCGGTTGAACGTAATTAACGGAATGCTCATTAGATCATGATAAGGAAGGTGAGGAAAGAGCCCACACCACCATAGGTCCATAAGTGTAACGTTTCTTCTCTAATGGCTGATTGTGGCGCTCATCACAACCGCGCCGGCCAAGGGTGCAAGAGTAGGTGAGTCACATGACCTAACACATGAGTATTTTAGACTGATTTAGAAAAGAAAATAACAAAATAATTAAAACTCCTAAGCAAAGCTAAAAGAAGTTAACATAGATCAGAAACTAATTACAAAACTGAACAGCATATAATAAATTAACACAAATAACATAATATATAAGCTGGTAATATAATCAAGGGTGGCTCAATATATTTTGTAGTCTAAGGCGATCATTAGTACATAATGCTTTAATGTAAAAATAATACTAATATTTAAATATTAAATAATAAAATTTTATTGAAAATTTTGAGATGCAAAACTCATTAAAATTATTTTTACTAATAATATCTATAAGTAATATAATGATTTGAAAGATAATGTAAATTTTCTATAAATAGAGTATACTTCTTTATAAACTTAAATACTTACTTTTTTTAAGTAATATATACTTATTTTAATACTTAATTTTTTTAAAAAAATAAGGACATCAACGTCAAAATACACTTCATTTTACTACTTTCATTCCAATTTTACTATTGTTGAAAATTTTATACATTTTAAGTAAAATCTTTTTAAGTAAGACTTTTATATTTACTTGTTTATTTTTAACCAAATTCTACCATTTAATATTGATTTTATTTTAAGCATGATATTTTCTATCTTTTATGTTAACCAATATATATATATATATATATATTTATATATTTGTGTGGGCCGGCCAACTCAAGTTTGAGGGCCTTAGGAGGTGATCTCAGTTGCCGACCTGTTTGAGCCGGCCCTAGATAATTTTGAACTGGACTAATGGATAGATAATTGGACTTCCATTTCCAGTACAATATGGTTGTCTGCATCACACGGTCTCCCACGAAGAATTTTAAGCTTGGGTGTGGATTCAAGAGATGAGATCTCACTCTTACATTTTTTTAAATTTTAATACAAAGTACACTTTTTAAAATCTAAATTTAAAATTTTTAAAATTTTAAAATAATATTAATATTAAAAAATAATATTGTAAAAATATTTTATTAAAATTTCAAATTTCATATAAAATCATCTTACATCATCTTATTATTCAAACAAAGTGAGGTAGACTGGTGGTAGCAACAGTTGAAAAGTATTCTCCAACGCTGATCAAAACGGTCATTCTTCAAGAAAAATGCAGTAACCAATCCATCTCCATCTACTCCCATCAATTAAATGTATAACAGCATTTTTATTAGTTTCATCAAAATTTATTATCAAAAATTAATAAAAAGTATAAATTTGTACATATATTAAAAAAAATTCATTATATTTGATCAAAAGTAAGAAAAAAAATGTAAAAAATAATATAAAAATATTTTTTACTTAACTTTTAAATAATAAATCATCAAATATAATGAAAATTTTATATATATATAAAAATTTATATTTTTTTATTAATTTTAATAATGAATTTTGATGAGACTGATAAGAATGTTCTAAACTAGTTTCGAGCGCTTAGAAAATGAGTTCAGAGTTCTTTGAAAGGGCAATCTTCGGGAACACGGTACTCCTGGACCTAGTGGCGAGGTGATGATTCTCTGTGTGGCAGCGAGAGATGGTGGTCCCCTTAAAGTGACACGTGTTAGAAGGTAGTCCGGCTGCGGTTCCATGGAAGAGGTCGATCTTTGGGATGGCATAAAACAGCTCTAATTGGGGGAGAGCACGTGATTAATACTATTCGGACTGAATAGGCCAACCGCCTAGTCAGATAACAAATTCTAACGAGACCCAAAATAATATATTCTTCTGCAAACTAATAAATAGACTAATAAATAGGCTAAGTGTATGTTTGAGATTGCGGTGAAAAATATTATTTTTAGTTTAAGGTTTATAACTTAAAACTTAATGTAATAAACTCTACTACTAAAAAAAAATCATTTATTGTTTGAGATCCATATGTCTAAAGCACTTTTAAAATTAGTTACAGTAATTTTTTTTTAAATATAATTATCTGTAAGAGCTTTTTTTTGATAAAAACTTTAATTTTGTGTTTATTAAAAAGTTGATTTTTAATTTTTTCAACCGATTAAAGCGCTTTTAATAAAATTATCCAAAAATGTTATTTTTCTTTAAAAATATTTGTAACTATTTAAAAGGAAACGCAATCCCAATTCCCAAACATACTCTAAGAATGTGCTATCAAATTAGGGGTACATTTGTCAAGAGCTCAGCGTATATAACTCCATTTTCTAATAGCCCACTCAGATGCAAATTAAATTCGAGGAGATAGAAAGACGAGAGAAACATCCAAAATAGTACTGAAGACAGTTTTTCAAGTTCTCATATTACTTCAATTCAAGGTTTTGAATGCAATAGATAAAAATGTAAAATATATTTATCGTCTTTAGAGCTTGTTTGGAATTATATTTTGAGATTTAAAATGTACTTTTAAGCGGTTAAATTACTTTTAAAAAAATAACATATTTGATAACTTTAAAAATATTTTAGTCAGTTAAAAAAAGTCAAAAATCAAAATTTTCAAAAAGTACCAAATTGAAGCTTTTATAAAAAAAAAAAATTACATATCATAAATATATATTTTTAAAAAATTATGATAACTAATTCTAAAAATACTTTAGATATATAAATCTCAAAAAGTAAATGTTAATAGTAGAACTTATTACATTAACATTCTAGCATTAAACTAAAAATAATATTTTCTACCACAACTTAAAACAGACACTAATTATTATTTATGTAAATATTTACGTTGTGAATTTATTTTTATATAGTTTATTTGTGTTTGTAGCCCTTTTTTTATTTATTTGAGATATGTTTAAATTCAAAGAACAAAACTTGAGCCAGTTTTTGTTTTGTTTTTTTTAATTTAGTAGTCACGTGTCTAGTAACGATCTCTCCTCAAATTTATTAAAAGACTTTCACATATGGTAGAAGAAAACTGTGATAACAATAAGACCCATGCCGACTAATATTAAAACCAATCAATAAATAAAACAATCACTATAAACACCAAAACAAAGATAATCAACCTCTAATACAAGAAAGGCCTGCCACTCTTTTCAACTTTAAGAATCTCCTTTAAAACTCTAGCAACAAAACTCACATCCTGAAAATTGCAAGTCAAACCAGATTTATCTTGTCTAGCCAAAAAATCCGCCACTTAATTAACTTGAGCGGCCAGCTTGATTCAAATATTTTTTATTTGAGCATGCAGCTTGATTCAATCTTAAGAGGCTGGGCAATTCTTTTTTGATTCTGTCTTGAGTAGAGAGGTTCTTATATATATATATAATGACGAGTGTTTTATATTCCAGGGCATCTTGACAAGGGGACAGCCTTAATAAACTTTTGATTTGGTCATGTCTATGATATATCTAAACTCATCAAATTAAAAGACCAAAAAATAGCGTTAAAACTTATGGTAGCTAGGACTGATGATCTTAAAATGATCATAAATCAGACACTATCACATGAGAATTACATAAGCTGCAATAATAGAATTTGGAAAACAATTAGTACTTATGTTGATCAATCTCATCATAATTAAACCTCAACTAGCATGGCAAATTATATATCTTAAATTCTTTTTATATTTATATAACATTAAGATCACCACGTATCAATAAACCCTCTAAGATAATAACACTACAAGAGGAAACTATTGATGTCATGAATATCTCAACAGACCAGGGCAGGAAAATAAATTATTTCCAGCCCACTGGAGCGAGTTGGGCTTCGATGGATGTCGTTTGAGGCCTCCGGTGAGACTCTGGTGCGGCCATACGTGCGCGGATAGCATATAAATAAATGTAAAAACACAGTATTTACGTGGTTCGGCTTAAGGCTTACTTCCACGGGGTTTTGGGGAAGGGAATTCACTACAATGAATATTTTTACAGTCTCTCAGGGCTCTCACTGTAGATGAATAAAATACATGATTCTACTGGTATAAACCCTCGGGTTCGTCTGAGAAGATGAACTAAGCGATCTAAGAGAAAAGAGGAATTGTTATGCAGCCAGAGATATTGAGCTATCGATCGAGAGAGAGAGAGTCCCCTGATCATCTGATGGTTGCCTTTATATATAAGTTGGGATTTGGATATTATTTCTTGCGTGTGTCAGTTGCTTGCCTTTATGTCTTGTCCCCCATGTGATCTGGTCCACTCAACTCTTCCTCACTCTTGTCTTCTAGTACACTTAATAATAGGCCTAGGCCCTACTTGGGATATTTCACCCTCACATTACCCCGCGAATTCTTAGCAAAGGAACTTTGGTGGGAATTCTAATATATCCGAAAACTGGGATGGTAGTAATTTGTCTTCCGAGCCTTATTAAACCTTAAGTGTGATGATTCGTGGGCGAATCATGGGTAGCGTCACCTTACCTTGTTATTGAAAGTTCTCATTCAGATGATCTGCCGAGCGATGATGGAGTTGTCTGAAGGCGAGCGAACCGAGGGCCGAGGCATGGAGCCCAGGCGACCCCGCGGTCTGAGGGGCGAGGCTAGGAGCCCAGGCGACCCCTTGAGCGAACCGAGGGCCGAGGCGTGGAGCCCAAGCGACCCCGCGGTCTGAGGGGCGAGGCATGGAGGCCCAGACGACCCTTTGAGTGGACCGAGGGCCGAGGCGTGAAGCCCAAGCGACCCCGCGGTTTGAGGGGCGAGGCTTAGAGCCCAGGCGACCCCTTGAGCGGACCGAGGGCCGAGGCGTGGAGCCCAAGCGACCCCGCGGTCTGAGGGGCGAGGCATGGAGGCCCAGGCGACCCCCTTGAGCGGACCGAGGGCCGAGGCGTGGAGCCCAAGCGACCCCGAGGTCTGAGGGGCGAGGCTTAGAGCCCAGGCGACCCCTTGAGCGGACCGAGGGCCGAGGCGTGGAGCCCAAGCGACCCCGCGGTCTGAGGGGCGAGGCATGGAGGCCCAGGCGACCCCTTGAGCGGACCGAGGGCCGAGGCGTGGAGCCCAAGCGACCTCGCGGTCTGAGGGGCGAGGCTTAGAGCCCAGGCGACCCCTTGAGCAGACCGAGGGCCGAGGCGTGGAGCCCAAGCGACCCCGCGGTCTGAGGGGCGAGGCTTAGAGCCCAGGCGACCCCTTGAGCGGACCGAGGGCCGAGGCGTGGAGCCCAAGCGACCCCGCGGTCTGAGGGGCGAGGCTTAGAGCCTAGGCGACCCCTTGATCCGGTTGATTGAGAGAGTGGTGGTCCGTCTTCCGTACCTGAGATAATAAAAACATGCAATATATATGTTATCAAGAAAGTGCTGTAAGGTGTGAGGTTACGATCCCGCAATCCACAAGCGGTCATTGGCGGGAAACCAGGTGTGCGAGGGTTTACGTGCAAGCCTGGACCCGAGATTCAACCCCGCGATTCGCAAGCATCCGAGATGAGGCTTGTCGAGTGAGCTTGGTGGGTGATCGCAAGCCTCGAGCCTATCATGGATGTAAGGACTTGACGAGTGAACTTGGGTGCGGGACCTCAAGTCTCGAGCTCTTGACGAACGAATCGTTGGGCTGGTCATGGGTGGCCGGACGACCCCGTAACTAAACCTGATCCCGTATGACGAATCATGGAACTAGTGTTGCCGTGGAATGGGCGCGTCAACTTTGAGCTGCAAAACAATTTTGTTAAATAGAAATATGAATTTTCATGCCACTAAGTCCGAGTATTGGGTCCGAATTTGCATATGCATTCGAAGTATAAAATTTGTGAAAATCGATTCCGTAGTATTGCGACATTTTTAATTTCCATAATCTGAGGTGACGAGTGACCTCTAAAAATAAAGTAGGCAAATTCCGGATGAGACACTTGCTGTACGTAAATAAATTTTTAAATGGAGAATGTGAGTTGTGGGAGCTGGGAACACAGTCGCCCATGTGTTAGGCGAGCATGATTATTCCAAATGCGGTGAAATGGGAAGTCTGAGTGAGCCAGGTGAGCTGTGTTGACCCGTACGTGAGCTGTAGGCGTGCAAGGGGCGGTCTGAGCCCACGTGGTGACCGAATGGTGGTCACGAATAAACGAATGGTGAGTTATTATTATTATTATTATTTTAAATGAATGTGCATTGGGAGAGCGCCGTGAAGTTGACGAGCTGAGGGAGAGTTCGTTGGCGGGTTATGCATTGTGCCCGTGAAGTGAGGAAGAAACGGCGAGGATGCATGGCGAGCATGCATTGCGAGCTGGGTTGGCGATCTATTGGCGAGCCTTATGCTGAAGTGTGAGGGCGTGAAGCGAACTACTTCGGGCGAGCTGTGAAGGAGAAAGTGGACTGGTTTTGTGAGCATGAATGGCGAGGTCTGAATGCGAAGTGGTGAGCACGATGCCCGTCAATAAACTGGGCGAGCTGGGTTTGGTGGTCTGTTGGCGAGCGGGTTGCATGGCGAGCAGCTTCGGCGAGCTGACGGGCTACGGGCGAGCTGGATGAGGCAAGCCCGTGTGGTAAGCTGTTGTTTTCTGAATAAAGGTGTATTGGGCGAGCGTGTGAGCCGTGAGGTTGGCGAGGTGTGGAGTCGCCGGCAAGCTGTGAATGTGCTGTGATGGCGAGTACGATGTATGGCGGGTTGAGTGTTCCCGAGAAGTGGTTCGGCCAGACGTTTCCGAGTGCAGTGGTCGAGCTTAAGGTTACTGTGGGCGGGTCCTTGATGTCGTGGGTGTGATGGCGAATGTGAATTGATCCGTGAGTTTGGCGAAAGGGCGAACCCAGATGCCGTAGGTGAGATAGTCTCGTGCAGTGTAGAGGGGGTGAAGGAAATGTGGCGAGCTGGTAGGCTGGGTGGCGGGTGTGCACGGCAAGGTCTGAGTGTTGAGAGGCGAGCTAGTGGTCCGAAGGTGGAATTCCGTGCTGAGTGAATAGGCGAGAGTGTATGGCGAGCCGTGAAGGAGATGTGGCGAGCTGGTAGGCTGGCGAGATGGCAAGTGACTTGGGCGAGCATGGTGATCCGGGTGAGCTGTGGGCGAACTGACGAGGCGTGGGCGAGCGCCCAATAAGTGGCGGGAGGTTCCAGTGTTAATGAAATATGAGTCGTGTGAGGTGCAGTTTAGGCGAGCATGTATGGTGTTTGGCGAGCTGTGGGTAGGGTGATCCGTGGGCGAGCTGGGCAAGCCCACGCTGATGTGGGCGAGCTGGGCTAGCCCACGCTGCCGTGGGCGTGGAAAGGCCTTGAGTAGGTGGGTTGGCGGGCGGTGAGGTTGGCGAGCCGTGCGAGTCCATTGAGTGAGTGTGGCGAGGCCCGTGTGCGAGCCAGTAAGGATGGCGAAGCCGTTGTGCGAGCTAGTGAGAAGGCGGCAAGCTGGCGAGCTGAGCTCGGTAATGGTCGTGAAGTGGTTCGGGCGAGATGTGAGGGCGTGAAGTGGTCGAGCTGCCGTGGAGCGTGGGTGGTCTATCCGAGAGGCGAATGGCGGGCTATTTGTAGGTGGGCCGCAGCCTCATCGGGAGCAGAGGATGCCGACGGCCTCAACGGTGGCTGCCGACCATCCACCCATGATCCAGGTGGACTGGGCACGGTGTGGACACCGTTTTTGAGCAGCAGCCCAGAAATGCCATCGTCGGCAAGGACACCGGACGGGGGCAGTCCCATCGAGGACAGAAGGCACCTGCGACCCCAGTGGCGGGTGCCGGTGTCCCTGCTTTCCCCGTCCGGCGCGGTGGCGCCTTGATTGGGCGAGCTGCCCCTCGGCTACTGGCGAGATGGTTTCCGCCTGGGTTGTCGGGGAAACAGCTTCCGATGGCATGACCGGCCGGTCACTCATCCACTGGAAACAGAAACCGCCGGCGGTCCAAACGGGGACCGCCGGCGGGACCACAGGGCTCACGACGGAGCACCGTGAGCCACTGGGCACGCTACGGCGTGCCCCTTCCCAGCTTAGTGTGCATGCACGTACTGTGCATGCATGCACCGTGCAGACGTGGCACTGTGCACTTAAGTGCACAGTGTCCGCCCATGCACAGTATTTAGGCGAGTATTGTGTCCTCTAAAAATGTAAGTGCTCCATACACGTTTGGCGAGTCCTAATTTTGTACACTATTAAAAATGCATAGTGTGTTCACCGAGAAACGCAGTATTTGTGAGAGAATATCGACTTATTCTCTATGAAAAAGATACGAGAGGCAGGTCTCTCTTCTAGGCGAGATATACTCTCGCCTTTGTTTGATATTATACAAAAATAATAAATTTAAGAATACTCATCTGGGGACGTTTGCATGTCTGAGAAGTCGTCCAGTGTCCCAGAAAATCATCATTTTCCCACTTCTGGTCTGATGAGAATCCCACAGATGGCGCCAATGTTGATGTCATGAAAATCTCAACAGACCAGGACAGGAAAATAAATCATTTCCAGCCCATTGGAGCGAGTTGGGCTTCGATGGATGTCGTTTGAGGCCCCCGGTGAGACTCCGGTGCGGCCATACGTGCGCGGATAGCATATAAATAAATGTAAAAACACAGTATTTACGTGGTTCGGCTTAAGGCCTACGTCCACGGGTTTTGGGGAAGGGATTCCACTACAATGAATATTTTTACAGTCTCTCAGGGCTCTCACTGTACATGAATAAAATACATGATTCTACTGGTATAAACCCTCGGGTTCGTCTGAGAAGATGAACTAAGCGATCTAAGAGAAAAGAGGAATTGTTATGCAGCCAGAGATATTGAGCTATCGACCGAGAGAGAGAGAGAGTCCCCTGATCTTCTGATGGTTGCCTTTATATATAAGTTAGGATCTGGATATTATTTCTTGCGTGTGTCAGTTGCTTGCCTTTATGTCTTGTCCCCCATGTGATCTGGTCCACTCAACTCTTCCTCACTCTTGTCTTCTAGTGCACTTAATAATAGGCCTGGGCCCTACTTGGGATATTTCACCCTCACAGAAATACTTTTCTCGACGATTTCCAAACCGTTGCAGTTAAATTCGCTGCTTAAACTTCATAGTTGCGGCGATTATTAATTCACCGCTAACGTTATACTTATATCTAAAGCTGGGTAAAATGTAGTGTATCTACGGCGAAATAAATAGCTGCAAATAGTTTATTCAAATTGAGTGCAATTCTTGCAGCGATATATGTTTGCTGCAATGAGTGTTTATTCAAATTAAATATTTTGCCCCACTCAGAACACCCAAAGAAACGGCTTCAAAAACCCACCTTCGAAATCCCACCTTGTCACCAGCCATCTTCTCCACTGCGAGCTACCACCATCTCATCGCCTCCTCCTAAGCTTCTTCTCACGCTGGAAGGGGTCTCATTACGAGAAATACTCCGAATATTGTCTACCAAATGAAGCAAGAATCTATGAAAAATTAAGCTAGGAAAGGAAAGAAAATAGGTCTAGGTCTACCAAACGAAGCCTGTGTTTCATTCCTAATTGAGAGTATTTCACAATTAGGGCTAGATAATTCTCTCTCTGGAACTGGTTATAGCAATCGCCTCCTCCATAGCTTTACCACTCCGTTGTTGTTGATTGGTCAGTCATTTCTTGGCTTTTGTTATTTATTACCTCATTACAACAAATAAGATTTTTTATTACGTTTTATTTAGCTGAGAGTTAAATTCTATCATAAATAGTAGTATTTGCTGCGTTTTCTCGCCGCAAATAGTAGCATTGCAGCGAGAAATTAGGCTTATTGTCACGTCCAAATAGCTGCGGTTAACCCTCGACCTTCAAAACATGACAAATGACTTTTTGCCGCGATTTTGAGGCTTTGTGGCGATTTTGAGGCTTTTTGCGACAATTTTGAAATTTTTTGCGGCGACTTATCAAACCCCGCAAAAAACCTTATATGTTATAGTGCCTGTTATGCTATTATTATTATTTTTTGTTTCTAATCTGATTATAATTTGTTCTTAGTTTGTTTTACAATGTGATTGTAATTTGTTAAAAATTGAAATTTCGAACTTTGAATTGAGAGTATTTAAATTAATAAGATTTCATTTATATAATTTCAAATTTGGAAGAGGCTAATTCTTAGAATTTATTGTAAATTACATCGTTAGGTTTTGGTTTTGTAAACAATTGTAAATTAATGGAGGTTCTGTACTTCATGGGAGATTAATTTGTAAGTTGGACCAACTTCCATTATTTTATATATATATATATATGTGTGTGTGTGTGTGTGAGAACAACGAGGCCGGGAGTTAAAGAAAATATACTGATGTTGTTCTTATTCTCATGAATGATTACTAATGAAGGCTCTTTTTCCTTTGCTGTTTTTTTTTTTTTTTTTTAAATGTTAAACTGTGAGGACTTATTAACTAAATGAGGGAGGTCACTTTGGTTCTCTCTTAAATGAATGGATATTATTAGCAATGAATGGGCAGGTTTGAGTAAGTACAGGAAACTCTGGTTTTCATTATTTATATTTGTTTCTAATTTTGTTTAGTATTCAGTCTGATTGATATGTGTTTAACAGAAGAGTTGTGTGCTATGATTCTTATATAAAAGATGTAATGGTACTTCAGCCATGCTATGAATCTTGGAAGAGCCTTCATTTTGTGTATTTATAACCTGCCTTCATTTATTGAGCAGCCTTAATGTTAATTGTGTTCCTTGAGGACACAACTAGTTAAAGCAAGTAATTAATGAGCTGTGTCCTCAAATAACGTGAATTGGCCATATATAACGTGTTTTCTTAATAATAATAATAATTTAATTGGCCACATTATCACACATTAAAGAATTGATTGCATTAGCTTAACTAATTAGCCACCTAATCGCATATTAATCATTCACTTTCGTTAGAATAATTTTTCTTGAGAAATAATAATTGATAAAAAAAGATCTTGTCATTGTCAAAGAGCATCATGGTAAGGGTCCACGTACATCGATAGAGTTTTGCTAATAGATATTATATATGTATAGAGAGAGAGAGAGAGAGAGAGAGAGAGAGAGAGAGAGAGAGAGAGAGAGAGAGAGAGAGAGAGAGAGAGAGAACTTGACAGACATATTAACAAAATTAACCAGACTAGCTATATATATTTATCAATCAAGGACGTGCATGGGTACGTAATAAAGAACGTTAATTAATTCGAGTGGCTGTGGACGTTAATTAATTGATTAGAAAAAAGAAAAGGTCGCAACACCATCGGCGATTTATATAGGCCTGCGAGGTTTCCATCTGATTACGTACGCGGCCAAAGCATTATATATATAATAAGAAGCTGGTGTTTTCTCAACTCATCTTATCATTTTATTTTGTATAATCATATATTATAACTTTTTAAATTCTTACATAAATTAAAATAAATATATTTTTTTTAATTTAAAATAAAAATAATATTAAAAAACATATTCTAATAATATTTTATTTAACTTCATCTTTTATTTCAATCCACTTTATCTCATCATTTTATCTCATGACATGATGAAGGCCACGTCCATGGATGATATCAATGCCCGATTTGCATCAAACAAGAAACGTGAACGCGATTTTCTTTGTTCTGATCTAGAAAAAATCATGCTAAAATGAGAGAAGAAAATGAGAAACGCGCTTCTTGACACTATAATAAATATGGGCTTTTCCTACAAATTCTTTTTTCAAGACATAAATTTGTAGCAAATAATGATAAGTTGTTGACACGAAAATTGATCGGAAAAAAAATAACAAGTATTTTGCCACAAGATCACGTTAACGGATATAACTTTATGAGAAATAATTGTTTTGTGATGGAAAAATAGTGCTCTTGCGGCGACATGTTGTTGCGGCAAATAAACTTATAGATTTGTTAAATTTATTTTTGCTGTGAGGAAAATATTTGTGGAAAAAATATTTTTTATGAGAAATAAAGATTTTTTACAGCCACTTATTATTGCTGTAAATAAACTTATAAAAAAAACTACTCTATCGATGTACGTGGACCTTACCAAAACTATATATTAACAAAATTAACCAGACTATATAGCTAATAGCTATATATTATCAATCAAGATGCATGAGTACGTAAGAAAGAACATATAATTAATTCGAGTGGCTGTGGACGTTAATTAATTGATTAGAAAAAAGAAAAGATTGCAACATCATCCATGATATATTGGCCTGCAAGGTTTCCATCTGACTACGCGGCCAACGCATATATAATAAGGAGCATTTGCCAACTCTTCTCATTTCATAAAATAAAATAAAAAATTTATTTTTTAAAATTTTAAAATAAAAATAATATTAAAAAATATATTTTAAAAATATTTAATTTAATTTAATTTTTTATTTTAATTCATTTTATCTCATTCATTTCATGATGGCTTGCAGGCCACGTCCATGGATGATATCAATGTCCATTTTGCATAAAACAAGAAATGTGATCGCAATTTCTTTGTTCTGATCGAGAAAAAATCATGCAAACATGAGACAAGAAAATGAGAAACGCTACTTGATAACTGAAACAGTCGAACGGTCTGAAAATGAAAAAATCCTATTGTTTGAAATTTCTTATATATATATATTATATTATACTAGGGGTAACGCAACGTGCGAGTCACGTTGCCCTGTATCACTATAAAATAAATTAAAAAATATAAATATCTAATAAAAAAAGAAAAACTTAAAGTGAATAAGAATAATATATTTCATTCAAGTTGTAATCTAATAATTCAGATAGTAATAAGTTTAAACAAACCTAGATCCAAACAGATTTCAGAAATAAAACATCATGTTTGAAATCTATATTACAGTTTGTTTTTTAAGACAAAATAAGATATTTTTGTTTTCTTTGCTATTGAAATGGCAATAAAAAAGTTTTGAAGATTATGCATCTGGAGGTGGTATGTCATCTTCATTGATAGCATTTATGGAGAGAATATTGAAATTTTTCTGTTGTTGCTTTTGAAGTTGATCTCCATCTGTACCCGATTGTATTATCCATTTTTTGTTTGAACATAGTGCTGCAATATTTTGGACATACGATAAATATTCCTGTATAGAAAAAATTGGGAGTTAAAATATGATTATCAAATATTTAGAAGTATATTAATATATATCATATAAAGTATAGTGACAAATATAAATGTAGAATATGTAGTGCTTGGATAAAATAATAATTTTGAATATAATGGAATCAGAAGAGCATTTTATCATCTAATTAGCTAGTAGTAGTGCTTACAATTTTATTTAGTTCATGAGTGATATATAGTTCTTACAATAATTTAGGGAAAATACAAGAGTGGATGTCGTTCATGAATATTGTTGCTAAAGAGATTCAAGATAAATGCATGTAAACTGGACCTAAATGGGTAGATTTGAAATTATAACATATTTTTCATATATCTAAATACATGGTGATACACATTCAAACATACATATATTTATATGTATGTTGGGCAAAAACAATAATTGGGTGGATTCATGAATGATGTAGGCCTAAAGAAGTTTTGGTGAAATATTGTATGTATGCTAGATTGGTTGTTTTTTCATTTTCTTTGACAAGTATGTGAAGGATCTTAAAAATGCTTGTATTTTAATGTTTAGATTTTTTGAGTTTCAACAGTGATATTAATGAAGATGGGATATTATACTTTTGATCAAATGGGAGAAGAGTTATTGTAATAATAGTTTTTGTGGGATCAGATTTGGCCCAAAGGCCCAACAGCGATGGGAGCCCACCAGAAAGGAAAAGGCCCAACAGCGATGGGAGCCCACCAGGAAGGGAAAGCATAATAAGGGCCCAACTCTGCAGAATCCAAAATATATATCAAACCCGTCACCACCTTTATCGGGATTTCAAGCAGATACGAAATATAAACAAACTCAGAAAGATATATCATGCAGATACGCAATCACGATGATTACGGAAGCCGTTACAAGGGACATAAAGGGGCGCAGAGTCAAATAACCACGCCACCTTCAAACAAAGCAAAGGGACGCAGAGTCAAATGACCACGCCACCTTCAGACAAAGCAAAGGGGCGCAGAGTCAAATTACCACACCACCTTCAAACAAGGCAAAGGGGCGCAGAGTCAAATGAACACGCCACCTTCGAACACAGCAAAGGGGCGCAGAGTCAAATGACCACGCCACCTTCGAACACAGCAAAGGGGCGTAGAGTCAAATGACCACGCCACCTTCAGACACAACAAAGGGGCGCAGAGTCAAATGACCACGCCACCTTCAGACAAAGCAAAGGGGTGCAGAGTCAAACGACCACGCCACCTTCAGACAAAGCAAAGGGGCGCAGAGTCAAACGACCACGCCACCTTCAAACACAGCAAAGGGGCGCAGAGTCAAACGACCACGCCACCTTCAAACACAGCAAAGGGGCGCAGAGTCAAACGACCACGCCACCTTCAGACAAAGCAAAGGGGTGACCACGCCACCTTCAAACACAGCAAAGGGGCGCAGAGTCAAACGACCACGCCACCTTCAGACAAAGCAAAGGGGCGCAGAGTCAAATGACCACGCCACCTTCAGACAAAGCAAAGGGGCGCAGAGTCAAATGACCACGCCACCTTCAAACACAGCAAAGGGGCGCAGAGTCAAATGACCATGCCACCTTCAGACACAACAACGACCACGCCACCTTCACACACAGCAAAGGGGCGCAGTGTCAAACGACCACGCCACCTTCAAACACAGCAAAGGGGCGCAGAGTCAAACGACCACGCCACCTTCAGACAAAGCAAAGGGGCGCAGAGTCAAACGACCAAAGGGGCGCAGAGTCAAATGACCACGCCACCTTCAGACACAACAAAGGGGCGCAGAGTCAAATGACCACGCCACCTTCAGACACAGCAAAGGGGCGCAGAGTCAAATGACCACGCCACCTTCAAACAAAGCAAAGGGGCGTAGAGTCAAATGACCACGCCACCTTCGAACACAGCAAAGGGGCGCAGAGTCAAATGACCATGCCACCTTCAGACAAAGCAAAGAGGCGCAGAGTCAAATGACCACGCCACCTTCAGACACAACAAAGGGGCGCAGAGTCAAATGACCACGCCACCTTCGAACACAGCAAAGGGGCGCAGAGTTAAATGACCACGCCACTTTCAGACAAAGCAAAGGGGCGCAGAGTCAAATGACCACGCCACCTTCAGACAAAGCAAAGGGGGGCAGAGTCAAATGACCACGCCACCTTCAGACAAAGCAAAGGGGCGCAGAGTCAAATGACCACGCCACCTTCAGACACAGCAAAGGGGCGCAGAGTCAAATGACCACGCGATCTTCAAACAAAACAAAGGGGTGCAGAGTCAAATGACCACGCCAACTTCGAACACAGCAAAGGGGCGCAGAGTCAAATGACCACGCCACCTTCACACAAATTAAAGGGGCACGGAGCCAAATGACCACGCCACCTTAAAACAGACAGAAGACGTGCACTGTAACAAGCACAAGCACGCGACAGTAAAGGTCAAAAAACAAAGGTCAAAAAAAAAAAGTTTTAAATTTCCTACGCCTCAAGGCGAAGAAAATTTGCGGGGTAATTGTGGTTAATATTAGACATTTATATTGGTATGAAAAAGTTTGTTTTTTATTTGTTCTAACACCAAAGTAGGACAAAATGAATCCAGCCACTTTGTATAAATTTCCAGGCCTAAAAAAAAATTATAAGGTTGAATATTAATTAAATCTATTTCATGCTTTTGTCATCAAGTAAGCAAACAAATTCTTTTCCTAATAAAGTGCAACAGTAAAAAGAAAATAAAGCTATTTCAAAGCATGCAGCAAACACTTGAGTGCTTAAAGAAGCCAAAAAAATATAATATCATGCGATAAGATTTATGAATACTACAACTTCTAGCTAGATAGTAGTAGTTAGTGTATTCTTTATAACTTTTAAGTAAATAAATTTCAAAGTAGTAGGAATCATGATGAATATAAACAAATTGGTTACCTCTCTTACATGCTTCATGAAGTCAATTGCTGTGCAACCCAGAGCTTGTTCTGCAATTTCAGCAAACATGACAGCTGGAAGTAGTCCACTACCATCATCAACTTCAACATAGGTTCGAGAGCTGTATAAATAAACTATATTTATAAGTTTAAATCATTAAATAGTAATTTGAATTTATGATATTTGGTATTATGATAAAAAATATTAATATAACATACATACCGTGGTTGTGCAATACTCATATTCTTGCAATGATAACACTCGAATTGTTCATTTTGTTCATATCCTATTACTTTGTTACATTTAGTACAGGACATGTAGTAGAAGTCTTGACGTAGATCAACAATGAAGATATTTGCCTTAATCGAAAATCTTGCTTTCTGCATTAAATTTAGAAGAAACACATGTTTTTATATGGCTATAAATAGTAAGAAGTCTTAGTTAGAGATTGTATTTACTCTAAAAATACATGTGGAATAATATTTATAAACAATATATAAAAGAAAAAAAGTTAAAGAAGATTGTAGAAATTTACCTTAATTGGTTCTAATGATTTGAGGTAGCCAGGAACATCATTAATCTTAATTATGTTTTGGACATTAGTAGCTAATGCTACTGTTGATGCGGCATTCAGAATGTTCTCAATAATATCTTCAAGTAGTTCACCATTAAGTATTGCCCTTAATATCACCAAAGAAGTTAAAAAAATTAACAAAAATCATTGAGAGAAAAATATAAAAGAACTAATATTTTCAAAAATAGTCAATGGATATACATTTTGTATAAATATTTTGAGAATTTTATGACAAATATAGATTGTCTAAATAATAAGTTAAGAAATGATTACCATTGACACAAGGAGGCTGCACCAGGAATAACAGGATTTAAAGTAAAAATACTTGTTGGTTGAGATGAAAGAGAGAGACCTATGTTGTAAAGAAATAAAAATAGTCATTGATTGATATTGAATAGTTATTTATATGATGACATTCTAAATTGAGAAATCTACCATTGTATGAACCAACTTTCAAACGTGTTGCAAGTAGAGATGGTTTAGCTCCAATGACATTTGAGATTGCTTGGCATTCACCCTCTACAAATCGACCCCACATAGTCAGGCATATGGGCATTAGGCTGTAAAATTTAAAGAAAAATGTTAAATTTAGAATATAATAAAATAGCAGTAATAATAATTATTTTATAGTTATTCATATCACAAATGTAGTTGAGAAATTTTATCTACCTTTAATCGATTATGTACATTTCTTGGATTATTGTTTGCCCATCTTTTGTATTAATCTCTCTAGGAGGCTTCATGTGTATTACAATCGCCAGAATATCTGTATAATTATATTTAATTTTTTTAGTGTAAAACTAAATAACAGTATTAAAAAAGAAATTAAATATGTTAAAACGACATTTACCTATTCCAGAATCAGTATTCATGAAGGTATGCAAATTGCTGAATGGGATAATATTGTATTCTGGGGGTTGTAATTCTTCCTCATTATTTGGAATGTCTTCGATTATTGTTCTTGAATTTAGGGTCCACTGATATCCATATGCCTCATTTTTATTAAATCTGGGATCCAAAAGCTTTACGTAGGCATTACTAATGTAGTATGACCGAAAGATGTGTAATGTATCACTACGCATGTCAATATCATTTTCAAAAATTACCGCCTTCACTCGATTGCCCTGCACAATAACATACAGATTAATAGGTATGTCTATTGAATTGATTTGAAAAAAATTATATATATAAATATATAATTTTAGGAGTTGATTTGAAAATATAGTTAAGATTTGTTTGACACAATATTGTATGGATAAATAGTGATGTGTACTCAATTAATTTTTTTAAATATGATAATAATTTTGTTGTATTACCTCGGGATCTATCAATGTTAGATTTTGATACTTTATTGGCGAATGTTGTGCAGTACGTTTAGGAGACTTGTCTGACACCATCATCTTGATTTTCCAATTCCTTGTACTAGGAGTTATATCATTGATTGATGTGTGGAGAGTCCGCATGTTGAAAGCTATTAGTGCATGAAGAAAAAAAAATTAGTTTGAACAATTCAATTGACATGAAACAATCTGAATAAAATAAAAAGTAAGAAGTTAAGAAAGATACACAATGATAAAAATAATGCATTCAATCAAGAGATAAATTATAATGGAATTAGATTACTCACAAATATTCATGACGCATTTGCTTGTGTTAGTAATTCTCTATAAACAATATTATTTGTTTCAATTTCTTCATAGCCATTGCTTGATACTGGTCTTATAAGAACTTTGATTGAAACAGAATTCTTGGCTCTTGACAATGCCACATAGAGTTGTCCATGAGAGAATACAGGTTGAGGCAAGTATACACCAACAAAATCTAATGTTTGCCCTTGTGTCTTATTTATTATCATCGCAAAACTTAATCTGATAGGACACTGTGACATTGTTTAGAAGAAGAGGTTCCGTTGATTACCAGAAAGTTAATAAATGTAGAAATAAAAATAATGACTCTAATTACTTTTTATTGATTAGCTCCATTTATCACAAAAAGATTAACAAGTACACAAATAAAAAAGAATAAGACTGAGCTAGAAAAGAGACAAAATGAGAATGAACATCAAGAGAACAAACCAGCGAGCTCTATTTATCACAAAAAAAATTAATAAATGTACAAATACAAATAAAAATAATGAAAAGAAGCTGGGAAAATAATTGGGAAAAAATAATGAGAGTGACGATCACACAAATAATTTTTTCCGTCTCCTTATCTCTATAGTAAAACATCAAGAGAATAAACCAGGGAGCTCTATTTATCACAAAAAAAATTAAGAAATGTACAAATACAAATAAAAATAATGAAAAGAAGCTGGGAAAATAATTGGGAAAAAATAATGAGTGACAATCACGCAAATAATTTTTTCCGTCTCCTTATCTCTATAGTAAAACATGAAGAGAACAAACCAGCGAGCTCTATTTATCACAAACAAAATTAATAAATGTACAAATACAAATAAAAATAATGAAAAGAAGCTGAAAAAATAATTGGGAAAAAATAATGAGAGTGTCGATCACGCAAATAAATGCAGAAATAAACTTTTTATAGCTCCATTTATTAGTAGAAATTTAATTGGGAAAAAATAATGAGAGTGTCTCCTTGTCTCTATAGTAAATCAACTTTTTATAGCTCCATTTATTAGTAGAAATTTAATAAATGCAGAAATAAAAATAATGACTCTAATTACTTTTTATTGATTAGCTCCATTTATCACAAAAAGATTAACAAGTACACAAATAAAAAAGAATAAGACTGAGCTAGAAAAGAGAAAAAATGAGAATGAACATCAAGAGAACAAACCAGCGAGGTCTATTTATCACAAAAAAATTAATAAATACACAAATACAAATAAAAATATTTATTAGTAGAAAGTTAATAAATACAGAAATAAAAATAATGACTCTAATTACTTTTTATTGATTAGCTCCATTTATCACAAAAAGATTAACAAGTACACAAATAAAAAAGAATAAGACTAAGCTAAAAAAGAGAAAAAATGAGAATGAACATCAAGAGAACAAACCAGCGAGCTCTCTATTTATCACAAAAAAATTAATACATTCACAAATACAAATAAAAATAATGAAAATAAGCAGGGAAAATAATTGGGAAAAAATAATGAGAGTGACCACCACGCAAACATACCAGGAGAAATGAAATCAACTACGGCAACAAACCAGCGAGCTCTCTATTTATCACAAAAAAAATTAATAAATGCATAAATACAAATAAAAATAATGAAAAGAAAGCTGAGAAAATAATTGGGAAAAAATAATGAGAGTGACGATTACGCAAACATACCAGGAGAAATGAAATCAACTACGGCAACAGAAGGTTTTTTTTTGTTCTTCTTCGTCTCACACTGGAACGGATAATCAGAAAGGAAAAATAGTGTCTTCCATCGCCCTTATCAAGAACCCAAAACATCTTTTCATCCGATAACGTCACACCATAAAACAATAGATACAACCAGACGAACGAAACCGAAGTAAGAAAAATCAAAATTATTATAACGAAATGAACTAAACGGGTCCGAAAACAGAGTGATATTATAACGAAATGAACTAAACGGATCCGAAAACAGAGTGATATTTCGTAAGGGACGAGAAGAGTACTGTGCGCAATCTGAAGTAGATTTTATTACATAAGAAGGCATAAAGCAACGTACAAAAGCACAAATCATGAAAAAAATAAAACGCACCGTATCCACTTAACTAAAACGCTGCGTTTCACAGCTACCACATAAACGTAAAACGACACGCACGGAACCACATCTAAATAGCTGAAACGCTGCGTTTCGCAGCTACCATAACACTGTAAACGCACGGGGAGCTGCCGAATCATGTTGATTCTTCTAACCAGACCCAAGTTGATTCTTCCAAATGCACGGGGAGCTGCCGAATCACAGGGGAGCTGCCGATGGTGAAGCCTGGCTGTGGGATCAGATTTGGCCCAAAGGCCTAACAGATTAACACTGTTTATTACTGTTTAAATTAACACTGTTTGCTCTCTTTGGCCGTACTGCCAGTCGACGGCCAAGGAGAGCAAGAGGTGGATAGTAACGCGGGGGTCGAGCTTGAGCGCATGGAAAAACAGAAGCTGCACAACGAGTTGAAGGACCTTGTAGGCAAATATAAGGAAATAGCCAAAAGGAAATAATGACCACGCCACCTTCAACCATGCAAAGGGGCGCAGAGTCAAATGACCACGCCACCTTCAACCGCAGCAAAGGGGTGCAGAGTCAAACGATCACGCCACCTTCAGACAAAGTAAAGGGGCGCAGAGTCAAATGACCACGTCACCTTCAGACGAAGCAAAGGGGCGCAGAGTCAAATGACCACGCCACCTTCAAGCATGCAAAGGGGCGCAGAGTCAAACGACCACGCCACCTTCAACCGCAGTAAAGGGGCGCAGAGTCAAACGACCACGCCACCTTCAGACAAAGCAAAGGGGCACAAAGTCTAATGACCACGCCACCTTCAGACGAAGCAAAGGGGCGCAGAGTCAAACGACCACGCCATCTTCAACCACAGCAAAGGGGCGCAGAGTCTAATGACCACGCCACCTTCAGACAAAGCAATGGGGCGCAGAGTCTAATGACCACGCCACCTTCAGACGAAGCAAAGGGGCGTAGAGTCAAATGACCACACCGCCTTCACACGAAGCAAAGGGGCGCAGAGTCAAATGACCATGCCACCTTCAAACAAAGTAAAGGGGCACAGAATCAAATGGTCACGCCACCTTCAAACAAGCAGAAGACGCACATAGTAACAAGCACAAGCACGTGACAGTAAAGGTCAGAAAAAAAATAAAAAAATAAAAAAAATTTAATTTCCTACGCCTCAAGGCGAAGAAAATTTGCGGGGTAATTGTGCGATCAGATTTGGCCCAAAGGCCCAACAGCCAAAGGAGCCCACCAGGAAGGAAAATCATACTAAGGGCCCAATTCTGTAGAATCCAGAATATATATCAAACCCGTCGCCACCTTTATCGAGATTTCAAGCAGATACGAAATATCAACAAACTCGGAAAGATATATCATGCAGATACGCAATCACGATGATTACAGAAAGCGTTACAAGGGATATGTATCGCCCCAGAGGCTTATAAATAGACCAGGTAAACCTCAACTATGTACATTAAGAATTATTCTTGTAAATACGTGATTACTGACTTGAGCGTCGGAGCTATCCCGGGTGGAAAGCCACCATCTTCCCTTAATTCTTCTTGCAGGTAACGGGAGCAGGAGGCCGGCGAGACACGTCCTCAACACTGGCCGTGCGTGGGTCTGTGGATTTCGGGGATGAAATCGAGCTGCGCAACCTTGTGGGTTTGTGGGTTTCGTGGGTCTCATTGTGGGTCTCATGGGTCGCGTGGGTCTGTGATCATCTGTGCAGGTGTTTTGGCCGTGTGTTAGCTTAGGGATAAATCGAGCTGGGTTCTGGTTTCGTGGGTCTCGTGGCCTTGTGTTAGCTTTGTGGGTCTCATGGCTGAAATTTTCTTCGGGCAAGAAATTTTCGTGGCCGTGGGTTCTGAGTTTGGCCGGGCATGAAATGGAGATTCTAAGAAGTGGGTAATTTGGGTTCTGGGTATGGCCGGGCATCGTGGGTTTTGGGTTTCGTGGGTCTCGTGGCCGTGTGTTAGTTCAGGGGTAATTTTGGATTATAGATGTTAAACAAAATTAACACTGTTCATTACTGTTTAAATTGAGATAGACGCTTTTTAGGTATAAAGATATATATATATATATATAGAAAGATGATGATATCCTAATTTTATTGATAATCCTCATTTATATAAAAAAAAAATCATAATTACAACTTAAAACTTGAACGTTACAGATATTAAAAAAAGACCAAAACCCAAGCTTTTGAAAAACTTTTTATAAACCAAATCACAATACAATTTGCCTAAACAGAAACATGAAAAGAGACCGAAAAAGAAATAGCACATGCATGTAATAAAATAATAATTCACCAACTGCAACTATACAACATACCTCACGAGGAAATCCTCAAAAAAGGAAGACCAATTATGTTCGTGCGAAAAAGACCTCTTAATTTACTGATCAACCAAACTTGATCACCTATCCAATCCATGATTAAACCCCCCACGCTCTACTTAGCAAGAAAATTCACAACAACATTTCCTTCACAAAAAATATGACTCACTATAATCCAATCAGTCTAGACAACTTTTAAGTGCATCCCAATGATCCTCAAGATACTAAATATTACACTCATTCTTATTAATCCAATTAGCAAGAATTTGCGAATCTGTTTCAATTTCGACCTCATAAAATCCGAGTTGACAACACTTTTTAACCCCTTCCAACAAACCCCTCAATTTAGCAAAGTTATTAGAACCCTGTCCTAAAAAATAAATTGAATAAGCTACACACATTTGACCACTAGCATCACAAACGACACCCCCTGCACATCCAGGCTCAAATTGTCCTAGCTACTTCCATTCGTATTGGTCTTCACCCAGTTCTATGAGGGAGGAGTCCACCTAACCACTGAAACCTTCTTCGATTTAGGAACTAACACAGGAATATTCATCATGTTTAAAATATTCACATCATGCCTAGGAAGTCTCAAGTATGCCTAGGAAGTCAGTTTGACATAACTTGATAGAATGTCAAACTGACTAAATTGAATTCCTCTTACCATCATACCTTGCTCTACATCGGTTTGCCCAGAGTTTCCAAGAGATAATGGATGGGATAATACCAAAATAGTACGAACTTGTGATGATTTGCTAGCACAATGAAACCAAAAATTAACTTGCTCCTGCCAAGTATGAAAAACACCCATATAAACACCTAATTGATTCGAAGCCATCAGCCAAACTTGCCTAACAAAATCACCAGTGCAAAGAATATGTTTGAGATCTTCAAAATGCCCAGAATAACAACAATCACATTTAGAAACCATTTGGATACCATTCATTTTAATCTTATCATCCACACTTAAAACACTTATAAAAGGGCCTTCCACATCATAACAAAGATTTTTTTTTTAGGGATATTATTATGCCAAATTCAGTTAGCCCAAGGTAAAGGAATGCCCGAACTCTAATACACTCCTAAGCACTTTTCGTAGAGAACTTTCCATCATTCTCTTTTGTCAAAATTAACATGTCATTCTTTCATTACGTCTAGCCAAAAACTAATACAACTCTTTAGCTTTATCATGACCAACAAACCTTTCTAAACACAATATCTCAATCATTTTCATTACCAAGGTCTTTAATTTTAATCAGAGGTTGATCAATCACAGGGGGGAAATGCATATTCAGAGGGCCCCCATCCTCCCAATTATCATATAAAAAAGAAAGACAACCCTCTCAAACAATCCATTTAGAGTGGTTTAGAATATTTGAGATACTTTTGACAATCGATTTCTAAAATCAGGTACTCTTATTTGACACCAGTAAAAATAAATGATTATCCCTCACATATATACTTCTAAAGAAGCCCGCCCATAAAGAATTACCTGATATTAGACACCAAGCTAGTTTTAAATGTAAAGCCCTTTGAGTACCCTAATTAAGATCCTTGAGTACCTAAGCCACCTTCTTCAATAGGTCTACAAATCTTATTCCAACTCACTCTATTCCTCTCGTCTCTCCCATCAAAATATCCCAAAAGAAAAAGTTTAAAAGTCTATTAAACTCCTTAAGCACTATCTTGGGAACATGTAATACTCCAAGGAGATGAGTGACCACTCGAAAGAACATGACGTAAAAGAATAGTTCTATTGTCTGCAGAAAGCATTTTCATTTTTCATCATGTTGTTTTGTTTTTGACTTTTCCAAGAAGATCATCAGAATCAGAGGCCTTCAATCTACCATCATGATGGACACTCCTAAATATCTAAACGGAAAATTACATTCAAAGAAACCAGTAAAACAAAGAAGCGAACGCTTACTAGAAACAAAGATATGTTTAGAAAAATAAATGGCACTTTTTTTTTTAACTAAGAACTTGACCTCGCCCAATTTTCATAAAACTTCAACACTTGCACCAACCCTCTCATTGGCCTTTTTTCACTATTAACAAAAATAACAATGTCATCAAGGTATATAAGATGAGAAACAAGGGGGTACCTCTAGCCTGAGAGAAATGACCAATTTTATCAATGTTAAAGAAATGCTCTAAGAGACGAGAAAGGATCTCTTACATAACAATGAATAGGTAAGGTGAAAGTGAGTCACTTTGTCTCAACCCACGTTCGCTTTTAAAAAAATCCATTGGGGTTCCATTCATTATGATAGAATACCAGGACGTATATATACACGACTTAATTAAGGAACAAACATGTTCAAAAAATCAAAAGCATCCAGAATATGAAAAGAAAATTACAGTCAACTTTATATATTGTAGGCTTTTAACTTATCAAGCTTAATCAACACATTGCCCCCAACATACTTGTTATTTATAGAATGAATTATTTCTTGAGTTAAACTAATATTTTCAAAAATACTATAACCAGGAAGAAAGGCCCCTTGGTCGTGAGAAATCAACTTAGATAACATATTTGTCATATGAACTACAATAATCTTTTGCACACATCTTGTAAAAAATGGAACACAGACTGATAGACTTAAATTTATCAAATCTCATAGGTTTATCTACCTTAGGAATAAAAACAATAAGAGGCCATCAAGAATCTAGGAAGAAATTGCTTTTGAAAGAACTTAGTGATAGCTCCCACGAGATCCACTGAATAAAATCCTAACTGTTGGGAAAACCGGCCGACCGACAGACAGTAAACTCAGAGCCACGCAGCGGACGCAACAGAGAGAAATGAAACTAAAGACGGAGAACAGTAATAGACACCAGATATGAAGTGGTTCAGCTCAAACTGAGCCTACATCCACTGTTGGGTCGGTCTAAATCACTATAATACACAAAGATGGAGTACACTTTTTGGAGGTTACAAAGCTCTCTCTGTCACAAGGCTCTCAAACCCTTTACAAGTAGGCTCTCACTGATCTACAAAATCAAACAAGGAGAAAATGGGAGACGGACGCCTGTGTTCGTAATCTCGCTCGAGCGAGCCCTTCTCGCTCGAGCTAAATCGCCTTCACTCCACAACTCTCTGCTTCCGCGCTCTCTTCTGCACAAATGCCCTCGATCCTTATATAGGTTGTTTCTCGCTCGAGCGACACATTCTCGCTCGAGCGGAACACTTCCAGACGGCGCTAACCCTAGTTCCTGGAAGCGATGCAACCCTAGGATTGATTCTCGCTCGAGCAGGAGGTCGAGCGAAGTCTCTGCCTGGATCCAAAACTCTCCGTTTGATGTCTCGCTCGAGCGACTATCGAGCGAGGGTCGAGCGAAGTTACGGGTTGAAAACTCCAAGTGCAATCTGATGCGCTTCATTCAAGCCACATCTCAACAAATCTCCACATTGGCTTAAATAAGCCCCACAAAATGATTCTGGACAAAAGACCCACAATTCCTTCAACCACGGAAGGAATACCCAACACGAAATACGAAGTCTATCTTTGAATAACTCACTTTTCACACAAAAGTCTTCAACACCATAGACGACATCTGAAGATTCACTATCTTCACACAAACGGCAATGCACCACAATACAGACTGCTTACTTGAACAAACGGATTCTGAATACAAATGAAGACAACCAAATATTCTTCAGCCAAAGTAAGGATCAACAAAAGCCTGCATGAGCATACACAAAAGGTGACCAACTGCCCCCTTTATCTACCAGCTGTAGACCTGCTCTCACTGTGCACCAATGCCAATCAACTATGAAGCTCTCTGCAACTCCACCTTCTTGCTATAACTCTCTCTCCTTTCTGTGGAAACAAAAGAAAAGAAAATTCACCAAATAGCAAGATGCGTTGTCCGCTTCACTGACGATCTATAGACAAGCTTGGCAAACTAAAAAGCATACTGTAGACTCTGTCACTCAAAGCCCACCTCATTCCATTCAGTTACTCCGTGGAGTGAAAACAAAACTGTATGGTCTGAGTAACGCTCTACTTTCTTGTCTGTAGATCACTGTCTTCTCAACAGTGTTTGAACACCAAACACATCACAAAGAAACAGATAGACAAAACCAAACTTCCAATGATCATAAAACAAATATGAGTTTAATACAAAACAAAACTTTACATAAGATGTATCCTGATCAGAAATACTGCAGGAACCCTGATTCTACACTGCTTCCTAAGAATACAATGCAAACAAAAAAACCAAGATTACTAACTTCTGATCACACCAAGCAAAAGTTGCTGACTCATAAATGACCATCCTGTCTGGCGGATTTGCACGTGACACATGCGAATGAATATCTGAATCTGGAGCATGTGAGGATACTCCACCTGTCACCACACTGCCCTCAAGGAAGAAGAGACTAACTGTCATCTTCTTCACTGTCATCACTACTAGAGGAACTTTCCTCTTCCTCCACATTTTTCAATTGAAGACACTCACTTCTGTAATGACCCAACTTATGGCAGTGGTAACACTTCACTTTTCTCTTGTTAGATCTGGAGCTACTAGAACTGGAACTACCTCTACTCTTCCCTGAACATCCTTCCCCGGATCTATCACCACAGGAACATTTCACAAACAAACCCTCGGCTTGATTGTTCATGCCTAAACCTCCAAATTTGGTTCTCAATTCCTTAGAATTCAAAGCAGACTTGACATCTACTAAGGAGATTGTATCTCTACCATACAACATTGAGTTCACAACATTATCAAATGAAATAGGCAATGAACACAAAACAATTAAGGCTTGATCTTCCTCATCAATCTTAATGTCTATGTTCCTCAGATCCATAATAATCTTATTAAATTCATCTAGATGTGCAGAAATAGAAGTACCTTCCTCCATTTTGAGAGTGTGTAACCGTTATTTCAAAAACAACCGGTTAGTGAGAGATTTCTTCAAGTACAAGCTCTCTAGCTTGTTCCACAGACCAACCGCGGTCTCCTCCTCTGCAACTTCCCTCAAAACTTCATCTGATAGTGATAGTATAATAGTACTGTGAGCCAATTCTTCCTCATTCCTTGACGATGCAGGAGACTCACCAGTCACTCCTTTTACAACCTTGAACAGACCCTGCTGACGCAACAAAGCCTTCATCCTCAAGCGCCATAAACTAAACTATTCTGACCGTCAAATTTATCTACTCCAAAATTTACTGAGGCCATCCCTTAACGCTCTGATACCAGTTTGTTGGGAAAACCGGCCGACCGACGGACAATAAACTCGGAGCCACGCAGCGGACGCAACAGAGAGAAATGAAACTAAAGACGGAGAACAGTAATGGACACCAGATATGAAGTGGTTCAGCTCAAACTGAGCCTACATCCACTGTTGGGTCGGTCTAAATCACTATAATACACAAAGATGGAGTACACTTTTTGGAGGTTACAAAGCTCTCTCTGTCATAAGGCTCTCAAACCCTTTACAAGTAGGCTCTCATTGATCTACAAAATCAAACAAGGAGAAAATGGGAGATGGACGCCTGTGTTCGTAATCTCGCTCGAGCGAAATCACCTTCACTCCACAGCTCTTTGCTTCCGCGCTCTCTTCTGCACAAATGCCCTCGATCCTTATATAGGCTGTTTCTCGCTCGAGCGACACATTCTCGCTCGAGCGGAACACTTCCAGACGGCGCTAACCCTAGTTCCTGGAAGCGATGCAACTCTAGGATTGATTCTCGCTCGAGCGGGAGGTCGAGCGAGAGTCGAGCGAAGTCTCTGCCTGGATCCAAAACTCTCCGTTTGATGTCTCGCTCGAGCGAAGTTACGGGTTGAAAACTCCAAGTGCAATCTGATGCACTTCATTCAAGCCACATCTCAACACTAACAAACACGAAAAAAAAACCCAAGCTAGCCAAAACCAACCGTACTACTACTTCTGGGGATACTGAATAACACAGTCTTAATTTCCTCAATAGTAGGAGCTTTACAAATCAAAGAATTATCATCCTCATAAATAATTGAAGAAATTAAGTCACTAAGATTAGGCAAAACCCGATTAGAACTTTGTCCTAGAAATTGTTGAAAATATTCAATATATATATTTTTTGGTAAAAGAGTCGAGGTCATATGTCCAAGAGTCCCCCCCCCCCCCGCGGTCCCCTTAAAAAAAAAGAGTTTATTAAAGAAACCTTAATTATAACAACATGAATACCGTGGTAATTAACAAACATTGCTCAAGGAATTTACAAATCAATAACCCCATTCCTTGCGTCCATAAATAGACTCAAGCAAAACAAAACTCTACCCATACGATAAACAGATCTAATCAATTACTAACACTTTCTGTACAGATCAACTAAGCGTAATATAAGGCAAGCTCCCCTTATCTAACCTTATTAAACCTTTTATTTCAACAGGAATATCCAATGAATTGATGATTAATTAATCCACACATTATATTTTAACGTTAAAGAGTAATCAAGAATTAAAAACATTTCGCGATAACCGGTGACTTTAATTAGGTAACCAATCGTTGATTAGGTCTAATGTTACGTACGCGTTGGTAAAATTTAACCAAGTTTGGATAACCTTGTTTGTTTCTTCAACGCAAGAAGCAACAACGAAAGTGGCATCAAAATGATGCCAAAAAGATCGGGTGGGGGAATCTCGTTGACTTGGATACCATATATTAATTATAGATTGCAATGTTTGATGACAAAAAAGAGTGGGGACTCTTTTCATTGACTTGGATTCTATTTTTCTGATAGACTAGCACTTAGATGAGAGGAGATTAATTAATATTATTTGCATGAATTATTTTGCTCAGCAGATCTACACCACATACCAGTTATTTTTTTCCTTTGTAACATATGTGTAGTCTTAAAGACTTAAGTAAATTTTGTTTTTTTTTATTGACATTTCATTTGTGCAGAGTTAAATCAATCTAATGTCCAATATAACACTGGCGGCCAATACAAGTATTACTAAAGGGATTAATTAAGGTTACTTCTTTTATTCGAAGGAATAAATATAAGATTTAAATCATGATGGAATCAACTGCCCTTCAATACTGTTTTTTTTTTTCTTTTTTCTTTTAATTTAGGGGGAATTAACCTCTATGGTTTTTTTCAGTCACTAACAACATAAAAAGAAATAGTAAAAAAAATGAGTATTTATTCTTAAAAATTGATATGGGCAACATAAACTCGATATTATTCATAAAATATGAATTGATTTGTAAGATAGTGAGATTTTATTGGACAACGAGTTACGAAATATAACTTTAAATAAGTGAAAATGAGAAATCGAGTAGAAAGAAGCTTCTTAAGTTGTCTAGTTTGTTTTAATAAATATTCTCATCTCATCTAATTTAATCAATATAATTTTTATAAATTTCTATATAAAATAAAATAAAATAAAATAATTTAATTTTCTAAAATTTATAATAAAATTAATATTAATAATATATTTTAATAATATTTTATTTTAATTTTAAATTATATTTTAATATATTATTATTATTATTATTATATTTTTAATCTGTAAAAACAAACAATTCCTTGTCCAACGAAATCATGCTGCGGAGTGAGCACGACACTAACAAGGGGCGTCTAGATGCTATGGACTCAGGAGCCAATTCTGGTCCAAAACCAAAAGAAAGAAATAATCCACTAATTCCCATTAAATCACAGGTCAAACCGTCTTTGGAAGCGCGGGGCATTAAATCAACTAATTCCCATTAAATCACAACCTGCGTTTCTAAAATTTCCAAGACTAGACTGGGCTTTCGGTCTTTTTGTGGGTATAAAATATGCACCAGGGTGAGGGGTGTCTAACTTTGTCCAATTCTCTCCGGCCTGATCAAGAAAAAGGATACCCATAGCGCTATAAGCCAGACAAATATTTGTCATCCTTGATAGCCGGCGACATTCAGCACATCTTGGAATTTCTCTGAAATGGAGAACCTGATGGGTCTGCTTAGAGTTCATATCCAAAGAGGGGTGAACCTTGCTGTCAGAGACGTGACGAGCAGTGACCCATATGTTATTATCAAAATGGGAAAGCAGGTAAAAGAATTAAAACCCTTTTTTTCTGCCTTTGTTGCTTCTGTTTTTGCATTTTTTTGCTCTGGGTTTCTGGGTTGTAATGGGAGGTGTTTGTTTTGTGTTAATAGTCAAACTCTTTTATGACTGCAAACGGGGTTATGCTAGCGAACCCGGCTCTTTGATTAGATGGTCAAATCCGGGGCACAACGATTTCTAGTTTCGTTCCCCCAAAATAAATTGAATATCAGACATTTCGTTTAAATTTTGAGGACTGAGGAACATATTCAACATGACGATTCCTTTTTATGAATTTTCTGATGATGCGATGTGTTTATATCAGCTAACATAAAATTTATTCTTGATAACATATAGTTGTTTAGTAATAATTGTGTGTGTTAAAAAACAGAGCAAGTATATGCGCTTTTGATGATACTCATTCCAAGTGATTTAGTAATAAATTATGCTATCTGATGCAGAAGCTGAAGACTCGTGTAGTGAAGAAGAATGTCAATCCGGAGTGGAATGAAGATTTGACTCTTTCTATTACAGATCCAAGTATTCCAATCAATCTTGTAAGTGATATATTTCTTCTGGTGTTGCAATTACATAGAAAACTAAAACTGGTATTATCACGATTTACATGTACTGTTAAAGGGAAATGAGGTTGCATTTTTCTCTTCATGATCATACAAACCGTGAAATAAGGGATTTAAGGTTGTGTTTGGATGTTGAGTTGAGTTGAATTTTTTATGAATAGTAGTGAGTTGAGATGGCATACTTTTGTAGGGTCCATCTAAGATGAGTTTAAATATATTTGGATGTTAAAATAAATTTAGATGTATTTATTGAAGTTAAAAAAGGTTGTGAGTCTCATGTGTAAAGAATTTTTGAATTGAAATGAGTTTAGTACTTTGAAAATTAGATATTTAAATGTTGGACTTAGTTTAAAATTAAAATGAACTGAGTTAATTTCAGTTGATTGTAATAACTAAACGGGGCCTAATGACTCCAGTGGTGAAGAAGTGGAAAAGGAATGCTGGGGGTATATGCTGCAAATGAGGTTCATCAATTCCATTCAAGAATGAAACAATGTCTAGAGCATAACATGCAAACATTTTTGTACCTGGTAACATAACAATTTGTCTCGAAAATGTCACCATTTTGCTTAAATCCCGTTATATTCGTGCATGAAAGAGATCTGAATAAGAACATCATGGAGCACAAGTGGTATATTTACCAATGTACTCTGTTAATTCAATTGAGGGGTCTCCTCAAAACATTCAATTGGCACTAAAACTTGCTGAATTCCTTGTGGTTGCAGTTTGTGTACGACAAGGACACGTTTTCTCTAGATGATAAAATGGGGGATGCTGAGTTTGAGATTGGTGCATTTCTAGAAGCCATCAAGTTTCGATTGGAAAAGGTTCCGAGTGGAACTATAATTTCCAAAGTACAACCAAATCGGCTAAACTGTCTTGCAGAAGAGAGCCATATTATTTGGATGGACGGCAAAGTTGTGCAGAATATGGTTCTTAGACTGCGAAACGTGGAGCGAGGGGAGGTGGAACTCCAGTTGCAGTGGATCGACGTTCCTGGTTCCCGGGGTTTGTAGATCGCATCTGCTCTTATATCAATCACTTTAGATACTTGCTGTTAAGTATATACTATATAGGTTTTTGTGATATCACAATAATAACAAGAGCTGATGCCGTTAATGGCCGCTGTTGGACAATATTGACAAAATATGGCAAACAACAATAGTTTACAATGATCCATTTGTCACGACAATAAAAAAAATGTTACATTTTTCTAAGATTTTTTTCGATACTAAAAGAAATATATACATTTTTACTTAATAATTAAGGAAGTATTTTTTTTAATAATGTTGTAATTTTTTAAAAATATATATTTAAGAATATTAAAAAATGAAAAAAAAAATGTACACTGCATCAGGAGATTTCGGGACATGAGATTGGAATGAAATACTTAGCACCACTCCACGACAATTACTTCACGCGTTATTGTTTTAAGAATTATAATTGCTACAATGCAATCAGAAGAACGAAATACTTTACTGTGTCCATTTTGCCAAAAATAATTTAAAATTTTATTTATTTCTTAACATTTTTGAATTTTTTTTTTAAATGTTTAAGAAAACTTGAAATCCGGATGAACATCCTAATAAACCTGTAGGTTCAGTAGAGTGGATACAATAAAGGAGATTCATAGAAAAAAGTAGTTGTTGGACTTGGAACCGGAAGAGTTTCACTTTCCTCTCCAAGGTGCAGAAAAAGCTAATTCTTTTCACTTTCATCTAATGAAAAATATATATTTATAGATTCATTTTGCTCAAATAGGAAATTGATTAACTGTCGACTCCAACTACTAAAGCTGTTTGAGTTTTATTGTAGTTGTAAATTTTGATGAAATTATGAACATGTTCCGGTAGGAGCATCGAGCCCAACTAGCAGAGTCCGGGCCGTCAGTTAGGCCCATAGATTGCCTCCTGGGCTGTTAAGCTTGAGGTAATGATCGGCTTTGAGTCCAATTTGCACAATTTTCCAGGGTGGCCATTAAGTCGCGCATCACCAAGCCCTTCGTCATTGTTCTTTAGTCCAATCATCTAAATAGTACTATTTTTTTGGGAAATTTTATGTGAAAGTCTTATATCACACGTAGGGCTGTAAACAAGTCAAATAGAATTAAGTTTTGGTTTGTCGAGCTCGACTCAAAATATTCGAGCTCGAGTTTTTATTTATTTTTTTATTCAAACTCAATTCGATAAACCTTGAGCTTGAGATCGAGTTCATCCCATAAATGAACTCGAGTCGAGCTGAGCTCGAGCTCGACCTCAATTTTTTTTTTTGAATAAAAATAAAAGATAAAAAACAACTAATAAAAAAATAATATTTCATATTTAACTAGTTGATATTTATTCATCATAATAAAATGTTATATGCTTATATATTATTAATAAATACATAATATGATAGTATATATGCATTTTATATACTTCCCATGCTAATATATAAAATTATTAAATTTTATAGACTGATTATTATACAAATTATAAAATATAACTATGAAATGTATTTATTATATAGATATAAATAATAAGATTACACATTACATATTTAATTATAAAAATGGTATATTTATATTATTAGCAATACATATATATATGTAACATATATATGTGTATATATTTATCAACATATAAATGAATTTTAATCGAGTCAAACTAACTACTCGAGCATAAACGAACGATCCTTAGCCGAGTCGAGTCGACTTTTGTCGTGTATGGGTCATTTACCAATCGAGCGGGCATATGCTTTCACGAGTAAACTTTTTTTTTTTCACGAGTCGAGTTTAATTCGAGTTTAACCGAACGAGTATCGAGCGGACTGTCGAGTAGCTTGATTCATTTACAGCCGTAAACACACACTTACATCAAATTAATAATAGTGTGCATTCAGGCTGGATTTTTTTCAAATCCAATTATAAATCCATAAACCATCCAGATTAATCTCGGACGGGTATAAAACAATTCGTATTCCCAGATGCGGTTATAGATGCTGAATATCCTTAACCACTTCTGATTTTAAAATATTTTAATGTATTTTTTAATAAAGAGTTGAGCCATGACTAGCAAAGTTTTGAATTCTATTTCAGTAACTGTTTTGTATAAGGTACTAGAACGAAATATTTCAATATCGGTCCGTTCTGGTGTACCGTTTTGAGATTAATTATATATTATAATAAATATTTATATATATATATAAACTAACAACTAATAGAATAAATACATATACATGTAAGTGTATATCATGTATATGTGTACATATTGAAAAAATTAAAATTTTATAAAATGAATATAAGTTGAAAAAATACAAACTTGAGTTGAGATACAAAAATAAATAAAATAAAATAAAATAATAGATAAAATATTTTAAAATATTGATATTTTAAAAAAACAGATGTATTTAAAATTACAAAGTATATAAATATATTTTATATTCTAGAATTAATTAAATATCATATGAATTAAATTTTTATTTTAAATATCATTCAAATACATAAAAATTAAAAAAAATAATTTTAACTTGAATAAGGACCAAAATGGCCGAAATTTGGATGAGAACGGCCAGAATTTAGATTAGATCGGAATACAACAAAAAAAAATATAGTACACCGATTAAAATATCGGAACAAAAAATTTCAACCATTCCGATTAAAATGTAACAGAATTCAAACCTTCATGACCGGACCTATTTATAAAAATTTAAAAATAATTAATGCATTTACAAAATATGTCAGATCCCAAATAAATAATCAACTAAATTATACGAAAGTTGTCAGATCCCAAACAAATTGTAATTCCCCAAGTTGGCAAGTAAGGCGAGGTCTCTTTTCTTTGTTTTTCCAACGACTCTCTCTCTCTCTCTTTTTGTTTTTCTAACAACACTCTCCCTCTTTCTCTCGTCAAACTGAACAAACCCGAACAAATATTATGAGCCGCCGACGTCTATTTTCATCGGAGAAAAAATTGCCACGTACGCTCTCTCTCTCTGTATGTCTCTCTAATCTTGAATCTGGGTCTGGTTTGATTTTGATTTTGTTTATTTTTTCTAATTTAGAGTCTATTTTAATAATTTCTTTTCTTGCTATTAATCTCTCTAAATACTACGTTTTCTTAAAAAGTGTTTAAACTTTAAATTAATTTTTTAAAGAAATCGGCAATTTTAGGATTTTTTTTAAATGCTATAAAATATTTCTTTAAGTTTTAAGTCTTATTTTTCTAAAAAAAATCTTAGATATCCAGATTATATAAAAAAAAATCAAGATTATATAAATAGTCTTAGATATTCGGATATTCAGATTTTAATAGGCAAAATACAAAAATTCCAGACATTCGAATATCTGGATTAAATCCGAGCAGATAATCGTCCGAATTTTTGGAATCCAGTCCGAATCTGGTTATAACCAAATATCTAGATTCGGATCCGGATGAATACCCCTACAAATTAATGTGTAATTTAGCATTTTAGTCTTATATCTTAATGTTTAAATATGTGTTTAAATAAAATGATAAAAATGAAAAATCACATTGGTTAAGTGAAGGTGTATAGTGTAAGGTTTACTCATAGTATATTTTTTGTTTTGAAAGGTCCAAGGATTCCTTATATATGGCCTAATCACAAAAAATAGGACGATGTTGTTTATATTAGAGTCACTGACCTGTATCCGACCATGAAATCTTTCATTATAGTGAAAAAAATTTATGAGTCTAACTCATCTCATAAAATTAGTTCAATAAGAGATGATTGCTTATTTTTTATAAACATGTTCAAGTACACCTTGTTCACAAGTAATGTAAGATTATTCTTCAACAATTCCATCACGTGTAGATCAATATTTTTTCTAGTCCTTATCACGGGATAAATAGTATAAGCTCTTATTCGTCCTGTAGCAGACTTTGATACCATTAAGAAACTCATAAGTCTAATTCATCTTATAAAATTAGTTTAACAAAAAATGATTGTTCATTCATTATAAATATGTCCAAAATATTATTCACAAATAATATATAACTATTCTTCAACACATACTTATCCAACTTCAATAATGGCAATTGTTGTACTCTTCAAATAAAAGTTACGTACACGGTTTTTTTTCAAGGACACCAATTATGTTCACCTAAATGATATTATCGAAGAGAATTCAATCACGGAAATGGGAAGGTCATAAATATTGTTTTTTTACCTATAAATAAAAAATTCAATAATTTATATAAGTGCAAGTACCGCAAAGTTATCTAACGTCATGCATGAAGTGTTGTTGAAGTAAAAAATCAGTGCAAGTCATTTTAATCCCCCATCAAAGGTAAGTAAAAAAATTAAAGCTCACTATTAATCTGAAAGGGAGAAATCGAGAAAGAGAGAGTTTGATAATAATAATATAATAATAATAATGCCTTCTTATTATACAGAGAGAGGGGAGTAATTGATTCATGTCTACTAATAAGGCATTTTACAAGATATTAAGTTCAAAAAAAAAAGTTAGAAAGCTGGGATAAGTTAAGGGGATGTGATACAAACGGAGAAACCGGATTGGGCCAAGGCTTATTAGTCTAATCGCACAAAATCCATTTTTCTAAAATGGAGAACTTGGATTCGATCTCCTCCTACCAAAAAAACAAAGAAACTGAATTAGAGGAGGGGCAACAGAGGGAGGCCAGAGCTGTTTCTTTTGGGGGCTGCATCGACTTTTGAAGGAGGAGAAATAAAAGAGCCAGAGTTTTCTAGATCATTTATCCCAATAAACGTCATGAAGTGATGTAGAGACGTTAATGAGGATGGAGAGCTTATATTAATAGGGGAAATTTGGGGATCGGATGGGCTATTTGATGTTAAAAGATAGCTCTCTAATTAAATATTGACACGTCAACAAGAATGAAGAAAAAAAATTGAGATGGACCACAGCCCAGACCCGACCCACTTTGGCCGTTCAGCCTCAACTCAAACGGAGTTGCCGCTGACCACCAGTCATGTCACCGCCCCCATCACTGAAACTGCCTCCCTCCAGCTCATACCTATTTTGGGTTTAAGACTGTGTGGGGTCGTTGTCACAGGAGTGAGGTCTTCAGAGGGAGGCAGTTTCAATAGTGGGGGCAGTGACATGGCTAATGGCCGGCGGCGACTCCTTCTGAGTTAAGGCCGAACAACCAAAATTGGTATCGCAGTTTAAGACTGCGTGGAGTGGGTGAGAGGCCGCATGAGGTGGCCATTACAGAGATGAGGTCGCTAGAAAGAGGTGATTTCGATGGTGCGGGCGGTGACATCTTCAGTGGTCGGCGGCGATGTGGGCTACTCTCTCACACGAAACGGATGGTCCGTTCAGCAGCGTCACCCTATTAATAAACTATATTAATAGAGTATTTTGCACTCAAAATCCATTACTATAAGTTATTAATTTTTAAACCACGTAGATATGTGACTTCTTTATTTGTAGCTAGATATTTATTATTAAGTTCTAACAATGGATAAGGATTTGATTTTGAACACCCACCACCCAAAAAAAAGATGAGGTGGTCACAAGAATATATTGTAATTTGGACTATCAAAAAAAAAAAAAAAAAGAATAATGCTACATACAATTATAGATCAGTGTGCAAGTATCACACAATCGTTTTGAAAAAAAAAATAGATTCTATAATTAAAAAATAGTTTTTTGCATATAAGTCTCATATTTATTCACTTTTTACAAAAAATCGCGGATACTTGCATTTGCAAATATCATTTCTCTTAAAAAATTAAATCATTAAATCGTCAACAGGCTTGAAGCAATGCGAAAAAAAGCTCTTCAACATGATATTTAATTCCGTAATTGGCTGACCGGCCAATACTAGTGTCAAGAACTTATGGTTAAAAAGGCAATAATTCATCTTTAGAATTGGAACTGATGTTCTACCATATCTTAATTAATATAGATACTTCCTCCTCCTTCTTATCTTATTGTTTTGAACTCAACATAACTTCATTGATAAAAGATAACCAATACATTATTTTTTTAGATGAATACAGTTTTTAATCAATCTGGATCATCTTCTAACCACACATGAACCTCCTCCTCACAAGCAAGAGCACGTCTAGCTAATCTGTGTGCTAATCAAAATTTCTTCTATGGGGACATAATGAGTCTTCGATCTTGATCTTCCACTTAGTACTTGATTTATATATTTAATTATCTGACCATACCATGTCCAATCTCCATGTCCAATCTATACTTCAGCACATCTTTGACAACTGACAAGACATCATTGTGAGAAATAACCTCTTCTAGTCCTATCTCAGAACAGAAAACTAAAGACCTGCATAAACTATGAATTTCGGCAAGTATTGCATGCATTTTTGGCATTTTTGGTCCCCCTAGCTTAGATTACCTGCTCTGGATATTTATGAGAACGGGTGCTTTCAATCGATCGTGTCAAGTTAACGTCCCCCTTGGATTACCATATTTTTCTTTAATTAGAGTACGAAAAACAATCTCCTATCTTGGAAAATGTCGGTATCAATTCTACTCCATCCATAAGTACTTCTACAGACTATATTTTTTTTAATTTTTTAATTTTTTAATATCTTTTTAAAAAAAATTAAATATATTCTTCTTAAATTAATTAATTTATTTTTATTTATTATTCATATATCAATTTTTTTCATAAAAGAAAATAAAGATAAAAATAAAAAAAATATAATATGTAAAAATTGTATGAATAATAAAAAATTGTGTAGGTGCGACAAGTTTGTCTGAAAGCCAGCCGTCATTTTTTTAAATGCTATTAACACACAGCAATAAGCACAAAATCTGAACATGAGCACCAATAAATCCATACAAACTTTCTCTTTATAATATATATATATATATTATTTTTATTTAAATTTTTTTAAAAATTATATTATTTTTTATATTTGGTTGAAAACTTTAGAAAAGTTAGTATTGGATCTTGTGTTTAATTAAATAATAATTAAGAAATATTAGATGAAAGTATCAGAGATTTAAAATAAAAAATTCATCTATATCTGAACGCTATTTAGAAAAGTAAACATTTAAAAATATCTTAATACACAAATAAAATATTAATTTTATTTTAATTATTTATTTTCTAAAAAAAAATATATCGCATTTTGAACGCGAATAATAAACTATCATTACCTTTTGAAGAGACGAGACAGTTACTTTATGATTTGTAATAATAATAAAAATAATAAATACAAGTTTTAAAGATATAAATAATCTTCTTCATTTTATCTTGTTGATACTATATTATTACAAAAATTTTGTATAAAATTTATATCTAATATTTAAAAAAAAAAAGAGAAAAAATGGCACATGACACTACGGCAAACGTTGAAGTACTAATCATTATGTGGACAACTAGTTGCAGTCTTGCAGTGTGGCGAAAGCTGAAACACACGTAAAGTTCGTGGATGCAAGGGCTGCACGTAGGCCTGTACCAAGGGAAACTTGCCTATATATGGAAAACTCTGCCGATCATCACTTTTGGTAAAGAATTAGTAAAGTAATATTCCACGTGACTTAAAAGAGGAAAAAGTTTTAGGACTTTTGCCCTCGTGCTTTTAGGTCCTTTCTCGAGGACACACACTGGTGGCGATCTATGGAGGGTACTATTTGTTTCGGCGTCAGAAAGGGTGCATGGACGAGGGAGGAAGATATCCTTTTAAAGAAGTGCATTGAGAAGCATGGAGAAGGAAAGTGGCACCAAGTTCCTCTCAGAGCAGGTACTACTTTTTTTAGCTAGACAAGATCAAGACGTACAGTGACTATTTATTTAGTTTGTCTCTTCTTAATTTGGTTGGTTTTAAGTAAGTTCTTTCTTCTTCTTTTTCTTTCGTTCTTTCTTTTTTCCCAGATCAATCCAAGAGAAAAGAAAGCATGTTCTGTTGTAAATAAAGTAATCTTTACTGGATCTTTAGTTAGAGGGTTTTCTTGTTATAAATTTCTTGCAATTTGCAGGTTTAAATAGATGCCGGAAAAGTTGTAGACTAAGGTGGTTAAACTATGTAAAACCCAACATTAAGAGAGGGAATTTCGCAGCAGATGAAGTTGATCTAATGATTCGTCTCCATAAGCTCTTAGGTAACAGGCAAGTATATTAGTTGTACTAATTTGATCATTACTTTAAACCTGTAATTTTTTTTTTGGTGTGATTGATGTTAAGATATAAAATAATAAAATATATATTTTTTAATTAGTTTAAATTTTTATGACAAATACTACAAGAAAAATAGGTATTTGTAATATTTTAATTGCAATTATAATGACTATTTTTGCTAAAAATAATTTTTTGTGACGTTTCTTCTACATTTTACAACAAAATCTGATGTCACAAAAAATATGATATCAGAGTAAGTTAATCTATGATCGCTAATAAGCTCCTGTGACCTACCCACGATGATGGTATTGAAAATACCAACCTACACGTGAGGGGGCAAGTTGAGAAGTCACACACGCCTTAGGAACAAATTAATCTTGCTTTTTATAAAGAGTTAATTAAATTAAATAATTTATTTATCGAGCCTACCCATTGAGATGAAGTCTAACCTACAAATAAAATAGAGTATTGGGATATAAAATAATAAAATTTATATTTTTTCATTAGCTTAATTTTTTAAAACAAGTAGTGATTTCATAATTAATTTTTTTTTTCAATGTTATAAAACTTTATAATGTTTTTTAATTATAAACTATATATGACAATTAATCAAATTCCTAGTTCAGTTATGTCCGTGTCATGCCATTTCCTAGTTCAGTTATAATTCACTTTTGAATACGGAAAATATAGAAGTTTTAAGACTATATATAAATATATATACAGAAAATATTGAAATTATGTTTTTTTAAATTTTTATACGCAAAATGGTAATAAAAATCTATAGGTCAATCATTTTCATCTTATTTCATCATAATATTATTTTTTAAATTTTCACACAAAATATAACAAACAATTGATCAATTTTTTCAAATTTTTATATATTTAGATAATATTTTATTTAATTTTCACCTCAACTGTATAACTAATTGGTACCAATTTTTTTATATCCAAAACTTTCATCACAAATTAATTTCCTAAATGAGCTTTGTTACTTATTATCTCCTCACACATTACAATATTTTTATTTAAAAAATATCTTAGTCATAAATAGATTATATAAAGTAAGTTCACAAATTAATGTGATTTAATATGGTATGTCAAATTCTAAAATTATTTTTCTTATAAAGTAGATCTAACGAATTTTATAAAATTACATCAGTTTGTGAGTTTATTTTGTACAATCTTTTTGTGTCTTTGTTCGTAATAATTTTTTTTTTAATTTATTCTTTTTAAAAAAATTAAGTGCCTCAACTTATTATCTATATATTATATATGAGAAATGATAGATGCAGTCATGGAGTTGCAAGCGGCGTGCAGTCGCTTTGAAAAAAAGTGAATATATATGGGACTCACGTGAAAAAGTTAACTTTTTTTCTAAAGCGACTGCACGCCGTTTGTAACTCCACGACTGTATGTAGCATTACCCATTATATATTTAGTAAGAGAAAAAGTTCAAAATATATATATATATATATTTATATAATGTGTGATATATATGAAGCTGATCATGAGTAAAACTTTTATAATTTATAAATACTCTACGGCTTAATCATTTTTGTCGTTTTAATCAAGATTAGTTTAAATCTTGACGGGACAGTACTTCCTCAGTCTAACCACTCCTACATATATATATATATATATATATATATATATATATATATTTATTGAATCCTGAAAATGAGAAAAAACACTATAAACTTAAAATTTTGTTTGATTATTATTTTTTAATATATATTTTTTAAAATTAATATATATATATATATATATATATTATTTTTCGTGTTTTTTTTTTAAGTCTGGAAGAATTATGATGATCAAATAATGATTAAATGAAAAAAATTAAAAAGTATTTTATGACGTATAAGCGATATTTTAGAAGAAAATTAAGATAAAATTTGAGATGTAACTCAAACATGGCCTTAGAAATTCCATATATATATATATATATATATATAATATCAACGATGCCAGATCAACAAAGATGACACTACCCCAAAATTAATAAATTACATGATAATTATTTGAGCATTTCGTTTATAATTTTGTGCAGATGGTCACTGATTGCTGGGAGGCTTCCTGGAAGAACACCGAATGCTGTGAAGAATTATTGGAATACACACCTGCGTAAGAAGTACTTGATTTCTCCCACTGTAGACGTGGAAGAAAAAGAACAAAACATGAAAGTAATAAAACCTCGACCTCGGACCTTCTGTAAAAAATTAACTTGGTTAAATGGGAAGCCTAGTACAATAAATATTAAAGAGAACACATTCCAACCAAAAGACGGTATTATAGTTACAAACAACATGGTCATGTCTGCAACGTTGACGTCGTCAGATGAGAATAGGATGAAATATAGGTGGGAATGCTTGTTAGATGACAAGGAGGCGGGCGATGAAATAGCCACATGCGCTTTGAATACCGGATCATTTGTTGAAGATGATCATGAGCTGAATACTCATATTTGGACGGACGACGAAATAACTTCGGCAGCAAAAGTGGGCGGCAGAACTTTTGATATTGATCATCATCAGGATCATGACTTCAGTTTTTTGGCCGACTTCTCTTTCGATGCGAGCCTTTGGGATTTTCTCAATACAAAATAATTAATTCTTCTTCATCGTCATGAGCTTTAATTTCTTGCTATATATTATATATTTCTGTGTAGTACATCTCGATCGAGTTGCTTTTAATTTTTATGTGATCATGAGATATTTTCATTATAAGTTAAAATGAAGATATTTAGCTTGTTTCATTTTTATGTGATGAGATATTTACCTTATAATAATATTTTAAATTCTCTCTCGCTAATTCTCTCTTAATTTTTCATCTCATTTTCTACTTTATTTAAATTTCTATCAAATACGAGCTATCAGTACTTGTGTTTCGAATACGAGCTATCAAATTCTACCCTTCTTATTACATTCAACATCAAACACACCGATTTATTTTTTTTGTTATTCTTTAACAAAGTTTTTTTTAATTAATTGTAATAAATAATATTAATGTTAGATACAGTCATAAATTATATAAGAATAGCCTTCTCATTTAAAAAATATATATAATTCACAATTAAAAAAAATTATTATTTTTATATGAGTTTTATATTAATTACTCACTTTTTGAAACAAATATGTGACACTTGTAATTCACTTTATAACTATAAATAGCATTTCTTTAAAAATATATAACTTCCGAAAAAAGACATTAATTCTTAAAATTAGGAATAATTACTAAAATTATGGGCGCCTTGATTTTTCTCGAGTTTATCTGGAGGTCTCTTTCCAAGTATTTGACCGGTAGGCAAGTCATTTCCCCAACAACAATGGACTAGCTGGGTAACTCAGTTAATAATGAACATGAGTTTTACCATACATATGCTGCACTGTAGCGACTGCAGTATTTTACTCTACACACCTATTGAGGTTCTGTTTGGATTCGGAGATGAGATGAATTGAGATGAATTTAATTTATTTTTAATATTATTATTATTTTAAAATTTGAAAAATGTATATTGAGATTTGAAAAATGTGTATTAGAATTTGAAAAATGTGTATAGAAATTTATGTTTTGTATAAAAGATTATAAAAATATAAGGATGAAATTATGAAGATAAGTTGAGATGAGTTGAAAAGTATAAGAGCTGATATAAAACGTTTGTTTTCAGCCCTATTTTGAATCTACCATTGTCCTCGCGCCTGCAGGTTGCCGCTGTTTCACTCCGGCAGCATCTTTCCCCCATTCCAACAGTTTAGCTTGCTGGTTGCCGCCAATCTGCCGTCTTTGGCGTGCCTTCTTCTCCCCATCACAATCTCCGACGAGAATTGGGTGTTTTGTGGATAAATTTTGTGGGAACTTCAAAATTTGAGATCTCTAACTGTGAGTATATTTGGGTGTTTTCAAGAGAAATTGTGGGTTTATTTTCTTGAATCATTTGATGCGATTTTGTTAAAATTATTTTAGATCTTACTTTTTTTGATTAGCCTGAAACTCCCAATGTTACCCCTACACGGTGGTGTTCTGACCCTGTCCATGGAAATGAAAAATTTGTAATCGCTGTGTGTACAGCATTTTGCAGCATCAAGATATTATGAAAGGTTCAGTTTTTTTCAATAATAAGAGAATCGGCTGCAGCACTGCTTAGAAACTTGGGCTTCTTTTGAGGAAAAGTTAAAATAAAAGAAGTATCTTTCAAAACCATTGACAATTCAACTCCGCGGATCAAGAGATTGGAAATATGCTGATTTTAAATGAACTGTCCTAATTAAGAGTTATTTGGGAATAAGAAGTATTTATTGTAATTTATATATATGTACTAATCACTTCAAAAGAATTCCAATTGTAATATTGAGTAATCTTGTTCAGGTATAATGAACCCAGATCATACAATTGCAGTATATCCAAACTCTAGATCTTTAGCTAATAGCCCAGCATGGTATCAAATTGTGAGTAAGTGAACATGACGAAATAATATATAGTTCCACAACAAGAGATAATCACGAAAAAATAATGGCTAAATGGACTACCAGTAATATCAAAATTTCTAATTCTAGTCTAGACTTAATTTCAATGGTGATCTTAATATAAACACATATCTAGTATACGTCATTTAGCCAACTATTAATTAGTTTCCAGTTTAAAGTACTTAAACTTCTATCTAACTTCATAGACAGCCTATTACAATTAACCCAACTAAAAGTCCAAAATACATTTACTTACAATTAACTTGTCCAACATACAAATTACATTTACTTGCAATTAACTAATTATAAATACATCATAGTCCAGGCCAACCAAAAATTATTACAATCGACAGCACTCAAAACACACACAATAATGTTCGTGCACATCTATTATCGACTATTTGCTTTCTTCTTTTCTCCTCCCAAACATTCTCTCTCTCAACTTGTTTATTTTCTACTTTGTGCACTTTATACTCGCGCAACAATACATCTTCCTTCCTTTTTCAAACTGCATTCTCTCTTGTGTGAATATTCTCCATCACCAGTTAAAGTATGTCTGCCCATATGAAGAATTGACACCTTTCTCCTTGCATGTGAATTGTTAATTTGTCAAATGGTAAATATGATATGTTAAAAGCAATACAAAAATGAGAAAAAAAAAGGTTTATCGTGTTGTACTTCGGGCAGGCATAACCTTTCTTTCCAGGATTTTTGCTAGTTTGAGATGTCTTTAATGGGGCTTTCAATTTTCAAACCACACCAAGAAGTTGATGATTCTGTTTGCAACGCATCATCTACACATGATGATACACACGATGCCATGAATGATCTAAATGAAATTATAAACATGTTAAAATGATATATACATCACATATCAGTAGTTATTACTTTGGTTTTTAATAATATTAACATTCTGACTCTACAATATGAAAGATTCGGAATTATAGGCACAGGTTGCACAACCACTTATGCTGCTGCTTTACACCAAAAAATTCAAGTCCTTTTATACATATGAGAAACCGTATAAAATCTAACTTCATGGAACCATTTAAATCACAAAAGATATATAAAAACTCATGCAGGCTAAAACCTCATTCAAACCTTGCTACCACGGTTAATTGAGGCATTATCTATAAAAACTAATGCATATAATTTTTTTTTTCAAACGAATCCTACCCCGGAAGATTAAAACACGAATTCAAAAAACCCAAACTTATAATATGCAAAGTTGACTCCAAACAAGAACATTGGCTCCAAACAAGAACATTAGCCAAAGCTATTACTTTCAATAGGTGTCCTTTGCAATCATCAAATAACCTCAAGATTACAAGCAACCAAAATTTATAATTTTTTTTTCCTTTTCAAAAAATGCTTAAGAAAATATAAATAAGGAATAAGATAACAATCAAGCAATTTTCATAGCGAAAACATCAACTATACTCTACATATATTAAAATTTCTTCTCAGCAACCAAGCATAGTGCAAAGAAAACCAAATCAGCAACCTAACACTACAAATCTCATACCTACAGAAATCACAAAAAAAGGAGCAAAAATAAAGATCTAGGGTTGGGTTCGTGAAGATACCTCTTGGATTTCTCCCGATTCTCTCGATGAGTGTCGAGGGTGAGGGCTTCGGGAGGGAAGGGGGAGATCTAGGGTTGAGGGGGAGAAGAATATCGGCCAGCTCGAAGACAACAGGTGATCTTGGGTTCGAAGGAGAAGAGGCGGGAGGCGAGAGGCGAAAGGGGGGAGAAGACGCCGATTTCAAGATCTAGGCAACACGCGAAAAAGGATGTCATTCTCTGGCTCGAAGACTCAAACGCGAAGGAGGGCTCTAGCAGAAGAAGTGAACCCTAACAGAAGAAGGGGGAGGGGGGTGAAGAATTGGGACTAGCAGAACTCGGGGAGGGGGGCGAAATTCTGAAACCTTAGAATTCAAATGCCCAGATGCTAAATCGGAGAGAGATACCCATTTTGAATCTGTTTTAAATGCTACAGTGGACAAATTGTGACATGGCAAACCGGACTTGATTTGCCATGTCACGGTGTGTAGAGTAAGTTAAGTGAACCGACTAGAGTATAGATTAATTCAATGAACATAAATGAAGTCATTGGAAGAGAAAATATCTCTCGGCTCTACGTGCGTATGTGTCCGGCATCAAGGAGACAAGATCACATGTCAAAAATTAATTAGATTTTGTGGATGTGGGACATGTATACTCTTAGAGTTTTGCTACACATAAGCTCATACACCACATATTATATAATTTATTTATTTATTTATTTGTAATTTTGTTTCTAAATTTATTCTTTTTAAACTAATTGAATTCTCTACTCATTATTTGTATACTAAATATTTTATAAAATAAAAAATAAAAATATATATAGTGTGTGATATATAGACTTATGTATATATTTTTTCATACTCTTATTGATTTAGAGTTTGTACGATCCAAATCTCTGTTTACTTAGTCTATTGATTCCTCTTTTTATGATTATTAGTCTATGTCAATGAAATTTTGATAGCTACTAATAAATTGGATGCCGTGAAATCTTCGAAATCCTTAGTTAATGCAAAATTAAAATACAAATATATTGATTCCCTCAGATATTTTCTTGGCTTAGAGGTTGCCAGATCACCCATTGGCGTCTCACTATGTCAGCAAAAATATGCTCTTGAAATTTTACAAGATGCTTGTTTTTTAGTATATAAACCATTTTCTTTTTCCATAGACCAAAATTTAAAACTTAGTAAAGATGATGGTAACTTGCTGCCATATGCTATAATGTTCAGAAGATTAATTGGTAGGCTTCTCTATCTTATTATTACTCGACCATATTTATCTTGAGACTTAGTCAATATTTAGATAAGTCTCGGATATCTCATGATATGAATGCAGCTCACAGAATTTTGCAGAATATTAAAAATTATCTTGATCTTGGTCTATTTTTTCCTACTCACAATTCACTAACTATCAAGGTTTTTGTAGACTCAAATTAAGCTTTTTGCCCTGATAGCAGAAGCTCTACTACGAATTTCTGTGTTATTCTAGATGATTCTTTGATCTCATGGAAAATTAAGACACAACAGACTATTTCACGTTCTTCAGTTGAGACCGAATATAGGGTAATGACTTCCATTAGTGAAATAGTTTGGCTTCTATTCTTCTATTTGATTTTAATGTTCTTCATTCTTATAGTGCTCAACTTTTTTATGACAATCAAGCTGCTTTACACATTATTACTAATCCAATTTATCATAAATGGACTAAGCATGATTGAACTCAACTATAATTTCCTCAAAGACAAGATACAAGCTAGCATCATCAAAATCTTTCATCTTGCTTCCTAGCATTAGCTTGCAGATTTTCTTATCAAGCATTTCATCGTTCAACAACTTTATTTTTAAGTATTCAAGATGATAGTTCATTCCCTTTACTCTCTATTTTAAAGAGAATAGTAAAATGTAAAATAAATTTCTATACGTGTCACTATAGTTTGTATTTTTTTTGTTATGTTATTTTTACTGCCTAGTATAAATACTCATGACAGATATTTTTATTTTTAGATACTTAACAGGACAGATATTATTTTTATTTTTCTCCTTGAGACACCGATGTAACTTGTGACTAGGCACTGATTTAGTGTTTCAACTTGTAACGACTCTCACTCTCCATTCGCGCCTGTATGTAGAAAAGTTTATTCCGTACATACGGCCCTTTTTTTATCTTCAAAGTAGCAGTACTTTCTTTACCGTATTCCGATTTTTGAAATTATATAAGAAGCTTGCTTATAATTATATAAAATATTTGTAGAATATTATTTTTTAATATTATTATTTTAAAATTTTAAAAATAATTAATTAAATTTTGTATGAAATTTTTTTAAGAAAATAATAAAATAAAATAATTTTTGCATTTAAACCAGAATTAAGGCCCTACTTGGATTCGGAGATGAGATGAGTTGAGATAAGTTTAGTTTTTTTTTTAATATTATTATTATTTTAAGATTTGAAAAATGTGTGTTGAAATTTAAAAAATGTGTATTGGGATTTAAAAAATGTATATAGGAATTTGTATTTTATATAAAAAAATTATAAAAATATAAAAATAAAATAAAAATGAGTTGAGATGAGTTGAACTCATCTTCAAATTCAATCGCTAAGTTGTTTCTTATCAAGTTTTCTGTAGATAATTGAATTGTACGTAATCTCAATAAATGTTGCGAGGTGAGGCCACTTGTTCGTCTGATTTAAATATTGAATTTAAAGCTCGAAATTCTGCATGTCCGTTGGTCCTTGTGGTCACAGCTGACTCACTGCATGCGCGCCGCTCTGTTGCCTTTTTTTGTTTGAATTGGCACAGCGTGGTCCAGGACTCCAGATCATGGATACCATTTGTAGTTGAGTTATTTCCAGTACAACGTCGTTAGATAATTCGTGTATATATATGCAGAAGGCTGACCGTACCGTACGTAGTCTCAATAAGATCAGTTTATATTTGAAAATGAGGTGAATTTATTTTAATTTATTTTAAATTTTTTATTATAATTTTTTATATTTTTATGTAAAATATAATTTTTAATATAATTTTCTTAATTTTTAAATTAATTTTTTAAAATTTCATAAAAATATAATTTTTAATATAATTTTTTTAAATTTTAATATAATTTTCTTAATTTTTAAATTAATTTTTTAAAATTTTAAATTATTAATAATATTAAAATATAAATTTATTTTAATTTAATTCATCCCATCTCTTAAATAATATTAGGATGGATGCAAGCCTGTCCTCATAAACAACGTGTAACTGTAGATTTCCGCCGCGGCCCTGTCCTCATAAACAGCCTGTACTTAAATTTTAGGCAACTTGTTCGTCTGATTTAAATCTTTGAATTTAAAGCTCAGAATCTTGCATGTCCTTTCCCGTGATCACAGAGTCACATGCATGCCTGTCTGTGTCCTTGTTTTGTTTTGAATTGGCACGGCATGGTCCAGCTGGATACTATTTATGAGTTATTTTCAGTACAAAAATTATCTAAAAATTATCTCAAAGTTAGATAATTTTTGTAGTATAGATACTTGAAAATAAAAAAAAAAAATTATTAAAATAAATATACTTTTTTTTAAATGTATATCTAGGTATGACGATAATCAAGCGAGTCAAACCGATTTTTGATTTATCGAGTTCGAGCTCAATTCAAAATATTCAAGTTTGAATTCGAATTTGAATTTTTTTTTTTTTTTGAACTCAACTCGATAACCTAAATTTTAAATTGAGTTCGTCTTGCAAACGAGTTTAAGTCGAGTCAAGTTCGAACTTGATTTTTTTTTTTTGAATTTTTTGAATAAAATTTAAAAGAAATAACTAATAAAAAATTAATATTTAATATCTAACTAGTTGATATTTATTCATTATAATAATATATTATATACTTATATATATTATTAATAAATATATATAATATAATAGCATATACGTATTTCACATGCTTCCAACGTACTAATATATTAAATTATTAAATTTTATAAACTAATTATTATACAAATTATAAAACATAAATATGAAGTATATTCATCATATAGATATAAGTAATAAGATTACATATTACATATTTAATTATAAAAATACTATACTTATATTATTAGCAATACATATATATAACATATATATGTGTATATATCTATTAATATATAAATAAACTTTAATTAAGTCGAGCTAACAAGTCAACTTAAGGATAAACGAGCAAGTCTTAGCCAAGTTGAATCGAGTTTTGTCGGGTATGTGTTATTTACTAATAGAGCGAGTATCTGCTTTCCCAAGTGAGTTTTTTTTTTCACGAATTGAGTTCGATTCCAGTTTAATCAAACAGGCTGTCAAGTAATCTAGTTCATTTACAGTCCTATATTTAGGTACTAAAATTCAGTTTCTTCATACTTGAATATCCTAATAAATTAACTGTATAAATCGTTTTCTTATTTCTGTTGGACCATTAATGTGTATTACTAACTAGCAAGCTTCAAAAGAGCCCTCAATTGTCCAAGTAGGGGGTTTGGATTCCAGGGTTAAACTGCTCAGTGGCAGAACTAGCAATATTTGTAAGGAGGGTCAATTTTTCTATCACGATGTTTATATAAAATATGAAAAATATTACAAAATTATAAAGTATATATAAAATTTAATTTTAGATAATATGTCAAATAAAGTGAAAACGCAACTTAATATTTATTTTAAAGAGTAATATTCATTTATTATTATTTTTGTAAATATAAAATATTTAAAAATTATTTTCTTCGTAAAAATTATCAAAAGATCTTTTAAAATGTCATTTTTTATTCTAATATCTAAGTTAGTTAATCAAATTTAATGTAAAGTCTATCTTTTTTAATGTCACATTAAGCATAATTTTTTCTTACTTAATGAAGTTTAGAGGATAAATTACCTCTATTATTTTTCATATAAATCATGATCAATCTTAAATAATTTTTCTGGTATTTTTATTTTAAATTTTATATTAAGAAACTCAATATTCATGTATAATATAAAATTGGAGTAATGTTAATAATTTATTGTTTAATTTAATTTTAGTGTTGCCACATTCTAGAAAATAGATCATATATAGAAATTATACAAAATCTAAGGATTATAGGAAAAAAATTAGAAAGAGACATTTTTATGTGCACTAAAATTTTATAAAATCTTAGAAAACATATGGAGAATAAGAAAATTATAAATTTTTTGAGAGGCCAATTTCTATATATGTATGAAATTATGAATAAAATTTAGGAATTATGTTAAATTTTTTAAAAAATGAAGGACTAGTTAGAAATTTGAAAAAAAAAATTGGGAGAAGAGGAGGGGGGGGGGGGTGTGCTGCCCTAGGCAGGTCCGCCACTGAAACTGCTGATCATGGATTTAATTAGCAGTACTAGCTAGTTTGTGAATTAATGCACTACTCAAGACTTCTCACTCCTTCAATTTGCTTAGAAAATATTGTACGTAAACCCTGCACTGTATTAATCTAATAATCATAATATATATATATATATACATTTTCTCTCACTCTGATCCCTTTTGCTCTCTCCTTAATTTGCTTATTCAATCTAGTTAAGCTAGCTGATCTTTTTGTACAAAGATGAACGAGTCAATCGCATGAGCATATAATATGAATACGAGGATTTAATTTGCTTATTTGTTTTAATCTTTATTGTGCAGATGGGCATTAATGATTGCTGGCAGGCTTCCAGGAAGAACAGCTAACAATTTAAAGAACTAATGGCATACACATCTACATAAACAACATCACATGATTTTAAAAAAGGTGACCCTAATAAAACCTCGACCTCGAAGCTTCTCCCATTTGTTAAGGGGGGAAACCTTCAACTAAACAAAGCAGCTTTGATCAACAGAAGGCTGGCAATGCTAGAAACATGTCTCTCCATCGGATGCCATCTGAGAATATAATCAATTGGTGAGAAAGTTTGTTGGTTGATTGGCAAAGCGATGAAATTATAGGCACATGCATGAGTACTGTAGTCTGTACTGACTCTGTAGGGCGTGGGTTATGTGAAGAGCCAAATCTTGGGGCCCATGATGTCTCTTTTGACATATTGATCAACGGCCTTCAGGATTTTCTCGGCGTGGGACAAGATTAAACATGATCATTGGCCTAATGATGTTTGAGAAATCATGTTAGGTATCGTATAATAATAAAAATGGATGTACAATTTGTATTGCTATTTGTTGGGATCGGCGGAAGCTCACAAATAATATGGAGACCAGAATTTAACGTGGTTCGGCCAAGATTGCCTACGTCCACACAGAGAAAGGAAACTTCCACTAATAACCAGTGAAATACAGAGAATATTTTAGGGAGGAGATCACACCCTCTCAACTCGCCTCTCACTTCTCTCAGAGCTCAACCAGCTCTCTCTTTCTCTCCTTACATCTCTCATACCACGCCCATGGGTGCAGCAAGTTCTGCACCCATATTGCAGCTCTTTGCTGCACTTCTTGCAGCTCACATCATGCACTGCACTCACACGCCCCCCATTTGTTTCAACTCTCATTTCATGTATTTATAGGCAAACAAATAAGTGTGAACGTGTAGTGGAATTTCGGCGGAGATTCCGGCGCCTCAATCCAGCTCCTTCCATTCGGCGCTTGCCACTCTAGAAGCCTCCAGCTTCTCATCACGTTGCATAATTGTTGGTGTTGACTTGACTATTCCAACAATCTCCCCCTCAACACCAAATGGAGGATGTTCTGACATCTTTTAATTCAAGGTATCTAATCAAACTATGTCTTCACATAGCTCTTGTGAGATTACCTTTGTTAGCATGTCGTCAAATTCTCTTTCTCATGGATCTTCACAAGCTTCAATAGCTACTGATCCATCACCTCATATATCCAATGATGGCGAATCACATTGTGACCCAAGTCAAAAGCTCTTTTGACTTTCACAATACACTTTGTACTCCTTGGTTGAACCATGTCTCTTGGAGAAACCGCTTTAACCACAACCGTTGTGAATAAAGCCACACATGCCTACAGTCTGGACTGTCTTAATACAGCTCCCCCTGTAAATGTGTAAATGAATCTTGATGTAGATCTTCCATCAAGATCACCAGCCGTATCAGCTTAACCTTCCAAGACTAGATCAGCTCCCCCATAGTACAAAGTTGATGTACCTTTGCGGTACCTGAGAATCGACTTTACTACTCTCTAGTGTTCTTTTCCTGCATTTGAAAGAACACTACTCACAATTCTCATAGCATGAATGATGTCAGGTCTCATATACACTGCTTGTGTATATAGGACTTCCTACTGCTGAAAAGTAGGAACTGCAACCCTCTTGAATCTTTCCTGACTCCCCCTCATCTGCCAATTGTGCAGATTCTAATGGAAAAGGAAACTGCTCCCCTTGCTCAATGCTTATTCCTCCATTGTCACCTTTCTGAAGAACCTTCTTTGCTTCAGAATCCCATAACCTATATCCAAATTTCAATAAGCTCGAATAGATCTTCACTATTTAGAAGATCTTTCATCTGGGATCTCCACAGTGCGTAATTTGCTTGATCATCGCATCTGCTCCCGAGTCCTCTATCAGTTCGGCTTTAATCTTTGATTTGAGTGACCGTTTCTCAACGTTCGGAGTTGAATCTCAACAAACGGAGCTCACCGTTGCGTCCGGAACGGTGGAAAACCTTGGAAACGACTCTTGTCTCGTTCCAAACCGATCAAAATTGCGCCGAAAACCTGAAAAATAAGAAAAACGGAATATTCCTTCGTCAACCGGAATATTCTTTATCCGTTGGGTTACTGTAGCGGGTCGGAAACCGGGTCAACCCGGTTAGGGTCGGATCACCCGGATTTAACGGGTCGGAGCTTGTCTTCTTCACTGCGCGCGCGTGTGGCGCGTGGGTCCCGTGGCCGGCGCGTGGCCGTCGCCGAGTCGGCGCGTGTAGAGCGTGTAGCTTCGTCCGGTGTCCGTTTGAGACGAAATTTTCACCAGAATTTTCGTCTTGACCTGAGGAATCTTATGGTATCCTCCAAACTTGATTTCGATCAAGTTTCAAAATGGGTCTTTTACGAAAATTCACAAATCCGGCCTCCTACCGGCTCTGATACCACTTGTTGGGATCGGCGGAAGCTCACAAATAATATGGAGACCAGAATTTAACGTGGTTCGGCCAAGATTGCCTACGTCCACACAGAGAAAGGAAACTTCCACTAATAACCAGTGAAATACAGAGAATATTTTAGGGAGGAGATCACACCCTCTCAACTCGCCTCTCACTTCTCTCAGAGCTCAACCAGCTCTCTCTTTCTCTCCTTACATCTCTCATACCACGCCCATGGGTGCAGCAAGTTCTGCACCCATATTGCAGCTCTTTGCTGCACTTCTTGCAGCTCACATCATGCACTGCACTCACACGCCCCCCATTTGTTTCAACTCTCATTTCATGTATTTATAGGCAAACAAATAAGTGTGAACGTGTAGTGGAATTTCGGCGGAGATTCCGGCGCCTCAATCCAGCTCCTTCCATTCGGCGCCTGCTACTCTAGAAGCCTCCAGCTTCTCATCACGTTGCATAATTGTTGGTGTTGACTTGACTATTCCAACACTATTGACGTGGCAAATGAGATTTAAAGTGAAATTTTTTGTAATTTGACACATCAAATCATATAATTTGTAAGTTTTATTTTTATGAATTTTTTAACAGCTTAATCTAAAATCTCTCAAGATCTGCCGCTCATCGATGATCTTATTAGTTATAATTTCCATGTATTAGCTATTTGGTCGTATAAAAGGTAACAAAGACTCGGTATTATTCGAAATCTATTTCGAAGTTTGGGTTTAAATTGTTTTCGCCCACTCCCTTCACCAACTCCTTCGATACTACATGCCTGCTCCTTGAATAACTCACTACAACAAATGTGACTATTACCGGCGTTAAAATTAGTAAATTATGATTTTCTACCGGAAAAAGTCATCCTCGGCGATTACTGTAGCACCGGAATTTCGCCGGAATAAAAGGTGCAGGTACAATTCTATTGCGGGCACTGGCGGCTCGCCAGTGTTGTTTTAGTTTTTGCGGCGAATTTATGCCGCCGCAAATAGTCATATATTCGCCACAAAAAGCGTATACGCCTGATTTGATTAAGGCTTTTTGCGGCGAATTTCTCCCTTATTGCGGCGAGATAAAAGCGCCGTAAAAAACGTTTTACAAAAATTTTTAAAAAAATACTGGTGAACTAGTTTCACCAGTATTTTTTTAAAATACATTATAATAAACTCTCATGCGATAGCTGATAATTATTTCTAATAATGACTACCAAAATATCCAAACAAACCAAAAAAAAAATTATTGTTTTGTTGTTAATGTGTAATAAACGTGTAAATGAACCAAAAACACCGATTACAGTTAACCATATTTCCTAATGGGGAACAATATCTAATTGAGAGAGTACAAAGTGATGATACCTGAAACAAATGAATCCCAGTAACTAAGGCTGCACTTGCAACAACTGGATTATTGTCAACTATTGCTTGTTTCAAGTAACGTTCAATTTGGGTGAGAAGGGTTCCTTCAGTTATCCAGCAAAGCACACGGATAGCATCCACCTGAGACATGTCAGTCGTGCTAGTCATTTCCTTCATGAGGGAGCTTGTCACAACAATAACCTTTTTAAGAATGATAAACCATTTAGTAGCTATTCTTAAACACAAGGGTTTATATATAAAGGAGACCCTATATGACTAAATGGACAAACAAACAAAGAAGCACACTTTTTTAATCGATAAAAAACAAAGAAGCAAACTAAAATAAATCAAACAGGGAAAGTAACCTTACAGGACTATATTCATAATTATTTAATACAAGATTCAATGAGATGGCTTAACAAAAGCAAAGCTCTTGCTTTGAAAATTATATAGCTTAAAAATATGAATAAGCTAACCTTACAGGACTACACTCACAGTCTAAGGAGACAAAGAATCAAGAGAAAAAAGGAAACAAAAGAAGGAAAGAACATGAACTTGCAAAATTCTGGATGGTGCCAGTCACTAACAAAATAGACCAAATAGAAACAACTAATTTTCTAAGATAAATAAGTGATGACTATCAAAAACAATTCCAGATCAATAGATAAATAATTTTCTAAGACTATCAAAGAAGAGAGCTGAAAGAAATAAAATCGAACAATTAAACTATAACAATGTTATCACAAATAGTTATTTCTACTGGCAGGGAAAAATAAATTATTTCTGTATAATCTTGATCTCTATTGTTATTTAAATATAATGAGAAAACTAAACGAATTAAGAGAACTCTATTTTAAACAAAATGTCAGTGCCGCAAACTAAACATATTAAGATATCAAATAGAGCTCCACATGACATATATATAAACAATATAACAATATCATTCTATAACAATAAGCAAGGCAAAACTTGTGCACAACATGAAAAGATTACTCAAACTACAGTAAATAAATAGTAATTCAACAACATCATTCTCTAGCTTGCTTAAAGTAAAATAAAAACTCTCTAAAAGCATTCATAATCTCATTCTTGGTTATATTTTATTATATATTGCAGTTAGTGCTCGAGGATGGATTTCCTGATCAACCTCATTGAGGTATGGATATTTTCCCTTCTGTCTTCCTTCCTAAATTAGCACCACCTGTTAAGATTAATTATAGGCCTATTTATACACTTCATTAGGCCTGAAAATGCCATATCTTTCTACTGACCAGTGAGAATTTGTTATATAGGGTTAACATATGTTTAATGATTGTTGTAGCCAACCAGCTTGGTTTTCATAGACTTTGGTAATTCATGCATAGGTGAAATATTTAGGCTTAGTGTATTTCATTTTGTTTCTTAAAACACAATCAATGATATGCCTTTGAGTTATGCAGCTGTCTTATATAGATTCACTTTGTAGTTTAATTAGCATATCGCCATTGTAACATTCAATGGGGATATGCTATATTTGATCGTTGATTTAGTCCAGGTATTGTTTTTGATGTCTTTTCAATTGGAATGATTCGGAAGTTTAAAATAAAATTGACGACCATCTATTTGAAGATCTCGGTAGCCCAACTGGGTCCATGACTTAGTTTTTGCGTTTACTATAGGTCTTGTTTACATAAAGCAAGTTCTTTGCACGCTTAATATTTATTTTTCTGTCTCTAAACCAGCACAATTTGTTAAACATACACGTCTATTTTGTTTTTCTAGATTTCATTTTTTCCTGAATTTTGTTTTGCCAATATATTGGGTTTGCTTTATTCAGAAATTCTTTTCCTGTTTTCTTTAAAGGAAATTTTCGGAGTAAGAGATAGTTATAATGCTTGGTGAGAAATCGTGAAGAAAAATTAAAAGGGAAATTTTAATAACCAATGATATAATAAACTTGTTAAGATTGTCTTGAAGAGGAAAAAATACTAAAGATAGATACTTTGCTATTACTTTATATTAATGATAGTCAACTTCATATGAAGAAACATCATGAATTACGAGATGTACCTGCAACTAGGATATCTATTTCCTTTGTTGATGTTGCATTTCATTTCAAGCAAGTATGTCACATATGAGCCCTTTTTAGTGTTAGATATATGTTACATAAGTTTTGTCTATTATAAATCTCCACATACCTTGTTAATTCAATTTGACTCTTAGATATGTCTTCTTTTTTCCTAGTAGTTCATAGGTTTTGTTATTTTTTATTTAATGGTGACTGGTGATGACTTGGATGCATTGGATGCAATCATCTGATAGATTTATGTTTGTGAAAACTAAACACCCTTTTATATACAGAAAAATCATGCACATGACCCATATTTGTAAAAACTAAACATCCTTTCATATTCTCAAATGTACAGTTAGATTATGTATCCTTATGATACATTTGCATACGCGGAATTCTAAAACTAAATTGAAGTTATGAGAAGAGCGATGATGTTGGTGAATGTTAGTAGATGCAATTTATAGGATGAATATATGAAGGAGAGGACTTATTATTTATGTATTTATATTGATTGATTGAAAAAAAGATAATTTGCACTTTTGGTATTTTGTCTACACAGATATAGCTTTTTTCCTAGTAGTTGAGTTAGTTTTTGTTACATAATAAGTACTAGTGACTTGTATGCATTGGGTATATTTGCAATGGTTTTTCTTATAAGTGAAGTATAGTTAGCAAGTCATAATGTGTTGCTCACATTATGGTTTTTCATTTCATCTCTATGTCAGGCATAGCAAATATGGATGCAGTGGCTTGTGCGAAAGAGAAGAGCTTTTGAACCATATATGGTGATATGGCAATTCATAAAGATTGGGTTGATGAGTAGCGGCAACGTGAGCGTGAAGCCGAGATTTGCTGCATTATTTTAGTGGTAGCAGACTCTTTAAATCTATTATAATAGTCATATGTGACTTATTTATTAAATGCCCAGCTTGTACTTGCCTTGGTATAATGCACCATCTCAATGTATAAAATATATGACTTTGGATGTCATTTGTGAATATATTTACGAATGTCATTTGTTAATTGAAACAAAGATTGTATGGTATTTAGTATGTGTAAATGAATGTGATCTGAGAGAAAGAAACAACTGAGCAGGAATTTGTAAATTGAGCAGGAATTTGTAACAGGAAAATCAATTGGGGCACAACAGAAATAAATCGGGCCATTTAACCATTTTCCCGGCGAAAAAAAGTCGCCGGTATTGATATTATTGCACGTAAGCTTTTTCACGGCGTCATAAAAATTCACTACGTAAACTCCTTTAGCAGCATTTTAAAACCGCCGCAACTGAAAATACGAAAACCAGAATCTAATAGCGTCGTGGCAAAAAAGGACGCAAAACTAAATTAGCGGTGAGAATATGTCGCTGCAATTGAGCCCTTCAAAAGAGTCCCTCTTATTACCGGCGTGGCCAAAAACGCCGTGTAAATATTAATAGCATCAAAAACAGTTATCGCTGCTATTGGTTAAATGAAACCCAAAAGTATATAGCGGCGTGATCTTGGACGCTGGGAAAACTTTTTTAAGGCGAAATTATATCGCTGCAAATGAAACTTCTGCCTGCTGTTATTGATCTTTGGCAACGATATGTAACTGAAAGGCGGAAGCATTTTTGCGGCGACTATAGTACTTATAGCGACGAAAAAAAAGGTCGTGAAATAGTATACTTTTAGCAGCGACTTTTCCGTTCCGTTGCAGGGAGGCAGAAGTGAAGAATTTGTACCAGCGATGCTGCAGCGAAGTTAAGTCACCGCTAAAAAGGGTTTGCCGCGAAAGTTGTAGTTTTTGCAGCAAAATATTTCGCTAAGAAAGGTCATTTCTGTTGTAGTGTCTTTCGATGCAAGCCTTTGGGATTTTCTCAATACGAAATAATTAATTCGTATTCATCATCATGAGCTCTAGTTTCTTGCTATATATTATTATTTCTGTGTACATCTGGATCATCGAGTTGCTTTTAATTCCGAGTCTTTCTTTTCCCTAAGCAATGGATGTGTGCCATATATACAGCTTCCTCGCTCTAGTAAGACGTAAATAACAGCTTCCAATAAATTTGTTGTAGTGAGGTTTTATCATGTAAAGTATTTCTTTTAAAGTTATTCGAAATCTTCGTCTCCATTCAATTACCATGTAAAGTATGCATTTGATCAACTGCCTTTATTAGTAGAGAGCCCATTCAATCTTTCGGCCTATTAACGTTAGCTCTTTGTTGGCTTTGACCCATTATCAAGTACCCATTGTTGGTCATAGTTCTACATTTGATATCCTATCAATCACTGATCATCATCAATGTCATTTATCAATCAATAGATCCTATGAATGCTATACTCAAATTTTAAACTTATTTCAAAATTATTCAGCTTGACGTTGAGGAAGGATGTTGGGACTAATGTCAAATCAGAGTTTGATTTGATTGTTATATTGATTTGATTTCATAATGATCAAATCAACTTAAAATTTTAAATCTCAAAGTTTTAGATTGAAGGGATGTTGGAAATGATACCTAATCAAATTCTTGATTTGATTATTATCCTATTTGGTTACGTAGTTATCAAATCAATTAATCTGATTTTCATAATTATCAAATCAAGATATTTGATTTTCATTACGATAAAGATATTTATTTGTTTTATTTTTATGTAATGAAAATATTTATTACAAGAAAAATGGGTAGGAATAACTAATCTGATGCAACTGACTATTTTTACTGAAAATAACTTTTTACGATATTTTTTATTTTATTTTTTTTGACAAAACTTGATGTCGTAAGATGCCTATTTTCTTGTAGTGATATTTATCTTAAATTTTATTTTTATATAATCTCTTTATCTTTATATATATGTATATATATATATATCTTTATATATATAAAGTGACTATTTAACGAAAAATCTTGTTTTAACGGAAATTGTTATTTTTCTGTTAAACTTAACATTTTTCATCCATTTCTGTTAAAATTAATAATGCATTTAATGATAAATATTATTTTAAATACAATCCATTAAACTCATTAATCACCGAAATAATGTTATTGACATTAAATTCAATTACACCACTTCAATTTTTTATTTAAACTTTTTTTTTATATAAAATAAATATAGAATAATAATAATAGTATAGAATGACATAATAATAGTATAGAATATATAACAATATATATATATATATATATATAAATAAACCATTCATAACAATATAACAATGCAATCCTCACTTAGAGATGTTAGTTTATACGTTAAAAAATTTAATTTAATTTATGAAAATTTATTCTTATTATATGATTAATTATTTCATTCTTTAAAAATTATTTTATAATTTTAAAATGCATTATTTATTTATTTTTTGAGATGATAAATATACAGTATATACAATTAATTATAATTATATTAAATTGGTAATAATATGCAATAAATATAATTAATATATTATATATATTTGATATTTAATTGAAATATATATGATCTAATAAATTTACATATTTAAGATCAAAATTCATGTTATAAATTATAATATAATATTCTTTTATATAAATTATAAACTATATAATTTTTTTTAAAAGATCATATTATTTCTTAAAAATAATCACATAATTAAAAAAATTGTGGATGATTCGAATTTATGTAGATCTATAAAAATTTAAAGACTAAAAACATATGTATTTTAATGTCATCTCTTTTGAGATTGTGCAAAATGATGCAAATATTATATTATCGTCTTGGAATTATAAAAATATAATATCTTGAACAAATCTTTTATTAAAGTTTCAATCAAAATTATCTTAAATAAATTTGATAAAATTATAGGTTATGTTTATTTATGAAACTATTTTATTGTTTTTATTAATAATATTTTTTTATAATATATGAAAACGTGTAATTATTTATCATCTATTTAATTATGAATAATTCTTAAATTTTTGTTAGAAATTAAATTAGATAAACGTGTTTCATACGTTACTTCTATCTAGTATATATATATAAATATATGACCAATACTTTATATTCAATCTCAACCATCCTTAACGTCCATGAATAAGAAAATGTAGCAATCAAATTCTCAAGAGATCTCTCGCTCATTCTCTTGTTGTCGCATTCATAATTTCATATTCTCGAGTATATTCGGAGGTCTCTTTCCTAGTATTGGACCGTCACTACAAGAGATAATGTCTTTTCCAACGACTTAAAACTGCCGCAAAAACCTCACAAAATGCCGCAAATAAATAACCCCGACAATTATTCCAATGCCGCGCAGTGGGCGCCAAAGAAATGCTACTCTTGCGAATATGCATCTTTTCCATGTAAACGCCGCATAAATAATGACTATTTGCGGCGTTTTATTAACGCCGCAAATAACTAATGTGCTGCCGCAAATAAGAAAATCGTTTGACGCTGGTTAATGCCGTGAAATGAGTTTTGCGGCGTAATTTTATTGCCGATATTAGTCTCTATAGCGCCGAAAATATTTCTTTAATGCAATAATGCTGCGTATGACTATCTATCAGCAACATAATGGAATTGCTGGGAATTGGACAGATAGCGCCGAAAAATACTTGATTTATCTTCGGCGTTGAGTTAAGAATGCTGCGTATGCCCCTTAATTATTAGCAACATCTGGTTAAATGCCGCAAGAAATTTTATCTGGTGTCGCCACAGTTTTTTTTTGCGTAATTTATTTTTGCCGCAGCTGCTTATAATACATTGAAGCACCATGATCATGCATTTACGTCATTATATATATTCTATATAATTTGCCGCAGCATGCCATTTTTTTAAATTTAATTATTATTATTATTTTCTCAGATTAATTATATATCATTATTTCTTTTCCACTTCTTACGGGAACAGTGATATTTGGAATCACCTTACAAATGCAATTCACGGATGATCAAAAAATTATATATATATTACAGATTAAGTTATTAATACAAATTATGGATGCATATAAGATTTTAATACAAATTGTATCAGTACGTACCACAATTGGTAAGTACTTAATTAATAAGCAGTGTACATATAGATCATTAATTATAAGCACATAATTTAACCCCTGGGTATTGATGGTATATAACTCTGATATATATTAATTAACATCCTGGCCTAGCTCTTGATCAAGGAAGAGATCATGTCAAAAACTAGCCAACCCATTTATTGATCATCTGAGACTGACCCAAGCTCATTTAATAATATATCCAGCATCAGTGTAAACATACATTTATAATTGGATACCACACATAAATTACTACTATATACTTTCCATCTAAATTCTTACAACTTGCTTCCTCATGTAAACATGAAATCTACTTGCAGAATCCTAACACCAGTTTTTCTCCTAATTTTTGAGTAAACATGTACTTACACGACATTAACCTTGACAGTTATTAGACAGCCAACTCACACTAATTCACATATATAGTTCATATAGATGAAAGCCATAAATAAACACATGTACTGGGCAACAACTCATGAACTTCAATATATATATGATCAAATCAGTACCAAAATTCATATCAGCTGTTTAGACAGATCAGTACCAACATTCATCCTACATGCTATTGCATGTACTCAAGAAATACTTTGTATATATCTGAATGCATTGAGAAATGCCTAGATTTCCATTACACAAACAGAAATGTCTAATACTATTTGAAAGCTATAAAAGTCTAACTTGCCGTTTAATCTGTATCCTGAGTATGAGAACTTGATCAACTTCATATAGGAACTTCAACTTCAACTTCATGATTTAACTGAAATCTGAATTCCAACTCACTACAGCCACATCTACGACCAGTTACAAATCTTCACATAATTTCCATCAAGAAACAAGAGGATTAGTGTGCCACTTTCACCCATCAGCTTGTACTCAAACCTGTATTAATGTAGAAATAGTTTAGAGGTTATTTCTACATTAATTTCACACAATGATGATAGATGATAGGAAATTAATTATCTATATTACAGTTGGGAACAATTAGGTGATAAATAACATAAATGTCAACAATTGGATAAATTAAGCTCATAGACTTTATATTGAATTTTCAGTAACCCAACTTAACACTTGGATACAGTTTTTGTTACACCCACAATTAAAGCAACTGCATGTGTAAGCAAAAAATATTTTTGACTAATTCCAGCAAACCCAATAGATGCATATTTCTAAATTCCCCTAAAACAATGTATACAGCACAGCGGACAATAAACTAACTTTCTTTTGATCAAGATAGCGACCCTATACACTTCAGGGAAGGCCTGAATTATTCAACCTATAAGATTTAAGTGGTAGAAATCTGGGCACTTATTCTAGCTGCCCCATTACCCCATTTATTCTAGCTGCCCCATTACCCTAATAGATTTAAGTGGCAAAAATCTGGGCATGGATTGTAATATTAACAGCAAGTTTTATAACAAAATAACTAATTAAACCTAATAGCACTCGACAATCATACATCCATTGGATTAATGTGTAAGTTAGAAAAGGCTTTACCTACTCTCTGTCCAGCTATCAAAGACCCTGAGCAAACATTGGAAAAAATATCTTAATAAGCCACATGCATTTTTTGGAACAACTATAAGGTCTGAGTACAAGCTGTTTGAGGAGTGTGTGGACCATCTCCTCAAACATTTTGGAAAGTTCCCAACTCCTTTGCCTGTACCTGTGATGCCATCCTCCAGTTAAGATTCCACGGAGATAAATACAAATTTAGTTCAGTTAAAATAGCTAATAAAAACTTACCTTTGATTTTGTGACACATGAACACCATCATTTCTATTCACCAGCCATGGATCATTGCAAAAAAGGAAGTTTGTATGGAGATGGGTTATATATACATAATCTGTCTATTATGCAAAAAAGGGCTTATAGGCCACACTGCTACCCAATGCTACCCCCTACTAGTAGTTAGCTAGGCCACATTGCTGCCCCCTATTACTAGTTAGCTAGCTCCCCAAAAAGTACATATTATAACAGCCAAAAATTCTGTCTCCTTACTACCAAATACCAACAGCTTCGGGAGCCACTGTACTGATTAAAATTACCAAAAAACTTGTGTCCGCAAGCTGCACGCAGCTCACGGAGTCGACCATGGCGTAGGGGAGAAATTATCTGGGGAGGCCGGCTGCGATTCCGACCCCAATTGCTGCTGTGCATCCAACCCCATCTGCTGCTGCCATTGGGGCGCCTGCTGCTGCCATGGGCCGCCTGCTGCTGCCATTCCATTAGTGGCTGCCGCTGTGATATTAAGGACATCAATAATTTTTCAGTCTGCATTTGCTTCTCCATCATCTTCCTCTCTGATTCACATTGCCTTTCCATCATGATTCTCATTTCTTCCCTTACAGCCTCTAGTTCAGTTTTGTGAGTTTGAGCATCTTTCTTATGTCGGTCAACTAGTTCCGCGTACTCCTTATCTCGTATACGTTCCTTCTCTCTCGTACACTCTGGGATTACCATTTCTCCTAGCCCCCTTGCATATCCTGCTCTCTGACCAAGGACTGACCTAAATATTGTCGCCGCTGCATCATCTGTACGTTTGTCGGGCTTTAGTGCATCCATTTCTCCAGCCATTTGATTCTATCATACGCATAGAAAAATAGTTATATATGCTGTACAATGTTCATCATATTCAGCTTTTTACTAAATGGCATACTTAGATTTATGAAGGCATAAATTTCTGCACAATAGTTGGCTGAAAACATATTAGTTACTCACATAGAGTTGTTCCGTTTCTGGTGTCACAAATGTGCCTTTCTTCTTGGACCACCGCGTGTCCTTGAAGAAACCCACCAAGTTCGTTCCTCGCTAGATATTGTGATGCATAAATCAGTAAAAAGGCATACATATAAATTTTTTGCTGTAGCATGATAACAGTAACTCTGTAAGTTTTTTAACTGAATATGTTATCAGACACATGACAATGTTAATATTTTCTCAGGTCTGAAAATCAGCAATACTATGTTGTAAAGACTTGTGACAAATATTTTTATACTTCTTTTATGCATTATTTTAAAGTTCATTTTTTTCATTGACTTTGTGTTCAATAATTAATGTGTTGGTATTACCAGCAACAAAAATGCAACTTAGACATTTTTGTGACTCTTTAGATTTACTGATTACCCAATTATCATGGAGTATATCAAGATTGATGCAACATTGTGTGATAAAACCGTTCTTCATGTTGCTTTGAGGGTGTAGATGGATGAAGGTAAGCTTTTAGTAATGTCTTTTTTCTTTTCTTTTTCTTTAAGTAAAGCTGTTAGTAATGTCTTTTCAGCTTCACCTATATTAATTTCAACTTTGAGACTTCATCCAGATTATTGATTGTTAATTTGTCTAGCTTATATGTTTTACACAAATATTTTTATTTATCAAATACATCAGACTAGCTTCTATTGATAATTATGTGATTTAGTGGTTTCCTTTGGACTGCTGAAGAGGTTTATTTGAATGAATACATAAATGATGCTTGAATTATCAGGAGGGGAAGGGTATACTTGAGATTATGCTGTCTGGCCTACCTATATTTTTTCTTGCTTCCTATTGCTAATTAATTGGGTATTGATCTAGCAAAGTTTTACGTGATTGTGGGATGTGGTGGTGAGGAATTCACATGTCTAAAATTGGGTATAGTTGGGGTGTCAATGGATTTCTAGTGCCGGATTTTTCAATTGTTTTTAATGTTGGAAGCTGTTGTAGTGTTTATAGATAAGTGTTAGGTTTACACACAACTCTTAGAAATATCTTACACGCTTAACGGACTTAATATTTTTAGATTTTATTGGTTGGTTCTCCTCTTAGTTATTTAGTTTGATGTTGAGTACAAATATTCTAGTTCTATAAGATTTGTTTAGTCCGCTGTAAATATTGACATGTTGCGTTTCAATTCTATGTAGAGAGTTGTACAAATATTTTATACCAATATTAGTTTTAAAGCTTGTGGTATGTTTTTTTTTTTTCCAGAGCTGTGATGTGTAAAATGTCTAGATCTATTAAAAAAGCCAGATGTAGGACATATTATAAAATCAAAAGGCATAATCATGTATGGGCATGTTTACATTTCTGGCATGGAGACTAGGAATAAACCCCCAAAAACATGCAGCGAGCAATACATCAAGATGTGGATCAAATTATCAAACTAATTATATAGTATACATTTCAACCGCAATAACTTAAATGAAATGGAATCAACTAAAGATATGTGCAATGCAAATACTTTTACAAGAATGGCATTAAGAGAATCGGTTACCTTTTCCCGTAGGACCCTCACAAATGACTTACTACCTGAAGTGTGATTAATGGTTTGTTTCATGCGACTCTCTCTATTTTGATTTGACAATTTCTGCCCATGATAAGAAATTCTGACAGTTACATTCTAAACATGAAAGAGGCTCATTATTGTATCAAATAATTCTAAACTCAAAATATTCAAGTGTATAGATTTGGCCACCAAATATATATTCTAGGTTACCTTGAAGGATTCACTTCCCCATCTCTCGCATAGCTTTGCCCATACGATTGGGTTGACCATGCTAGTCTCAGCAGCCAATGCTTCCTCATGAGTGCCAAACTTTAGGTACTTCTTGTGCAGGTCATGGTGATAGGCGTTGAAACGCTTGCGGAGGGCTTTCCAAACTGCCATTCGATGATTGTGCTTCTCCCAATCCAATTCAAAGTCGTCCTACCCACGGCAAAACAACGCCGTTAGTACCATACTTAGGCCAACATACATCTCATATACAATAATCTTCTTAACTTGCATAATTGATAAATTACCCAGATGCGCTCAATCAGTTCATCTTTATCAGACGTGGGTACATCCGTCCACCTTGCGTGACTCATGTCCGCATGGTGTTTCAGTAGCCACATGATCCTCGTTGTAAACATAGTAGCATTGGAACAATATGGAGCCATCTCTCCATCATTTATCTGCAAGTGTATTTTTTCATGCTTGCGAAGTTTGTTGAACTTAGTACATTTTGCTGGCCCACGACCACGTTTATTCTGTGTCGGAGCAGGTACTGGTTCTGTTACTCCCTCTGTGGCTACATCCCCTACAGAAAACCAATAAATTTATCCATTCACTAGGTGGTTGTATACGAAATGACAGTAAAATTTGAGTACATCAAAATCAAATATTAATGAACATGACTTAATAATAATCTTCTTAGAGATTACCATTTGCAGCAGCCTGAATCACTGGTATCGGAATTAAATAAGGACGTGGAGTGTCATCCTCTATGCTTGGAGATTCTGTAAGTAGATTAAAAGTTGGCCCCACAATTGCCTCAGGCGTGCATTCCGTCAAGGATGGACCATGTGTTCGGCGTATAAATCCATCTCGTCCAGGTCGTATAGGACGCACACCCCTTCCCCTCGCCCTTCCTCGAAAACCTTGTCCCAACGATATTTTTGAAAAAAAGAGAATTTTTAGAACATAACAGTGGCCTATAAACATAGATGGATTGTGTTAGTAATGTTGTACCTTCTGAGCTCATGTTGGTCCTCATATCACTTTCTTCTTGTGTTGCTACTTTGGGAGAATTAAAGCACAAAATTATATTTGCCAAACACTGTGAGCTGAAAATGACTTAGACTTATCAAAGAAAATTGACAATGATCAAGCCAACACTACACCATCCCAACCTCAATCCACCATATTCCTTTTGAATATGCTTTAGTATATTTACTGTCATATTAGCAAGAATTTGGTGCTCAAATCACTAGGACATTCATATAATGAACCTGTTCAGTAAGCTGCCCCCATCATTATATTGGGTAGCATTATAATTTGGAGCCCGATGAGAGAAAATTTTTTAATTATGGCAAAAAATCTAGACCTTCACTGTTCTCTTGCCCAGATTTTATTAGACATATTTAAAAATTGTGACAGTGTATTTATCTGAGCCAATAAAGCTGCCCCAACAACATGCATAGCAAGAAGTGCAAAAAAAAATATTACCATTAACTGGGAAGGGAGCAAAAAAGTGAAAAACATGTGCTTTGCAACCCAAGTGCAAACATATTCCTTTTGCCTAAAGGGATTATCAGACCACAAGCAAAAAATAGAAAATGCATATTTATAAGCCAAGAAAGCAGCCCCGAAACATGCATGCATAGGAAATGAATAGTAGTTGGCACATTTCCAACTTAGACATTCTTGTGTGGACTGGGAAGGGGAAGAAAAATTTTGTAAAACATGTGCTTTACAAAAAAACTGAAAATGAATATTTCTAACCAAGAAAGCATGCGATGAAACATGCATGCATAGGAAAAAAAAAAAAAAAACCCAACCCTAACTTAGACCTTCTTGTGTGGACTGAGAAGGGGAAGAAAAATAGGAAAAACATATATTAATAAAAATACTCAAAAAACACTATAATACATACCTTTAACCAGGTTATACCTTGACTGTCCTGTGATGAAGATTTCTTCAACTATTAGGAAGGTTTGACAGTGTAGGACAACTTGCCAAGGAAGCAGTGTACTCTGATGGAGAAATACTACTTGTGGTCGAGAAGATAGAACCTTTTGAACAAAGAATTGTGAGCTCTCACCAGGAATTCACTGTGATGGTCTAACCTTCTGAAAACATGCGATGAAAGTCCTCTTTGTAGGCTGGTTTCAAAACTTCTGAGCTATTGGGGGAGAAAATATCACTTTTACCCTTTACTTAGTCTAAAATCTCAGCCTCTCCAACCTCATACTTGGGCCATCTATATTTTCCCTCCATTGTTACACCTTTTTCCCCCCACCTGAAAATTCACATCACAACATCATTTTGCTTAATTTAAAATATACGAAATTTAGTTAAATCTGGTAAATTCAATAATTCTGCTATATATGAATCTGGTAATTCAACTTTCTATCATTTTGTTACATCCTGATAATTAACACATATAGACTATGCCATGTAAATTGAATGGAACCTCCATGTCCTCTCAACTTGTGGAACCAGGTTATGTTTTTTGGATTTTAAGGAAATGCATTCCCAAAATTTTCAAAAATAATAATTTTCTACATTTTCATAAATTACAATTGGATTAAGAAATGGGGGCTCTGCCACCAATTTCTCCAATATGATGCAGAAAAATATTAATGTGACTCCCACATTAGTCTCTGTAATAGTGCTGGAGTTGACGGTTCGTCCATATGCTACAATTATCAATAGAAGTCAATTAACATGTGCTTTCTATATTCCAATTTATTCCAATTATAAAATTGAAGTTAGTGACCAGTTTTTAATAACTTTATTGGTTTCAAATGCGCCCAAGTTTTAGCACCAGCCTTTGCACTAGACATGTTGCAATTTTCAATCCACATCTTCAATATTTTATGATCCAGGCAGGTCTGAGCATTCCCAACAAATTTTCTTCAGCTTCCATATGTGGTATCACTCATTCATGTGATTCCCCCATCATTTTGTAGCCTGCAACCAATAAGCCCTTTCATCATTTTCTATAATTTTCCATCTCTAAAACTGTAGCATTCTCAGAATTTGGGTTACATGTGCAACATGCTCGATTTCTTGCCGCAAGATTTTTTGTTATATATTAAGGCAAGCAACAACAATACCATGCTGCTATATATATTGTGAATAGCTATATATATATATTATGTATATCTATATATATATATTATATATCAAAAAATATATATAATCAACTTCATAGCTATTAGTGGGGAAACTTCTTATTAGCCTGGAGGGCTGACAAGCAATTTAAACACTTCGTATTCTAGCCATAGACTTCATCATATGTGCCACATTTGGTGATATTAGGTACAACCATTTGAGTACCCAGTTTTTCCCTGCACCATGACAAATACTATTAATAATTGGACATTGTTAATTTTTAAAGCAAGCATAACAAATTCTGATAGTTACCAATTAATTGGAAGCTTCCACCACTTTAGTTCTACTTTGAGTATGATGGACAAGCTTCTGTGCATTTTTCTCTATGGCGCTGCACATGAATAAAGGGCCAAATTAATTAGTCAACCATGGGCTAGCACCTAAACACATGAGTACAAATATATTAATTATTAGCGACCATAAACAACACAATCGGGCAATAATAGTGCACATGATTTCCCTAGACATGTATTGGTCAAATTACCATTCATTGTCCCACTAGTGGAAAGACATTCTACTCTGAGACTGATTCCTTATCGGTGAGAAAACCAAGACCATCAGAATTATCCCCTTTGCCACCACCATCTCTTGATCCAGACCCAACCTCAGCATCGTTGATAAAATACTCGAGTCTTGCTCTATCCATACCAATGACTTCTCCTGCGTCAATATGGTTAGGTGCAATATCAGTCCTACTAAGTGGAGTAGGGACGGGCACATCATGACACTGGACAGGTGCGTAACGATGTGACGGTTCGTCCTCTTGAAAGGCACAGGCGTCACTTGATTCGCTATCATTTTCTTCTGCGACCACTGTGACTGGTGGAATATCATATACATTTCTATTGATGAATTTCTGCACAACATGCCAATTACCTTTTACCCGAATATCTTTTATGTAAAAGCATTGGGACACCTGGTCAGCCAAAACAAAGGGTTCGTCCTTATACCAAGTTCGGTCCATGTTGACACTGATCATATGATCATCGACCCGTATCCCTCGTCAATGATCACCGACATCAAACCATTGACATCTAAATAGGTACACGCAACGCCATCCCATGTAATGTAGCTCCAATACATCATGGATCACACCATAGAAGTCTACATTAGTAGACTGACAGTCACCAGTTACAAAAACACCTGAATTTTGTGTACGTCGCCTGAGTTCACGTTCTTTTGTATGGAACCGTTTTCCATTTACGATACAACCAGCATATGATGCAACCCAACTTTCAGGACCACAAGCTAGTGCGTATAGATCAGGGGACACATCAAGTTGGTTGATGGTACGCTGGCCTATAACCTACAAAGTATTGCAGAAGGTAAACAGGGAGGTTAGAAGTTGTCAATGATGAGCATCTATTTTGGAAATTGACCACTTAGATAAAGTACGGCGAGCGATGAAGAATGCTTACACGTGTCTTGAACCATGTCTCGAAGTCCTTCTGATGCGTGCGTTCTACAGCAGTTGGGTTCATTTGCTGGCACATTTCATAATGTTCTCTGCACACGTCACGATGCGTGTAAATTTGATACAATCAATAAGTTGAGTTAACCCAATAATTTTGTACGCAAGGGCGAGCCCAAAATTAGGTACAAAAAATAAACAGATATTAGTGAGGGATACATACTGTATGTAGGATGCAATCTCTGTGCAGTTGTTAAGCACATACCAGCGGGCTGCGAGAAGGAGTTTATGATCTAAAGGAATATTAGAGCCAACGCCCAAGGGACGGACTTTCTGGTTGAAAATTGCAAATCCATCTGCGGTTTCCTCTTCTCCTATGGTCTCAACGTTTCGGTCCACTCGATTGAATTTCGTCTCAACATCTTCAAGGTACATTGAGCAAAATGTCAAGCATTCGAGGTGAATGTAGGCCTCTGCTATTGAACCTTCTGGGCGAGCTTTATTCTTAACATACCTTTTGAACTTGCCGAGATATCTTTCAAATGGGTACATCCACCTATATTGTACTGGACCGCCCAGCATTGCCTCGCGGGGTAAATGGATAGCAAGATGGACCATGATGTCAAAAAATGAGGGGGGAAATATCATCTCCAGTTTGCACAAAATGACGATGATATCAGTTTCCAGCTGGGTTAGTCGATTTTTATCAAGGATTCGTGCACACAACTCCCTGAAGAAGCTGCTAAGCTCAGTCAATACAAGGGCAATGTCGTTTCTTAAGTACCCACCTACGACGATAGGAAGTAGTCGTTGCAAGAAAACATGATTGTCATGGCTTTTCAATCCTGTGATTTTGCAATCCCCTACAAAAACACAACGGGAAATGTTCGCAGCAAAACCATCGGGGAATTTAACCTCCATCAGCCACTCACAAAATCTAGTCCTTTCATCTCCATGCAATGTGTAAGACGCATACGGCACTGTATACCTTTCCCCTTCATGCCTCAAATGCAATTCTTTTCTTATTCCCAAGAGCTCAAGGTCACGTCGAGAATTAATATTATCCTTTGTTTTTCCCGGAATGTTCATTAAAGTGCCCAATATGCTATCAGAAATGTTTTTCTCTATATGCATAACATCAAGATTGTGTCGTAATAGCAATGTATGCCAGTAGGGTAATTTTAGGAAAATGCTGGTCTTCGTCCAATTCAACTCTTCAGGACTTCGTTTTCTCTTCCTGCCAGATTTGCCAAATTGTACATCACTGAGCCTACGCAATTGACTTAGAATATCTGAGCCAGATAAAACTTGTGGTGGCAGTCGATGTTCTTCTTTACCACTGAATAACTGTCTTCGACCTCTCCAAACGTGATTTGGTGGTAAGAACCGACGGTGTCCCATGTAACTATGCTTTCGGCCATACTTTAACCAAGTGGAATTTGTATATGCGTTGCACGGTGGACATGCGAGTTTTCCTTTAGTTGACCACCCGGATAGATTCCCCAAGGCTGGGAAGTCATTTATTGTCCATAATAATGTTGCATGCAAGCTGAATGTTTCCGACGTGGCCGCATCGTACGTTGGTACCCCATGTTCCCAAAGTTCCAACAACTCATCGATCAATGGCTGCAAGTAGACATCAATGTCATTCCCTGGAGATTTCGGCCCTGGAATGATGAGAGACGTCATGAAGAACTGGTCTTTCATGCATAGCCACGGAGGCAAATTATACGGTACGAGTATCACTGGCCAAATACTATACGGTTTAGCCATATTGTTAAAGGGGTTGAACCCATCGCTTGCCAGACCGAGCCTAACATTTCGAGCATCGTTTGCAAACCATGTATGGTCTTTGTCGAAATTCTGCCAAGAGTCCGAGTCGGCAGGGTGCCGCATACAAGTCGAATTTGAAGGTCGCTGGTCTTTATGCCATCTCATATCAACTGCTATCTTTGCAGACATATACAAACGTTGCAATCTAGGTTTCAAAGGAAAATGGCGCAAAACCTTCTGAGGTATGACACGTGTCCCTTGTGTATTTGACATCCACCTCGAAGCCTTACATATAGGGCATTCATTCTTTGTGGCATTTTCCTTCCAAAATAATATGCAGTCGTTGGGACATGCATGTATTTTGTGGTACTTGAACCCCAGCCCTCGTTCTAATGACCTTGACTCCTGATACAACTGTGGTAACTCAGCATCAGGAAAGGCATGCCGCAACAAGTCAAGAAGCATGTTGAATGACTTGATTGACCAATGACCCAGAGTTTTAATATGCAACAGCTTCACAACGAATGACAACTTTGAAAATTTGGTACAACCAGGATAGAGTGGACGACGTGCATCATCGAGTAGCTGTGCAAAACATGAAGAAGTCGGAATGGGTTCAGCCATGGGTGGTTGATTTGGCATTGACGTGCTATCCTCACCAGGGGAAAAGAATGTACCCACCCGCACATCGTCTAACATCTGGTGGATGTCATCGATGTATTCGTCTCCATCATTATATTCTGAATCATCATCGACAACAGTATTGAACTGTTGTGTCTCTTCCTCCCCGTGAAATAGCCACCTGGTATAAGTTGGAGTAATCCCGTTGATAAACAAATGACTCTGCACTTCAGGAATAGGTAGCCACAGATTATTAGAGCAGATACGGCATGGACACCGAATGCGGTTACTGCCCATTGCATGACTTTGTGCAAGTGTGAGAAATTGATTAACTCCTTCGGTATATGCAGGTGACATTAGTCTATCAGGTAGATTCATCCAACTCTTGTCCATCTATTAAAGTATTTTAAAAAAATTGATGTTAGTTACCTAGTGGGAGCAAAAATTTAGATACGCAATGCCGCAAGATGTAAATTGCATAAACAACCACAGATTTAATGGACAAACCGGTGGGACCATCAACTTATATAGAGGCGATGAAAAGAATGAAGTACATGGGGAAAAATGAAGTGCATGCCATGCACATTAGACATAAATGACTTAAATATGTCTAAAATTATTTGGTATCTGACTATCTAAAGCGCATATTATCACCCGAAAAACAGCACACACATCCAATATTGGTCCTCATACCAACATAATTTATTCCGGCAATTAAAAAATGCACATGCCTAGATAGGGTATCCTAGCTCTCCAACTTTGTTGGCATTAACGTTGTTACGTAGAATGTGAAAAAATGGACATTTTGTATCAATGGAATTGGGACTAAGTAGCAGCAATTAAAATAGTATCATGTGGTTAATGCTACAACGGCTTATCACAATGCACCCATGCTATGAACCCCTATGGATAGACGGAAGGGAGTTGGAAAATATAAAAAAGAGAGCTAAACATGTAGTAGAAGGCCACGAGATGACTATAGTTTGTAATATAAAAATATTAATGCTTGAGTAGAACGAAATTAGCCTTTCCATCACTAAATCTATCTAGATGCAAAAAGCACCTAACCAAGGAGTTTGAAGAGTTGGTATGCATGGGGGTTTGTGTAGATAAATTAAACTTCAGGATGATCTTTGAAATATGGTTAAAAAGGAAAACCATGGTAATATGCGTAATTCCAGTTTAAGCATTCAGAATAAAGCGTGTACAAAAAAATGCAAATTTTTTTTTTAGAAGTGAAGCAAAATTGATAAATTACATATTCTAGCAGCAATAAACAAACTTCAATGATGGTTCAAAAGCTGCACATTTAGGTTGAAACACAAGCGGCGTGGAAAGATAAATACTCTTACATTTCCAGGAGTATATCTTCACCAAATTGAGGTATGACTAAAGATCAGTCTACTATCAGAAACCCGTTATGAGCCTGTTGTTATAATGGTTCAGCCCGTTTGCGTCATCAATTTTGAGCTGCATTGGATACTTGAGATTAATATATAAGGGTAAATCACTGTTTATTTTGCAGCCATTGTAAAATAAATACAAATAGATCACCACATATAGGATTCACCCTGACAAATATTTACTTTAATTTTATTCAATATGTTGGAAAGGGAACCTATGGTCAGTTATGGGTCTGATAAATAGCTATATATCGCATGAAATTTTTTTGCTGATCCGCAACAAGAGCAAAGCACTAACGGAAGCCCTGGGAATGCATTAAAAAAGGTAACTAAGCCCTATTAGTATAAATAATGCATAAAGCGTTTCAATTCCAGTTATTGGACTATTATAATTAAGGCAAGCAACCCTAAGTCAAAAGAAACAGAGCCAGGTGACTAAAGGAGGGATAGACAGAGCGTGTAGTTTGATACAAAACCCTACAATATATCTCAATGATCATTTAGAGAATAGTACTCTCTTCCACCTAAAACACTGTACAGGACGTGTTTGACGCAATTTATTCGCTGCCCATACTAGTCCATAAATTCCGCTGTCAGTAAATTTACGATCATTGTGTAGTCCTAAAGTTCAAAGAGACGTAAACACGAGACAAAGCATATTATCCTTTGAAACTATTGCTTAACCAAGCAATTAAACAACTGTCATTGGGGTACACGTGAATCATTTGCACACCAATGCAGCCATTTGATTCTGGACTAGACAATCTTTGCTAGCACAAGAATAAGGAACTGAAATTTTAGGCTCCCGGAGCATAAAAAAATGTGGGTGTAAATTACATTTTAGGCAAGTTCACCCTTTCAAAGTAATTAGACTAGAGAATTATCTATATTGGTTGGGCTATTGTACTAAAAGTTTTACGTGCTGCTATTGAATTATCATATGAGTACTTACCACTTTCTATTAACGACAAATTAATATTAAGGTTCTCTTATCAACACATTGTAACCTCAACTTTCAAGTAGAAATGTTTTGGGTGAAGTAGGTGTGTAATCTTTGGTGAATAACATGGTATGTATCTATAAATTCTAAGCAGAGGAAGACATTTTTACGCTGTGAGTTTTTGGTAATTAATGTATAGTTAATAAATTGCAAGTCATTAATGGAAATCCAGTCAACCATAATGATTAAGGCTGCAATCCTAATACATCTCATTGCTGAATCCTAACAACTGGGTTTTCAACCAGTAGCAGACTAACTAAACACAAAAGCCAACCTTTTTTTAAGGGTATCTATCCATACAAACTCATGCTTAAAATGAACTTGAGAAAAGGGCCATCCAATGCGATACTACAAGGAAAATTTAACCATGCTTAAAGTGACTCAATGGTGATTTATTAAAAGATATTAAGAGTTTCACTCGGTCTAGGAGATGTTCAGGCTCAGAAAAACAATTGTACCTAAGTCCCAAAAGAATTGCAAAAGAAAAAAAAAATGAATAGTAGCAATTAGCACCTCCATTACAAAATAATCCCCATCTTGCTTTTCTTCAACATTCCCCTGCTCACACCTCTTCAAATCTGTAAAACAAAAATAATCAACTTTAAATCATTATCCACTTTCCCACTAGCCTATTATTATTAAGACGTGACGTGACCACTTACCAGTAAGAAAATGTAATTGAAAATGTGTATATATATAAATATATATATATATTTATAAGTAAGAAAAGTTTATTGACCTCGTAATTACACAGATAGTATATGAGAAACAGAATACTTAATTACAGCCTACTAGGATGGAAAATATTTTGTTTCAACATGGGTTGCAACATGGGTTGTTTCAACATGGGTTGCAATATTGCATGGAAATATAATCATATATGCAGGAAATAATTGAATAAAGTGTCAAATACACATTAGCAATTTGCACAAATGATTACAATCAAACATAACTCAAATTTTATCTTCTTAATGGAAACAGAGCACTGGGAGAAGAAACTGATGAATATTCTGGAAGGTTTTACGTAGAGAATACTGTAATGGAGGTTGGGTCCCTCTTATAACCCATAGCAGAATACCAGTGGCTCTATTGAGCTTTTTATCAAACAGCTTCATTGCATATTCACCCATTCCGTATACATCTGTTGCTCTGTTTTCATCACACTACGTTTATACTACATCCCTTTCCCTGCATTTACACTTTCATTTCATTACATTTAACAATCCAATTTCGGTAGTTTTACACCACTCAACTGTATCTATCTTAGAAAGATGAAAAATCACTGCAAAACAAAATTACTACAACAAACCCACTTCAAGTAATTTTGTCTCCCAGGAGAGAAATTAATATTAGAGAAGATCAGGACAAACCCACGCCAAGATAAGTGTAGATTTCATGAAACTAACGAGGGGAAAAAAAGATTGATATAACAAAAATCATTCCCAAATATCAATTTCCATCGGGAAATTCATTTGATAAACCCTAGGAGACAAAAAGCAAATTCAATTCCGTACCTTTGATCGAGAAGTGGATATACGGGACTCCACTATGGGTTGGGTGTGAATCGATGCTGGAGTGATGCAGTTTCAACCGGCATCAGATGAACAAGCTTGTGGAATCCGAGTGTTACGGCGGAGAGGAGGAACTGATTTGGAGCAAGGTTACGGGACAGAAGAGAGGGGCCCGATGTCTACTTTCGCTCTTTTAAACCCACAATGTTAATGACTTTTAACGGCGAACACGGCTACAAGCGCCGTAATAGACTGACCTTCCCCGTTGAATAACAATGCCGCATTTGTTTTATTTTTGTTGCGACAACAAAAATGCCGTATTAAATATTTATACGACGCATAAAACTGAATAAATCACCCGCGATCTATAATTCTGTTTCGCGCAATATAATGACCGGCAAATAAATTATTGCACGCAGTTAACACCTCAATTCCGGCATTTTTACATTGCGGCAAGACTAAAAACGCCGGGGTAAGACATATTTCTTGTAGTGCGTTAGGCAAGTCATTTTCCAAACAACAATATTGAACTATAGCTGGGTTAAGCATACATCATGAAATCATTGGCGCCAAGTTCATTGAGAAGCATGGAGAAGTGCATTGAGAAGCCTGGAGAAAGGGCCGCTTGGACTGGGGAGGAAGATATCCTTTTAAAGAAGTGCATTGAGAAGCATGGAGAAGGAAAGTGGCGCCAAGTTCCTCTCAGAGCGATACTATTTTTTTTATCTAGACAAGATCAATACACTGATCACCAGCAATTTATTTAGTTTCGATTTGGATTGATTTAGATTGAGAGATAAGATAAAATGAGATGAGATGAGATGGGATGAGTTGAGATGAATTTAATTTTTTTAATATTATTATTATTTTAAAATTCAAAAAAATTAAATTAAAAATTAAAAAATATATATTAAGATTTGAAAAAAATATATTAGAATTGATATTTTATATAAATTTTAAATAAATATAAGAATAAATTTGAAATGAATTTAAATTAACGAATTCAAATCGACTGTTAGTTCGTAATCTCGCAATCATGGGCCAATGACATTAATTGCCTTTTGAAGCGACAAGACAGTTACTGTAATGGTTTAAATAATTAAAAAGCAAAAACAACCGAAGATACAAGAAAAAATGGTACATGGCACTGCAGCTTTTTCCAGAACTTAATATGGACAACTAGCAGTGTGTGGCGAAAACAAACGTACGTATCGACGTTTGTGGATGCAGAACATGCACGTAGGCCTGTACAAAAGGAAACTTGGTCTATATATCTATATATGGAATTCTCTGCCGATCATCTATTTGGTAAAGTACTAGTAAAGTAATCCACGTGACTTAAGAAGAAAAAGTGAAGACTTTTGCCCTCGTGCTTTTAGGTCCTTCTCCTGAACGTCGGTCGGAGGACACTGGTAGCCGTGATCTATGGAGGGTATTTCTTTCGGCGTCAGAAAGGGTACATGGACTAGGGAGGAAGATATCCTTTTAAAGAAGTGCATTGAGAAGCATGGAGAAGGAAAGTGGCACCAAGTTCCTCTCAGAGCAGGTATTCTAGTACTACTGCACGATCTGATCTGAACGTGTTTACTTCTTTTATCAATCATCTGATCCAGCAAAAATATTGTAAGTTTTTGATGGAGTACTCGTGTAAAGCTTAGTCATCCTATTCAACCTCCCCAATTTCCATGACCCATCATATATATATATGTGTGTATAAATATATATATAATTTTCCAATATTTTTTAGTTTTTTTTTTTTTAATTTATTCTTCTTAAACTAATTAAATTCTTCTATTTATTATTCATATATTAAATATTTGATAAAATAAAAAATATAAGAAAAATTAAAAAAAGTGTAATGTCATGTGGAGGTTATCATGTGAATATATAGTAGGAAGTTGGGTAGCTTTTTCCTATATATAATACGTTGATATTGGAATTTACAGGCTTAAATAGATGTCGAAAAAGCTGTAGACAAAGGTGGTTGAACTATCTAAAACCGAATATCAAGGGAGGAGACTTCGAAGAGGATGAAGTTGATCTAATGATCCGACTCCATACGCTCTTGGGTAATAGGTAATTCATGTGTGTGTGTATATTATATATATATATATATATATATTATTAATACGTCCATATGTACGTATTACTACTTGATGATCAACTGATTGCACAAAATCATAAATATGTATTGTTAATCGCCAGCATGAGGAAATAATATGGCAGCATTTTTAATGGCTTTGTTCATTTTTACATTCTCATCATGCATCTTATTATTATTATTTTTTAAATTTTTATACAAAATAAAATAAAAAATTTAATTTTTTCAAATCTCAAAATAAAATTAATATTAAAAATATATATTTATAATAATATTTTATTTAATTTTAGCTCTATGAAATTAATAAATCAGACCAAGTTTTTGTAGAAGGTTGATTGTGCGTGCGTAGTCTAAATAAATGTTACAATGCGAGGCAAGAACTGGGCGGAAGTGGAACTGTAGCTTTCGACTGCCCTTTCGGGCATTTGGTCTTATTTTAGGCCACTTGTTGGTCTGATTTAAATATTGAATTTAAAGCTCAGAATCTTGTCCTTAAGACTCACAAGCATGCTTGGTTGTTTCCTTTTTAAGAATTGGCACGGGTGTGGTCCAGATGGATATATATATGCTATTATTTTTGAGTTACTTCAAGAATAACGTTGTATATATTTACTGCACGACGTAAAATAAAATGAGATTTATTTTATATATATATCTATTTTTTTTTTGGTATGTCTAGGTAGTAAAACCCAAGGTTTAACTGCTGTTTATGGATTTAATTAGCAGTACTGCTAGCTAGTTTGAAATTTTTCATTTTATAATTTTTGTTATTCTCAATATCAAAAGCAAAACTAACTTTTGGTTTTTTACTATAAGAAAAAAAAAAATACTAATTTGCACTTTAAGAGTGTCAACTATATATATTAATATATGCTATCAAAATTACTATTTTTTATTTTATCTTCAAAGTAGCAGTACTACTTTCTTTACCTTATTCCGATTTCAGAAATTATATAAGAAGCTTGCTTATAATAATTGTACAAATAATTTTATTTTCCAACAAGTGATCGATAGGCAAGAATATACATATATATATATATATATATATAGAAGACTGCATCAAAATACATAATTTTTTGCATTTAAAATCAGAATTAAGTTGTTTCCTGATCAAGTTTTTTGTAGATGGTTGAACTGTACGTAGTCTCAATAAATGTTATAATGCGAGGCCGAGGCCACTTGTTCGTCTGATTTAAATATTGAATTTAAAGCTTGGAATTTTGCACGTCCGTTGGTCCTTGTGGTCACAGCATGCCTCTCTGTACGTACAACGTCGTTACATAAATCTTGTATATATATAGAAGGCTGACAGTACGTAGTCTCAATAAATATTAGAATGCGAGGCAAGAACTGGGGAAGTTGCTGTCCTCATAAACAATGTGGACCTGTAGCTTTCGGCTGGCCTTTCGACACAGAAAAATGATAGACTTATTATTATTTTATAATTATTTTATTTTTAATTTTGTTTAATTTTTAATTTTATTTAGTGTTTAAGAATGTGAATATTAATAAAGTTATATATATTGTTATTTTTTTAATGATTAAAAATGTTAAAAACATATTTAAAAATGATGAATATATATATATATACTAAAAATTGTAAACAAATAAGAAAAGAATTGCACCCTGTCACTGCTCTTCGGCACAATTGGTCTTATTTTAGGCCACTTGTACGACGTCAGATTTTTTTTGATGGCTGTACGACGTATGATTTAAATATTGAATTTAAAGCTCGGAATCTTGTTCTTGCCATATGATGGGCCACATGCCTGTCGGCCGTCTGTTTCCTCTCAGAGTAGGCATGGGCGTGGTCCAGATTGTCCTAATCTGGTTTAGCACCGATAACATTAGATGAGTAATAATACGCGTTCGACCCGTTTTATAATATTTTTATAATTTATAGTATTAATAATTTTTTTATTTATTATTATTATTTTTAAAGCATTTTTTAATATTTTTAATCATTAAAAAAAATAAAAGAAATATATAATTTTATTAATATTTATATTCTCAATCACTAAATAAAATTAAAAATTAAATATAAAATAATTATGAAATGATCATCATTTCTGATATTTAGATATTCCGATGTCCAATCCAACCTCGACTTTTATTTTGATTTATAACTTTTTAATTTTGACTTTGACTTTAATTATGATTGATGGGAATGGAGTTAGATCTGAGTTTTTTATTAGAATTTTTTCTTAAATTTATTTAAAATTTCAATTTGATAATATTGATTATTGAGGATCATTAATTGGATCTGATTTTTCAATTTTTTTTTAAAATAACTATTTAATTGCAATTTTATTAAAATGTTAAAAAATAAATTATTATACAAATTATTAATATCATTACAAGAAAAATAAACAATTTATTTTTGTTAAATAGTTTTTTAATTACAATTAAAATATTATAAATACTAATTTTTCTTGTAATATATTATCCATTAATATTGTTGTTATTATCAATTAATATTTATAAATTGGTATTACATATTATAGATTGATTATTATACATTACCAATACATGTTATTATACTTTGGTTATTATATATTAGTATTACACATTATAAATTTATATATTTTTGTTTATACATAATACATAATACATTAGCATTAAATGTTATTATTAGGGCTACATAGGAATTGGTCGAACCGATCGTCTCCTACTCTGACCGATCGCTAGATTTAGGAACCGGTTGAAATCGACAAAGAACCAATCGGCCGACAGCAGGAAATCCTTAGAATCGATGTCGGCCGGTTTGGTCCCAATTTGACCCTGGTGTGAACCATTGAACTAATTGATATTATATATGACATTATATATATATATATATATACATACATATATATCATACAAAACGATGCAGTTTTACATGAAATGACGTCGTTTTAGTTTAAAACTTGAGAAAAAGAACTAAACAGAACGACGTTGTTGAAACAAGGGAATATGCAATTTTGCTTACTAGAGTCACATGTATCGTATCATATATATATATATATATATATGTGTATATATAGAACAATGAGATTACAAAAAGATATGAAAGGATATACACGGATATGCAGAGATATATGTTGATGTTACAAGTGATAAGCTAATGTTTGAATTCAAATATTTAAATACAAATTTAAACTAGCTAGTGTTGGATGAAGCATTGAATGAGTCGACAATTTTGAATGTTTGAATGACTGGTATAACCAAATGAGGTTTATCCTTAACATCCCCCACAAATTGTTAGGGAGGTTTAAAATCGACAGTTTGTTGCGAAGAAAATAAAAGCGATCTACAATATGCCCTTTTGTAAATATATCTGTAGGTTGAAGTGCTGTTGGGATATGTTGCAGAGCAATATCTTGGTTTGCCACCTTTTCGCACACAAAGTGGTAATCCACTTCAATATGTTTGGATCGTGCATGAAACCAAATAACAGAAGATGAATCAATGGAACTCCATAACTCATAGAGGAGCATGCGCAACTAATATACTTCAGTTGTAACAAGTGCTAAACACCTGTATTCAGCCTCAATGCTTGATTTAGAAACCACAGATTGTTTCTTGGCGAACCAAGAAATGAGATTTGGGCTAACATAAACTCCATAACCACAAGTCGATCTCCGATCATTCGAATCACTGGCCCAATCGGAGTCACAATAGGCATTAAGAGAGAAAAGTCCAGGTTTGTGGAATAAACCATAGTCAAGATTATTCTTTAAATAACGCAACACTCGTTTGGTTGTTGTCCAATGAATAGTAGTCGGAGTTTGCATATGTTGACATAATTGATTCACTAAATAAGCAATGTCAGGACGAGTAAGAGTAACATATTGCAAAGCACCTACGGTATGCCGATAGTCAGTGGGATCCAAAGGTGGTTCTCTATAAAACTTGGAGAGTTTGGAACCCAAGACACAAGGAGCTCGATAAGGTTTAATGCCAAGTAGTTTGGCTCGACCTAAAAGATCAATAATGTACCTTATCTGCCAAAGATGCAAACCAAATGAATCCCATGTAGCTTCAATCCCGAGAAAATAAGATGAGAGAAAAAATCACAAATATGAGAGGAAAAATGATGTCCTGATCATTAGATATCACAAGTATGCCATCCACATATACTAATAGAAACACATGTATAGATGCCTGATGATAAGTAAACAAGGAAGGATTAACTTGAGAACTTTGAAAACCAAGAGAAAATAGCATTAGATAACAAGTTAAACCAAGCCTGAAGGGCTTGCTTCAACCCACAGATCGCTTTTGAAGCTTGCATACAAATTGTGGATGTGCCAGATCCTCAAACCCCTTTGGTTGTGCCATATAGACCTCTTCTTCTAAAATTCCATGAAGAAAGGTATTGGATACGTCGAGTTGGCGAATATCCTAGTTGAAAGAGACGGCCAGTGCAAGAACTATGCAAACAGTTTAGGGTTTTATTACCGAACTTAATGTGTCATGAAAGTCCACCCTACTACATTGGAGATAGCCGACTGCTACTAGTCTCGCCTTGAGACTTTCAATACTCCCATCAGGTCGTTGCTTGGGCTTAAAATCCCATTTTCTAGGAACCACATTTTTACCGGGCGAACGGGAGACTAGAGACCAAGTGTTGTTCTTTATCAAGGCATTATACTCTTTCCATGGCTACATGCCATTCAGGCATAGATGCCACTTGAGTGTAGGAATGGGGCTTGGAGATAACTACACCTGCATGCAATGCTCCTAAAGGGTGACGAGTAGAATAATATAAATGAAAATCAGGAAAAGATCGTGGCTTAAGATGACCTGTTTGGGATCGAGTGATAATGTGAGAAGATGGGGCAGAATTAAGAGCTGTGGTATCTAAATGATCATTGAGATTGGGAGGAATTGGCAAAGCATGTGATGAGTCTAAGGGAGCCTCGGGTTGAGCAAGATTGGCAAGTGGAGAAGTAGGCAAATGTGTAAGTGGTAATTTGGGTAAGAAAGAAGCAGACGTTGTGGTAAGTGAGGGAGTGGAGAGACCTGTTTCAATATGGGTAAAGGAGGAAGACAATATATGTGAGGGAAGAGAAATAAATAGAGTGGGAGACGTACCTGAAGTGGGCAAGTTGCTGGCAGAGTCAATGGTAGTGGATTGCACACGAGCAGTCGGGAATGTTGTCTCATCAAATATCACATGGCGAGAAATGTAGACACGATGAGAGGAGGGATCATAGCACCAAAAACCCTTATGATTAGAGCAATAACCTAAGAAGATGCATGGGGTGCTACAATAAAACAATTTATCAGGGAGGTAAGGACGAAGATAGGGGAAGCATCGACAACCAAATGAACGTAAATAAGTAAAATCAGGAGGATGATGAAAGAGGCGTTCATGTGGTGAATAAAAATTGAGCACTTTAGTGTGTAACCGATTGATAATAAATATTGACGTTAAGAATGCATCCACCCAAAATTTCTTAAATAAGCCAGATTGTGCTAGAAGAGTGAGTCACATTTCAACGATGTGGCGATATTTTCTCTCGGCAAGACTGTTTTGTTGAGAGATATGTGGGCAAGATAAGCGATGAAAGATTCCATTGTCATTTAAAAATTTCTTAAATAGAATTGAACAATATTCACCACCATTATCACTTGGAAAATGTTTAATGTGGTGATTACATTGTTTTTCTACTAACAATTTAAATTTGACAAAAGTAGCATAAACATCCGATTTATTAGCAATGGGATACAACTAGCAAAATCTAGTGAAATCATCAATAAAAATAACATAATAGCAACAACTACTCAAACATGGAATGGAAGTGGATTAGACATCTGAATGAACTAACTTTTGAGGAGCAGTCACTTCACTTGAAGAATCAGAGAATGGCAACTTCTTGGACTTTCCCAATTAACATGAGACGCAAATGGACTGTTTATTAATAGAATTACTAACAGGAAGAGAAAAACTAGAAATAACACGTTGGAGAGTTGCTGCGAAAGGATGCCCTAGACAACAATGCCGAGTTGAAGTGGGAGCCTTGACTCCAACAATCATGGTGAGTGCACAAAACTTTGATGAAGAGAGTTAACAAAGGTTGATCAGGTACCATCTATTATCACTTGGCCCTGTCAGGAGCATGTTCCCCATCAAGATGTCCTTCATTAAAAATTAGAACCAGTGAGTTCAAAGAGAACGTTATTGTCTTGGCAAAATTTATTAATAGAAAGAAGATGAGCCAGAGGCTTGAGGACAATAGGCAACATTCGTCAAAGCTAGAGTAGAGGATGGGGTTTTTATGAAACCATTGCCAGTGCGTGAGATGAGCAAACCTGTCCCATTACCTACGCCCACAGAATCATCGCCTTCATATGGTTGAGAGGTTGCAAGATTGGGAACATCAGAAGTAACATGTAGATTAGCCCACTATTGGCATACCATTGGTGTTGGTTGAGATGGGAAGTATTGACCTCAGCAACCATGCTAGCCAATTCGGTAGGCGGTGACTTCCCTAAAAAGCATAATTCTTGCGGTTAAAACGATCTAATGCTTGATAATTATCCTTTTTGCAAATTTGATAGGGAGATCGAGACCAAAGCTCAACCTGAGCAGGTGTAGATTGTGATGGTGCAAATTTTAATGGTGGAAGATGCGGCAATTGCTGTCGAAATTGGGAAGAGGAAGTGCCCGAGCCAAAAGTCTTCACAGTTCTAGAGAATTGAGAGTTGTTGTTGCTTCGGGAACTATTTTTGCTCCATTTTTATGTGAATATAAGGCATATAGGCTAGCCTTGGGTTAAATAATTTGGTGATGAAACTTCTGCATAAGATTAAAATTTAATAGCTCCGCATGGAAATCCGAAAATGACATGGTTTTCTCCTTTGCAAGCAACATAAAAGTAGTAACAAATGAGTGAAATGATGAATTCAATCCATTGAGAATAGATCAAATGAGATTCGAATCATCAACTGGTTTGCCAACAGCTGATAATTCGTCCGAGAGAGACTTGACTTCATCTAAGAAGTTTTGGCAAGACATTGAGCCTTGCTGTATAGATTGAAGTTTTCTCTTGATAAGAGAAATACGAGATGTTGAAAGAGCTGCAAAACACGCACCAAGGGCTTGCCAAGCAAGTCGAGAGGTCTCAAGACCATAAATGGTGGAAACCACCGAGGAAGATAAAAAGGAGATAATCCAACCGAGCATTGTTTGGTCCTTATACTACCAAACCACATAGGCAACATTAGGAATACATTGGGCCATTAGTTTGTCGCTGGAATATTGAGGAGGAGAAGGCTTGAAACTATCAACGATTCCCATGAGACCATAACTTCGAAACAAAGGAAGCAATTGAGCACTCCATGCAAGAAAGTTAGTACCATCAAGCTTGATGGCAATAACTTGAGATGGAAGATGAAATGCAGCAGAAGAATCTTTAGAAGCAACCATAGGATCAACAAAAGCGTTAGCTATGAGTTGCTCTGGTACCATGAAAGAAGGGAATAGGCTCTGGTTTTGCTTACCAAAGTCACATGTATCGTATCATATATATAGAACAATGAGATTACAAAAAGATATGAAAGAATATACATGAATATGCAGAGATATACATTGATGTTACAAGTGATAAGCTAACATTTGAATTCAGATATTTAAATACAAAATTAATCTAGCTAGCGTTGGATGAAGCACCGAATGAGTCGGCAACTTTGAATGTTTGAATGGCTGGTATAACCGAATGAGGTTCATCCTTAACAGTCGTTTGGCTAAACCAAATGAAGTCCTTCTGGCCTTGTGCTCACAAACTCACATGCATGCTTGTCTGTTTCATTTTTAGTAATGGCATGGGCGTGGTCCAAATGGATACTATTTGTGAGTTTTTTCCATTATAACATTAGATGTAGTATTGTATATAAGTTTTGTATAGTTATTTAAGGCCCATTTGGATACATAGTTGAAATAAAACTATCTTATCTCAATTCATCTCAACTCAACTTATTTTAATTCAATAATCTAACTACTATTTATAAACCATGTCAATTCATCTCATCTCATCACATGGCATCTCATCTCATTTCATCTCACTATCTAAATAAGTCATTCAATAAAATGAAATTTATTATAAAAAAAAAAGTATGTTTAGGGACTAAAACCCAGTTTTTTTCAAACTTGAATATCCTAATAAATTAATTGTATAAATCTTTTTCTTATTTCTGTAACTCTGTTGGGCCCAATTGTTCATGTATAAGGGTGTTTGGATTTTAAGGCCGAACTGCTGAACATGGATTTAATTAGCAGTTCTAGTTTGTGAATTAATGCACTATTGAAGACTCACTCATTCAATTTGTTTGGAAAACTTCATATATAAATTATAGTTGGTGATAAATATTAATTCTACGTAAACCCTACACTGTATTAATGTAATAATCACAACATATACATTTTCTCTCACTCTAATCCCTTTCCTTTCTCCTTTTTCTTATCAATTTAGCTAGCTAATATTTTTGTACAATGATGAACAAGTCAATCGCATGATCAGTGTATATGAATACGAGAATATTGATTATTTATATATTCTTTGTTGTGCAGATGGTCATTGATTGCTGGCAGGCTTCCAGGAAGAACAGCTAACAATGTAAAGAACTATTGGTATACACATCTATGTAAGAAGTTCCCTTCTGAAACTAAATTCGACGTGAAAGATAAACAAAAAGACATGATCGGCAAGAAGGTGACCGTCATAAAACCTCGACCTCAAACCTTCTCCTATTTGTTAAAGGGAAAACCTACAACTGAAGGAAGCAACTTTGATCAACAGAAGGACAACAATGCTAGAAACATGTCTCCATCGCGGATGCCACCTGAGAATACAATCAATTGGTGGGAAAGCTTGTTGGATGATTGGCAAAGAGATGAAATAGGCACATGCATGAGTATTGTAGGCCATGGCCGGTTATGTGAAGAGCCAAATCATGGGGCTGATCATGATGTCTCTTTTGACATGATCAACGAACTTCAATACTTTCTCGACGTGGGACAAGATTAAACAAGATCATTAGCCTAATGATGTTTGTGAAATGTTAGGGTATCGTAATAATAAAAATGGATTTACTATTTGTATTGATATTTGATGTGGCAAATCAGATTTAAAGTGAGTATTTTTTAATTTGACCCATCAAATCATACATAAAATCGATTTACATTTTTTTTGTTATTTTTGTTAACAAAGTATTTCTTCTAATTTATTATAAATAAGAATAATGTTAGATATAATCATAATGAATTATGTAAAGATGGTGTACTCATTTAAAAAAAAGTGAAGTTCACAATTAAGAAATTGTTATTTTTATATAAGTATTATATTTACTTACTTCTTTAGAAAAAAAAAACGTGATACTTATACACTTTATAATTACAAGTATTATTTATTTAAAAATATATAGCCGCTGAAAAAGAAAAATTATACTCTTGAAATTAGGAAGAATTAAGACTAGAATCGGGATCACATTGATCATATTCCCCAAGTATATTTGGAGGTCTCTTTTTCTAGTGTTTGACCGTTAGGCAAGTAATTTTCCAAGCAATCCAAATGGTGTAGTGGATGCAGTTGAGACTTGGAAGAATAAAATTCAATATTGATGGAAGTTGTATGAATTTGGGTTCATTGGGGGTTGGAGGAGTTATAAGGGATGTTGAGGGTGATTTACTTCTGGCTTTCTCTTCTAATCTAGGCCGTGGCCCTCATAATAGTGCTAGGTTACTTGTGGTTTTAATTAGGTTAAAGCATTGCTGTGACTTAGGTGTAAATGATTTGGTGGATGTGGAGACAGATTCTATGATTTGCGTTAGCTAGATACAAGGATCAAGATGTGCAATTTGGCATCTTGAAAACTTTTGGGAAGATATTAAAGATTTGTTGACTTTGTTTAATTTCACAGTTGGTCATATTTATAGAGATGGAACCGCACTTATGGATTATTTGGTAAAATTAGGAGCTCAATGTCAGAATAATATTTGGAGATCAGTCTCAAAAATTCCAAGACATCTCCGAGGTCTAATTAGAACAGATAAGCTTCATTTTCCTTATTTACATTTATCTTGATTTCATTTATTTTTTGTAGGCTTGTTGATTTGGGTCTGGTAGTGTTTAAGTATACTGATTATGTCTTTTTTATCTATTAATTTGTATAGTTATGAATCTTTTTTCCGATTTTAACATTTGGTTTTGGGATTATTGAATATATGTAATCCCCAAATGTTTGGTTGTTTTTCACGATTTTTTTCTGTTATAAGTGAGAATTATTAAAAAAAGTAGGAGGTGATCACTCATGAATATGTGACTCCATCTTGTTGGAGTATAGCATCACATATTGAGCAAATGGAATTAAAAGCTAAAGTAGCTAAAGCAGCACGTGTGAATGTAAAAGAGGAGAATGAGAGTTAGTTATTTCTGTTATTAGATTTTTAGTATATAAATATAGTTTGACACTTTGTAGTTATTTATTTAGTCAATTCGTGAAAGCATTTTCATTTTCATATCTCTTTGTTTTTCATCCCAAGTTTGCGTTCATCAAGTTATAGCCATATGTTCATCTGAAACTTGACATGGTATCAAATTGAAAATAATTCTTGCTTCCACAATCTTACATTCATGTCTCTCAATTTCAGTTCTTGCAATATGCAGTACAAAGTAGTGATCCTCATTCATACTTTCTTGCATTTCTTGGAGAAATTTCAGAAATGAATTTTGTCAATCCAAAAATGAATTCTGTTAATCCTCCTTACTCTGCTCCCAATCCCTTGGACGATTCCTCTAGTCCATATTATTTGCATCCAAGTGACGATCCTGGTGCGCTCCTCGTATCAGAAATATTTGCTGGTGACAACTACATCGTATGAAGTTGATCAATCACCATTGCATTGACTGTCTAAAACAAAGTAGCATTCATTGATGGTTTGATTATGGCTCCTCTTACTGAGAACCTGTTCTTCACACTGCTTGGCTGCGTGCCAATAATCTAGTACTTTCATGGTTAATGAACTTTATTTCAAAAGAAATAAAGAATAACCTACTTTATCTTGCCTCTACTGTTAATCTTTGGAATGAGTTGAAAACCATATATTTGAGAAGTGATGGTCCAAGAGTTTTTTACCTTGAAAAATCTAAGTTGTATAAATCAGGGTTCTTTATCAGTCACTGAGTATTTCAATGCTTTCAAAACTTTAAGGGATGAGTATGTTAGCTACAAACCATTCCCAACATGCACTTGTGAAAAGATGGCATCGTGTACATGCAACCTGTTTGATTTCTTGCTAATTAGACAACAATCTAATTATGTATTAAAACTCTTGGTTGGTGGTATAAGTGATTCCTATGTTTCAATTAGGAGTCAATTACTTCTTGTTTCTCCACTGCCAAGCATGGCAAGAGTATTTTCTTTATTATTTCAAGAGGAAAGCTTAAGACAATTGAACAATTTTGTACGTCATGAAACTCTTGCCTTGTTAGCCAAGTAGACAAATCTATCATCTGTTCATCCTAAATTTTTGAAAGACAAGCAGAATAAGTCTTCATTGTACTGCATTCACTACAGATATAATGGACATATACAGTGAAACATTTTTTCACTATATATACAGTGAAAAAATGTTTCCAACTATGTTGAATGATGTTCATTATATATGTACGTAGCAACATACATGCATGTAAATTGACTTTATCATTAATTTAATTATATATGTAGTGATATTCATGATGACTTATAGAACTTTTTTTTTTTTTTTTTATAACTTATAGAACTTGAATATTATATAAATAGATATCTTATATACCTTCTTCAAATTCCCTAGCCATAAATATAACCCAAGTACTAGCTAGTATTTCAAATATATATATTTATATATAGTCTAGGGATGGCTTAACGTGTTAGAAGAAAAATAAAATCTCTTTAGAAGTAGACAATAGCACAAATGATTAAAAAAAAATTGTATTCACTACATACAACATAAATGTATTTGTATTAAATCTCTTTAAAAGGGGTTCTCCTTGCGTTGTTGTTCCCTCCAACGATCGAGATGGACTCCAATTCTTGGTAAATGTGAAGTGGATGAGGGAAAGGGTTAAGTGAGACTAGGATTTAGTGGAGTTCAAGGTCAAGTGTTTGGGCTAATGGCTAAGTTTTGTGCAATGGGGTGCACGGCACAGGGGAAATTGGTGTGCACGGCTAGGGATTGTGAGGCTTGGGCGAGATTACACTTGGTTTGGGCAATTGAGTGGCCGAATGGGGTTAAGGCATAGCTAGGGTTTTCGGCCAAGGTTATTAGGTTTAGGTCGTTATGGTTTTGAATTGTTTTGGATAAGTCCTAAAAAATATAAATATGGCTTATGGGTGATAAGGTGGACGGCAAGGGCTAGGGTATGTTGGCCGAGTATGTGGGTGATGAGGAGGAATTATTTGATTAGATCAATCTTTGATTAATGACCAATCAATGAGGGATTGAGAGATGATTTGATGATGTGGCAATTGAGAGAATTCGGAAATGACTAAGATGGTTATAGCCGAATGAGATATTTTAGGAAATAGAAGATTTGATTTGAATTATTTTGAATTTAGAAGGTTTGAGTGGCCGGTTGGTGGGAGCTAGGGTTGGTTGAATTTGGCTATGTTTGGAAAGGGATTTATGGCTTAGATTGAGATAAGATAGGAAAGGATGAGAGGGGTAGGTGGCCGGCTAGGGTAAGGGGCGATATTGTCAAAGGAGTGGCTAGGGTTTCATGGCTTATGCCATGTGATGGGATTAGGGTTTTAGGGGGCTTTGTTGTGGGCTACTTGAGGCAATAGAAACACTCAAATAATTAAGTGATCAATCAAATGAAGATTGATCACTCAACAATGCAAGAACACACCAACTCCCTTCAAAACTCCAAGGTTTCGGCAATACACTTCTCCTCCGACACTCGTCACTTCTTCAATCACTCATACTCACACTCAACTCTCTTGAGTAAGCCGAAACTCACAAGTGGTGTGGGTTTTGAAATCCTCTAGGGAACACACACACAAATTCTCAAATCCAAAAATGGTGTGGATTTGGCCTCACCAACACAAACTCACTCAACAATTAAAAACATACTCAAGGACACAAGAACACAAATTCAAACTCAACAAGAACACCAAACCCGAAACACTATTTTTGAATAACCTTAATACTTTTATAAATAAACTAAAAAACAAAAGGATAGATGTAGAACAAACCGATTCACGAATTGTATGGTTAATCCTCTTCAAAAGGGATTCACGAATTGCACCCTTAAGAAGCCCAAGTACTAAGCACCGAATACAAACCATAAGTGATGTGGCCGGCCTAACTCTTTCTCAAGAGCAAAGTCTAAAAGTCAACTGTCCAAAGATTTTTTCAAATGAAATCGAGAAATTCTATTTAAAGTGTCTTACAACTCGAAAACCCCCATTAGATTCCTTATTCGAAAGAACTAATTACTAAAATAACCAATGCAGTAAAATAAGGAAAATAACATAAAAATAAGATGATAGGTGGCGCCAATGCATGTGGTGGCCGTGGGGTGCATATGCTCCATGGTGGGCTAGTGTGGTGCACTCTCCACGGTCATGTTTGTCTCGTGCCGTCTGGCTGCATGGCGTCTGGTGGTGCGCAGGACTTGGCGCTGTGCACGGCCAATTGATGGTGCTCATGGCAGTGTGCCATGCATGGTCTTGGTGGTAGGCACAGGGCCAAGCCACGTCGCTTTGAGGTGGCCTAGTCAGGTTAGTTGGGTGGTGGTCCTGCATGGCCTGGGATAGGTGCCTGGCTGATAAGCATGCATGGCCCAAGCTGGTGGTCTGGGCGCTGGCTACATGGTACGGGCTGGTGCCGCGTACTAGATGGTATGCATGGTGTGCATGCCACTGGCCTGCTCTTCAAGGCGCGGGCTTGTGCCATGCGTTGGATGGCATGCATGGTGTGTATGTCACTAGCCTGCTCTGCAAAGCGCGGGTTGGTGCAGCGCGCTGGATGGCGTGCCTGTGAAGACACACCACTAACCTCGCTGGGTGGTGCTGCTACGAGCTGTGATGCGCGCATGGTAGGGCACAGATGCACATGCACGTGTGCGCGCAGGTGCATGCACTGTGGGGCGCGCCTATGCGCACACAGGGCTGTGCGCATGCACTGTGCATGGCCAGTAACCTCACTAGGTGCCTTGCTGCGTGTCAAGACCTGAGCCAAGGCATGCCTGTAGGCTGACCAGGGAACTGTCCTGGCCCTTCAGGGCCTGAGTCAGGGACTGACCCTGGGCAACTCTCCTAGGGGTTTTGACATTCCCCCTCCCTTTGAGCATATCCTTGCCCTCAAGGATCAAATAAGGATACATCGTCACCATGTCATCATAGTCCTCCCAAGAGGACTCCTCTTTTGGTAACCCTTGCCAAGAAATCAATACCTGCCATACTTTTCTCCTACGTCTCCCCCTTGTTACTACCCGATTTTTTTCTTCAACAGAGTTACGTGAAACACAGGATGCAGCTTTACTGATGGTGGGAGCTCTAATTTGTAGGCCACGTCTTCTAGCCTTTCCAATACCTTGAAAGGCCCATAAGACCTCTTGGAAAGCTTCAGACTCATCTTCTTCCTTAAGGTCTTCTGGCCAAATGGTTGTAGCTTCAAGTAGACATAGTCACCGACCTCAAACTCTACAACTTTTCTGCCCTGATCATAATACTTCTTCATCCTCTCATGAGCTCTTTCTTGATCTTAGCTAGGATCTCATCTCTGGTCATCAATTCCTGCTCAACTTCAATGTTTCTAGCCGTCCCTTGCTCATAGGTCACTAGCATGGGTGGCGACCTCCCATAAACTATCTCAAATGGACTCTTCTGTGTGGGTGCATAGAGGGTGGTGTTATACCAGTATTCGGCCCAGGCTAGGTACTTTCCCCATCTTGTTTGTTCTTCATGGCAATAACATCTCAGATACTGCTCCAGTGTCCTGTTAACCACCTCTGTCTGCCCATCTGTTTGCAGGTGGTAAGAAGAACTGGCCCTCAACTTGCTTCCCTATAACTCGAATAATTCATTCCAAAAGGTGTTCATGAACACCTTGTCTCTGTCTGATACAATGGTCTTGAGGAATCCATGTAGCTTCACAACGTTGTCCACAAAAGCTTTAGCTACACTCTTAGTTGAATACGGATGTCTGAGTGGAATGAAATGGGCATACTTGCTCAAATGGTCAACCACTACAATGATCACATCATGTCCTCCACTAATCGGCAATCCCTCTATGAAATCCATTGACAAGTCCTCCCAAATTTTGTTTGGAATTGTCAATGGTTGCATCAATTCGGCTGGTGGTCGGGTGTCATACTTGACCTTCTGGCAGATGTCACACTCTGCTACTCTTGTCTTTATTGCCTTCTTGAGGCCCTCCCAATAGAAAAAAATTCTTCAATCTGATATAGGTTCTCAACCACCCTGAATGTCCCCCTTCTTTGCTACTGTGAAAATGGTCTAAGATTTCCCTTCTGAAATTAGGCACATCTGGAACATATACGTATTTCTTGTAGTAAATTAGTCCCTCTTTCATCTTGTAATTTACTATCGCGTTACCTTGAGCCTCAATAAGCTCAATGATCTCTAGGGCACGGGTATCTATGCATGTAGCATCTCTGATCTTGTCTCATATCCTCCATTCGGCTCCACTCAGAGCCATAATGCTAGGATCATCCTGATCATACATTGTCCACACCAAAGAGGTGCCTTCCACTATTAGGGCCGAACATGTCTTCACATCCTTGGATGGCAGTGCTGTCCACATGTGTTTCTTAGTTTCCATCTTGAACTCCATAGTCATCTTCTCATAATCATTGATCACTCTCCCAACACTTTTGAGCCATGCATTGCCAAGCACTATGCCAAGGCCGGCAAGTGCTAAGACATGCAAATCAACTATCAATCTCGCTCATTGAACATTCATCTTGGCATCTTTTACAATGGCTTCACACTTGAGCTTGTGACCATTGGCTACCTTCACTTCAAATGGTTGAATGGGGTTCAGCCTTAGTCCAGTTTTGTGCACCAAGTTTATGTTGATGATATTGTGAGTAGACCCACTATCCACCAACAAGGAGACCTCATTCTTCCCTATCCATGCCATGACCCTCATGGAAGTAGGTGTTGAGACCCCGAACATGACATTAAGTGAGATTTCGACTTTCTCTTCTTCTCCCTCATTTTCGGCCTCTTCCACTTCTTCATCATGGTTTGTAGCTTCCTCAAGTGCCTCTTCATCAATCATCACAAAGGCTTTGGCCGCACTACAATTGTGCTCACGGTCCCATTTTTCACCACACTTGAAACAAAAACCTTTCTTGATCCTCTCTTAGACCTCTTCCCTTGATAATCTTCTAACTTCATTGGGCTTCGGTTTGGAGGTCCCTTCATTGATCTCCTTACTCATCCAAGGTGATTTGGTTTGCAAAGGTGTGACGATTTGCTCCCCACATCCTTGGTTATGCGTTTCTCCATGGAGAAACTTTCTTTATAGATTTCGGTCATCCTCATGGCCTCTTGAATTCTTGTGGGCTGTCTTAGCTTTATTTATTTAGCCAACCATGGCTTCAATCCATCCACAAAAGTCCATACAAGTGTCTCTTCGGACCAACCCCGAACCATGGTTTGGAGTTGTCTAAATTCTTCTACATCAGTCTTCACTTTGCCTTCTTGCTTGAGTTTAGCAAGTTTGCCATGGTGGTTGATGGTGGGTGAAGGGCCAAATTGGAGGAGGAACTCCCTCTCGAAGGCCGTCTATCCAAGTCTTTTTCTATTCTTGTCATATTGATCCCAGATCCATCTCCACCACTTGCTTGCCTTGCCATTAAGATAGTAGCAAGCGGTTGACACCATCTCATTCCTCGAGATATCATATGTGTGGAAAAAATGGTCTATTTTGTCCAATCACTCATATGTATTCCCTCCACTAAATCTTAGGAATTCCACCTTAAGTCTTCGAAGTCCCCGGTCATAAGCCTGGTTTCCCCCTCTTTCACTCCCAAAGTCATCTCGGTGTCTCCTCTCTTCTTGGCCTCTTTCTTCATGTTGATGGTGCCCTATTGATGCTTGGTCGTTTTGTGTATTTGCCTTGATTCACCTCTTGTTTGGCCATGTTGTGCTCTCCATAGTAGGGTATGTCCCGCATCTCATTTTAAGGTGGTTCATACCTAGGTGGCTCTATCCTCACACCTTCAGGTTCTCTCAAGTTGCTAGGACTTCTTGGCTGATCACCACCATCACGTAGCCATCTTTCTACTACCACATTGGCATTCTCCACACGACCTCCTTGTCGGTACACACGTCTTGGAGGATCAAGCATGTTTTCATACATGCTAGGGTCGGTGTCCTCCACATAGTACTCATCATCATGCCTCACGGCTTCTCTTCTTGCATCTCTCTCATGGTTTGCATTAGCCTCCTGTTGCAAGGCTTCAATACTCCTTCGATTTTCTAGGGCCTCACATGTTTGATTGTTTGTTGCCATGAAAAAATTGGCAATGTTGGTGTTGATTTCATCAAGGGACTTGTTCATCTTCTCGGTTTGTCCCTCTAAAGCTTCAAGTCGTTCCCAGTTGGAAATATCATGACCTTCGTTGCTAGGTCCTACACGACTCATGCTTGCTCATTGACTTGCAACTGGCTTGGACTCAGTGTTACAACCATAATCACCGTTTGGGGAAGCTTGGGTGTTTGGCAATGGTGTGGTAGGCTTGGGAGCTTGTTCGGTTACTCAAGTCCAACCTTGAGTTGCTCACCATCTAGGATGGACAACCCCTCTTGTACACTTCCGACCTTGGGTCCTCTACCTTTTGATGGTAGTCGACTCTTTCAAAAACCAACTCGTTCTCTTCGTCAACCCCCAAACTTTTTCAATAAATTCAACAAATAATGTGCAAGAAAAGTAAACAATGTCGAGGACCTCCATGGTCCTCTCAACAAATTCACAAATGTTCAAGTTAACGCGTCGTTTACCTTGTGGAAAAGTGAAAACTTCTCAAGAAATTATCAAGTAAGAGTCTCTTGAGTTCGACTCTCAATGAAAGCACCAATTTAGGACTGATAGGGACATTGGTCTTGTCCCGATCACCTAAGGGGTCCTCCTTGCGTTGTTGTTCCCTCCAACGACCGAGATAGACTCCAATGCTTGGTAAGGGTGAAGTGGATGAGGGAAATAGTTAAGTGAGGCTAGGATTTAGTGGAGTCAAGGTCAAGTGTTTGGGCTAATGGCTCTGCTTTGTGCAATGAGGTGCACGACAAAGGGGAAATTGGTGTGCACGGCTAGGGATTGTGAGGCTTGGGCGAGATTGCACTTGGTTTGGGCAATTGAGTGGCCGAATGGGGTTAGGGCATAGCTAGGGTTTTCGGCCAAGATGATTAGGGTTAGGTAGCTAGGGTTTTGAGTTGTTTTGGATAAGTCCTAAAAATTAGGATAATGACGTATGGGTGATGAGGTGGGCGGTAAGGGCTAGGGTACGTTGGCCGAGTATGTGGGTGATGAGGAGGAATTATTTGATTCGATCAATCTTTGATTAATGACCAATCAAGGAGGGATTGAGAGATGATTTAATGATGTCGCAATTGAGGGAATTCGACAATGACTAAGATGGTTATGGCCGAATGTGATATTTTAAGAAAATGGAAGATTTGATTTGAATTTTTTTGAATTTGGAATGTTTGAGTGGCCGGTTGGTGGGAGCTAGGGTTGGTCGAATTTGGCTATGTATGGAAAGGGATTTATGGCTTAGATTGAGATAAAATAGGAAAGGATGAGAGGAGTAGGTAGCCGGCTAGGGTAAGGGGCGAAATTGTCAAAGGAGTGGCTAGGGTTTCATGGCTTATGCCATGTGATGGGATTAGGGTTTTAGGGGGCTTTGCCGTGGGCTGCTTGAGGCAATAGAAACACTCATATGATTAAGTGATCAATCAAATGAAGATTGATCACTCAACAATGCAAGAACACGCCAACTCCCTTCAAGACTCCAAGGTTTTGGCAGTACACTTCTCCTCCAACACTCCTTACTTATTCAATCACTCACACTCACACTCAACTCTCTTGAGTAATCCGAAACTCACAAGTGGTGTGGGTTTCGAAATCCTCTAGGGAACACACACACAAGTTCTCAAATCCACAAGTGGTGTGGATTTGGCCTCACCAACACAAACTCACTCAACAATCCACAAACACTCAAGGACACAAGAACACAAATTCAAACTCAACAAGAACACCAAACCCGAAACACTATTTCTGAATAACCTCAATACTTTTATAAATAAACTAAAAAACAAAAAGATAGATGTGGAACAAACCGATTCACAAATTGCATGGTTGATCCTCTTCAAAAGGGATTCACGAATTGCACCATTAAGAAGCCCAAGTGCTAAGCACCGAATCCAAACCACAAGTGATGTGGCCTGCCTAACTCTTTCTCAAGAGCAAAGTCTAAAAGTCAATTGTCCAAAGATTTTTCAAATGAAACCTAGAAATCCTATTTAAAGTGTCTTACAACTCGAAAACCCCCATTAGGTTCCTTATTAAAAAAAACTAATTACTAAAAAAACCAATGCAATAAAATACGAAAAATAACATAAAAATAAGATGATAGGTGGCGCCAATGCATGTGGTGGCCGTGGGGTGCATATGCTCCATGGTGGGTTAGTGTGGTGCACTCTCCACGGTCATGTTTTTGTCTCGTGCCGTCTGGTGGTGCGCGGGACTTGGCATTGTGCAAGATCAACTGATGGTACTCATGGCAGTGTGCCATGCATGGTCCTAGTGGTAGGCACAGGTTCAAGCCACATCGCTCTGAGATGGCCCTGTCAGGTTGCTTGGACGGTGGTCCTGCATGGCCCGGGTTGGGTGCCGGGCTGATGAGCATGCATGGCCCAAACTGATTGCATGGCGCGGGCTGGTGCCGCACGCTGGATGGCATGCATAGTATGCATGCCACGGCCTGTTCTGCAAGATGTGGGCTGGTGCCGCGTGCTGGATGGCATGCATGGTGTGCATGCCACTAGCCTAGTCTGCAAGGCGCGGGCTGGTGCCGCGCACTGGATGGTGTGCCTGTGAAGACACTCTACTAACCTCCATGCGTGGTGCTGCTGCACGCTGTGATGCGCGCATGGTGGGGCACAGATGCACACGCACTCTTGCGCACAGGTGGATGCGCTGTGGGGTGCGTCAATGTGTATGCAGGGCTGTGCGCATGCACTGTGCGTGGCCAGTAGCCTCGCTGGGTACCTGCTACGTGTCAAGGCCTGAGCCAAAATATGTCTGCAGGTTGACGAGGGAACTGTCTTGGCCCTCCAGGGCCTGAGTTAGGGCCTGACTCTGGGCAACTTTCCTAAGGGTTCTGACACGACCTCCGGTGTGCTCGCGCAGCCTTAAACTCGTTTCGGACCCTAACGAGCTAGTTAAATTTGTTAAACGTGAATTCTCTGATTTGCCTAAACTTTATTAAGAATAATACAAATGTTCTAAGATTTTTTTAAGAAATCTCTTCCTATGCTTTTTCCCGAAAGAAACGCTTAACCCCATCCCCTTTCATTCTGTGTTTCTTTATGGATCTCTCCATCTTCGCCCCCATTCATAACCCTACAAATCTCACAAGTGTTTGGCTATTTGCCCCCTCACCCCGATCTCTCTTTCTTTCTCTATTCCTCTGTCTGTTTATCCTAAATCCTAATTGTTCCGTGATCGTTTTCTTCTTATTCGTCCACCAGCTGGTTTTCGTGATAAGCTCTAGGTATCTTTCTCCCGCTCTTGTTACTTGTTACTGTGAGTTTTTAGGTCTATTGGTTTGTATTCTGGCTTTGATCTGTCGGATAGGGTGGTGTTCTGTGTTATTGAGCCCTATATTTAAGTATGAGATTGAAAATTCAATGTCAAGGTGTCCCTATTCTCTTTCTTTACTTTTGGGACTTTATAAAAAGCTCCAGATTTAGTTTTTTAATGGGAGATAAATTTTTTGTTGGTGGTTAATATTTGATCTGATTCTCTTTCTTAAATATATGCATTCCTCTGTGTATATTAATATGCATGAGTACTCACACGAATACATACGTCTATGTGTTTGTCGCCTTTTGGTTTCAATTGCCGCATTACAAGATAATGATGATATACCCGTGTTTGATCTTTCAATGGCTTTGTCTATCCGTTTATTTGTTTAACATTGGCTTTTTTTTTTAGCAAGTGATATATTAGATTAAACAAAGGATAATGAGATGTCATACAAGTTTAAATGGGGTGGAAGTTTCCTACAATCATTATAAAAAAGCTAATACAAAATGCAACATGAAAAAGGTGAATCAAATTAATGGCTCCCAAAGAAAGAAGGGCATATCAAAGCCAAATAAATAGCTCCCGCCCGATACCCAGTAAAAGGAGGGGACTGCCTGTAGATGGTTTTAGGCTACCACTGAAAGTCATAGTGGTGAGGTGTGTACTGCACCGTGTTAGTCCATAATAATTATAAGTAACTTTCACAACCGCTTTTGCTTTATTGTTGGATGCGAATAAAAGGGGAAAATAAAATAAGTGAAAATTTTCTATCATATTCTTTGTGTTGTTTTGATTTTCTGCACTTTAAGAGTTGGGGCCGACTGAGACAAAGTTGTATTTGGATTTTTTATATTCCACTTTTTGTTTGGAACCGACAGGTGAATTCTGGTTGCGTCAAAATATTCTAGGTTATGATTATTGTTTTGTTTTAGAATTATTTCTTCACATTATTTGGTTGGCAGTAGTTTACGGCTTTGTTTGGTTTGCACAACATGACTTCAGGATGAGATCACTTCCAAAACGAACAGTCCGTATAGACTGGGAAGTGATTTATGGCTTGCATTACTGTACATGGGATGGATCCAATGAATGACTTGTTTGACCAATTCAACTCCGGTTTAACTTCTATAATTGTCATTAACTTCTCCTTGTCGAAACTTTTGTCAAAAGTTTACTATTATGTTTGCATGTCACACTTGTAATAGTAAGTGGCTAATTAATTTTTAACAAATCTAAAATAGCTTTCAGAAGACAAATTAGTTGTTTAAAAATTATCTTTACAACAAATTAATTTTGTGCAGAGAAACGGAATAATGGGGAAGAACGAGTTTTTGACGCCGAAGGCAATTGCGAACCGGATCAAAGTGAAGGGCCTCCAGAAGCTCCGATGGTACTGCCAGATGTGCCAGAAGTAGTGCCGCGATGAGAATGGGTTCAAGTGCCACTGCATGAGCGAGAGCCACCAGCACCAGATGCAGATTTTTGGTCAGAATCCCAACCGTATCGTTGAGGGCTACTCGGAGGAGGTCAAACGCTCCTTCCTCGACCATATGAAGTGCAGCCACCACTTCAGCCACGTCGCCGCCACTGTCGTCTTCAACGAGTACATCAATGATCATCACCACATCCACATGAACTCAACTCAGTGGGCCACGCTTACCGAGTTCGTCAAGTACCTCGGCCGCACCGGCCAGTGTAAGGTCGAAGAGACACCGAAAGGTTGGTTCATCATGTTGGGTTTTACTCATTTGTCCCACATGGAAAGGGAGTGAGAGTGGAGCAAGGCCATAGACCTATTTAAGGGGGCTTAACCTTCTTGGTTTAATTACACCAATCAGAAACTTATCTACTAACATTTGAATTTAAGAAAATTTCTCTGTTATCATTTTTGTATGTAAAAAGGGAAGAGTTGAAAGTTAAAACTTTACTAGCAGAGAAATTTTTGTGGGTGTTGTTGGGGTGAGGAGAAAATTTGTGTGATTATAACAATTTTTCACATAGTAGATTTTCTTCTCTGGGTCTGGTAGTTTTTATCATTTTTTTTTAGTTTTCCACGTAAATTCTTGTTTTGTGTTTATTTCTCTATTTTTCTTGATATTCTGTCAAAAGTAGATCATGGTGGGGAGAATTTGGAAGGTCTAGATTCCCAACAACTAGTATCAGAGCTACTAGGTTCTTTTGGCGGGGTGGAGTTTTGGTGTGGTAGTGTGGATACGTACGGTCTAAGGAGGTTCTGTCTAGGAAATTGAAAATTTTAAGTGTGTCCATTGTAACCCTCCAATCTTTCCTGGGAACCTTGGAGTTCTGTCTAAGAAAGATCAGTCTTTCCTGGAAACTTACTTAGTGGGTACTATTCATTTATACGGTAAAATTCATCAAAGCTATGTCAGGAGGTAGGGCTTCAAATCCTATTATATTTGAGGTGGAGAAATTTGATGGGAGAATCAATTTTGGCTTGTGGCAAGTGCAAGTCAAAGATATCTTGATTCAATCAGGTTTACACAAGGTGTTGAAAGGCAGACTAATCCCTGAAGATAGTAGCAGTTCTAGCGTTACTAGTGAAACTATGAGCAGATCTTGAATAAGCGATGAAAATTTGGAGGATTTGGATTTGAAAACAGCAAGTGCAATTCGTCTGTGTCTGGCCAAGAATGTTCTTGTAAATGTGCATAAAATATTCACGGCAAAGGGACTCTGGGAAAAGCTTGAAGAGTTGTATCAAACGAAGGGTGTCTCAAATCGAGTGTACCTGAAGGAGCAATTTTATACACTGCGGATGAGTGAAGGTACGACTATTTCAGATCATTTAAGTGTTTTCAATTGCATTGTCTCTGAATTAGAATCTATTGGAGTTAAAATTGATGATGAGGATCAAGCTTTGAGGCTGATCTGGTCTCTTCCATCTTCCTATGAGCATATGAAACCTATTTTGATACAAGAAAATAATTTTTTCAGAGGTTACCAGTAAACTTTTTTCTGAAGAAATAAGGCTAGGTGGTGGAAGTAATAGTTCACCTGAGAACTTAACAATGGTAACAACTGGTGATTGGAAAAGGAAGAACTCCATGAAGAAGAAAACAGTCTGCTGGATGTGTGGACAATCTGGGCACGTCAGAAAAAATTGTCAAAGAGGGAGAGCAGGTTCGGCAAGAGGCTCCAAGTCAGTAAATGGAAATACTGACTTTGAAATTAACATTGTGTCTCTCTCCATGGAAGACGATGTCTGTTAAAAGATACATGTATATCCTCATGGCATGCCGCTAATCCCAAAGTTGTCATGATAGAGGATGTGTTAATGTTAGCGGATCCACAAGTTTACACACGGGCATTGGTTTGGCATTGATGTAGGGTGTGTGGTGGAAATTCATGTCGATGGCTGATGAACTTTCAGGAAAGCCAAACGTGAGAGTTGCACCATAATTTTTTCAGCAAGGTTATTTTCGACATGGGCCGAAATGAAATGCTTGGAATTTGTTTATTCTAAGTGAGTATGCTTTTATGGTGGAGCATGATAGCGAAAGCTATGAAGTCTTCATTTCGGTAGAGCGTGGCCGTGGGGTCAGTCAAAGTCGCAAGGTGGAGATTATTGGGTTTTACTCCTTAGTCCCACATGGAAAGGGAATGGGAGTGGAGCAAGGCCATAGGCCTATTAAAAGAGACTTAGCCTCCTTAATTTAATTATACCAATCAGAAACTTATCTAGTAACTTTTGACTTTAAGAAAATTCCTCTGTTATCCTTTTTGTATGTAAAAAGGGAAGAGGTGAAAGTTAAAATTTTACTAGCGGAGAAGTTTTTGTGGGTGTCGTTGGGGTGAGAAGAAAAATTGTGTGATTATAATAATTTTTCACATAGTGAATTTTCTTCTCTGGGTCTGGTGATTTTTATCCTGTTTTGGGAGTTTTCCACGTAAATTCTTGTATTGTGTTTATTTCTCTATTTTTCTTAGTATTCTGTTAAAAGTAGATCCTAGTGGAGGGAATTTGGAAGGTCTAGATTCCCAACACATCACTTATATTGACTGAGGCTCTGAAACTCTCTTCAAGGAGAGAATGAAGAATAAGAGAATGAAGGCAGATTTGGTTGAGGAAGAGAAGCAAGAGAGGGAGATTCAGAAGCAGATTGAGAAGGCCGCTGAGCAATTAATGCCACTCGTAACCGATTCTCAGAAGCCCGAGCCTCAGCCTGTGAAGGAATTGAACTCTGAGGCTGATGCTAAAATTGGCTTTGCGCTCAACTCGTCTTCTAAACTGAAAAAGAAAGAGAACAGCGAGAGTTCGAAATCAGTGTTTGATGAAGATGAAAATGAAAAGAACAACAAGAGAAATCAAGAGGCGAAGAAAGTTCTCTCTCTCTTTGATTTCTCATATCCGTACATGAGAAAGTTCTCTCTCTCACTCTTTTTTCCCTCCATTTTCAAAGAACAATACTCAATGTTGAACTATATGCACTTTTGAACTCGCTACCACCTTGGTTTTTTGGATTCTTTGAGAATTAAAGATGCTTTGTAAAGTAGCACCCAACAAAATGCATAAGACCATCCCACGAAGCTGTATTTTTCATTGCTCAAGCTTGAGCTTCACAATCCTTTCATCTACCCCCAAAATCTTCATAACTCGGTATAGAATCAATAAACAAAAGCTGCAAGATTTTGTGTAATCTTGTTGGACTCAGACCCGCCACAATTAGTTTTTTCACTGCTCAAGCTTGAATTTCATGTAAAAAATCCAACACTGATTGAACTTTATAGTGTAAAATTAGACCGATATGTCAAAATATCACAATTAGTTTTTTCAATTGCAAATGCAAACAACATTATTGACCCATTTATAGATTACACAATAGTAGAGACCAAAGTATGGAAGAACTCGAATCGGTGGTACACTGGTATTGATTGTTAGAGCCCGTTTGAATCAGATATGAGATGAGATAAGTTGTGAATAGTAGAGTTGAAATTAATTGAAATGAGTTGTGAATAGTAAAACTCACTTTGCTATCCAAACTACCCCAGTGAGCCTGTAGACAAACATGATGAGATATTGTAATGCCCCAGTCCTACAGGGGTCGGAGAGTTAGTTCCTATCACATACACTCATATTTCAATAGTATAATTAAATGCCCCAAATTCTCAAATATCATATAAAACTTGATCTCAAAAGGCATTTCCTTAAATCAACAATTTGAACAAAATACATTTTCAGACGTAACAAAGCGATGGTTTTTAAATTATATAAAACACAAAATATTTTGACATAACAAGATTGAGCACCATTATCATATCAAAATAGAGCATCTTACAGAGCAGAGACCATGTTTAACCTTCGTGGTAGGGTTGTACTAATTTTGGTGACCAAACCAAACAAAGACATAGGTGGAACTTTCCCGTAATCATTCTCAAAGTCTAAAGTGTGCACACAGGAAAATTCACATAAAAATCATTTTTTTTTATAAAGTAGGTGCACTTAGAGACATATAGTTCTAAAAAATATTTTCAAAATCATTCTTACATAAATAAAATAGAGTTAGAGCATCTTTATAAAATTAATGCATAATTTTTCAGATACTCAATATCGCTCCTTTTCATATTTCACAAACAATATAACAAAAAAGTAAGTTCATGTCTACACAATGCATAACAGAAACATTTTTCCTTCTTTTATATAAGCTTCATGAGTAATGCAAATAACTGACTGAGGTTGATTTTTCTCAAGTTTTCATTTCGTAACCAAACCTGCACAAATTTTCAGAAAGTCAACCTCAGTCTATATTTGGTATAAAATCAAGCATATGAACTCTGTTTATCTAAACTATTTAGCTTTTCAAAAATATCCTCAACCAAGTTGAACAAAATCAATCTTTACTCATAAAACATTTTGTAACATGTATAAAGATCACAATATTTTCATATAAAGATCACAAATCTTGAAAATAAAACTTGAGATAAAAATCCAAAATCTTTCCTTAACATCCAAAATCCTCGAACCCTGAATATCAACTTTCTCCAAGATGTCTGGAGTTTGCCTAAATTTCTCTTAAACTCTAAAATATTATAAATTCTCCAATATCTGGATTTTCGCTTAATGATCGTTTAACCCAAAATCCAACTCAAACCCAGTCTTTAAAGAAAAAACCAACATTCAGCCCATTTAAGTAATGCAACACCCAAGATCTGATCTAAAATAATTTATAACTCAAGTCTGAAATAATTTAAAGGTGAACCCAAAATAATTTAAAACCGGAGTTTAAAATAAATTAAAACGTGAAACCAACCTAAAATATTTACTTCCAAAAGATTTAACCAAGCACAAATGAAAAAAAAAAAGGGATCCAAGATGATACAAGCCCACGAAGTCGAATGTTAAAAATCAACAATATCATGCTTTAAAAAGGGTAACTCCATATAATACGCTTTCTATCATTTACGATAAGAGGTTTTCGTAACACAGTGGTATGCTTTTGAAAAGAACTTAAAAGTCTTCTAAAATATTTTTAAAACATGATCTGAAGTTTTATAACTGGAAAGGCAAAGAGATAGTCATCAAATAAAACTAAACCCAACGACTCTAACGTACAGGACCAACTTGAAACTGAAAGTGTAAACCAAAGCTTTGAAAACAAAAGAGAGCAGTAATGCGGTGATCCTACTCACCGAGAGGAGGAGCCGTGATGGGAGTTCGGAGGTATGCAATGGTTTCCGACAAGCATCACTATTGTGCAGATAGAGGGCGAGAGAGACACGGAGCAAAAGAAGATTAAACTGAGATGTAAATAAAATGGAGAGATTGCCAGTGGCCTACCTTGAGGTGATAACTTGCGGCTTGGGTGGGACGGTCGGCGTTTACAAGGCTAGTGATGACGGTGAGGAGGCTGATACCATGAGGTGTTTGAGTTGCCATTCGCGGTAGGAGGAACAAATCTGAGTTGAGAGCACACAAAGTTGCTCTATTTTTGGTGATGCAAAACGAAGAATGTTTGGTGGTTTACCAAGGGTGCTAGGCAGCCCAAGGAGGCTCTCAGAGTTTTTCTTTTCTGGTGAACTAGAGACATGGTCTCCATCAACGTAGGTCTAAGGTGATGTGGTGATAGCGGTGCACAACTGGAGGTGGTATTCTTGCTTTGTTTTTTGGAGTAAAAACAGGGGACTCTTGGGACTTTTAGTGGTGGTCAGGGGGTTTTCGGTGGTGCAACCCGTGGTGGTTTCTCGGTGGTTGGACGACAAAGGTGATTTCGTGAGGGAATGAAACCATAGGTCGTTAAGGAGGTTGGCTTCGGTTTAGGATTATTTTCTCGATAGTTTGCTGTGATGCAAACGTTGATTGGCAGCTTGGAAGGTTGAGGTCGTAAAAAGAGGCTAGTGGCAACTTTAGGTTTCTTCCTACATGAGGAAGGAACGTATCTATGTATATAGGAGGTTGAAAACCTTAGAGAAAAAGAGAAAAAGAGAAGGGACGGCAAACGGAAGACAAGGACGCGATGAAGACAAATCTTAGTTTAGAAGGAAACTGATGTAAATCAACCTATCAAAATATAACTGCAAAAAAAATGAGATTCGGTTTCTAGCAGATATGTGCAAGGCAATATGCAGCGAAACTGACGTGATCCTTGCAGATATGGAGAGATGCGAATCATGCATGCATGGGATACGACCAACGTGAGGTAAAAAGGAAATAACCAAAAAGGCAAAGCCGATTCAATGTTGAAATGGCGAGGATAAAATCAACGGGAAGAAAATATAAAAGATGTCGTGAGCATACAAAGGAGATGAATAAAAATAAAATTAAATAATAAAAACCTAACTTGTTCAAAAAAAAACTTCACCCATAAGAGATTTTAAATCATCAAATCGATTAAGAAACGACAAGGTTTAATAAAACAACCATTTTACGCATGTGGTCGATTTTAAAAAAATAAAATTTTGAATATTTAAAAGGGGTTTTTGCTCAAATAAATAATTAAAAAAACATCTTAAAAATCTTAGTGGAGAACCGAGTATTACAGATATCTCATGCCCATATAGAGATATACGTTATGAACTTACTGTAGTCTCAATGTGCTGACAACATGCTGCTTTGTCATACACGATGTGCTTTGTAATACATGCTCTGCTTTGTAACACATGATGTGATTTTGGGTAGTTATCTTCATGTTGGGTACGGTTTTGTATGGCTGAGTTTGTGTTTCTTTGTTCATGGTTGAGTTTTCAAATTCTAAAACACTCGCAATATTAAAAAATAATATTTCATTTAACTCAACTCAATTAAGCTCAATTTGACATCCAGATAGAGCCTAAGTCCTCTTTGTTTGAGTTTTCCTCAAATACAAAGTAATATAATTTATTTGTTTGTAAATGGCTGAGTCGTAGCTCTATTTAGTAGGATTGGATTTTTTTTCCCTCTGGAATCTGGAAGCTGGACATGTTTGGGTTCTCTCTGCAATCGGAGTCGTAGCTCTATTTGTTTGATGCTTGTGATACCGGCTACCACTCTCAAACCATTTTCAGTGGACATGTGACTTAATTTAGGCACATATATATCTTAGAATAGGTAAGGATTGAGTCTAGTTTTTTTATTTGCCAAAAAAGAAAAAAGAATTGAGTCTAGTTTTGGTATGCTTTTCACCCAGAACCCACCCATTTGACTTAATGTGTCAAAAGTTAAAAGCTAAACTTTGGATAGAAAATGCGGTCTTCATTTATGTCTAGTAAGTAGTAAGTTTCGTTCGAATATGCTGAGGCCAAAGCATGATTATTATTCGTGGAAGTAAGTTCAGTTGGGTGTTTCCAGTTGTTGGTTTTAACTTTTTATTCGAAGTATACATCTACTTGTGGTGCTCATGATAGCAACTATTCTTGGGACTTATCATAAGGGTGGTCTGTCATTGGTCATAGAGCTCTTATAGTTTGTCAAATTCAATGCTCATGAAAGAAATGCTGTTTTTAAGTCTGCTCTATTCAATACTAAAGATCCAAAAATCTTGCAGTTCCGTTGCAATCATATGTGGTAACCATAACGGCCTCATGAAATTAGCGTTTTTATTTACTTCTGGTTGGATTCTTTTGTTAATTTTCAGGGAGTAAAACCTGGAAATATCATTGTATGACAGCGCAACACCCATATTGATCCAGGTAACTGTTGAGCCTTCAAACCTGTCCAAAAATCACACAAGACGATTTTAACGTGGTTCAGCAATTTGCCTACATCCACAGGTGCCAAATTTACTATAATTTCTGAGATTTACAAATCACTCAAAAAATTTTCACGTAGCTCTCAAATGCACACACCACTTCCCTCTGCTCTCCACTGCTATTCTGCTCTCTTCTGCACGCTCATTTCGAATATCAGAGCTCTCCTTTTATAGGAGAGGATTGCCAATGGTTGGTGTGGTAGGTGCAGCCAAACTTGAACATTGGGGTAGGTGGTGCAGCCATTGTTGAAGGATGGTGGACGGTTGGTGGACGGTGCAGCCAAGGAGGACTGCAGCTGCAAATGGTTTCACACTTTGGTTGCCTTTTCAACAATCACCCCCTCCACCGAAGTGTGCCATACTAGACTGCTTCCAAACTGATTCATTCTTCAAATGAATGCACCTCCTTCTTTGACGTGAGTGTCTTCTACTAACAAATGCGCCATAAGACGCCAAATGCACCCAAAAGTGCCAATGCACCCGAAGGTGCTCAGCAACTTACAATATTGATCAATTCCAAGCAGTGTTGGAACTTGATCCCTGTGACGACTTTCGTCAACATATCTGCTGGATTATCTTCAGTGCCAATCTTCTGAAGTAATATGTCCTCTTCTTCTAATATTTCACGTACAAAGTGAAATCGGACATCGATATGTTTTGTTCGAGAGTGATACACTTGATTCTTGGCCAAATGAATTGCACTCTGACTGTCACAGTAAATGGTAACCTCTTGCTGCTCAAAACCCAAATTTGTTACCAGTCCCTGTAACCAAATGGCTTCTTTTACGGCTTCTGTTACAGCCATATACTCAGCCTCTGTGGATGACAGTGCAATCGTAGACTGCAAATTTGATCGCCAGCTAACTGGTGCTCCAGACATAGTGAACACGTATCCAGTTGTCGATCGCCGTTTGTCAAGATCACCTGCATAGTCTGAGTCAACGTATCCAGTTACTAGACTATCTTTACTCTTCTCGAACTTCAAACCAAGATCTACGGTCCCTAGAATATACCGTAGAATCCATTTAGCCGCATGCCAGTGTTTCTTTCCAGGATTATGCATATAACGACTGACCAAACTAACGGCCTGGGAGATATCAGGTCGTGTACACACCATGGCATACATTAGGCTACCAACAACACTTGCATACGGGACATTCTTCATGTAGTCCCTCTCTTCATCATCTTTAGGAGACTGTAATGCACTGAGCTTAAAATATGGGGCCATTGGAGTACTCACAGGCTTCAACTTTGAGTCCATATTGAAGCGTTGCAATATTTTCTTCAGATACTGCTTTTGAGTAAGGTGAACTGTACATTTCACCCTATCTCTGCTGATCTCCATTCCCAATATTCTTCGTGCTTCTCCTAGATCTTTCATTTCAAACTCATGACTCAACTGAGTTTTCAAACGATCTATCTCCACCTTGCTTTTACATGCAATCAACATATCATCTACATATAAAAGCAAATAAATGAAAGATCCATTTGCAAGTTTTCTGAAATATACACAATGATCGTATTGGCAACGAGTGTATTTCAGATCCATCATAAAACGGTCAAACCGTTTATACCATTGTCGAGGTGACTGCTTCAGTCCATAGAGAGATTTCTTCAGTCTGCAGACCCATTTTTCTTTACTAGTGTCTTTAAACCCTTCTGGTTGAGACAGATAAATCTCCTCTTCCAGATCACCATGTAAGAAAGCTGTCTTCACATCAAGTTGTGCTAATTCAAGATCATATTGTGCAACCAAAGCTAGCAATATCCGAATGGATGAATGCTTCACAACAGGAGAGAATACTTCACTGTAGTCAATTCCCTCTGTCTGAGCGTAGCCCTTGGCTACCAATCTAGCTTTGTATCGAATTCTATTTTTAGCAACTTGATCATCTTTCTGATTAAAGATCCACTTACAGCCAATTGACTTCTTTCCTTGTGGCAGTGGCACAAGTTCCCAAGTCTGGTTCTTATGAAGAGACTGCATCTCCTCTGTCATCGCCTTTATCCATTCATCCTTTTCACTGGATTGTATGGCTTCTCTGTAAGTAGTGGGGATCTCACCCCCTTCAACTGGTAGTGCATATGTCACGTAGTCTGCATAATGTGTCGGCACACGTTTCTCTCGTCTTGATCTACTGGTTGCTATTGATTCAATTTGACTTGGAGGTGCTGTGACTGGACTATCAACCTCCTCTTGTCTGTCTTCTCTTGAATCATTTGGAGTAATAAACTCCACCTTCTGCGAATCACCGGGTGTTTCGCCATCATAGCTGCCTTCACTGGAATCTTTATGCTTATGTGACTTAAGCATCTCAGATTCGTTGAAAGTAACATCTCTACTGATAATTACCTTCTTAGACTCTATGCACCAGAGTCTATACCCTTTTACACCAGAACTAAAGCCCAAAAATTGTTTACTGAATCCAACATTCAGTAACATACATCGTACTTTCTCTAGCAAAGTACGATTCATCCGTTCTGCCACACCGTTTTGCTGCGGTGTTCCTCGTACTGTAAAGTGTCTGACTATTCCCTCTCTCCGACATACTTCCATGAAAGGGTCTAGAGTATACTCCCCTCCATTATCTGATCTGAGCCGCTTAATTTTTCTGCCGGTCTGAGTCTCAATCATCTTCTTCCAAGCAAGAAAGATGTTCAACACTTCATCTTTATTCTTCATCGTATACACCCACACACGACGAGAATAATCATCTACAAAAGTTACAAACCAATGCTTACCTCCCAAAGATGCAATTTTGGTAGGTCCCCAAACATCGGAGTGTACATAGTCAAGTATCCCCTGTGTATTGTGAACAGCGGTTCCGAACTTGATCCGCGTCTGCTTCCCCAATACACAGTGCTCACAAAAAGACAATTTACCAGTCTTGGCACCTTTGAGTAAGCCTTGCTTTACGAGTGTTTGCAAAGCTTTTTCTCCAGCGTGTCCCATACGCATATGCCAAAGTCTGGTGGTGTCAGCATCAGTCTCATCTAGCTTCTCACAACCTGTAGAAGCTCTTCCAACAATAGTACTTCCTTGCAAGAAGTACAGGTTTCCTCGCCTCAAACCCTTCATAGCCACCTGAACTCCCATTAACACTTTGAGAGTTCCGTCTTCAATAGTGATTCTGAATCCCTTTGAATCCAGAGATCCTAATGAGATAAGATTTTTCCGCAGGTTCGGAACGAACCGAACTTCGGTCAGAATCCTGACAGTTCCATCGTGCAGCTTCAACCGAATGCTCCCTATCCCCCGAGTCTTATAGGCACTGTCGTTGCCCATAAGTACTGCTCCACCTTCAATCTCTGTGAAGTCAGTAAACCAGTCCCGATTGGGACACATATGATAGGTGCATCCGGAATCCAGAATCCATTCATCGGGATGACAAATCAATGATGAACTTGTCAAGGCAATGTCTAGATCTTCATCTCTGTCCGCGACATTTGCTGTGGAGGGTTGATTCTTCTGTTGTCCCTTCAATTTGGGACAATCCTTCTTCCAGTGTCCTTTGTCGTGACAATAGGAACACTCATCTTTGGCGAGTTTTCTGCCGACTGATGAACCACGTGATGTGGCCCGAGTTTTCGATTGAAAACCTTTTTTCTTTCCGGGATACCTTGACCGCGATCTCCCTCTTGCTGTCAGTGCTTCACTTGATGTATCTAGCTGTACCTGCTTATCCTTTTTCCGGTACTCATTACTAATCAGAGAACTAGATACATCGTTAAAACTAATTTTCTCCTTCCCATACAATAATGTTGTAACTAAATGATCATATGTATCGGGTAATGAATTTAACAAAAGTAAAGCCTTATCTTCATCTTGGATTTCAACATCCAAGTTTAGTAGATCAGCAAGAATCTGATTGTAACTATTCAAATGTTCAGACATACTAATACCTTCACGAAATTGGAATCTGAAAAGCTTCTTCTTCAAATGCAAACGGCTCTCAATGCTTTTCTTCATGAACTTATCCTCCAATTTCTGCCAAAGTTCCTTTGCATTTGTCTCTCTCATGACAAAATACTTTTGATCTTTGGTAAGGCACAAACGGATTGTACTACAAGCTTGGGTGTTAAGATTCCTCCAATCCTTTTCTGACATATCGTTGGGTTTCGCTTCCAACGCCATATCCAACTCTTGTTGGATCAAAACGTCCATCACTTCACATTGCCACATACCAAAGTTAGAAGTTCCATCAAACTTCTCAACTTCGAACTTGGCATTTGAAACTGTGGACCTACGCCCTGAACTGCTGGCATTTCCAGAGTTCCTAACTTCCCCAACACCTTCCATATTAATTAAGAAATTTTAGAAGACAAATTTCAAAATTCTAACCGTACGGATGAGTCCGGAATGATCCAAATAGTTGGAAAGCACTATTTGATCGTCGAAATCGGACACCAAATGGCTAAGATCAAGCCCAAAATCAGATCTGAAAATCGGACGGTCCAGATCTGTCAGGCGCGTGTGACACACGCACTGAAGGTGGTCAGAGGCGCGTGAGACGCGTGTGATTCACGCGCCAGAGGGGCTTGGGAGCGCGTGGGGCGCGTGAGTTTCACGCGCGGGAGCTGCGTATGGCGCGTGACGGCGCGTGGGCGCGTGGCGATCACGTGCAGAGGGCTCCTCAGGCGCGTGGGGGCGCGTGATGCGCGTGGGAACGTGCGGGTCACGCGTCTTCTTCCTCGGGACGCGCGTGGGGGCGCGTGGAACGTGTTTTCCAGTCGTCTTCAACCTCCAGCTGCGAGCGGAGCGCGTGGGTACACTTTCGGACCTTCTACCGGCGCGTACGGGCTTCTCTGATGTCCGTTTTCGGTTCCGTTTGCGCCTACGGATTCGTCTCGACGCAAGGAACAGCCTGGAGTTGTCAAAAATCAATTTTGACCAAGTTGATTTCTTGGCAGCACGAACCAAAGCTCTGATACCAATTGTTGAGCCTTCAAACCTGTCCAAAAATCACACAAGACGATTTTAACGTGGTTCAGCAATTTACCTACATCCACAGGTGCCAAATTTACTATAATTTCTGAGATTTACAAATCACTCAAAAATTTCTCACGTAGCTCTCAAATGCACACACCACTTCCCTCTGCTCTCCACTGCTATTCTGCTCTCTTCTGCACGCTCATTTCGAATATCAGAGCTCTCCTTTTATAGGAGAGGATTGCCAATGGTTGGTGTGGTAGGTGCAGCCAAACTTGAACATTGGGGTAGGTGGTGCAGCCATTGTTGAAGGATGGTGGACGGTTGGTGGACGGTGCAGCCAAGGAGGACTGCAGCTGCAAATGGTTTCACACTTTGGTTGCCTTTTCAACAGTAACTATGTTGGAGTGGAGAAGGATCATACTCTTTACGCAGAAGCCGTGGCTTCAAAGCTACAGACAACTTCCTAAATCTCAATGTCCACATCATGTGCCGAATTAAAGTGTCATTCTAAATTTTGCAGGTCATTGGTGGTGCTGGGACGTGTTCTGTCCTTGCTTTGATTCTGTCTTTTGGTGCAATTAATTTTAGTGCAGCATATGTATTTCATTTAGAATCTCAAATACTCGAATAAATATGAAAGACTGCTTTATATAATGTAATGCGTATGTTCAAGTAAATTTCATGGTCGTAAGAGGCTGTGTGGCTGAGTTTCATGATGTTTTTCCTCTGTTTGCCCCATGTAAACTGCGTTTGCTGTATGCAGTTTATGTTTATACTGAGGTGCACAACCACAAAATCATATATACAGGTGTTACTAGAAAATGAAGAATATTAATGGACCACAACCATAAAATCAAATTAGCAATATCCGTCAAAAACATAGTATGAACCATCCATTTACGATTAATGGTAATACCGTTTAATTCTGAACTTCATCCTCTTGCTTGTGAAGAGCATTCTCTCTCTCAATTAGTTTTTTTTTTTTCTGTTTCTGAACTATATACTGCCTCAACAATAAATCATTCTCTCCCTTCCGAACTGCATTTTCTTTTGTTAGAATTTTCTTCTCTACCAATTGAAGTGTGTTTGTATATATGAAGAATTGACATCTTGTTTCTCCTTTCATGCCACTTGAAAGAAAAGAATGGCAGTTGAGAGCCAAAGAAAATCACTGGACCGAGATAAGATGGAATTCACTAGGTCCAATTTTTTTTAGATTGGACCAAACCATATTACAATCAGGTCCGATCTAGATTGGTCCAAAATGACCAATCCAGTCCAGTTCGTCTAGTCTGGACTGGACTTTTTATACCCCTGGTCCATAACTCAACCATCTACGAACGAAATTCGGACTATTCAACATGGCAATACTATAATATACTCCAAGTTTATTAATTAGAGTCTTCATCCAAGTCTCGTATTGTATATAACATTAATATTTTCATAACTCTTAATTTTGAAAAAATATTAATAGAAAATATATTATTAAATTGATAATATTTTATTATTATTTTATCTAATAGATAAATAATTCAATATGGGAATAAGTTTTGACTGAAATAGCCAAATGCAAAATTATGAGATATGTTGAACACAAGGTTTCAAGTTTTGTGTAATTATAAATCTACACATGGATTTTGATGATAACAAATGAATTCAAAGAATAAAAGAGTCTCAAGCTCAAGTTGTCCACACAATAGAATCAAGCACATCAAGGAACCAAGCATGTGCAAGAAGGGAACAAGTTCACATTAAAATCATAGAATAATGTTGTAAATCTCTTAAAAATTTGAAATTAGGATTAAGGTTCAAAATTAATATTTTATCATAAAGCATTAAAATACATTTTCCACATGTGCATGAATATTTTGAAAATTAAATTTGAAAATTTTGAAAGATGATTGATTGTCATCTTTCACATGTGCATGACATGATTAAATGTTTGAACTTTGAAAATATTAAGATAATTGATTGTCATCTTTCACATGTGCATGACATGATTAAGTGTTTAAACTTTGAAAATATTAAGATGATTGATTGTCATCTTTCACATGTGCATGTTTTATTTGAATATTTTCAAAAGTGGTGGATGCTTTTCTTGACTTATGCAAAAGATAGATGTCTTTATTTGAAAATTTTTGAAAAGTAAAGTGTGCTCATTTTGTCACATGCAAAAAATAAAAAGATTAGATTTGAAATTTTTGAAAAGTGAATGATGATATCTTTGACATGTGAATCTTTTTAAATTTGAATATGAAGTCTCATATGCCTATAAATAGATCATTTGAGAGCTTCACATTTACAACATTCATTCAAAGCTTTCATTCTCTCTTCTCTAAGCATTGAGTCTTAACCCTTGTTCATTTTGAGAGATATAGTTTGTGCTGTATTGTTCTTATTTCACTCATTGAGGAGTGTTTTCTGATAGCCTACCCACTATCAATTCTTGTATCAGTAAAAGGGTGTATATAACCCTTCTGTGTGTAGAAGGTGTTCTACACGGGGAATAGTTAAATCACCAAATGTGAGGTGATTGGAAGTGTAGAGGGTGTTCTACACGGATTCTTTGGAGCGGTGCTGCTCAAAAGTGTAATAGGTCTCTATCTCCACCTAAAGGAGATTGACTAGTGAATTCGGGATCCTCAAGGGGTAGCTTGAGGCGAGGACGTAGGCAGTGGGGCTGAACCTCGTAAAAATACTGAGTTTGCTTTCTCTTACCCTACTCTTTACATTTCTTACTGCTTTATATTCTATTTATATTTTATATTGTATATTTGATTTATAACTGTTATTTTTTTAAATACAACTCAATTCACCCCCCCTCTTGTGTTAGTCATCTGGGCAACAATTGGTATCAGAGCTAGAGCTTTGTTATAAGATTAACTATCTTTTGAGTTAAGATCTTATGGCTAACATTGCAGCTTCATTTGGTGAAGGTCAATCTAGCAGTCGGCCTCCACTCTTTTGCGGAGACAATTACTTATTCTGGAAAGTTAGAATGAGAATATTCCTTCAGGCTCAAGGTCGAGAAATCTGGAAATGCATTGTAAATGGACCTTATATTCCAACAAAAGTGGTTGATGGAATAAAGGTCAAAAAGGAAGAAGAAGAGTTTGATCGTGAAGACGATAGACTTTATACTTTGAATTCAACTGCTATGAATTTATTATATAATGCTCTCAATGGTAATGAGTTTAATAGAGTAATGACTTGCGCTACAGCAAAGGAAATTTGGGATAACTTGGAAGTTACTTATGAAGGAACTTCTCAAGTCAAGGAATCAAAAATTTATATTCTTACTCATGAATATGAAATGTTTAAGATGAATGATGATGAATCTATTTCTAGTATGCACACTCGTTTTACTAATATCATAAACAGCTTGACAGCTCTTGGCAAAATTTATTCCAAAGTGGAGATAGTAAGAAAAATTCTCAACTCTCTACCAAAACGTTGGGAATCAAAAGTGACAGCGATTCTTGAAGCTAGAGACATCAAGAAGCTCGAAGTGAATGAACTCATTGGGTCACTTATCACCCATGAGTACACATTGAAAAGAGGAGAAGAAGAAGGAAAGCAAAAGAAGAGCTTGGCACTCAAAGCCGTTCCTCATGAAAGTGAAAGCGAAGAAGATGAAGAAAGCGATGACGAAGAGATTGCAATGATCACAAGAAGATTTAAGAGATTCTTAAAAAATAAAGCTTCTCCAAGGAAACCTTTCAAAAAATCTTCCAACAAAGATACAGGTAAAAATGATTCATTAATTTGTTATAAATGTAAAAAGCCAGGACATATCAAGGCAGATTGTCCCCTGCTAAAGAAAGATCGAAACAAAGGCAAAAAAGCAATGAAAGCTACATGGGATGACGATTCAAGTAGCTCAGATAGTGAAGCAAGCAATGGAGAATTAACAAATCTTTGTCTTATGGCTAAAGATGACATTGAGGTAACAAATCTTGATAATATTGAAGATCCTTCATATGAAGAATTGTAAAATGTTTTAGAAGAGGTATATGAGGAATTTGAAAAATTGGATATCAAGTATACTACTTTGAAAAAGAAAAATTATTCTTTAACAAACGAAATTGATATTTTAAGAAAAGAAAGTATTGTTTTGAAAGATGAAAATCTTGAGTTAAAGAAAAAGAAAACTGATTTAGAAAATATTATTGAAAACTTTACGAATGGAAAAAGAAATTTTGAAAAACTTCTTGGTAGTCAAAGATGTGTTTTTGACAAGGCAGGCTTGGGATATATGCCAAAACAAAAATACAAACCTTATAAAAACTTCTTTGATAATCCTTCTACATCAAAGTCCAATATTCAAAATTCTTTTCATAAAAATAATTTTATTAAAAAAGGATACTATTATAATCACTCAAGTTCTTCATATATGTCACATGCTATTTGCAATTTTTGTAATAGAAATGGTCATAATTATTTTGCTTGTCCTATTAGAAGAAAACATACAATGACTATTAAGGCCATATGGGTACCTAAAAATCTTGTTTCTTCTAATACTAATAAATAAAGGACCCAAAGAACTTGGGTACCAAGAAAAATCATTTTAATTGTTTTTATAGGTGTGCATGAAGTCCTCCACAAACAAAAATAAATGGTTTTTAGATAGTGGATGTTCAAGACACATGACGGGAGACAAGACTAAGTTCTTTGATCTTAGATCTAAAGAAGAAGGACACGTGACATTTGGAGACAACTCGAAAGGGAAGATCGTGGGAATATGTAAAATTGGTAATGAGTCTTCTCTCATAATTGAAGATGTTCTACTTGTTGAAGGTCTAAAACATAATCTTTTGAGCATAAGTCAATTATGTGATAAAGGATTTACAGTTACTTTCAAAATGGATAAGTGTATTATTTTGAATAATCATGATTGTAATATTTGTTTTATTGCTTTTAGAAGCAACAATATTTATACAATCGATTTTGAAGAAATTATCTCACAAGATGCTATTTGTTTTTCAGCTCAAAATAAAACTAATTGGTTATGGCATAGAAGACTAGGTCATGCCAACATGGAACTTATTTCCAAACTTTCAAAAAATGATCTTGTGAGAGATTTACCAAAGGCAAATTTTCTTAAAGACAAAATTTGTGATGCATGCCAATTTGGTAAACAAACAAAAACTTCTTTTAAAACCAAGAAATATATTTCCACTACTAGACCACTACAATTGATACACATGGATCTTTTTGGACCAAATAGAGTTGCAAGTATAGGAAGAAAATATTATGCATTTGTTATTGTTGATGATTTCTCTAGATATACTTGGGTTATCTTTCTTGCTCATAAAGATGAGGCACATAATGCCTTTACCAAGTTATGCAAGAGAATTCAAAATGAAAAGGGTTATACTATTTCAAGTATCCGAAGTGATAGGGGAAAAGAATTTGTTAATAAAAATATTGAAACATTTTGTGATGAAAATGGTTTTATGCATAATTTTTCTGCTCCTCGAACTCCTCAACAAAATGGGGTAGTAGAGAGGAAAAATAGATATCTTCAAGAGATGGCAAGAACAATGCTCAATGAGAACAACTTGCCTAGTTATTTTTGGGCTGAAGCGGTAAGTACTGCATGTTATGTTATAAATAGAGTTATGCTAAGGTCCAAATTAGATAAAACCCCCTATGAGCTTTGGAATGAGAAAAAGCCCAACATTGGTTACTTTCATGTATTTGGATGCAAATGTTTTATTTTAAATGACAGGGATAATTTAGGCAAGTTTGATGCAAAATCTGATGAAGATATCTTTCTCGGGTATTCTACTAATAGTAAAGCTTATAGAGTATTCAATAAAAAGACTTTGACTGTACAAGAATCTATGCATGTAGTATTTGATGAATCTAATTCTCTACTCTCCAAGAAATCTATTGATGAAGAAACAGGAGGTATAAATAAAACGGAAAGTCTCAATCTCAACAAAGAGAACACAATAGAGGAAGTCCAACATGGAGACATCAGGAAAGATCATCAAAATTTAATACAAGATGCAACCAAACAGTGGAAATTTGTGAAAGATCATCCAGTAGAACAAATTCTGGGAGAACCTTCACGAGGTGTAAGCACTCGATCATCTCTTAGAAATATTTGCAATCATACTGCTTTTCTATCTCAGATTGAACCTAAAAATATTGATGAAGCACTTCTTGATGAATCTTGGATTCTAGCTATGCAAGAAGAGCTTAATCAATTTGAAAGAAATGATGTTTGGACACTTGTTCCTAGACCAAAAAATCATACTATTATTGGAACAAAATGGATTTTTAGAAACAAGAAAGATGAGTCCGGAGTCATTACTAGAAATAAGGCTCGACTTGTAGCCCAAGGTTTCAATCAAGAAGAAGGAATCGATTATGATGAGACATATGCACCAGTCGCAAGATTAGAAGCTATTTGAATGCTACTTGCATATGCTTGTTATAAAGATTTCAAACTTTTTCAAATGGATGTTAAAAGTGCTTTCTTAAATGGTTTTATAAATGAAAAGGTATATGTTGAGCAACCTCCAGGTTTTGAAAATCATATTTCTCCAAATCATGTTTTCAAACTCATAAAAGCACTATATGGACTCAAACAAGCTCCTAGAGCGTGGTACGAGAGGCTCAGTGGTTTCTTGATTGAAAAAGGCTTTTCAAGAGGAAAAATTGATACAACTCTTTTCATTAAATACGAAAATGATGATATTATTTTTATTCAGATTTATGTTGATGATATAATATTCGGTGCTACTGATGAAAATATGTGCCAAGTTTTTGCTAAGACTATGCAGGAAGAATTTGAAATGAGCATGATGGGAGAGCTTACATTCTTTCTCAGATTACAAATTAAGCAAGTAAAAAGTGGGACATTCATCAATCAATCAAAATATATTAAGGAATTGCTGAAGAAGTTTGGGATGGAAGGTGCTAAGGAAACTAGAACACCAATGAGCCCATCCACTAAACTTGATAAAGATGAATCCGGTAAACCAGTTGACTCGAAGGTATATCGAGGTATGATTGGTAGCTTATTATATTTGACAGCCAGTAGACCAGATATTATGTTTAGTGTGTGCTTATGTGCACGCTTTCAATCATCTCCAAAAGAATCACATTTAATTGCAGTTAAGCGCATTCTTAGATATCTTAGTGGTACAATTAACTTAGGGTTATGGTACCCTAAGCACACATCTTTCGATCTAATTAGCTACACAGATGCAGATTATGCTGGCTGTAAAATAGATCGAAAAAGCACTAGTGGAGCATGTCATTTCTTAGGTCATGCACTAGTTTCCTGGTTTAGTAAAAAACAAAATTCTGTTGCACTATCTACTGCTGAGGCAGAATATGTTGCTGCGGGTAGTTGTTGTGCTCAAGTTCTTTACATGAAGCAACAACTTGAGGATTTTAAACTTATGTACAATCACATTCCAATCAAATGTGATAATACAAGTGCTATAAATATTTCAAAAAATCCAATACAACATTCTCGGACCAAACATATTGAAATTAGATATCATTTTCTTAGAGATCATGTGCAGAAGGGCGATATTGTATTAGAATTCACTAGTACACATGATCAATTGGCAGACATTTTCACAAAACCCCTACCAGAAGATAGACTATGCACTATTAGAAGAGAAATAGGAATGATGCATGCCATGAATATCTGCTAGATACTTTTATTTCATTATCTTAAATGACCTACAGAAACTTGAGGTTCTTAGCCTCATGTTTGAGACGCTCATTCTCTTCATACAATATCATGTCATCTCTATCCATGGGAACTGGCAAGCGGAATGAAGAATCCAATAGAGATTTCAACTGTTTATTCTTCTGTCGAAGGATTCCTTCCCTTATGTGAGACTCTTGAACAATTCGTTGAAGTACAACAATTTGTTCTTTAAGCTTTTCAACCTCATGGTTTTTGACTTGTAGCCGCTGGGAAAAAGCAACAATAGAAGATGAGTAGCGACAACCGAGACTCACCAAGTCATAGATAGCATCGGAGTCTGACTTATTAGCCAAACTATTATTCTCTTGCTGCAACATGGCACCAATGGTAGCTGCAGAAAGGACATGAGATTGAGGTGTAGAATACCTCATAGATGGATCTAGAGGAATGTTAGAAGAATGAGTCATTGAGAAAAGAATTGAAAACTTAAAGCGAGAATATTGAAGGAATGCATATGAGTTATAGAGATGAGAATAAGATTCGATGCAAATCGGTTGAACTTTAAAACTGATTTTATAGAGATAGCATAAAGAACAAGACAAACTATTGTCTCTTCAAATCTTATTTAGTCAAAAGAAATACAAAATATGCTGGACACACATTGTCAAAAGTTTTCTTACTAGAAAAACGGTTCTCTGCTCCTATCATGACATTGACGGCCTTAGGAGAGAAGATTGATGGTTGATGCGTCAAGGGTTCCTGATTCAAGTCTGGAACATTAGTGGAAGAGAATTGTTCGGCCATTCTATCGTTATGGAAAAACAGAACTCAGGTCAAGAAGCGATTTTTTTTTGTATCCGATAGGTGAAAAGGATCATTTTTTTATAGAAACTCAGAGCCTTCAATCCCGTTTGTCAACAACATCAGGCGATTGTTTAAATCTTCAGCCGCACTAAATTCATAGAGTTAGGCCTCGAGGCTTTGCAGCACTTGTCGGGTCACGGACGGCTCCTTTTTTTTTTCAACTATCTATAGTGTCTATTAACGCACCGTTTTCTTCAGTCTATTTACTTGCTGCTGATCCTTTTTAATGATGCCAAAAGGGGGAGAAGTTTTAGACTAGAACATTAACATTGTTTAATTTGCTAAACTTGTTATATATGCTTGGAATTATATTTATATTTTTGCTTGAAAAACTAACGCACATTCTCAGGGGGAGCTTAAGTATTAATACAGGCTTCATGTTCTATCAAGTATTTGTCATCATCAAAAAGGGGGAGATTGTTGAACACAAGGTTTCAAGTTTTGTGTAATTATAAATCTACACATGGATTTTGATGATAACAAATGAATTCAAAGAATAAAGGAGTCTCAAGCTCAAGTTGTCCACACAATAGAATCAAGCACATCAAGGAACCAAGCATGAGGAAAAAGGGAACAAGTTCACATTAAAATCATAGAGTAATGTTGTAAATCTCTTAAAAATTCGAAATTAGGATTAAGGCTCAAAATTAATATTTTATCATAAAGCATTAAAATACATTTTCCACATGTGCATGAATATTTTGAAAATTAAATTTGAAAATTTTGAAAGATGATTGATTGTCATCTTTCACATGTGCATGACATGATTAAAGGTTTGAACTTTGAAAATATTAAGATGATTGATTGTCATCTTTCACATGTGCATGACATGATTAAGTGTTTAAACTTTGAAAATATTAAGATGATTGATTATCATCTTTCACATGTGCATGTTTTATTTGAATATTTTCAAAAGTGGTAGATGCTTTTCTTGACTTATGCAAAAGATAGATGTCTTTATTTGAAAATTTTTGAAAAGTAAAGTGTGCTCCTTTTATCACATGTAAAAAGTAAAAAGATTAGATTTGAAATTTTTGAAAAGTGAATGATGATGTCTTTGACATGTGAATCTTTTTAAATTTGAATATGAAGTCTCATATGCCTATAAATAGATCATTTGAGAGCTTCACATTTACAACACCAAGAGCATACAACATTCATTCAAAGCTTTCATTCTCTCTTCTCTAAGCATTGAGCCTTAACCCTTGTTCATTTTGAGAGATATAGTTTGTGCTGTATTGTTCTTATTTCACTCATTGAGGAGTGTTTTCTGATAACCTACCCACTATCAATTCTTGTATCAGTAAAAGGGTGTGTATAACCCTTCTGTGTGTAGAAGGTGTTCTACACGGGGAATAGTTAAATCACCAAGTGTGAGGTGATTGGAAGTGTAGAGGGTGTTCTACACGGATTCTTTGGAGCGGTGCTGCTCAAAAGTGTAATAGGTCTCTATCTCCACCTAAAGGAGATTGACTAGTGAATTCGGGATCCTCAAGGGGTAGCTTGAGGCGAGGACGTAGGCAGTGGGGCTGAACCTCGTAAAAATACTGAGTTTGCTTTCTCTTACCCTACTCTTTACATTTCTTACTGCTTTATATTCTGTTTATATTTTATATTGTATATTTGATTTATAACTATTATTTTTTTAAATACAACTCAATTCACCCCCCCTCTTGTGTTAGTCACCTGGGCAACAAGATATTATGTAAATTTTATATTTGTAAATGCATAATTCAATGATAATGCAGTTATATAATTTGTTTCCTTCCCCAAGAGGTTGACGGCATTTGTAAAAGTTCCTTTTTGCTCTTATATAATTTGTTTCCTTCCACAAGTTTGATTATTACAAAAACAGTTATTAAGTTTGTTCATATAATTATTTTTAAAAAAAATATTAGAATAAATTTTAAATGTATAAAAGAAGACGTAGATTTAATTCTCATAACTTTTAATATAAATAGAATCGCACCGTAACGTACAACCTAAGAAAATAATATGATGGAAATGTAAAAAGTAGGTTATGATAAAATTATAAATGTGACATGGCAATTACACATTACACGATAATATATAATTAAGATTGGCTAATGTAAAATATATTAAACTCAAGAGAGGTGGTGTGGGAACAGATGTTCTATAAGCCAGTGATGACTGATGGAATCATACGTAAAGGCCCAAAATATATTCGGACCACCATTGGGCCCAATGTCATGGCCCATTTGGTTATAGCCTAGCGTGTAAGTTTGAATCAATTTCCATTCTTTTATTTATTTTTATCCTAAAAACAGATTTAAGAAATCAATCGGGAGGATTAGGGTAGAATTCAGGCTTCGGCGCCTTTGGAAAGAAATCTGGAAATCTCATCATATATATATATATATATATTTATTTATCAATAATTACTTTTGTGTAGAGAAATTACATGATAGGAAAGAACGAGTTTCTCACGCCGAAGGCAATTACTACAAACCGAATGAAGGCGAATGGGCTCCAAAAACTCCAATGGTACTGTTAGATGTACCAAAACCAGTGCTGCGACGAGAACGGGTTCAAGTGCCACTGCATGAGCGAAAGCCACCAACGCCAGATGCAGATCTTCGGTCAGAATCCCAACTGTATCGTCGAGGGCTACTTGGAGCTCCACTCAATGCAGGCAATGTATATATAATGACTTGATCATTAATTTAATTATGTAAATGATGTTCATAATGACTTGTAGAACCTTGAATATTATAATTAGATAAATTATATATCTTTACAAATAATTATTCTCTTTAGAATATTCATAATAGACTCAACAAAATTATTATTTAGCTAAATTTTGACTAGTATTAAGCATTAAAATGAGGCTGCAACAGCTTCAACAAATAAAAAGTTAAAATAGCTTTTATGTATTTGGCTCAACAAATGTAGTACTCAGCCTTTTAGGCTAGCCAAATTATTTTTTAGGAATAAAATATTCAATCTCCTAGAGGCAGCAGGTTCACTCATATATATATAGTCGTGTAAAATAGTTTTTTTTACTATTAATATCTTGTATTTAATGTTGTGATCGGTCCCGTTTAATTCAATCTCCTGAAGGCTTCACTCATATTGTCGTGCTCAAGATTAGAGGTCCGAAGTGCGTCTTGGTACTTGTATTTTCTTGTTCTTTGTCTTCCATTTTAAACTTTTAGATGTTGCTCCATGGCTGCTTTAACTTATAATTTTCTATATTAAATCTTGGTGGTGGCTTTCTAGTCAAAGCTCTTGAATTTGATTGTAAGATTTGAAATGTGATTGTTGCGATGTGACAGTAGTGGTTTTGGAATTAAAATAAATGAAAAGTTCAAAATTAATCTTTTAATAGAATAATTATTGATTTGTTGAATCTGTTATTTGATGTAATAAAAAGTGACTAGTCAAAATTTATAAAAATAAAATTTTTAAACAAATAGCTATAAACTATGAATGCTAGAGCAGTGCTGGGAGATACGCAGCACTCAGCGTATCCCCCTTACATAAACAGTGTCATGCACTGTTCATGACACTGTTTATGTGAGGGGGATGCGCTGAGTGTGCGTGCTCCCCCTCATTTCTCTACAAAAAATATAGCACAAGTACTCCAACATATATGTGTGTATATATATATATATATATACTTCTCTGACCACGACCTGATTAATTATAAAATATATGGTACTATACAAGGGCGCATGCGCAGCTGCATGCAACTCTTTTCATCATGTCCAGGAAAGATAAGCATCCAGTCCTTTGGTGAGCTTAGCGGCGAAATCCTTGTAGATAGTTGGATCGGTAGCACTATTTATTACAGAATAAAGAAGTAAATAATAGTGCAGACACATCCCAAGCTACAAGTCGTATACCATCTGCTGGAATTGCAAGTCGCACAGGTCCTCTTTCACCTGCTGCCTAATGTGATGACAATGGATGATCTCCTTTTATTTCTTATACACCTGTAATTGTTTATTCTTTATTTTTTATTGTAAATAGCTTGCAGCTAGAATGTAGGCTAATTCTGTTAGTTTGTTAGACGTGTGGCAGACTGTACATAGCACAACCCTTTTCTTCCTTGCATTGTGTATTCATTCACTCCTTATGAATTTCAATGAAATATTCAGCTCCATGCTCTCCTGCACCTTGATTCTCTGATTTTCCTTTCCAGTTTTATCCTTCCTTACACTATTAGTATTATTGGCCTTCTCGTATTCAATCATCCACTTTGCATAGCCAGCACCACCACACTGAATTTTTGCCTTGAAACTTTTGTAGAGCTGTCAAAGGTCTCCTTCAAGTGCAGCATAAGTGATCGACCGATTTGCATCATCTACAAACTACAGCTTCGATCTTTACTTTCACAGTCATTGGACTCCCTGCCACACCCATTCACCCAAAGACAGCCACGTACCTTAATTTGGTAATACAAAAGTAATTAAATTCCCACGAATATTTCATTAGTAATTAATTGTACACACATGCACGAACGCGCAAACATATATGCATTGTTAAGATATAAAATAATAAAATCTTTCATATTTTTGTCAATTTAAGTTTTTGAGATAACTAATGATTTCACATGATATCAGAGCAGATGTCTTGAATTTGAATCTTGACTCTACAGTACTCTACTCTATTTAATTAAATATTTTACTTATTGAACTTACTAATTGAAGATATTTCACTTATTGAGCCTACTAATGAAAAAAGATGTGGCTCACAAATAAGAAAAAATGTTAAAATATAAAATAATAAAATCTCGACTTAAATTTTTGGGACAAGTTGTGATGATAGTTATATCTTACCAAGGTCATATTTCCAGTGAGCCAGAGAACCAGCTTGGGTCTCATCTCCTTCTAGCAATTCATAGCTCTTAAGGTTTTCTGGGAGAAGTTGAACCAAATTAACGACTCATTTGGTTTTTAAAGAAGCCGTAAAACTTATCTGCCGATGATTCTATCTCCGCCTCGACCTCCAGCTTGGCTAGTTGAGCCATGATATTTATATTTCTACGTACAAAATTAACCAAATATTGTAGAGCAAGTACTGATCAGTACTCAAATATTGTGAAGATGGTATCGAGGAGGCCAGGGGCTTTCATAGGAAAACTTTCAAGGCATAGTTTTCAGAATATTGTCCAGTGGGCCGGCTTGCTTTAAATGCAAGTGGGTTTTTGGGACCGCTCCATAATGTACGTACATAGCTTATTCTGGGAGCTTCTCTGGAATGGCTTCTTGTGCTTTCCCCTTGTTCTCTTGTTCCTTCTTGAACCTTTATGGATCGATATCTCCCAAATTGATACCAGATATTTTTCATGTGGTAACAAGTGTGGAGAGAGAGAGAGAGAGAGAGAGAGAGAGAGAGAGAGAGAGAGAAGCATGCATGTGGCCATGAGAGAAAGCAGGGGATATAGTTTGATTGGAGGATAAACGTCTCATGTGCATGCATGCAGGGTGTTGGAAGTTCACTGCCCAGCCAAGTATACTTAAACCAGTTTAATCAAATAATCAAGAAAACCAGAAAGTGGGCGCTATTGGGTAAGAAAGATGGTCGTATTTGGCTTTAGAGCTTTTTAATGTTCTAATTGCCTCGTCTCATATATATATGTATAGTACTAGATATATATGTGTGTGTTAATATTTCGCTAGGAAAATTATATAAATTCATGATTATACTATTTCTATACAATTTTTCTTATGGTATAAAACAATCTAATATTAAAATCTAAAATAAGAATAAAATAAATTTAATATAACTTATATATTTCATAGAAAATTCTGATATTAATAAGGTGTCAAAAATAAAAGTTAAGCAATTTAAAATTGAAAACCAAGCAATTTATCAATACACATAATTAATATATCTATATATGTAAGAGTTTTGCTACGGAGCATCTATATACTATTTGAGAGCATCCATTACACACTTGAGCTCATTACAAAAAAATGGTCAAATATAATTAATCTGATGCATCTAAAAAAGGTAAAAATAATCAAATTTGCTCTTTTTAGATGTATCAAATTGATTATATCTGACTCTTTTTCTTATAGTGGAGATGGCTTAAATAATTAATTGACCATTTATCTTTGAGTAAATTGGTCTGCTTAAAGAGAAATTGGTTAATTTATTTAAGGCCATAAATGCTGTTAAATAGTAGTTGCTTTCAATTTATATATATATATAGTACGAGTACCATTTGAGATTGAAGACCATTTTCTAGAAACAATATAGGGGTAAAATGAAAATAATAAAAAAATCAAATAAAGACAACATGTTATATTGCCAAGTAATTATCTGAGCCACGAGATTTCATATTATTAAAAATTAATGCTTGAGTAAACAATTTAAATGATATGACATTCCAAATGCCCAATGCCAAGCCGTAGGTGTCTATGACTCTATAGACTATAAACGAAAACTTAAGACATAAAACTATTGATTTTTCCAAAACTTCTGTGGAGGGCGATGGCCCCCCCTGGACCCTTACCAACGACACAACGTGGCTCCGGCGCCACTGCATGCAAATCAATCATGCATTATATATTCTTTAAAAAAGTATATATTTCTGTTTTTTAATAGAAAAAATATAACTTATGAACTTAACTAACACCTTATATTTTGGAACATGAAATGCTTCAAACTTTATTTAATTATATTAGTTTCTTATACGCGAGCTTGTCATGAATAATAACGCAAGAGTGAAGTACACTGCAAATTATTACCTTAAAATGTTTATACGAAACGTATACATAGTTACATGCATATACTTATTTGACCACAGTTGAACCGTATATATAACAGGCACACATTAATTATGTGTTATATATTAGCATATATATGTACTGACCATGATAACGTTATTATATATAACAAGCTGCAATAAAGTAATTAAGCAACTCTTTATTCTGTAAAGATCACAAGCATCCAGCAAGCCCTTAGATCACCACCTTATAGCCTGCTAAATATATCGTTTTTGATTTCTGGATCAGAGCACTATTATTTGCCTTTCGTATTCATGTACACGACCAAGATTGCATAAGCCAGCACGCACCACTAACCTGAAGTTTTACCTTGAAACTAATTTTGTAGATGAGCTTATAAATTACTACAACTTCACCCTGATCAGTGCGGCTAGTAAAGGTGGGCATGAGCAGTCTGGTCCTTTTGGATAGTGAAAGTGTCTTATTTTATTTTTTTATTATATTTTTTTAATTTTTTTTATAAAAAAATATAATAAATAATTCATTTTTTCTTTTAAATAGTCTAACAATATTTTAATATTTAACTTTCAACTTTTATATTAACTTATCTCAAGTTAACTGATGACTATTTAAATGACACCTAAATTTTTCAAAAAATTTAAATATTATAGACGTAATTTTTTATATATATTACAATGAAAAAATTTCCCCTCATATTATAAAATAAAATAAAAATCCCCCCCACCTCCCCCCTTTTTTTTAATTCAAATTATTCCCCAAATTCTAATATTTATCTAGTTTCATTTCAACTTTTAAAACTATTAACACCCAAGTTTTCAACTCACTTAATTTTACAGTTATACTAAAAGCACTTCCAAATGGGTACTCTATTCTATCCTTTAAAATACATCACCAAAATCTACTTTTTTCCTAAATATCATTTAAATATTATATTTTTTAATATTTTTTTATTCATTTCAAATATTTTCTATAACTACCAATGATATTCTCATATCTTTTGATATTTGTAATATATTTCTACAATATACAATGTCATATTTATATTCTATTTTAACTTAATCTAGATTTATAAGCTAAATCAAAATATAAATTAATTCAAAAAATAAAAGAAGAGATTATATAATAAAAATATTTTCAAAGTAATTAATTCACTATGTTTAGCCTAATTCTCTCAATCGTTGCTTCAATATTAAGTGCTTTTAATTATTAATTTTGTTATTCTCGCTTATTGAATTCAATTTATTCTCTTCTTAGAATCTTATAGCTATCTTTTTTTATGTTTTATTTTATTTTTATTTTTTTATTTAAATTTTTTGTGTTGATCACCGTTGATATTGAATTTGATGAATTATTAAATAAGTATTTTTTGTATACAATTTTATGACGTATAATTATTATTTTTATATATAGTAACATATAAAAAATTTACATTATTTTTACTCATATGTACGGTACATTTTGTCGACCATTCTCCCAAATTTCAAATCTTGGTTCTGCCTCATTCATAGTCATGCATTGTACTCCCTGCCATGCACCACTCACGTACGTACGGTACGAATTAATTTAGGTTAAACTACCGTGAATTACCGTGAATTCATTCTATTATAGTCATTTTTTTATTCTATTATAGTCATATACATGTAATTAAGGTTGATAAATATTACTAATTATAATTTTTTCAAGTTTTGGGCAATATTATTTTCAACTACTACATTATTATAATACTTCATTATTCTTTCATTATTTATAATAATATAATTCTAATAAAAATATAATAAAAAATATAATAAATAACCAAATGTCGCATTTTATAACTATAATTACTATACAATTATTCATTACAATGATAGCACAATTAACTATTTCATTTATGAATTTCATAGTAATAGAAATACATATCTTACTTCAAAAACTAAAATATGCTTCCCGTAAAGTTGCTAGAGTATAATTAACCTCTAGATCATTTGAATTGTCCACGTGATAATGATAATATCTTGTACCTAACTTTTTTTTTATTTCATTAATTTAGTTTCATTTGTTGATTAAACCCAACTCAATATTCTTAAAATTTGAAATTTAAAACCAAGTCAAGATGATACAGATCAACCTATTCTTCTTGTGCCAAAGATCTTACGTATTTGAAGGTCTAATATTGAAATAATTTCAAGTAGTATTTTGATTCCTCTAATTAGTCGTGTAGGTATCATAAAGAAGTTGATAATGGATTATCAATAAGCTTGAAATTTATTCTTTCCAGATCGATGCCCTAAATTCATCAAAGTTTGAATTGGGATTTCTCTATAAATCTAGGTCATTTTGGGGATCAACAAAAGGAATGATTTTTTTTCACCTACTTATATATATATATATATATATATATGAAAGATTCTACTTATCATTTCTTACACCACATATTAATATGTGAATTTGTCATTTTTGCTTTATAGTTTAATATATATATGTATATATATTGATACAAAACTATGTGTTTAAATATAATGATAAAAATAACTATATATTGATATGTAGTGTAAGGATGATAATTAGTAGCAGGTAGCTCTCGTTATATATCATATGAAACAGATCAATTATGTTGCAAGGAATGAAGTTTTATTATTATTATTATTATTATTATTTTATTTTTTATATAGAGGACAAACAAAAACAAACACAAAGAATTTAAGAATTCGGCCGCTTACATAACTCTCTCTCGAAAAAAAAAAGATTGGAAACGAACAGACGGATGATTGAGGTATAAAAAAAATGATAATGTCTATTCAATAGCCAAGACAGATATGATTATTTCAGTTGATATATCTAAAAAAATAGAATAAGGAATCTATGAAAAACTGGACAAAAGGTACGTAGAGTCTATAAAACCACCTCTTGCATGAATAGCATACACGTGTGAAAAAAGACATCCAAGGACGTAACTAAACATGCATTGGATTATATAAACTGGGGCTTATATATATATAGTAGAAAGCCTTTTATGAGGAAGGTATGTAATTGAATGAGAGGTTCACATAGAGAAGCGCCGAACCGCACCGCCACGAAACAGCATTTAAAAGGAGAAGAGAAGCAGAGAAACTAATGGAAACCAGACTTGAGAAAATAGCAAAGGGCTTTGTTGTTGCGCCCAGCCGGTTCTTTATTGGGAAAAAGAAGAAAAGAAAGCAAAGAAACGTATCCACCAGTCCCGCCACTTGATCCACCGCCTCAAAAATCAAACCAAAGAAGGAGAAGAACAAGCACAACATCTCGTAGCAGTAGAACTCGAACCCCCCATTCTTTTAAGGCGGTGGCGGGTTCAAGATCGATGCTGAGGATCAAAAGGGTTCCGACCGTTGTTTCGAATTACCAGGAGGACAATATTTCGGAGAGCACCTCCGGGTGCGGCCGGAATTGCCTGGGAAAGTGCTGCTTACCTGGTACGCTTGTCTAATTTCCCAAATTTTTAGTAAATAATTGTTTGTGGGTGTTTTTCTTATTCCTTCAATGTGGATTTTGTTCCTAAGAAATCTCATGTTAGAGGAAGAGAAAACCTCAGGTGCAAAAAGATTTATTTTTTAGTTGAATTTAAAGATAGTTTTTATGATATTGATATCTTTCTCTCTCTCTTTTTCCCTTCAACTTTTGAGGGAAATTATTAACATTAAGATCTTGAAATGAATCTTAATCCCTTAAACTTGAAATGAATTTAATTTATTTATTATTATTATTATTATTTTAAAATTTTGAGATGTGTATTGAGATTTGAAAAATGTATATTGAGATCTAAAAAATACATATATGAACTTGTATTTTATATAAAAAATTAAAAAATATAATAATAAAATAGATATGAGTTGCAGTGAATCTCGAATACAAACGAGACCTAAGCTAAAGTTTTCATTGATTCCTCGACAAGATATTTAGAAAAGGAAAATTGAATCTTTCTCTGTATTCTTTTCATTCATTTCTTGGACCGTACTTGAAAGGTTTTTTCAATTAAAGCCCAAACTTGATAAAGAGACAACCTAAATACCAATGGTTGAAGACTTGATTGATTACATGTTCTCTTTACATTCTTGCCTTTTTCCCAACTAAAATTTCTGTTGACACAAGCAAAGCCCATCTTTAGTACATGTTTTAATTAAGTTTTTTCTCAACATTTTGTTTGTGTATTTATTTGATTTCTTGCTTCAGTTTCAAGACTTTCGCTATATGCATTCAAGATACAAACAGAGAATCCTATTAAAGATGGGAATGTTAATTCATCCGAGGAACAACCTCCAGTATCTTTCCTCCACAATTTGTTGCTTGGACAGTGGGAGGATCGAATGAACCGAGGCCTTTTTCGCTATGACGTAACTACCTGTGAGACAAAGATTCTCCATTGCAATTATGGATTCATTGCCCAGCTGAATGAAGGACGCCACCAGAAGAAACGACCCACTGAGTTTAGGGTTGACCAGGTTCTTCAGCCTTTTGATAACAATAAATTCAATTTCACCAAAGTTGGCCAAGAAGAAGTGCTTTTCAGGTTTGAACCAAACAATGACAAGAGCTACTTCTGCCCCAGCGCAGAAGTCGCTTCAGATTTGCAGTCTCCTAGTGTTGTTGTCATCAATGTAAGCATATTTGATTTTCTCTATTGAGTTTATATCTCTGTACTAGGTCTTGAGATTTTGATTATCAGGTGAGCCCAATTGAGTATGGACATGTTCTTCTTATACCCCGTGTTCTCAACTGCTTATCACAAAGGATTGATCCCGAAACCTTATTTCTTGCTCTTCATCTGGCTAAAGAAGCTGCAGATCCCTTCTTTAGAGTGGGTTACAACAGTTTGGGTGCTTTTGCTACTATTAACCACCTGCACTTCCAAGTATCTTTTCTTATCCTATTGGCCTATATATAGATTAATGCTGATATATTAAGTTGATCGAAAATCTTAACTTCTGGTTATTTATTGTTTAATTTCTACACAGGCATACTACTTGGCAGTACCCTTCCCAGTTGAGAAAGCTCCAAGTCAAAGGATACTTGCTAAGAGGGGGCTGCATAACAAAGGAGTGATTGTTTCACAGCTCTTGTTTTATCCAGTGCGAGGTCTTGTTTTTGAGGGTGGAAATACATTAAGGGATTTGTCTGATGTAGTAGCTAGTTCTTGCATTTGCTTGCAGAACAACAACATCCCTTTCAACATTCTCATCTCTGATTGTGGGAAAAGAATCTTTCTCTTCCCTCAGGTATTGTTCCTCCTCCTAACTGCATTTTCTGACATGGTATCTTCTTGGTGGCTTGGTGGGACGTTTTTTAAGCATATAGTCAGTCACTTTACAGATAAAAGGGAAAGGAGTGTAAATCTTACAGTTACACTCTAGAGTAGCTCCATCTATTGAAACGACAATTTGGGACTGAATAAAAGAATTCTGTGGTATCTAGGTTGGTAATAGATGAAAATTCCTGCACTTTCGTCCGCTATAGTTTGATGGGGTTTTTTTTTTTCGTATATATAATATGTTAATTTATGGAAGTGCAGAGATTTACATGGTCTTGGTCGTATTCTACTTCATCACAAGGGAGGACATATTATATATGCTTTCTGCCTTTGTTGTTTCCATCATGCGGGAGAATATATTAATAGGACAGAACCATTAGATTCTTAATCTTAACCTCCTCTCTGTGTCGATAAACTTGGTCCATCCTTATGGGGCCTGTGAACAAGGCACCATGCCCTAGTTGATGATGTTGCCCCAAACGTGTTGGTAGTATTAGCAATTGGCAATAAATTTCACGTCTAATTGCAGCTGTACGTAGGACAGGCTGTAGGACGTCTTTCTGAAGTCTCTTTCACCTAATTCAAACTCACTGTTCTGAATATCTTCCTTGAAGTATCTCAGTTTTTGTATGTGGCAAGTTAGAACTCTGATAAGCTTAATTAGACCCGTTTGGTGGATCTCTCACCCCTTTAAAAGTTAATTTCTTCATTTACTCTAGCCTGTATTGGGTAATACCCGGCAGAGGGTCAGGGCAGCCACCCTTGCAACTTAGGATACCTGGAAATGGGCATGACACACATAATGAGATGCACACTGATTACCCTAGTGATAGTTTGCCAAGTACTTCCAGATAATTTTGTGCTTTTCTTTTAGTGGAAAGACTAATTTGGTTGCTTCTTCTATGTCAGTGTTTTGCAGAGAAGCAAGCACTTGGACAAGTAAGCCAGAATATCTCACACACACTAGTAAACCCTGCCGTGTGGGAAATTAGCGGACACATAGTGCTGAAGCGAAGGAAGGATTTTGATGATGCGTCCGAGGCATATGCATGGAGACTTCTTTCTGAGGTTTCTTTATCAGAAGACAGGTTCCAAGAGGTGAAGGCTTGTATACTTGAAGCAGCAGGTTTGCAGGAAGCAAATGTTGAGAAGACCTTAAACAAAGAAGAATCTCTTTACAAGCAATCTGCTAGTCGAGCTGCCCCGCATTTACCTCGGGATTGTCTAGTCCATCAATGAAGAGGTGGCTTAGGATAAAGGTATTCTCTTTGGCAAGCTATTTCCAATGAAATGTTGCAGCAGCTTCGGATAGGAAGTAAGCAATCGCCGTATTAATCTGCAATTGCAGTCGGATGGATGTCTACCGAGTTTTTCATAGTTGGACGGTACTATTGCTACATGTTATAAGCACATATTCAGAAGGAAATTTGTGTTGAACTCTTAAAAGTTTGGGTTCTATAGAATTTTTTACCACCATCAGATGTCTAGTACTGTCGTCTCCTGATCAGTGAACAGCAGCATAATAGATCTTCTTGTAACGATTTTTTGTTGCTCATTTATACAAGATAGTAATTAATTACTTCATACGTTTGTGTTTAAACGTTGACTCTACTGATTCACGGAGATTGTGACAATTAGAGAAATGCAGTATGCATCATCAAACTATAGTTTGGGCCTCGATCAGTAGGATCTGGAGTTCCTGACATGGTCCAATGCGTTTGTGCGGATGTTCATAGCAGTGAATGAAAAATAAACATTGAAAATATAAAAGAGAGGGAAATATACTGATTTATGTGATTCAACAAAAAGCCTACGGCAGTTTTGGAGAGGAAGTATCCACTATGATAAGTTGTTTTATAGTCTCTCATAGCCTCTTGTTTCTCATTGTACAATGAAGATTTTGAATATATTTGTTGGAGAAAATATTTTTGCTAGAGCCCCTTTTCTAGAGATTGAAGAAGATTCAAGTGGAACAAGTAAAAAAAAATTTCCCTAAAATTGTCTAGATTTTTCTTTTATATGTCCTCTTTTTGCATATCCCTAAGGAGTGGTGAGGATTGATTGCCTTTCCTTTGCATGTCTAACATCCTCTATTCTCTTCACTTTGTCTTTTTATTTTCTCTTCTCATCAATTTCTCCTAACGCCCTCATTTCTCGTCGTCCCCTTCCTCTCTTCACTTGTCTTCTATTGATGGGATTTCCCCCTTGGGTTGAACTCTTCTGGGCTTGGTATATTGTACTCATTCCAATTGCCTACAATTCTTAAGGGCGTCAACAATTAATGACAAAAATCACACAACTATTAAGGGCCTCAATCGATGTGGTCTAGAGTCTTCGGTATGGTCCGATGCAATTATGCATACGCCTATAAGGCTATAATGGTGAATGGATGATAAATATTGAGAATATAAAAGAGAATAAGACACTAAGATCTAAGAGGTTCAACATAAAATCTACATTCACGGCATTTTTGAGGAGGGAGTATCTACTAGGATAAACTTGTTTTACAGTTTATTATAGCTTCTCATTTTTACTGTACAATAGAAATCTTGAATATATTTGATAGAGAAGATGGTCTCACTGGAGACCCTTTTCTAGAGGCTAAAGAAATCAATTTGATCCACTACTCACCCAAACTCAACTCATTTTCACTACTTGATAATACACATGGTGAACTTTTCAAGGGATTTTTTAACTTGCCCAAGTTAGTTAAGAATCTGAACAGTATCATGCAAAGAAAATGAAGGGAAGTTGTGGAAAGAGAAAACGAGAGAGGCTAAATTAAAGATGAACGAACAAAATTAGAGTTAACAGGTATGGAATCAAGGAAATGTTTTTTTTTAACTTCATTAAACTAAAAACATTACATGAGGAGGGGATGGGATTTCCAACAAGCGTCCCACAACAATAAACAACCATGCAAAAGAGATTAAAAAAAAAAAAAAAAAAGAGTTTATTTGGGACTAATTTTTTGGACTCTACCCATATCTTATAAGAGGATGCCGTCTCATAAAAAGATGAAAATAAGGTGTTTGCAAAAATGCAAACAAGAGACCCATCACTGAAAGCAGTGAATGTGGCGAGTACACTGTCATTTATTATCTTGAGATGATTTTTAGAGAGATCTACGATCCTTCTTTCAAGATTATGGGTTAGAAAAAGCGATAACATAGGATAGCAACTAGAGTCTGAGCCGAGTCATTGGCAGAGGACCCACATAGGCAATGGTGGCACGTGTAAGACACACGCCACCTGAGGAGGTGAACGGTCGGGCAAATCCTAAGGATATGTGGCCTCCGAAGCTGGTGGAGCTGCGCGTGGCCTAAAAACCCACTCCAAGTCGCCTCTGTGCGTGAAAGACGCGCACGACGTGGGCCACGCATGCAGCCAACGCACCAAGCATAACATAATTTTCTTCCATGAGCATGGAGATTGATGACTAGAGAGGCTGAAAAGGTCACACGTGTTGATTGGAGCCGAAACTCCAAACCTCATCCGCCTATGGGAAGAAAATGTATTCTGAGAATAGGCAAGAAATTGCCCGAGAGAGAGAGAGAGAGAGAGAGAGAGAGAGAATCCCCCCGATCAATGAAGTCGATTCTCAACAAATTATATGTTACAACGTGTTGTGCGTAAGAAGTGGGGCAGAGATCAAATAGAGAGAGAGAGAGAGAGAAATAGAGAGCAGCATACAAGTTAACTAATCATCGAAATAAGAAATAAAATATCAATTGTCCATTAAGTACTGAGAAATGATACACAAAAAATACTAGAAAGTACTTGATAAAGTGTACGGTTACTCGTTTATCTCCCTCCCTGTTTCCCTCTTCTCAGGAGTCCTTATCTTCATCGTTGGCATTTCTCACCATCCCCAGGGTGGAGGTGGGCTGGAGCTTCAGCTCCACCCCCTCCCACCCATAACCAGTAATAGCTTACTTCTTTTTCTGTTTATTTTTTCAACTTTTTGTAGTGTTTTTTCCATGGCTCGGAAACGACTAGATCTACTACTCTCTAACATCCTCCGATTAACACGCGCAATGCCTATCGCATCTCCAACCGCCGATCTTCATTTTCGTGAAGGTTTCACAACCATCTCCAGAGCGTCTACTGCACGTGCGACTCTTACCATGCGAATTAACAAGCGCCGCCACGTCCTGGAGCTATTTCTACAAACATGCACAGTCTCGTCGGCATCAGAGGGCTTAGATCTACATGTCCCGACCCGTAGTACGCGTGACACCATAGCCGATGTTGACCTTCACGCGCCACCTGATTCGACTCTGCTTCGAGCTACTTTCCTATATTCTTGTTTTTCATAATTAAGGATTAAGTAAAAGCAGGCATAAAAGTTTATCGCAATCAATCTAGACTAACATGGTGCAATACACACCCTACCGTTGCGACTTTCAACTATAGCTAAAAACCGTCTCCTGGTAGTTCCTCCCTTTATTAGGAAATAGGTGGGAACTATGCATTTGACTCCGATTTGCCCCTCTTTTTTAGAGTTATTTATTTGACTTTTTTTTTGTGTTACATTGTATGAGAATATTGCAAAGGACTCCCAACCACACCTGAACTTGTATCCTATAATCTGTTAGTTTATCTAATATATTTCATTTGCTTAGAAAAAAAAAATCAAATAAGTAATACATTCATAAAGGGATTATACAAAAATAATTCAACAAATTAACGTGACTTCATATAAATCGTGAGATTTACATTACAATAAAAATAATTTTATAATCTCACATATCACATCAAGATACATAAATTTGTATAATTACTTTGTATAATTATTTTGTAGTTAAACTATTTGTATTAATTATATCGTCTCGACCTAATTAGAATTTAAAAAGCTCCTTTTAGTTGTCTATATTTATTAATAATAACTTATTTATGAATCTACCAACTAACCAGTACTTTAGCTTAGGAAAAATAATGAAAAAAGTACAAAATAATAATGATCATAATTATAGACCAGATTAAAAAACACTTTAGTAGCATGCATGATTTGATCTCCAGATCTCAATTACCTCTTACATAAATAGTTATAATTAAAAAGAATAATCTTATTTTTAAATAGCTACATTTTATTTCAGATATAACTATTTTTATATGAATAATAATAACTTTCCTATATATTGGCCTTCTATCACTTATCTATCACTTTTTTTTTTTTTTTTTACTTAATGGTTAAAAAATAATTATTAGTAAAATTGCATATTTTTGAATTTTTTTCTTAATAATTAAAGATGTTAAAAAAGTATTTAAAAAATAATGATAAGAATACATTAATAATGATAAAAATAATAATAAGTTCCTTTTTATATCAGATAAATTAAGTAGGGAATTATTTCCTCGGACAAACCACACATCCCCCCCCCCCCCCCCGGGCGCCACCCCCCCGGGGGGCGCCCCCAACCCCAAAAGTCTATTGTCTCAACCAAAAGCAACTTCTCCGCGTTGAGCTCAGCAAGCGCCAAGCATGCCATTGACGTTTGACTGAACTAATGCCGCGTATAAAGTATTACATCACCCCCCACCAAACACTCCACATGATTCACGTCAGTACCATTAATGCCCCCGTTCACAATATAATTACGACGTTGCACGCGAGAAACTTCCAATGATCCCACTAATGTTTTTTTTTTTTTTATTTAACTAGTCAAGGTCAGAGTTATTCGAATAGAAAAATCAGAGATCCCGAAATACAACAAATCCTATCAGCAACGCATGCAGCATACCAAATTTGATGTAAAATATGGACCACAATAATAAATAAAATAAAATAAAAGTTCGAGACTTTGATGTAATTACCAAATTGTGAATTACCGTTTAATTCCACCGTCTGTACAGGTTAAAGTCAAATTTATTGAACAGCTAAGTACTAATGAAAACAGTTCATGTGGAAATTATCAACACAAACCACAAAACATGAAATCAGCATTCACGACATTTTCATCACGAAACCATTCGTCCTAAAGCGAAACATTAATCTGCAAATCAAACCTAGTACTCCTACTTCAATTCCAGTTTTAGCTGCTTTTCACATCAACTTCCATGACGAATTCCAGTTTGCGAGAATAGATGTGGAAATTACAGGAAACTACAACTAAGGCCAATTAATATTGATCTACGTCAATCTAATATCCCTTTAATCTAAGGTTAATTCTTTTTTTTTTCCTTTTTCACCATTAATTTTCCACGTTCAATATGGTTCTGATGAGACAACGACCAGCCTAACCTTTTTTCATCATGTTCTTGAACTCCTCGAAGTTCACATGGGCATCTCCGTCGGTGTCGACGGCGCTGATCATCTTGGAACATTCTACGATCGTGCACTTCTCGCCAAGACGTTTCAGCACCGCGTGGAGCTCACTGGCGGAGATTAGCCCGTTCTTGTCGAGGTCGTACATGTCGAACGCGTCGCGGAGCTCTTTGGTGGAACTCTGGGAGCCGTCAGATGAAGACCCGCCTAGGTGGAAGTCAGCGAACTCTTCGAGGTTGATGAAGCCGTCGCCATCCTTGTCGACCTCGGACATTATGCGCTTGACCTCGTCCGACGAGGTTCTCGAACCGAGCGCATGGATGATGTATTCGAGCTCGTCGCACGAGATCTTCCCGTCCCCGTTCTTGTCGAACTTGTTGAATATCTTCTTCACCTCGTCCATGGAGCCCAGATCAGAACTCGAAGAACGGCTCGAGTTTTTCGAAGCCATTCTAGGAGAGAAAAAAACAGGCACGGAGACGGAGAAATGGATCTTGCTACGGTCTTTATATATAAGGTAGAGCTGGTACAAGTAGACCTGTTTGGACATAAAAAATTTTGCAGCATTAAAAAATATTTTTTAAATCATTTAATAAAAAAATTAAAAATTAAAAATTAAAAACCATTAAAAAAAAAATACATTTCATCCGAATTCGGGTCATTTCTCTTTTTCTTATATATAAATAACTCGCACAAAAAGCGACGACGCGGTTTTAATCTGCACAAAGCGAGCGCGTGGACTGCAAAGGTTTCAACTGAGCAAGATATTTTTCTTCATACGGCACGGCAATTGTCATATATCGGCTTGGATCATGACTCGTGACCTGAAAGAAGTAATGGTAATTGGGAACGGTTCGAGAAACGGTTGTTTGTTTTGGAAAGTGAGTTCAATTCATCTCATCTCATTTCGTATTTTTAATTTATTTCAATCACTTATTTTAAATTTTAATTCATCTCAACCACTCATTTTATTATTATTCATAACTCATCTCATCTCATCTCTGAATCCAAGCGGGCTTAATTAATATTATTTTATATATTATTTTAAAATAATTTATATATAAAAAAATTCTATATATAAATACATATATAAATTATATTTCAAAATAATAATCAATATATGAATAAATTATATATATATATATGTAAATAATCTAGTCTAAATTAAAATAAAAAATAACAAGAAATGAAAAAAATAAAATAAAATGTCAAAATCTGGTACAAATCGATACACATGATCAATACGGTCGAAATAGCGACCAATATAACCAATACGTATGGTACGAAATTCAAAACTATGATAAGAAATCAATAAGACATTGACACGTTTGAGATGTATGTAATGAGCCGGATGCAAGGGATTAATATGTTTGAATAGTGAATAGTGAGATAAAATAAGATAATTTAAAATTAAAATTAAAAATGGAATAAAATATTTTTTTTTAATATTATTATTATTTTAAAATTTTAAAAAATTAAATTATTTATTATATTATATATTACAATTCAAAAAAAATTATAATAATACAATAAGAATCTCACTCCTAAATCCAAATAAGAGGGTCTACATATTGATCTTATTCAAAGTTGAATAGTTTTGTCTTTAAAATTTTAATAATATCTTTTTTAAAATGGTATTTTTTTAATTTAATGAGAAATATCAATGGATCTCACACGCAATCACTAATTGAAGACTGCAAATAAAAATTCTCGAAATTAAATGCTGAGGTTACAAGGAGATGTTGCTTGTAGCCATGCACACAAGGCAATTATAACTTGCAATAGAGTTGGAAGTCTCCGCGAGAGATTCCTACCTGCTAACGCGTTAAAACTTAAAACTGTCCAGCAACGTCGTGTCCAACGCATTATTATTATTATTATTATTATTTTATTATATATTAAAATAGGTAGCTTGTGATCAATGATCATCATGAGACGTTGGTTGAAAGGGACTTGAGTTACGCAAACGCGTGATCCTTGATGGATGCTTATAGCTAACACATGATACATCAACAAAGGAGTCCTCGGGCTTGGCGGTTAGGGACGGTTGAATTTTGGCTGGAAAATCGGTTTGTTTAGTTACGTGTCAACTTTTTTACTATAGTCCGTTCCGTACGTGATTATATGAGTTGGTCCTTTGAGATCAGCAAATGATAAAACAAATTAAATAATATAATAATTAGACATATATATTGACGTAAGCATAAACGATATTCCTCACTCCTGCCTTTTGTGGGGGCAAAGTAACAAGGTAAATGTGTCTTTCTTGTAATGTAGTTCTTTTAATATTCCACTATTTTGATGCAGAAAGATCCTCTTACAAAGGACAAAATCAGAATGAAATAAAAAAAAAAAAAAAAAGAAAACTGATTCCTTGGTGGCGTGGTGGAAATATGTAGGGCTGAGCAAAAAATTTGAGAACAAAAAATTTGAGAATTTCACTTCGCCTCTAACATTGTTCAAACTACTAAAAATATGTTATATTCATCTTTGTCAAATTGGAAATCATAGTCAAATTGGAAGTTATGCAAATCGGAGTTGGAGTTCGGATTTCAACCTTATCAGAGTAAGATTTGAAGGTAGGGCACTCCGACTTCGATATTGTCGATTCTCAACCCTAAAAACACATTATAATGTCATTTTTAGAAGGCATGAATATCTTCAAATCAAAGAATTAATTTATTCTATATATATGAAGGAGAAATTTTATTTAATCCCGAGTAAGAAATTGCATGTGCAATCCCATTGATGTATGGGACAAAAGGAGAAAAAAATCATTTTGAGAAAGATATTATTGTAATTTAAAAAAAAAATTAACTTTATAGGCTTATGTGAGCAGTCTCTAAATTGAAACTATACATAGACTAACTCTATATTTAAATAAAGATCACTTGTTATTCATCCCTTCATTGAAGGGGATCATTTTCTCTAGCCTTTGAAGCAAGGAATCTAAAACTTAACTCATCATTTTCTCTAGCCTTTGAAGCAAGGGATCTAATATGCCTACTCATTTTAATACTTTATTTTGACACTTCATGTATTTAATTAATTTATTTTTTTACTTAATTGTTAAGGAAGTAATTATTAATATATTGATATTTTTTTATATTTTCGAAAAATATTTAAAATGATAAAAAAAAAAGAGAAAAAAATAAAAAGAAAAAAATCAACTAGCAGTATAAATGAGCACTGCTACTCAGGCAGCAGAGTAGCATCCAACTCTGCATCCATATATATATATATATATATATGTATATATATATATATATATATATATATATATATATATATACAAACTAGGGAGAAATAATGTGTAAAGCACATTTCTCTATTTTAGTGAAGCGATTATAAATGATAAAAGGGAAAAAAATATAAGTTCTAACAAATATTTGATGGATAATAAAAGGAAAATATTTTAAAACCAAAAGAATTATATAAAAGTGAATTATATACTGATATAAATTTATATATAATTTATAATACTTAAATTTATATTTATATATGATTTAGATATAATTTATAATTTCTATAATTTAGTATTTCTATAATTTATATAATTTATAATTTATAATTATATAATTTATATTATCTAAATTATATAAAGAAAAAATGGAATAATTTATTTGAATTTATAACTTATCTAATTTAAACAACCAAAATAATTTATATTATCTAAATTATGATTTATATATATAAATTTATAATTGGGTTAATTACACTTTAGTTTGCCCGCTTCAACTTTTACTAAATTCACAATATGATGCTTAAACTAAAAATTTTAACAATTGACCCTACCAACTTATAATTTTTCACAATGTCTCCCTTCCATCTATCAGTTACGTTAAATCGAACAAAATAGAACATGTGCAACTCACGTGGACCTACAAAAGAGAAAAATACCCCCTATGGAAAATACCCCCATAAATATATAACTATATATATATATAAATAATATAGTAATATTATATATATAAATATGACACGCCCATAAATATGTATATATATATTATTTATATATATATATACAATGGCGGAGCCAAAATTTGTGTTAGAATAGGCCAAGTAAAGCAAAAATAAAATATATAAAATATTGTTTGTTCTATTTGTATACAATTTTTTATGTGGTATAAAGTAATTTGATAGTAAAATCTACAATAAAAATAAAATACGTTTAATACAATTTATGTATTAAAAAAGTAGATAATATGATAAGAACATATCATCATAATAAAAATATATTAAAAATACATTAGAAATCATCCAATTTTTTTTTACTTTTTTTTATCTATAATAAAATCATGTCATCATGTTATTATATCATTTTATTTTATATGAGATGTATTTTATTTTTAAATTAAATTAATTTTGTAAAGGGAGACCAAGATAATTTTTAGAAAGGGAGTCAACATAAAATAAAATTAATATTATCCTAAAAAATCATAAAAAAAATAAATATATTTTTTTCTTTAAAAAAAAAAACATAGGAACTTATAAACCACTTGATTATATATTTTTTTAATCAAATGGTATACAAAAAAATGGTACAACTCATTAAATATTTTTTTTTAACTTTTTTTTTAAGGCCGTAGGGGTGGAGCCCGTGGGGAGGGGGGGCCATGGCCCCCCTCTATCCCAACGTTCCGCCACTGCATATATACATATATATATATATAAATAGAACAAATATATAGTATATATATTATATAAATAATATATAGTATATAATATATGACGCGCCATTTATCTCTCTCTTTAAGATTTTATTTGCTCTACGATGTCGTTTTCTTCTTCTTCTTATTCTTCTTTGTTGCCTCCATGGCTGACGTTCTCAGAGAAACAGTCACAGACTCCACCTGCGCCACCTAAACCGAAGTTGCATCCGCCGCTTATCTCCCTCTACGTCCACGATCTCCACTACCACCAGTATGAAGGCCGGGTTCATCTCTTCTTACTGCATCTCACCAGACCTGGCTCGGCCCCAACCAGACTTGTTTGTTGTGATGGTCGTCCATTTTTGCTTTAGAGTAAGAACTCATAAAGGCCTCGCTTGATTCGTCTAACGATGCAACCTTCGCCGCAAGAGAGAGTTTTAGGCTAGAGATCGAAAATTTGAGCCATTGTCAAGCCACTTCGGACACAGGCGACATGCAGAGTTTTCTCTAGAGCAATCGCCAGAGCAAGATCAACGGGATCGAAGATTGTGACCTTGAAGCAAACTACGTCGGTGAATAATATATATTATATAATAGATATATGTATATATCTATTTGTGTGTGTATATATATATAACTTATAATTGCCTTTGTTTTGCGGGTTATGCACGTTAATTCAATTTTCCTTATTTTTGATGCAGTTGATAGACGGAAAGAGGACATTATGAAAAATTAAAAATTGGTGGAGTCAATTGTTAAAATTTTTAGATTGGAAGTCATATTATAAATTGGATGAAAGTTTGAGAGAGTAAAGTAAAACTAACCCTTTATAATTTAGATATAATTTAAAATTATATATCTAATTAATCTCATCTAAATTCTAAATCATATATCTAATTAATTTCATCTAAATTTTAAATCATATCTAGTGGTTTGAATATCTAATGTTAAGTAACCGTTAAATTTATCGAAAAAAAAAAAAAAAATACGTTAAGTGGCCGTTAAATAGCAACTTTATATAATAGAAATATATATATATTAATAGTAATGTTTTTTTTTTGGGGGGGGAGGCGGAGGGGGCACCACTAGGTATCTAATTTAGGCCTCATTTAATTTCACAAATTTTTTTTATCTCAGCTGATCTTATTTTATTTAATTATAACCAATTTTTTTTAAATTTGCATACTAAATAAAATAAACGATTCAATTTTGTGAAATTTTAAAATAAAAATAATATTAAAATATATATTTTAATAATATTTTATTTAATTTTTAATTTTTATCTCAATTTATCTCATTCTATCTACAAAAATAAACAATATATTAAACTTTGATTCGATACAATTAGATTTATGTAAAATGTGGCTGATTTGGTTCATTCTAGTTCCACTAAAACTGCTTAATTTGAACTCTCATAAAGTCAATCCACATTACTTCCCATATTCATAGATTCATGTAAAACGTCCTAAGAGCACTCCTAATAGACTTTTTATTTTTTCTTCAAAATACACTACAAAAAATCCACTTTTATAATAGGTCATTCATCAATTAATCTATTTTTTCTCTATATCATTTTAATATTCTTATTTTATTCATTTTATTACTCTCTCTCTCTCTCTCTCTCTCTCTCTCTCTCTCTCTCTCTCTCTCTCTCTCTCTCTCTCTCTCTCTCTCTCTCTCTCTCTCTCTCTCTCTCTCTCTCTCTCTCTCTCTCTCTGCCTTTTTCTTTCCCTTGAACCAAACAGATGAAGGAATTCGTTCTCTCGACTTTAAGCTTTCCCTCGAACCAAATAAAGCTAGGTTTCATTCTCTCAACCTTCCGCTTTCCCTTGAATCAATCAGAGTTAAGGTTTTGCTCTAATCTCGACCCTCGACGAACCAGCACTAGGATTTTCTCAACCTCTTCCCAACCTTTTCTTGAGAAACAAACACTGATTTAGGACCAAAGTGCATGAGAAACACGATTTGGATAAGAGATAAGCAATCTAATAAGTTTACCTTCATATAGTGACCCGTTATATGTAGCGGGATCACTATTCACTAGTTCATTTTGGAGGATGGTTTACATGCTCTATTGGAGCAGGATTTTGAGAATTTCTTCATCTATTTTAAAGAAAACTTCATTTTATCTACTCCATTAGGAATGCTTTAATAAAACTCAAGCTATTCACATACTGCGTAGTGCGTATATATAATGTACCGTAACCCTTCCAACTCTTCTCCGATACTAATACATGTAATCTTAAGTTTATCATGATCTATTAAGTCTTTTATAAGCCTCAATCTTACCTCTGGTGGAAGTTTAATTTGATCTGGTTATGTACTAATTTATTTATTCTTAATTTGGTTCTCACAATTGATGGGGACCAAATATTGCTTAATTCTTCTTCTTGTATTTGCTCTATTAAGGCTTTGTTTTTTTTGAACTTTTTACAATTATTTTTATGTCATCTCATTTCAGCTAATCACTATAATTTTTTTTAATTTTTATACAAAATAAAATAAACAATTTAATTTTATATATTTCATTAAGATAATAACATTAATCATGAGTCTAAACTTCGATTCTCTGAAGATGAGGGAGGAGATGACACTTATTGTAATAATGTTTAATCTTGTTGGTGAGAGGTACACCATCTCTCCCTCTCATTGTTTATAAATCTCATTCCGTTGACCTTTTTTTTCTCATAAAAAGCATAATATAGATTAAACTAAGTAATTATATAGATACAAGATTCAATGGGGTAAGAGTCCCTAACAATCATCCCAAAATAAACAAAAACAACCGAAATAAATAAAAACAACACCAAAATATAAAAATAAAAAAGCAGATTTTGGAGTCAAAAGATTGACTCTCACCCATATCACACTAAGGGCATGCCGCCTTAAAGCTGTTTTAACATAGTTTGATAAACATGCTATAGAATTACGACTAAAAATCGCAATTTAGAGGTGTATGTTGTATTTTGCTGATTTGGTTTGGTGAAAAAGGAGACTATCACGGTTATTTTATCTTGATAGTTGGTTAGGAAAAAGGGGAACATAGGGGAATAACAATTTGAAGATTGCCCAATACACCAGCTGAAGATCGTCACTGTGGTGGTGGCATTCCGTTCACGCATTACTCTGGAGAAAAAGGGTAATACTTGAATCTAAGAGATCTGAAGTTGCTGGCTCCGTTGGTGCCCTGCACGGAGGCATAAGACCTCACCTAGCACGATAATATATGAATCTCACATGCACTGTAAGCTGCGCATGAGATATATGCACCACTTGTTTGGATAGTTTGCTACTTCTATCCGACGGATCAACAACTGGTGAGTCCGATGGTGGGACTTGTGGCGGTTGTGGACTTGTGGCGTTTGTAGAAAGCAAATAAGCAACAGATCAAAACACTTTGGTGCCATCGCCGAAAAGTTAGAAAAAATTGATATACATTGTTGTTGGCGGCTGGACAAAGAGAGGGAAGAAACAGTCGAAACTCTACCCCGGGCGTAGAAGCTTGGATGGAGTGCTAGATGCTTGGATAGAGGAAAGATGGTCCGGAGAGAGAAACGAAAAAAAGGAAAATATTCTTCCTTCATTTCGTTGACCTAGTTAATCATGAGGGGGGCTAAAAAAAACTGATGGTCTTAATTGCTGGGAGAAACCCCGAAAGAACAGATGAAATTGAGAAATTTTGGAATTCAAGATACCTCCACAAGCGCAACAATTACCCTTTTTTTATAAGTTATAAAATATTTTTAAAATAATCTATATTATATTTATTATTATTATTAATTTGGAATTTATTTTTAGAAGTTATATAACATATGTGATCGAGAATGATAAAATTTAACTTGAAGAATAACATTTTTTCATAATAATAACAAAGACATTCAATAAGTGATAATACGAGAATATTGTATTTATGATCTCAAGACTACTTAATCATTATTCATAATATTAAAATGATAAACATAATTAACTGCTTTTCTCCCTCTTTGTTTTGTGATCCATGCTGCAATTGAGAAATAACATTTATAATTGTAGGATAGATAAATATTATGTAATTTAAAATAAATAAATAAATAAATACAAGACTTACATAACTAAAAAATTAATAATTTAATAGTGAATATTCTTTTTTCAAATGACTGCACACTCCACAACAATTTGCGATATTACAGGCTACAATTATCCTGTGTTCAGTGATGTTCCTTGCCAATATGACAAAGGGTACAATTTAATACATGCCGATTGGACTCTTGTAATAGTTATTTCTCAAAATAAGTAATAGTTATTTCTCAAAATAAGTAATAGTTATTTTTTAAAACAAAAATGATGCACACAACATTCTCCTACATAATCATATTTTAAATAAAATACATTTTTATAAAATAACCATACTCGTTTCAAAACAAAAATGTACAAAAAAAAAAATGTACAAAAGAAAGTGTTTGTATCGTTAGTAGATCTCTTTAATTAATTTTAAATCAGGCGTTAGAAAGTCAATTTTTGAAGTAGTGGCCATATATATATATATATATATTGAAAAACTTTCTTGCATTTAATAAGTCGAAGTTACATATGTGATTAAAATATAAGAAAATTTTAGATTACAAATCAAATTACTCTACTGTTTGGGACACTTCATTCACAAATTTTTTTGTGACGGATATTACTTAATTTCTATACATTCTCAATTGACAAAATTTTTAGAAATTTTAATCTTAATTTGTACGATAGTAAGGCATTCTATAAATAGAGATAATCATCCCCCACCTTTCAAAGGGAGGGGGATCAACACCTTCCTCCTATGAAAGAAGAGATGGACGAAAACCCTCTTCCTCCAAAAGTAGAGAAAGACAATTAAAGAAAAAAAAATTCTTTCTTTTTGATTATTGCTTAACACAAACACATCACAAATACAATACAAACACGAAGCAAACACTATAGGCCTAACACAAAACTAACACAGAAAACCAACAACACAAAAATCATTAAGCATGGCATTAGTGGCACATGTAGGACACATGCCACTCTGAAATTGAGCGAACAGTCGATCCTATAGCCTCCACTATTGTTGTTCCCAATGTTGAGTGGGTCTAGCCCACATATGGCAGCCCGTGTCCTTTTAAGCCCATTAGGGTTTTTATTTGTAAGTGAAAAACAAAACAAATAGGAAAATGTGCCTTACTGCAAGCTAGAGTGCGTGCCGCGTGAGTGAAAAGAACAAAAAGAAAAAGAAAAAGTGAGAGAAAGAAAGGGTGCCGCGTACAATGAAAGAAAAAGATTTTTTTTTCTTTCAAGTGTGGATTTCATACAAGTATTTCTCTACACAATTTAAATTGGAAATTTCTCTACTTTTTTTGTACTTCAGTGAGTTGTAATATTCAAAGTGGGGATCTTACAGGCATTATCAAACTTGTGGTTTGTGATAAGATTAATGTTTTTTTAGAGATTGGTGATTTTTATATTTCTCAATTTGTTGAGAACTCAAGTTTTGAGCATAAACTTGAGAATTGTAAACTCTATTTTATTATAGTGGATTTGATCGAAATTGCCCTGTGATTTTTTCCCTCTACACTGGAGGATTTTTCCATGTAAAATTTTCTATGTCTTACTTTGATTACTTTTGCTTGTTTAATCATTCTAGTTATTTGCTTGAATAGTATATTTAATTTTTGCAAGTAATTATATTGTCCAATAAGTGGTATCAAGAATCTAGGTTCGTTGTGTGAGTGTGGTGAACTTGCAAAATTAAATGGTGAATATTTCAAATACTATGATTAAATTATCAACTTCAAATTATTTTATTTGGAAGTCAATGATGGAGAATATCCTTTATTGTAAGGATTTACTTGAACCTATTGAAGGTGCTAGTGCCAAACCAAGCAGTATGAGTGATAGTGGTTGGATAAAAATAAATAGGAAAATCATTGGATATATTAGACAGTGGGTTGATCTTAATGTAATCCATTATATATCTCAAAAGATAGATGTTCATAGCCTTTGAAAAAAATTAGAGGGTCTCTATTAGAGGAAGACAACTCAAAATAAAACTTTTGTTATTAGAAAGCTTGTGAATTTAAAGCTGAGAGAGGAAAAATCTGTTGTTGAGTATTTGAGTGAATTCCAAGGCTTAGTAAATCAGTTGACCACCATGAAAATAGTGCTAGATGATGAGATGCAATCATTATTACTTCTAAGTTCATTGCCTAACGGTTGAGAGACTCTGGTGGTATCACTTAGTGACTCTCTTCCGATTGGTATGCTTGAACTTACTCTAATTAAAGACAGCTTGTTTAATGAAGAAATAAAAAGAAAAGACTTGGGTAGGAATGATGCACATGCTCTTATTACAAAGAACATGAGAATGAGTAAGAGCAAAGGTCCTAAGGGATGCGGTAATTACAAAAGTCAGTCAAAGGCAAAAGGAAAGATCAAAGTTTTTTACTGTGATAAATAAGGTCATATAAAGAAACATTGCAAGGCGTGGAAAGACAAACAGAAAGAATAGAAGAATCAAAAGAATGCAGATGATCAAAATACTACAACTAATGTTTCAGATAAAGAAGTGACAGTACTTTCTGTAGAAGAAAATAAGTGTTGTCATGTTGTAGATCCTTGCGTAGAATGGATGATTAATTCAGCAGCTTCCTACCATGTTACACCAAGGAAGGAACTATTTACTATGTATAGAGAATGCAATGTTGGCAATATGAAGATGGGTAATAAAAGTTATGCTGATATTGTAGAAATTGGTGACATTTGTATTTCTATAAATGTTGGATGTATCCTAACATTGAAAAATGTACGACATGTTCTAGATTTACGCATGAATCTATTGTCTACACATGCTCTTGATGAAGTAAGTTATGAGAGTTACTTTGGCAACAAAATATAGAAACTATCAAAGGGGTTAATGGTGTATGTTAGAGGCAAGATCTGTTGTACACTTTATGAGACTGAAGTAAAGGTGTGTGGTGATGCAGTGAATACAACTACAGATGATATTTCACCAGACTTGTGAAACAAGCGGTTGGCTCACATGAGTGAGAAGAGATTGTAGGTATTGGAAAGGAAGTCTCTCATTCTTTTCGTTAAAGGTACGTCACTGAATCCTTGATAAGCATCATAGAATTTCTTTTCAGAAAACTTATAGTAGAAAACAAAAAGTGCTGGATTTAATTTATTCTGATGTATGTGGTCCCATTGAAATGGAGTCCTTAGGTGGAAATAAATATTTTGTTACCTTTATTGACGATGCTTCACGAAGTTGTGAGTGTATATTTTAAAAACAAAAGATTAGGTATTTCAACATTTCAAGAATTTCCATGCCATGGTAAAAAGAGAAACTAAAAGATCTTTGAAGTGCATTCGTACTGATAACGGAGGTGAGTATACATCTAATGAGTTCAAAAAGTATTGATCAAAACATGGCATTAGATATGAGAAGGCAGTTCGAAGTACCCAACAACATAATGGTGTGGTTAAGAGAATCAATCGCACTATTTTAGAGAATGTTAGATGCATGATGAAGATGGCAGGATTGCTAGTCATTCTGGGGTGAAACTGTTCGTACTGCATGCTACCTAATCAACCAATCTCCATTAGTTTCTTTGGGGTTCGAGGTTCCAAAAAAATGTGGACTGGAAAGTATATGTCTTACTCTCACTTGAAAGTATTTGGGTGCAAAGTATTTGCACATGTGCCAAAGGAACAACGTGCTAAACTGGATGATAAGGCCACTCCCTATATATTTGTTGGCTATGGAGATGCAGAATTTGGCTACAAACTGTGGGATCCAAAGAAGAGGAAAATCATTAGAAGCAGATATATGGTTTTCACAGAAAATCAGACATTGGGAGATTTTGAGAAAGCAGAGAAACCAAGACAAGCAGTTGAAGGTGTTTCTAACCTTACACCTATCTCTTTGTCTCCAGAGAGTTGTCACTAATAGGGAAGAGATACAAGTTAAAGATCAGAGTTATGAGTCAACAAATCAGAATTATGAGCTAGCAGTAGTTGATGAGAATGATACAGTTGGCACAGAGGGTGTTGAGTAGGGGGAGCAATCTACTTCTCCATAACCTTCGATTAGAATGTTTACAATAGATCATCATCCATCAACTAAATATCTTGAGTTAGATTATGTTTTGATTACTACTAAGGGGGAGCTAGAAAATTTTCAAGAAGTGAAAACTCATAAGAAACAGCAGAAGTGGATGAATGCTATGCAGAAAGATATTAATTCTTTACACAAGAATGACACTTATGAGTTAGTGAAGCTCCCTAAAGGCAAAAAGGCTATAGGAAACAAATGGTTGTTCAAGCGCAAGAGTGATGGTAGAAAACTAATAAAATACAAAGTTCGGTTTGTGGTAAAAGGCTTCAATCAAATTAGGGAATAGATTTTGATGACATATTCTCTCCATTTGTCAAGATGAGTTCTATTCAAGTAGTGTTAGATCTTATAGCTAGCTTGGATCTCGAACTTGAGCAGTTAGATATAAAGACTATTTTTTCTTCATGGTGACTTGGAGGAAGAGATCTACATAATTCAATCAAAAAGATTTGAAATTAAAGGGAATGAATACTTGGTTTGCAAATTGAAAAAGAGTTTGTATGAGTTGAAGCAGGCTCCAAGGCAGTGGTATAAGAAGTTTGTCTCATTCATGATAGGACGTAAATATAACATAACAAAAACAGATCATTGTGTGTATGTTAAAAGGTTACCTAATGGTAAATTCATCATTCTTCTATTATATATAGATGATATGGTAATAGTTAGACAAGATGTTCAGTTGATTCAAAGTTTGAAAGTAGAGCTATTCAAGTCATTTGACATGAAAGATCTTGGCTCAGCACGACAGATTCTAGATATGGAGATTGTTCGTGACAAAAAAAGTAAGAAGTTGTGGTTATCACAAGAGAAGTATATTGAGCAGATACTAGAGAAGTTCAATATGAAGCATGTTAAACCTGTTAGCACTCATCTTGGTGGTCACTTCAAACTAAGAAAGAAGACTCGTCCTTCTATCGAGCAAAAGAAAAATAACATAGCAGTCATTCCTTACTCCTTTGCAATTGGGAGCTTGATGTATGCTATAATTTGCATACGCCCAGATATTGCTTATGCAGTGGGAGTTATTAGAAGGTTTCTAGTTAAATCCTAGCATTGGTAAGCGCTGAAATACATTTTCAAATATTTGAGGGGTGCCTCAAAGATGTGCTTGACTTTTGGTGGCTCATAATCAAATTTGGAGGTTTATATAAATGCATATATGGTCGGTGATCTTGATGGTCAAAAATAAATCTCAGAATACTTGATTACTTTTGCAAAAGGGCTGTATCATGGCAGTCAAAATTGTAAAAGTGTGTTGCCTTAACTACTACTGAAATTGAGTATATTGCAGCAACTGAAGCAGTGAAAGAAATGTTTTGGATGAAACAATTTCTCCAAGATTTAGGCTTGAGGCAAGATGAGTATGTGATCCATTGTGATAGCCAAAATGCATTAGATTTGAGCAAGAATGTCACATATCATTCACATACAAAGTACATTGATGTGAGATACCATTGGCTAAATCAGGTATTTATGAAACACTTATTAATAATGAAAAAGATTCATAATGAGAAGAACCTAACTGATATGATGATAAAGGTTGTTACCATAGAGAAGCCGAAGCTTTGTGTCGGATCAGCCGGCATAAACTCTAACTGAGATGTTAGATTACAATCTCCTCTTATGATGGGCTGGAGGGGTAGATTGTTAAGTGGGTCCAGTCCACATATGGCAACCCATGTCTTTTTAAGCTCCTTAGGGCTTTATTTGCAAGTGAAAAATAAAACAAATGGGAAAATGTGCCTTATTGCAAGTGAGAGTGTGTGCCGCATGAGTAAAAAGAACAAAAAGACAAAAAAAAGTGAGAGAAGTAAAGGGTGCCACGCGCATTGAATGATTTTTTTTTTTCAGGTGTGGATTTCATATAGGTATTTCTCTACACAGTTCAAATTGAGGATTCCTCTAAGAGGTATTTTTCTAGGTACTTCAGTGAGTTATAGTATTCAAAATGGAAATTTCATAGACATTATCAAATTTGTGGTTTGTGGTGAGATTATTATTTTCTTAAAAACTAGTAACTGTTGTATTTTCCAATTTGTTGAAAGCTCAAGTTTTGGGCATAAATTCGAGAATTACGAACTCTATTTTATTATAGTAGATTTGATCAGATATGTCCTGTAGCTTTTTTCCTCTACATTGGAGGATTTTTCCACGTAAAATTTTTATGTGTCTTGCTTTGACTATTTTTTCTTGTTTAATCATTCTAATTATTTGTTTAGATGGTATATTTAATTTTTGCAAGTAATTATACTGCCCAACACCCACAAAAGTCTCGCGTGGTGGTCAAAGAGCCCTCTGGGTGGGGGCACTAGAAGCCACACGAACACGTTGACACGCGCCTGTGGAGCACACTCCACTCCTTCTGACAAACCTTTCGACAAGTTGATAGATCGACAAGTGGGGCGCATGGTGGCTGCAGACCACTGAAAATTCATTAACACCACTATCCCGCGTTGGAGATGGAAACATCAAACGAAAAAAACAAAGGAGAACTGTTACACAAAGAACCACAGAAGGGGAGATGAAGGGAGGGGCGATTTACGGTAGGAGCTTTCTAGTGAGAGTTGAGAGCTTTTCTCTATAAATATGTTTTCTCAAATTTATATTTATTTAGATTAAGAGAAAGAGTAGTGCTAGTTTGTCCATAAAAGTAACATTTTTTAATGTTTTAATTTGTTTTTTCTATATTCTTAAATATTTTTGAAAAATAATAATATCATTAAAAAAATATTTTCTTAAACACTAACTTGAAAATTAAATTTTTTATTAAAATTCTTATAAAGTGATTTAACATTTCTATAAAAAAAAAATATAGGAGGTTTGGATTGTTTAATTCGGAAATTTGCTCGTGATTCCAATGAGATTATAAATTTATAACCAAACCAAAGACTAGAAACGGCAAATAGGAATACATAATTCAAGAACTAGACGTGTCCTAAACCTTTAGAAAATAATAATATTAAATTTATTTTACAATTCTATATGAGACAGATGCTGAAATATTAAACTTTATTTTTAATAGTGATATAACTTTATTGGTTATTTAAAAATGATCTATAAATAAATCTATAGGATCAATCGATTGCTAAATTCTTCAGAGAGAAAAAAAAAAATCAATTGCTTAATTCGAGTATAAAAAAATTCTTTTAGAAAGTATTATTTATCCTTTCAAATAATATTAGATATTGGCATAGATTATATAGGAACCGTACATTTATTAAAGAAAAAAAAAAGTAAAAGTCAATATTTTATATTTTTGATAACAATAAGTCTGTTTGGATTCGGAGTTAAAATGAGATAAATTTTAAAAATTGAATTAAATATTAATATTATTATAATATTTTATTATTTTAGAATGAAAAAATTATATTAAATTTTGAACAAATTATATTAAAATTTAAAAAAATTGTATTAAAAATTATATTTTATATAAAAATTTAAAAAAATAAAATAATAAATTTGAGATAAATTTAATTGATCTCTGAATCCAAACACGATATAAAAGTCATTATTAAAAATTAATTTTTTTTATACAATTAGTATCTCTATTCAATTATCCGAATCTTCATCCCCACGGCCCGACCCATCGATTTTAACGCTTCCTATGTCTAGGCTTCCACATTTGAATGATGTTTGATTGTATGAGTATCAGTTTGAAAAACCATTGACAATCAGGACTTGCTGCTTTTCTGCTTCAGCTTCTTATTTGGTGCTGTACAAAAAAGTGTATTTTTTACAGTTGTTGTTGTTTAGAGATCAAGATCGATTGATACTCGGTTGTGCTTGCTTGATGGCACTTCATTTAAGTACTTTCTGCTTCAGCAGTGTGGCCTCGGGCTCTCGTACTTTAGTAGGGTTTAATAGTCAACGGGGTGTCAAAGCGTCGGGTTTTTCTTGCCTCTCGACTGCTTCGGTCGCTCGCTTGAATCTGCAAGGTAATTATTCAGTTGTTTACATTACTCTCTTCATCATTTTTTCTGGAGTTGACTAGCCAAACAAATGTTAAAGTGGTACTTTTTTTTCTTTTTAATTTTTTGGTTTTAGTCCGTGTGATTCTTCTGTGTTTGAATCAAGAGCTCTCAGAATCGATGCTGTTGTGTGTTAACGTTAAGTTGGCTACTTTGTGGGCGTTAACAGAAACTTGGTGAAGACACGGTTGCTAAAAATGAAGAAATTGTAGTCTGATTGTTGTAATTGTCCCTTGTTTATTGAAGATGAGATCGGAATTCGTCTGTTTAATTCAGAGGATGGTGAAATTCTTTGATTTTAAGTGCTACAATCTGAGTAAAAGCAACAGAAATGTGGATTGGTAATATTTGACCGGTAAAAACATAAAGCAAACGTGGAATGACATTACGTGAAGGAAAAAAAATGAAAAGGAACTTATACCTGAAACATGTACAGCTTTTTGACCATTTTACGAGCATTCTGCGAATCATAAAATTAGTCTTATTAGGACAACTGTAAAAACAGGAGAACGAGGAGCTGCAATACAACACGTCGAAAGAGAGAGAAAGGTAATTTGGGGAGTGAAGATAGGTGAATGAGTCTTGGTAATTGGTAAGGAATTATAAGCCCAGTGGTTCACGTTATGGTAGCCTTATCCCAAATCAATGTGTATGATTGAGCCAATCCGTGCATTTCTGGTGATCATAGCACCAAAGAAGTGGTATGGTAATCAGCTTTTAACGGTCTAGAATATGCTTTGGAATGGATATATTGACTGCACATCTCGGTTAGGGATAGAGCACAATGGGGGTCACGGTGGTCATAATTGGAATGTGCCTCATCCTTGGTGAAGACAGGATTCTATATTAGGTTATGGTTTGACAACCAAAGACTTCAATACCTAAGCTACCTACCAACTTCCATATACATTTAGTTTTTGCTTAATGCGAACTAAATTGCTCTGTTATCAACTGTTATTCATTTTAGGAAAAGCATTTCCTGGTGATGGAGTACCTGAAACAAAGGAATCATCCCTAGTGGTTTGTTTTGGGGAAATGTTGATTGATTTTGTCCCAACTATTAGTGGAATTTCATTGGCTGAAGCACCTGCATTTAAAAAAGCTCCAGGAGGTGCACCTGCTAATGTTGCTGTTGGCATAGCTCGCCTTGGTGGCTCATCAGCTTTTATGGGGAAGGTATTACTTTCAACATATGTGTACAGATTTCTTGGTTTTTGAGGTTGGTAAGGTATAAGGGAGGCACATAATTAAATGGTTGAATGTTAATGTATCTACTTTTACTTTAAGCTGGCCTCCTACTCCTAAGCCTTTTCTTGGTCTTTGTGTGGTTGTCTGATTGGTCTGGTTTAAAAAAGGTCCTCTATCTGAAGATTGAGTTATTTAACCTCCCCAGTAATAACTTGATTGGTAATGTGCATCCTGTGACCTTTTCTGAATTCAGTCTGCCTTCTATACCATTTCTACTAACCATATATAGTCCTTTATTTTTTGGCTAATGACCAAGTGGTAATAGACTCCTAGGATATCCCGAGATCAGATTTCAAGTACACTAGTTTTTTTGGGTTAGGTAATCATTTGGCTGGGGAAAAAAGTTCTCCAGTCTGCTGCAATAAGGTAGTCCCCAAACGTCTTTCTCCTTAGCAGAGCAAGATTTTGGGAACTGGCCATTTGATTTAATTGGATCAGTCAGAATTTCACAAAACATTAGGGAAATTTCTGATTTGGTAGTCATGAGACATCCTGCTCCTGGTTAGTGTGAGATATTTGGAAATTGCTCCATCAATTACCATGTATTGTGATTCCATGTTTATATTTTTAACTCTATACATGGTATGCACAGGTTGGAAAAGATGAATTTGGATACATGCTTGCTGATATATTAAAGGAGAATAATGTGAACAGTGAAGGAATGCGTTTTGATCCTGGTGCACGAACTGCTTTAGCATTCGTTACACTGAGAAGTGATGGGGAACGAGAGTTCATGTTTTACCGTAACCCTAGTGCTGATATGTTGCTTCAAGAGGCTGAAATTGATTTTGATTTAATTAGGAAGGTAAGTGAAAATTGTCATTATATCTAAACCAATATCAGGAAAGATTATAGTTATGATAATAGAAAGAAAGATCTTATAAAAGAACAGGTATTTCGTAGATTCGATTCAAACATCCTATTTGTTATGCTTAAACTCACTTGTTTCAATTACACATAATCAACAATGAAACAGTGAGCCTCCAAATTTAAAACTTGTGTAGTATTAGTTATACCAACATTTAAACATCTCGTCAATCCTTTTGGCAACCAAGCCCAGGATTGACATTTGTTTCAACACCTTGTTGAGCCCATCCTTCCTATGCTCAAAACTGACGCCCCATGTCAAATTTATGTCCATGCTAGATGGATGCTCATTCTCCCCCAAGTATTTACCAACTAAATTATTGATGCGTCTCTCTTGATCCCCCTATCCTGTGGCAGGCAAAAATCTTCCATCATGGTTCTATTAGTCTTATTACTGAACCATGCAAGTCAGCCCACATCTCTGCAGCAAAAGCTGCGAAGGATGCTGGTGTGATTGTATCATATGATCCCAACCTGAGGCTTCCATTATGGCCGTCTGCAGAAAGTGCTAGAGAAGGAATTTTGAGCATATGGGAGACTGCAGATATTATCAAGGTAGTTAACCTGTAAGATGTAGATCATATACTTTGGGATTCTCAATTGATTTTTTTTTTCCCGCTGTTCTAGAAGGGAGGCAGGTACAAGGAAATGCAAAAAATTAAAATTTCTGATTATTTTGATGAATTCAGATAAGTGAAGAAGAGATTTCTTTTCTCACTAGCGGGGAAGATCCATACGATGATGCTATTGTTCGTAAATTATTTCATCCAAATCTTAAACTACTACTTGTCACTGAGGGTGCAGATGGTTGCAGGTATTACACCAAGGTAAACTTTCAATCTATACTTCTTTATTTCAACTCATAGATTTCTCTCTTTGTGCGCATCCAATAAATAGCATTATCTTTCTTTGGTTTAACACTAGCTCCTTGGTAAGTCTCAATTTACATCGAAGCATTAACGAAAGAAAGTTATTCCAGATATCTACCAAATGAATAATCCACAAATCCCTCAATTTGAAGGACAGATTGAAATAGAAAATGAAAAATGTTCACCGTACGCAAGTAAGACAAGTCCTTCCTAGATACTAATAGATAATGCCTTAATATTCTTGACCAACCTTTTATGAATCTTGAAGGAACTGGGAATTCACATTTTGAATTCACTGTTGTTTAAAGAGATATAGTAGAGCATTCATTGGGGGAGATGATTTGAAGGTTTTGTGACCATTATGCACTATTCATTGTCTTCTGCTGAAATTTTTTATATTTTAATTTCAATGCATAGCAAAACTCAAAATAAATGGCAAAGGGCCAGCCTGGGTCAGTTTTTAAATTCTTCAAAATGAGTAAAAAAGGCAATTTTCATTTTATTCATATATAATCAACTTGTGTGATGTTCAAAAGTTTGGCATTCAGCATTCATGCACGTCCCTTGGAGAAGTTAAAAATTCAAGAAGACTACTTCTAATTGATCTATAATATATATTTAATTCATTTCATATCTAAAAAGAAAAAAATTACCATAAATGAATAAATAAGTGATCTTTTAACATAGAAATCATACGTTTTAAATTCTCTAGATTGTTAGGCTGAACATTCATAGTATTGAACTTTTTATATCTTTGTGCAGGAGTTCAATGGGAGAGTCAAGGGTTTGAAGGTGGATACTGTGGACACCACTGGTGCTGGGGATGCTTTTGTTGCTGGAATATTATCACAACTAGCCGTTGATCTCTCCTTGCTTCAGGTACTGCCTTACGTACACAATTCCTGACAATGCTTCTGTCAAGGCAATGCATCATGATGTGTGTCCTTCGAGTGAAACTAATTTGGTTACAAAATGTTTTATTTATATTTACTGCTTAATCCTTTCCGTTACCTTTGTCATCTCATTAATTATTGACCGAACCATTTGAGTGTACCCCTGGCCATCTAATAAATGTCAGTGCTGTTATCATTGATATGAGGTATGAACCAATATACTAGGCGTGGCAAGAACGGCAGGCAAAACTAAAGAGTTTGAAATGGGAAAAGTTAGATAATCACTTGAGTGTTAATAGTTTTAGGAATTGGTATTTTGTAAATATTAGTCTAATGACATATTTGTTACCAAAGAGAGTATGGCCTCTGGATACTTAATCCTTGAAAATAAAATATAATAGTTGGCTTATACCTGCAGTCATTTACTGATCTTACCTCTGGGAGGAAGGTTGGCTGATCGTTCTAATGATAGTTATTGAGAAACTAGGATGTCATCTTAATATTTTTTGAGTTTTAAGAAGGCACCTACTAAATCCACTTTCATCAATTAGTCCATGGTTTTATATATATTCTTCACCATATTTCTTCTACAGTGAAGAACTCTGCGTTGTAACGAAATTCGCTTGATTTTTATTTTAGTTTTTCGAAAAATCATCGGATACATCAACCAGCCACATTTTCTGTTCGGTTATGTTATTTTTCTCTTCATTTTGTATGCAATGCTCGTCAACCCGCAAGTTGATTCTGGAGAGCTAATATCATCTTACTAGATTCTCATTTTCGAGTCTTAACCAGAAATAAGTTTGATAACCTTACCTGTCTGTAGCCTTGTTTAATTGACATAATTAGGGTCTCTTCTTTAATGATCGTGTAGTGCCTCTGCACCTTAATAATTGGTTGGTGATCTATCGTATTTAAATTGTAGAAAGAGGACTTACTGAGAGACGCTCTTAAGTTTGCTAATGCTTGTGGTGCACTGACTGTGATGGAGAGAGGTGCGATTCCGGCCTTGCCAACTAGAGATGCTGTGCTGAATGCCATGCTTCAATGTGCAACATAGATTTATATTGGAATCTCTGTACTTATGTATGTACATTCTTGTTTCTTTGCTCTTTGTTGAAAACAATGATGATATAGCCGAATGAACAAAATTGATAATAAATCATTTCATCACATGCATTAGTTTCTCATCTTGTACTGTAATCCTTAGCCTAATATTCCTAATTATTGCATTCCAGTAGATTCAACTGATCTTCTATAAGAGCTCTTTGCTAATCGAAAACACTCGAGATGTATTTCAACACAATAGGAAAAAACAGCTATGCCAAATACCTTGAGATGTATGTCAACACAATCGAAAACACTCGAGATGTATGTCAACCTATTGTGTATAACCTATGGGAAAAAACAGCTATGCCAAATACCTTGAGGGGTACAGTGGCGGGTTTGGCTTGGGTACAGTTCCTGTTGGAATTGGACGACCAGCAGCCTTTATTGATAGCCATCGAAGATAAGATCTGACTTAGGAGGCAAATATACATAGGTTTTGAGGCTATGCTAGCACCGAGACTGGATATATGTTGTCTAAGTCTTGTTTTATGAATTTTGGAGGAAAGACGAGATTTACTATCAGAGAAGTTGGATTATAGATTTTTCTTCCGTTTTCTCCCCCTGGTTAGCTATGTTGTTCGGCTTATTTTGGATAAATCATCAGGTAATTCAGTCGACCATATACCGAAGAATATAAGATAGGAAAATTAATAATTAATGGACAATCCTCACTTGATGATCGGGGTTTTAGTCATACTTGCTCACGTTAAAATGGTAAATGATCTCCATGTAGCGAATACATAGGAAATGTGAACGTCCCTGGATCTGCCAATTTTAAGTTGTAAATGATTTTTATTTTCTTGTTTTAATTTGTGTTTTGACGACACCTTAATTGTTGGATTCATCAAACACTTGTAACTACCAAGCGTCTATTTAGGAGAGGTCTTTTACAATTTCTTTGTTCTTGGATCTTTTGATTATTCAGTACTATCATTAAAAAAAAATTCTCCATGCGACATGTCTTAGGCAACCCCATCTCGATTCTCTTGTATCTGGTAAATGGGAACCCTTTAGTGGATTAACTGGTTATTTTGATGTACGTAAGAAGTTAATTGCTTCTACCTTGATTTTAGTAAAACAGTTAGGGGTTACATTTGATAGGTGATCCGAGTCTTATGCTAAAACCACGAGAATGGAGGATGGCCTTAACCTTTGGAGAACCACCTCTTTTTAAGATCCTAAGTCCTCAACAATCCAACATCTCAATCTCCCAATTCATTCCAAACCAAAACCAAAGAATACAGTGTCAGTATAACCAACGCAACAAAGCAGAAATGGCTGATGATCCAAAGGTCGTTGCTGAACGTGAGCGCATTTTCAAGCACTTTGACGCCAATGGTGATGGCAAAGTCTCCGCGGCGGAGCTTGGGGATGCCCTGAAAAAAGTTGACTCGGTTACACCCGATGATGTGAAACGTATGATGTCCCAGATTGACACTGATGGAGATGGGTTCATTTCCTACCAAGAATTCATGGCTTTTGCCAGTGCTAATCCTACTATACTGCAGGATGTTGCCAAGTTTTTGAAATTTTAATTTCTCACTCACTAAGTGATCTTCTTTTCATGTCTTCCCCATATTTTGTTTGTGATTCATTTGCATGAGACTACTAGAGTTGAGCTGATAATGAGGGTCCATTTGGATTTTTCTCATGATAGAATTGTTTTGGTGGTTAATTACTACAACTATTACTTCTTTGTATTCTAATATGAATGCTTGTTACTGTTCGCTATACCAGTCAGTCTTATTTGGACTTGGTAATATATATCTTCATTCTTTGCAAAATACTTCACTTGTTCGTTCATTTTTACTTTTTTATTTATTGAGATCAGTTATTGGTTTATCTTTGTTCTTAAATTTAAGTAACGGCTTTTAGAGTTTGTGTTCCATGCATAAGCCGAAATGACCCTTGTTTACGACTGACTTACGAGGATGACGCCAGGTTGTGCTCCAAATTCGTTCCTTTCCCACTAACCAAATCATGGGCGTTAACATATATGAGAAATGATACTTCAGTGTGTATAAAAAAAAAATGAATAAATATGAGACCCATATAAAAAAAAACTAATTTTTTTAAACATCTATTAATGGCTAAATCATCAATTTCTTTGTTCTAATATTCCCTTTTACTCATGTGGACCAGACTTCCTTATATAAATTGAATCAACAAGTAGCTAGAATTATGGAACCCTGTTGTTTCAAGATCAAATGAGATTCATAGCCATAGGGTCTTTGAACTTGAAAAGATCTATTACACTTTTCCCTCGTAGAAAAGGGACAGGTAATTGAAGATATGTACACACCAATCATTCAATAGACACCTATTCCTATTTACAAATTCAACACTCTTCCACTTCTAACTTCTCAGAATCTTCAAACAACTAACTTTAAGAAAAATCGGAAAATCCAGAAAGTACAATTTCACATGCCTCATCGGCAGAAAAAATTATCATCATCTTCAAACTCAGAAACTCCTAGCATTGCCAATGCTAAGTGACTTCTCATCTCACTATTGGTTTGTTGTAATTGAGGGTAACAATCAATAACACATCCGTTTCCCAGAAAACCGGGCTTCTTCCTTTTGGAAAAAAGAGGTGATTCTTCACCCTTCAATATAGCAATAATCTCTTCAATGCCAGGCCTCCGAGATTCTTCAGTGGTTACGCAAGAAGCCGCTGCTTCAATCATTCGTACTATTTGATTCGAATTTTTCAAGGTACATTTGATCTGTGGATCAAGTAACTCTTCAATGGCTCCTTTCCCTTTCTGCAAGAGGGGCTTTGCCTGCAATAAAAAAGGTCAAGTTCATCGTTTCAAGATATCTAAAAAGCATTTAACTGTATGTAGCATTACTCAAACAAAAGAGAATGAAAAAAACCACAGGTATAATGCCTACAGGCACCAAGTAGATTTGAATAATATCTGTATTTAAACACCGCTTTAAAATTCTGTGTAAATTAGGTTCAAGCAATTCATCCAAGAGATCTACTGAAGTACAGCTTTGTAGCAGCTCAGATACAACCATTCAGTCTGTTAATCTGATTAATATTTTCCTTTTTTGGGTTAGATAATCTGAATAAAGTTCCAAGTGAGAAAACTCTGATCAAATTTGTTTCTCATTCACCATCAATTCTAGGATAATCTGATTCTTACTTTAAAATGCCAAGAAGTCTTAGGACTATAGAGGAAATATACAAACGAGATCTTCCTGGATTAGGTGCTTCACAAAGTTTTTAAAGATCTTATTCTCATATAAGACATGATTTCTAGATGGAAACACTATTTAAGTGGAATAACTGTTAACAACTTAGACAAAAATGAAGGCATCATAATTTCCCTTTTTTCTTCAAACAGTTAGACTTGAGAATAGGACTCTTCCTTGGTGCTGAGATAATAAAAAAAATAAGCATACAGAATATTTTGTTGTCATCAGATGAATTGTTGGTCATTATGATGTAGTTTTCACTTATAATTATTATTATAAATGCTTAATTTTGAAATCAAAGCACAAAATAGCCAGCCTGTATCAGGAACGCAAATTGGTGTTAAAGAAATGGAGTAAGTTTTGGAGAAATGCATGTTAGCAAGGAACTGAAACATGCAAATACCAGTTGGGTGTCCTGGTATAGTTTTCCCAACTTTCCATTCCTTCTTGCCAGAAGCTTTCCAATTCCATAAGTTAAACAAAGACACTACTCATAGAGAAACCTAGTTGTTTGGGACAACGCCAGTTAAACTACAATATTTTGGGTTCCACCAATTAGAAACCATGCAAGAACCCATTCGAGTGCAATTCAAACTAGTTTTAGGCTACCAAAAGTATGAAACCAGTGGCTTTAGAGAATCTGAGTGCAGTTAAAGTATTAATGAACCCGTCTGTGAATCTTAAAAACCGTGGAATGAGGGGATTCCTTGGACCAGATGTCTAAAGCTCAATTTCAAATTTAATCCAATTTGGAAGTTTTATTAGCTTCAGTGTGGACTTAAAACTATATTGTCTGCTTTAAAATGGAACATTCCAGGTGCAGCACCGAACAGTTTGGCAAGGCATAAAGAATCTCATACTTCTATTCATGAGAACAATTTTGTACAGTTTAATGGCTATATGCCAAGGTCATATATGGTGTTCACCCATTTGTATATGCCTCCTTATAGAGAAAAATGTTGAACCCGTCAAAAAACAATCTTTACCGAAAACTAATCAAATGGAGAGATTATCTAATATATCAGAAACTGACGCAGTTTGGGACACCATTGATTTATAAATTCTTTAACAGATGAGTGGTCCACCTGATTGAATGTATGTTTGACCATTTGGGCTATGGACAATAATTTGTTATTGGAGAACTTTCTTTTTCCAATATGAGAAGCATATAAGGAACAACCAGTACATCACAAAGTCAATGGAATTGAAGGCAACTATAAAAGAAGCGGTAGTTTAACCTACCCATAGGACCAAGTTTTCTTCTCCCGGTGGCCTTCTTGCTTCAATTGGCTTCCGGCCAGTAATGAGTTCCAGTAAGACTACCCCAAAAGCATATACATCAGTTTTATCGGATACTTTTCCGTGCTGGAAATACTCGGGAGCCAAATAACTGCGTATATAGTTTGATTCAATTCATGGAAGACAAACAAGTCTTTATATAATAATCAGTGAAAAGATTTCATTTCTTAATGCCTAAAGAAGTTTCCTTGAGATCATACCCAAATGTTCCTTTGACAGTTTTGCAAAGGAAAGGAACTGATGGTGCAGAAGTCCACGTAGCTAATCCAAAATCGCATAACTGAACAAAACCATCAGCATACAATTATCCGTCAGAAAGAATTGTAATACCATAAGTTAAGTGGGAAATTAAATGAAACCCAAAAGAAAATGCCCCTCTACCTTCGGTCTCTTCTTTGAAGAAAGGAGAATGTTGGAGGGCTTGAGGTCTCTATGAACGACACATCTCTCAGTTCCATTATGTAGATATGCAATTGCCTCTGCAATCCCAATAGCTACCTTATACCTCACAGACCATGGAAGTAAAGAACCAGGCCTTGAGCCCTTCTTCTTCCCTGCAAACGAGTGTCACAAAATCAATTCAAACTCATCAAATCCAAATCAAATTTCCAAATAAAAGACCTTTCAAAACATACCATGCAGATGGCGCTCTAAACTTCCACCAGAGACATACTTGTACACCAAGAAAAGGCCCTCCTCTGGATCAATACAAAAACCCACAAGAGGAACAACATTTGGGTTGTGAAGAGAGCTAGCAATCATCAATTCCCTACAGAATGCCTTTGCAGATTCCTTATCTTCCTTGTCCAACCGCTTAATCGCCACGGCCGTTCTCAAGAGCCCAACTCTCGCCCTAAAGACACAGCTCAAAGCCCCTCTTCCCAAAACTCTGCCTACCAATACACAAAATCACTTACATTCGTAGAAAGAAACAAAATTTGACTCAAACAAACGAAACCCATTACAGTACCTTTGGAGAAATTGCGAGTAGCCGAAACAATTTCTCCATAGCTGAATCTGATCAGAGTATTGGCCACTGGGGAAATGCTCCTCTCCAATGACTCGATTCTACGCCACTTGAGCTCTCTTGCTCGAGACTCCGTCATTCCACTATCCAAATTCACCATCAAAACTGTAGCAGCAGTCGAAGAATTCATGTTCAGAGTATCGAGTTCAACCTGGGAGCAGAAACTGAACCGAAAAGATGAATGAACCGATTGTGGGTCGGCATTTGTTAAATCCGCACCACACCCACCAGACTCTGCTAGCAGCCATGCCTTGTTGTGTTCCAAAGTCTTGTTGCTAATGCTGTTGTTTTGTTCAGCCTGGCTCTGGTTCTTGCTAGAGCTTCGCCTGAGGCGAGCTGGAAGAAAGCGTGCCAAACCAAGTCCCCAAATCATTTTCCTCAAAATGGACTTGACTTTGTGCTCATTGTAGTCACAGTAGTGATGTTTCGTTAGGACGGAAGAGTCATTTGGGCTGTAAGGTGCCTCCCTTAAGCTACTGCGAGTGCCTTGGAGAAGTCCCATTTTGAAGTAGATCTCAATGAGAGAGCACGGAAACCCAGAAACCAAAAGGAGAGAGAAATATAAAGAAAGGTAAAGAAAGAATCCAAAAAATAAATTTTAAAAAAAAAAGAAGAAAACCAAAGTGAAAGCCGCTTTGCTTGCAGGGTGGGGGAGAGAATTTCGGTACAGAAAAAGAGACCGAGAGAGATGGGTATCTGGTGTGGGCAATATATATAACATGGAATTGGAATAAAGAACTGCTACATATTAGTGGGAGGTGGTGAAAATGTAGGGAGGAGAGGTGTATGGTGCTGGTCCCTCAAGGAGACTTCAGATGAAAGAACGTGGTCTTAGTTTATACATTAACATGGTGTTTGTTTAGCAGTTTATGAGTAATGCATATATTTTAAGAAGAGGAACGTGGATTGAATCAGTCGATGCTTAAGCCTCAAACACAGAGAGAGAGAGAGAGAGAGAGGCTTGATCTTAATGACAAAAGTGGGCAAGCATTAACCCACGCAAGGGTAAGTTCCATGGATAATTTTGGAAGAGAGAGAGAGCTTGATCTGAAATTTTAATGACAAAAGTGGGTAAGCGTTAAGCCACGCAAGGGTAAATTTTACGTGGATAATTTTGGATGTTGACAAAAGAAAGAGAGGCGGTCATGGCTAAGGGAAAAGGAGAAGCTTGTAGCTTTTTCTTACGGGATTTTGCAAATTGGATTAAGAAATTGATACCACACAATAATCATCCAAATCAAACCGAGAAGAGAGAGAGAGAGAGAGAGGGTTTTCTTTTCTTTTCCCTTTTTTTTTTGGGTGTGATGAAGAACGGAAGGGGCCGGTCTTATGATGATGTGAAGAGGTAAAGGGAAAGCTTGTGACTTTGTGAGGGTCCTTTAGAATTGGATTTGGAATAAAGATGACAGTATGATTAAAATTAAAATAATTAATTAATTAATTATAGTAAGCTGAATTTTGTAGTTTGGTGACCAGCCAACGGCATCCAATTTCCAACAACCCCTCTTTGACAGCCCAGCTTTGCTAGGATTTGTCATAAAACCTCTCCTACTGGGCTCGGAAATATGGTCCCAGACCCAATTCTCAAAACCAACCATACTTTATCCCTCAGAGTACGACTCCTTTTTGTTAGTCCATCTCTAACAAACACTTACGATCAAATTATTTTATTCAGTTTCAAAATTTAAATCCACCACACACGCACACCTTTCTTCACTCACCTGTAAAGGCTGCGTATTACTGTCAGAGTTCGATATGGGAGCGTTGTTGGGTACATAGGTAACCTATTATTTATTATTATTATTATTATTATTCATGTTCTCTACTTCTAATCTAATTTTGCAGATTTGCACCAGTTTTCAAACGATCATAGCCGACAACCTTATTTTTTATTAAACTTTATCATCTTTAATATATAACATATTTTAATTTATTTAATATTCTGTTACTTAAACATAAACTACCTAATATATGTGATATAGCAAGTTGGGTGCAGGCTCACAGCCACCGAGTCCGGATTCAAATTTGAATCTCGACAAGTGTTTTTTTTTTTTAAGTTTTTTTCTTATATGTTTAAAATACTCTTAAATAATTTTAAAAAAAATTATAATATTAAGAAAAATTATTTATTTAATCAAGAAAAAAAAAAAGGAATATATCGGGAAATGCTGGGATCCATTATCGGAATCCTAATAATTTCTCTAGCCAGTTATGACATATATAAAATTAAGATGAAAAGTATCATTTTTTCCTAATATTCCTTGAGATCAAGTTATATGATTGGAGACATGATTTTCAACTATTCTTCTGAAGTAAAAGTGGGACACAAATGCTCTTGGAATACTTGTGAAATAAGAAAACCAAGGAGTTGCCGTACGGCACGGTCGATAAAACAACGTCCGAATAGCAATTAATGAAAATTAGGATGACAAATGTCATAACACTGTCAGTCTTTAGTTTTCTTTTCAATCATAAATATAATATGAATAAACGTTGATTAAACAATATGCTAATATGAAGTACGGAAAGACCCACAAGTTTAACCACTTACATAATTATCTGTCTTTTTATTCCTTTTTTCTCATGTTTTGTTCTTTCGATGACTATGAGTACTAATAACACGTAACATTATTAATGTTGCAACATGTTGAAGGAGCTGCTGGCTTAAGCTTGAGCCAAGCCAGGGTAGGTGCGTGCATGCATGCATGCATGGCTAAGCTAGTATTAATTATTAACTTATTTATTAATTAATCAAAAAAATGTGGACCCAATTTGGTTCCCTAGCTAACAAATTTGTTTCTCTCTCTTTTTCATGTCCATGGAGCCCAAAATATTGTGCGACAAAAGGAGGGCTCTCTGGTACGGTTGGTCACCTTTGAGTTCAGATTAATTGGTCAAAAAAATTAAGGCAATTGGATAATTATGAAGATATATGTCCCTTGCATGTGAGGCAGCTGTCGGTGCCTAATAAACTGGACCTACAAAGTAAATCAATTATGATCTTAAAATATTTGCTTTCTCCTTTTGAGGGTACAAAATCATTGTGTTTGGCACAAGTAATTAGGTTTCATTTATGCTACTGCTCTGCTCACTCTTTGAGCCATTTACAACATTGTAATCAGGATGGGAATGCTATTATCAGATCAATCTGTTTTTTGTTTAGAAATATGGGCACTATTATTTGTTAAGAGTGATGATATAATAGTGACTTTTGTATTTTTTTTTTTTTTTTTTTACACTTTATTAATATGTTAGACTGCATATTTGGAATGACGCTTCAGATCGGAAGAGTGTCAAATTTGATTTTTGACCGGCCAATAGAAACATGCCACCTAGGTATTTCATAGCTAAGTAAATTAGATCTGGGTTCATTGAATCATCCCAATCAAATGACTATCGGCCACTAGAAACTTTCCTCTCCCTCTCCCTCTCCCTCTCCCTCTCTCTTCCAATTTATTTCGATTTTGAGCCCTAGTCCCCTGTAGCCCAAATGACTTCGGACTCGAGGTTCCGTCGAGGTGGTGTGTGCAACTGGGTGGAGGAATGTTGGGGGCTAGGGCTCGAAATCAAAACAAATAGGGAGGGAGAGAGAAAGTCATTTGGCAGGGATGATTCGGTAAATCAAGTATAATTTACTTAGTAATGGAATGTTTAGGTGATATGTCTTTATTGGCCGGTGGGAAATTAAATTTGTCAATCATTCGACTTGGAGCTTTTCTCATTTTTAATATAAAATAATTATTTTAGTCAATTAAATCAATAGGATGCATACAAAATATGCAAAAGTGATCATACATAAAAAAAAATTTTAACTTGTTAATTAGACCCAAGATTTTAGCTTGTCAATTATACACAAGATCATTGTTAATTAGAATTAGGAGATCTATAGAGAGTATGAAATTAATGGATCTGAAAGCTGGCTAGCTGGAAGAAGTGTCGTTTTGGGACAGAGTATCACACCCACTGTAAACGTCGGTTGGGTGCTTCCTCGACTGTTGACATTAGAGTTGCCATGCAAATCTTCTAAATATTGTATATATGTATTAAGTAGCGGCAAACTCTAGCCGATGTAAAAATTAATAGAAATAATAGAACGTCCTAGCTGCGATTGCCTTAAGTACTTGTGTCTTTTTAAGCCCTTAACTTGTGTTTTAATTATCATGTCGAATATCGTAACTATGAGAATATATATATTGAGAAACTAACATCACAATTTTTGTGTTATTTTTTGAAATAAACTTATAATTAAAGTACTAATGTGACTTTATATAATATGTTATAAAACTATTTTTATTATAAAATCGATCTACGTATTATATGTGCTTTTATATATATATATATATATATATATATATGTAAAGCAGAAGTAGAAGACAAGCTAGGCTAATACAATTATTAAGTCCATAGAAATATAATTATTCGAATTTATTTATTTATTTATATAGTTTGGGGTTATGTGATCGTTTAGGGAGATATTCCTCTTAGAAAATGTTTTAGTGAGATCATGATGATCATGATTATAATAACATAAAATATTGAGAAACTACTCAACGCCAAAGCTTACCTAAGATCAAATATATGATCAGCTTATAATGGGGTCCAACCATGCTAATATCTATAAGTAATTACCACTCATGCTTATTAGTAATTACATATTTAATTGCTAGGTGAAAATTAAACTTCTATACTTACACGTCCTACTTTATAACGATATTCCTACTTTTCTCATTTTTTAGGTAAAAATTTCCAACCCGTGGGATCCATATGCAGTAAAGGAAAAAACACTATGGCGGCTCATAATGAATTAGATGGTGTGTGTGTGTATCTATATGAGAATGATAAAACACAGTATCTTACATAATTTCTTACACAACAGATTATAAAAATAATAGTAAAAAAGTTGTAAAAATAGTAGTAAAATTATCATTATTTCATGCCGTTAATGTGATCACAATTATACCCAAACTTTTAGAATTAATTGCCAGCTTGTGTCCCTTCAACCAATCTGTGCTAGCTCTTAGAAGATAAAAGAAAGAGAGATAGTCAGTCTTTCACTGCATAAATGAAGAATTTGGCAAAGAGATCGAACGTATGGATGAGTAGTTGGGCTAAATTTCTTCTTCATCCAATGGCAAAGAAACTTAATTACTTGGGTAAAAGAAAAATGGTACTGATCAGTTGGCGTTCTAACTCCCTTCAATTAAAAACAAAAAAAAAAACTTATTTAATATCAACTGATGAAAAGAATATATATAAATATATAATATAGGCTTGACATGGGCCCTAGCTAGGCTGGTGGTTCATGAATCGTGACTAATGCCTTAAACCTAAACCCATGAATTTAGCCACAATATTAAGGTATGTGTGATGTGATGCATTACCTTGTAGGCGCACTGGCTCGAATATTTTTATTTATTTTTACTCAAATTTACATTCATGTAAAGTGGGAATCAGAAATCTTAGTCGAGTAGTTGTGGATAAGTAGTAGTAGGGTGGCTGATGAGCCCTATAATGATGCCTTGTGAGAGACTAGCTAGGTACGTACTTCAGATGATTAATTTTGTACCTCCAATTCCAACATATTACTTTTATGGGTCCCATGCATGCTTGGCCTTTATTCTTGGAATTGCTGTTGATTAGACAGAGAAAGAATAATATTTGTGGCGTAAAGGCTAAAGAGTGATTGAGCTTTAGTAAAGACTCAAGAGGTTTTCATGAAGACAGAAGAATAAAATTTCATATCATGACGGTTTTGGTACAGGATCGAGCATTGGTAATTGCGTGCGTCATCTCGTGGGGGCGTTTTACTTCAATCTTTCTCATATTAAAAAAATATATATGTTGATATTTTTACATATTTTGTACAGATTCTAACAATGTGATTGTTGTTGGAATATTTCAGAGAAAGAAAAAGGGAATTTGATAATTATCGAAATTTTGAGGCATATAATAATATTGTCTTTAAGATATTATTTGTCCTCATTCACAAAAAATTTGTTAATAAGTTTTTAGCAAATCATCTCCAAGATACAACAAAATCTTTGAATTCTACATATAACAATTTCCTTCCGACGTCGCATGGATTCATTAAAGAAATTTTGTGCTCTAGCGAACATCTAGCGAGATTACTGCTTGACTCTCGCTCGAGCGACTTATCGAGTGAAGTCTCGGCTTTGACTTCACTCGAGCGACATGTCCAATAACAATCTAGCGAGATCTCTGTTTATTCACAATTCTCAACAATTTTATTCATAAGTTTTACTCTTTCAACTTTCACATATATATATATATATAACAACCTATTCCAACAATTGTTTGGATTATTTTTTTAATATAAAATAATTATTTTAATCAATCATATTAATAAAATATATAAAAAATAGCAAAAATAATTATACATAATACAATTCTTCTAATGTATCTGATATCATCGTTTTTGTGATCACCCCAACTTAATTCACCGTATCTGATAGTCATATGGATGAGCTCCGGTTAGAGGCTCCACCGTAAAGTTCCTTCTTTTTTTTTTTACCTTCTTTTAAGGATTGTTTTACTTATTTTAATCGCATCTTCAACGCTGGTTTCTTAGAAACCTAGATAATGGTTGCCTAACACGTTAGAAATTTAGTTTTGTCCAATTCCTGCCTCAACATTATAGGGTTGTAGAATGTAAATATAGCATGTGCTAAGAATATGGTGGCTTTTTTCTGCTTCCGTCATATCGTCGACTATTCATCGAGGGCCACCTTCCCCGTATCTTTTATTCAACAAAGTGATATAAAAAAGTCTCACTCCCTAAAAACTTCCATTCGGCTATTTAGGAGTCCCCCAAATTGCATCTCTCGCTTGAAAAAATCAATTGCATATTTTTCCCCTTCCCCTTTTAGACGTACGTTTCTATGTTGTTTTTATGTGTAGGTTTTCATTTCAAGCACAAGTGGTGGAGTTAGTTATTTTCAGGTGGCCCACGACACTCATGCGCCCTATCGAAAGTTTCATCTGGCATCAATCTACCAGCTGTCCGAAAGATTTTTCATAAGGAGCAGTGAGTACTTCACACATGCGGGTCGTTGAAGAACCCATATTCCACGCACGTACTCACAAATGCTCTTACTGTCGACACACATTATGTTAGTGGGCTCCGCGTGCATTAGTGGCTTTTAGATCTCCCATCCAACCACTCCCAACGTGGTGCGTGCTCTACAAACACTGCTACAGCCATATCTTGTATAGTGTTTTTAGTGTTTGTGTTTTATATTTTGGTCTTCTTCTTGTTTTCGTGTTTGTTTGTGTTGTTATTTGGTCTAGGTAATGATAAAAAGGAAAAGATTTTTTCTTTGATTCTCTCACTCTTCTTTTGGAGTATAATGGGGTTAACTACCACTCCTCAATAATGTTGATTTTCTCTCATTCTCTAGAGAGTAAGGATTGTGTTTGATCTCTATTTACAGAGTATTATACTCTCAGACAAATTGAGATTGAATTATCTGTAAGTTTTGTCACTTGAGAAAGTATAGAAGTTATGACAATGTTTGCCATTAAAAAATTTGTGTGTAGGAATACTCTAAACAATTGAATAATTTGACTTGTAATCTAGATTTTTTCTGTATTTATCACATCACGACTTAATTTTATTAAAATGAAATGAAGTATTTCCTATATATATATATATAATGTGATATCAAAGTATTGGAGTTTTATTGTTATTTTTTTCCCATTAATTAAGAACTTAGTTATCTGGTCAAACCTTTCTTAGTTTTTTCTCCCATTGTCTTTGTTTCTGTTTTTATTCACTCTAGTAGCTATCCTCTGATTGATTGATCAAAAGCAAAGAAAACTAAATCTGGTAATAATAATAAATAGAATAATGCTAATCCAATTTGGAAGTCACCTTCAGCTCCCAGATTAATGAAAAAATTTAAAAAAAAAAAAAAAAATACCCGTACTTCTAAATAGAGCTCCAAAAGAAATACGTTACAAGCAATTGAGGAAAGCCCAAAGAAAGTGGACCTAGTTGGGCCTTTTCAAATTAAGGCCATGTTCACGATACTTTTCAGATGTTCACGATACTATTCAGATGTCCCAAAATAGAAAGGAGAAGAAGAATATCATTTGCACTAAAATGAGAAGTGAGTCCCGGACTTGTGGCCACCAAAAATCAAGAAATAAGTAGAAAATTGAGTTACATGGGTTTCAAAAATATTGTTGACTGCGGTTAGCTACATTACTTTTCTTTTTTTGTATGATGTAGAATAGTGGTATTATATAAATACAAGAACAATAAACGTGGTACAACTACAGTAGTGGTGCATTAGACATTGTACCGTATGATTCTTAGGCACCAAATAAAGTATAAAATTGCAAGCGTGAGAGCATTAGCAATGAACTAGTCATTGCAAGTCCAAAATTTGGTTAGAATCTCAATTTTTGATATAGCATTAATTTTTGGCTAGGTAAATCCACATTGGACTTGTCATCTTAAAGTCAAAATAATAATAGAATATTATAAATTTTAATAATATTTGACAAAAATTCCTTTTAATATTATGCAAATACAGTTCATATATTAATTAATAATTTTATTTTTACTTAAAAATTATTTTTTTTCAATTATTTTTTTCCTCAACCTAATTATTCAACAAATAGGCCTGTTCATCCGGGCCGAGTACAACCCGGCCCGGTTTAAAATTTTATTTATTTGTTAATAATTTTAAATTTTTTTTAAAAAATATTTAAGAAAATTTTGAATTCGAGTTCCGGATTCTCAAATTCGTCTTGCCAAACCTTCATACCCAACATACACTTATACATAATGATCAAAAGCAATAAAAATCTATACATGATTTCCAGTACTACAATGACCAAACTCATATGGCGATATGAATATCCAACTACAAAAGTAACGATGTCCAGAAGTATTCAAGTGAAACAAAACAGAAAAGTCCTAAAAGTTAATGACTGTCTGTATAAACTAAACATAGGCAATTTCAGAAAGCCGCATTACATTCCTTGTGGTGACATATCTAAATTTTGAAACCAAGATCGCCAAACCTAAGAACGATGAATAAAAGTATCGTTGCTTAAAAAATCTAGAATCCTGATTAAACTAAAAGCAAGAACGTGAAGCTGAAAAAATAACTGTTTTCTAAAATCCATCTCCATCTCCATCTCCATCTCCATCTCCAGCCTGCTGTACAGCTCATTAAAATACACAAGATCCAGATGCATTCTAGTTAAACCAAGTGAACAACTGAAAGAGATTTAGCCTGTGTTTTCAAAATTTTGTCAACACCTAAAGTTCAGCAAGCAAATTGACAGAAAGAGCATTTTTTTTTTATATATGTAATTTTGGATACCTTGTGTATATCAATGCAAGGCTGGAAACAAACTGCACACCTGATGGAAAACCTTGAAAAACCTACATCAAATTAATAATGATAACGAAAGGAATAAACTGACAACTCCGAAAGACTTGAAAAAAAAAAATAGTCAAAGCTAAGTTGCGTACTGGAAACTGGAGAATGAATAGTAGGGATGATTCTTTGTGTGCTTCGGCAATAGAAAGAGCCTAAAGGATGGAGCAAACTCAAGTCGGAGGTTGAGGTTGTACAGAAATTTAGTGCCATCATTATGTGCCCAATTGTCACGGGTATCAAGAAGAAAGGCTGACTTCTTCAGAAGCTGAGACCGAGGGCTTGCAAATGCACTTCCGATAACTTGTTTGCATTTTCAGATTGATCCCATGGAATTTTATTGCTCGACGAAGAAAAAATGAGAGAAGTAGAGAATCAGAGGAAGAAAATACTGAGAGGAGCGACAAAGAAAATGCACAGAGAAGAGGGAGAGGAGCAACAAAGAGGGAAAGGGAGAGAAGACCCTTTGTACAGACGGAAAGAGTGAGGGAGAGGAGGGAAATGCCGGTGCAAGGAAGTAGACGGGGACAAAGAAAAAAGAACGAGGGAAAAGAGAGGTGGAGGTTGATGAAAATAAAAAAATGGTGTGATTGAGGGTGAACAGTGACTCATCAATAATGGAGAGCAACCAAGAATTATTGTACCTCAAGTGTTGAGCTTTAAAGCATTGGCTAGTCCAATGTGGAGACTTTTTCTCACATATAGCTAAAGTTTAGACTTGCATTGGCATTTGGCTAGTCTAATGCCAATGCTCTTAAAAGGATCAGTTCTAACTTCTAAGTCATTTTAGTGCTTGTTGTCCGAGACAACTATGCAGCAACAGTAATATCAGGCTGGAATAGCTTGCCAAGGCTCAATTTGGGAGACTTTATATGGACTTCAAACTCGAAGATACCTTGCAGCTCAGGCTGTTGAAGAGGCGGCAGTAGCCATAACGATGAAGAGGAAAGCTCTTCTAGAAAAATGATGAGGAAAGCAGAACTGAAGAGAATGGTAGTGCCAACAGGATGACTAGCAACACTGTATGGAAGTATATTCACAGGACCTCCAGACCTGCTTGCCATCCACACCGATTTATGCCTAAATCAGAGCACGGAGCTTCTACCTGGATCCCTCCTTAGTCGAGACTCGAGGCCAAAAGAATTTTAAGCAAACTACAAGTATTGCTGAATCCATAGCACCAGCAGCTTGAATAGATGCCAATGCTCAATTCGCAGGATCTTATATGGACCTGTACTCAAAGATATCAGGAAGGTGAAGCTGTTGAAGAGGCGGCAGTGGCCACAATCAGTGATGAGGAAAGTGACAGTGAAGAAGATTGGAGTGATGATGGGATAAGATTGCAATTCAAAAGTGATAAATTTAGCATATAAATGGGAACTATTTACAGACTTCAACAGATCAAAATCATAGGCAGATTATTTTAATGAAATCCTTCCATTTCACAAGCAAAATAAATGTATTTAAGTTATGAACATTAAACACTTCAATCTTATCAATCATGAATCCTGCCTAAAAGTTGTTAAAAATTGTGTAAGCTATCATGATTCCACAAATTCAGGCTTGGCCCTTATCAAAGTTCAAAATCTGTGTTTGTAGCAGGATGGAGAGATGCCTCAACCTCAACCTCAATATAACTTCTGAAGAGGTGAGGGAGAGGGCTTTTAAGTCCTTGCTTGTTATCATTATAACCACAAATGCTTCAATTAAACCAACTTTTTGATAGATTTTGAATTATATTCAAAAGGCATAGAGAAGTAAAATGCTTATCTCCAGTACATGAAACTAGAAAGTAGTTTTTTTTTTTTTTTTATTGGCACCGGGTGTCCGAGAACAAAGTTCTGACTAATCCCAAGGGTGTACAGACCCGACAAGGAGTTTTCCGCAAGTGCGCTTCGGATAATTCAAGGAAAGTTTTTTCAGTCCAATGACCCTTAGGAATTGTTTGCACCCAGAGGATTCAAACCTTAGACATGGAGGGAGCATACCATCAAGATCAAGGCCTTTACTACTTTAGCCATCCCCTAGGACTTAAGTAGAAAGTGGTTTATGAAAGCAACAACCTTTATAAGACAATAAGAAAATCCAATTCTACATTCTGAGAAAGCAGCAAAAGCCAGTTTTTGAAATTTCTTTTTGATAAGAAATGCCAGTTTTTGAAATTTCTAGTAACAGTGGTTTCTAAGACCTAGTGCCAACAAGGATATCCTAATAACCTATTTGAGGCCCAAATCATTTAGCTTTTTCTTTCCCTCATTCTCTTGAAATTGCCAAACAGAAATCAAATATTGTCCATTTTCCTAAAAGAAATCTGCAGCTGTTTAATCTCACAAGCAATACTCTGATCTGTGTAAAAAATGGCAACAAAAGAATCCATTCCTGCAACTCTTTTTTTTTTATAGGTCAAAAAAAGTTGCAGGAATTGATTATTTTGACACTAATGCCTGCTGTTTTGTTCATCACACACACATATACACGTACACATATTTCTTGATTCAGAGATTATTGATGAGATAAACAGGCATGGTCCAAGTACATGGACATGTACTAGAGGGACAACTAGACATGGTTAGTTTATTAGTAATAGTCTGCCAACTTCCACAATATGTCAGCTCCACCCTTAGCAATCTGTATGCAGTATAAGTTTGCCTCCTAGGATATCACTTTGGTCTCCTTACTATATGATTGTAGTTTAAAACATTCACACGGAGCAAATCATCCAAAGTGGGAAACTATGTAGAATAGCCTAAATTTTATATCAACAATAGTATATCCAACAAAAGCTTCATGACCAAAGCTACACTTACTTGAGTAAACTATTGACTAAGTGTTTTATAGACCTTGAGGATGTATTTTCTCCATTGTTTAACATAGTCGTATGAAGCAAATTACTAAAATGGTGGTAGAGGAAATGTAAAAAAAATTTATGAGCTAGTGAAAAAAGGGCGCTTCATACTTTGCTGTCATAGTGCTCATACTTCCATTCCTTGGAGGTTATCGATCTATGATGAAGAAAGTACAAATATTTCAGAAAGCTTTCTCAACTGATTCAGACGGTGCATTCTCAAATAGTTGTTATAGTTTGTTTCAATTTCATTGAATTCCTTTTCATTTTTCTAACACAAGTTATACAATTCTGGTGTAAGTCCAAACCATGTGAAATGAAACCACATACTCCGGTGCAATGATTTGGCAAACGATAAAACCATATCAGACTACAAGGTCCACGGAACCTCCATGTAACACTTGGGCAAAAAACATCAAAATATATATAGGAGATTACCTACCCAATGGAATTCCACTTTCTAAAGAGTTCATCATACACAAGTTGCTTTCCCGCTTTGGCAAGGGTCAGCTTCAGCTTTGACAATGTGGCAGAGTTCACCTTGATTCTTCTGCAAATCATATCTTCTGCATACTTAACTGCTTCCGGGGCCCTGTTAATATCGCGTAACCCTACAACCAATAGATTCCCAGTGTCCTCCAAGTCATTATTATAATGCTCTATCATGCATTTCCATACTTTTATAGCCATATTATAATCCCTAGAATCCATATAAATCCTAACTGCTGAACTACAATTGGCATGATCCGGAACACACTCATTTTTAATCATCTCATTGTATATCATCGAAGCCTCCTTTAACTTCCTGCTCTTCAATAAGAACTGAAATAGAACATTATAAGTTTGTGAATCTGGAAATGACCCGTTATAAACCATCTCATCCAACATCCTATTCGCTATATCAGTACCCTTACACCGACAATACAAAGCAATAAGCGAATTATACATCTGGGTATCGGGTCTAAAACCAATTTCACCAACCATTGCGTCCCAAAGCAATGCGGCTCCACGGGGATCGTCTTTCTTCGAACACTCGTCGAGTGCAGCCTTGAAGAACTTCAAACCCGGATAACAACGCCTATCTTTCATCATATTGAAGAATTTCATCGCCTCGAGAACACCATCAGGGCCCTTGATCAAAGTGCTCAGGAACGAGTCGTAAGCCGGCACATTGCCCGGGTCCCAACCTGCCTCAAACACCATGTCCGCAAATATCTGCTTAGCAGAACCCACATTGCCTTCCTTCTCGCACCCTTCCAACAGAATCGCATACGTATCTACGTCAGGCCTGATCTTCTCTTTCGCAAACCGCAAGAACTCCACCGCATCCGCAGTCTGCCCATCTCTACAAATCGCACTCAGAAGCGAATTTAGCGCCACTACATCGCGCGGAACGCCGTAGTGATCCAAAACCTCAAACGTCGAGATTGCTTCTTGGACAAGGTCGGCGATGACATAGCTGCTAAAGACGGAAGCAAAAGTGGCCAGAGAGAGCAAACGACGCTCTCTACTCATGGACTTGACGGCGTCCCACATGGCGTCGAACAAGGAATTCTTGCCCAACAAGTCCACGAGGAGGTTCCAAGCATAGGGGCTGTGATTGTTATTGAGCTGGTGGCCGGACCAGCGAAAGAACTTGACGGCGGCGCCGGGGAACCCATATGAGAACTTGAGGACATGTTCGACGTCTTCTTGGGTGACTCGGAGACCAGTATCTTGGAGAGCCATCTCGACGGAGACGGGGGGAGTAGAGGCGATGATTTCGCAAAAGAGCTTGACTTTGGGATGGAGGTCTGGGGCGTCAGAATATGAGGCGAAGGCTGGCCGTGGACGCTTATTGGGGATGTGGGTTTGCGGCGGTGAATGGTGCGTAAGAGGTGGGTTTGTGGAGAAAGGAAGGGGTGGAGTTGGGGTTGAAGAGGAAGGATGGTGCTCAAGATGAGGTCTTTTCCTGTTCCCGTTCCTGTTCCCGTTTCTGTTCCTGTTTTTGTCCATCGGTTTTTGGGAGGTGAACAATGAGAAGAGTTAGAGGGGAGACGACAATTGAGATGAAAGAAGAACCCTAGGAGGGTGTGTTTTTTTTATTTTTTAAGGTTTGAAATCTTTGAATAGTTAGGAGGGTGTTTGTAGAGGAGTGTGGACTTCTCTTTACAATTACAGTATTTTCTTCTCTTTTTCATTGCAGCCTTTCTAAACAATCTTGGGTTTTTTAATTTTTATCCGAATAATTCTATTTAGGTGTTGTATAATTATAAATTTAGTTTTTATAAAAACAACATCATCAACAACAATAACAACAATAAAAATAATTATTATTATTTATGAATTTTTAGAAAATTATTATAAAAAGGCATTTAGCAACAACAATAATATTTATAATTTCAGAGAATTATTTTATGTTTTATGAGTTAGATATTCCAATTTGTGTTTTTTTTTAGTTAGTAACAATTAATGTTGTTTCATAAGAATTTTAGGGCCATTCAAATTTCACATCAATCTTAAAAATCGAATATTATGTTCTTTTAACTATACAATCTAACTTGGAGAAGAGATTGAAGATATCCATCCTTGCAAGTCCTTGAGGTTAATCTCAATAATTTCATTAAAAAAAAAAAACTAATAAGATAAGTGTGCAGTTGTCGAGTCTTATAATCCAAGAATAAATTCGATACATGAATACAAGTTAAATTTATTGATTTGATTATTACAATATGTATCCATAACTCTATAGCTAAATTGCATAAATATCTAATATTTCTTTCTTTGAGTTATTCATAAATTTGATTCTTATTAAATTTGATTTTTATCTTTTAAATCATGCATTAAAATATATATTATATTATTCTTTATTAATAATAAATTTGTAAACTTTTTGAGAATGTGGTGACGGCTTATGAAAGACGAAGGCTGCATTTGGGTGCTAATGATCTCATATAATTTGAGTTAATTTGTAAATACTAACATTTTATGGATTTTATTGAGATTTATTTGAATATAAATAAGTTAAGATATGGGTTTAAACGTATTAAATAAGTTGAGATTAATTTAACTTTTTTTGAGAAGTTAAAAATAATTTATCCCATTAATAATTGGTTTGAAATGAGTTAAAACAAGTTTATATTCCAAATATAGCCTACAAATACTTTAGAACTTAAGAATGAAGCTGAAAAGATAAGTTAAAGTGTAATACAAATGGACCATTGATTGAATTTGAAAAAAATATATATTCTATTCTTAAAAGCATACCATTCGCATTATTTAAATAATAAGATTTGATTTATAATATTTAAAATTTATCTTTTAAATTAAGTTTTACCATATAAGCAATATATTAGGTAGAGGCTATAAAATAACATTCTTCACATTAATTTACATTATGAAATATTCTTATTAATTCATCTTCAAAAACATCACATGAAGAACATGTCAACAACGACAACACCACAAGTCACACACTCTATTATCATTGTTCTAGATTCTCCCTGGTTCATTCTCTAATACGTGAATAAGAAGTGATAAAAACCATAATAAAATTTTATATAAACAATTTTAAATTAAATAATTTTATATAATAACATTAATCTATTTTATAATAAAAATTATTTTATAATCCAACTTACATATCAACCATGTCTCAACCCGGGAACATGTGTCTTTACTGTTCTGGTATGCTACGTGCATAAAGCATTTCTCTTTGGATCATGTTAGAGCACCCTCATTAGTTTATACATATATATATATATACAAAATTATATTTATATAATATATACCTAAATTTCTCTATATTAGATTATGCATCTCTAAATATTTACATATTTATGAATAATATTTTTTTAAATTTAAAGAATTATTATTCACTTTTCAAATATTATTTTATTATTTTTTCTCTCTCCTACTGATTAAAATTAATTTTGTGAATTTAAGATAATTTTGGTATATAAAATTTATATTAAGTTGATGATACAAAGTAGGTGCTAATTGTAAAATATATAAAAATAATAATTTTAAAAAAATTAAAAAATAATAATTTATTATTATTATTTTACCCAAATATGCATAAATCAATGTAAAAGTTTTGCTTGAATGACAAATTGAATTTTCAGAAGAGATAATTTTGTATATACATATACATAAATCAATATGGATATTCTTAGCAAGTTTGTTGCGCGGACTGCCAGTTAGGGGTGGGTGAAAATTTCGACCTTCGACTTTGTTTATGCACCCATTCTAACTAATTAAGTTGGAAGTCGGAATTCGAAGTCAAAGTCGAACTTACTCCAACTCCGAAATCGGAGTTCGAAATTGGAAACGGAGTCTAGTTGGGTTTCGATTTTTGACTTCGAACTCTGACTATTTATAGCGTATATATTATATATTGCAACATAACAACAACGAACTCAAATGGCCTAATGGTTTATGCGTGTTTTATCCATTTGATCGATCTCAAGTTTGCATCCCATATCCCCTTTTTCCTTTTACCTTTTTGTTTTTAAAAACCCTTAAACTACGCCGTTTAATTCGGTATATAATCATCTCTTTTCAGTTTTCAGTCATAAACTCTAACTCCTCTCTTCTATGAATCTTTATTCTCTTTTCCCGTAGCGAATCCAGTGCCAACCATCTTCTAACTCCTCTCTTTTATTATCTCTGTTCTCTCTTCTCTTAGTTGTATCTCGACTCTCTTCTCCATCATCGCTAAGGACTACCTTCTTCATTAATGTCGCTATTAATGTCACACAAAGTTTTTCCCTTCTTCATCATTGTCAAGACTATTTGGGCTTGGGATTTCAATTTCTTCAAAGTTACGACCTTCTCCGTTATGGTAAGACTTCGCTACGAGGCTAAAATGGTAGACTTTTAGGATTTCTGATTTCTATAGTTGATTGCTACTAAAATCTGTCTTTTTTACCATATAAATTTGTTTTTGGTTACTTAATTGATTTAAATTACAATTTTTTTTTAAACAGTAAAATTTTGATAAATTTCGACTCCATTTCTGACTCCATCAGAGTCGCACAGCCTGTGCTAGATATAAAATTTTCTTTATTTTTTTTTATAATTATAATATATATATTTTTTAAAATACATAATTTAAAATCACTTTTTTAATTATTAAATAAAAATAATAATAATTTGAGGAGCTGTGATTTGGAGCGGACATTTGACGGGCATTGTAGACTTTTCCTTTCTGTATATGAATCCTTTTCGGCCCAGCTTTCATCTCCAGTTGCTCCTTCCGTTCCCTTTCCAGGTCCGCCTCCGTCTCGCGCCGTTTGTCCGGTTCCTTTTCGGGTTTAGCCTCCAGTCCCAGTAGCTGCGTCTTCTGCCTCTGGTGAGAAATAGAGAGTTCACTATAGAAGTAAAATTCTTGAGTTTTACTTTTAACTTAAACTGCCAAAGGGATGAAATTTTTGTGCTTTGATAAATCTCAAAATTTATACTCTGTCTTCTTAGCATTCCTAAAAATAGTATTTATTTATTTATTTTTATTTTGCGTTGGGTGATTTGGATTCAAAATGAGATAAAATGAGTTATGAATAATAATAAAATAATTGGTTGACTTAGTTGGAATTTGAAATGAATAATTGAGATGAGTTGAAAGTATGAAATGAGCTGTGAATAGTAAAATTCAGTTTATTAAACAAATCGGTCAGATTCCTGATATTTCTCAACAATCTATGGGCAACTCTCTCTCTCTCATTCCCTTGTACAGCAACAAAATGTCAAAAACTCTTATGTGCTGCGTGCATAGTGTTGCTGTTCTTGTTTGTTAAAGCTATGTAGTTCTTGTACACGTTTTTTTTTTTTCTTGTTGCTTAATTGAAAGTTCGTTGTTCTGAGATTTTGTAGGCTGCCGATTTCTGTCTTGCCTACGAATCAAGCCCCCTTCCTGTTCGTGTTGGGATCGGCGGAAGCTCACAAATAAAATGGAAATAATATGGAGACCGGAATTTAACGTGGTTCGGCCAAGATTGCCTACGTCCACACAGAGAAAGGAAACTTCCACTAATAACCAGTGAAATACAGAGAATATTTTAGGGAGGAGATCACACCCTCTCAACTCACCTCTCACTTCTCTCAGAGCTCAACCAGCTCTCTCTTTCTCTCCTTACATCTCTCATACCACGCCCATGGGTGCAGCAAGTTTTGCACCCATATTGCAGCTCACATCATGCACTGCACTCACACGCCCCCATTTGTTTCAACTCTCATTTCATGTATTTATAGGCAAACAAATAAGTGTGAACGTGTAGTGGAATTTCGGCGGAGATTCCGGCGCCTCAATCCAGCTCCTTCCATTCGGCGCCTGCCACTCTAGAAGCCTCCAGCTTCTCATCACGTTGCATAATTGTTGGTTTTGACTTGAGTATTCCAACAATCTCCCCCTCAACACCAAATGGAGGATGTTCTGACATCTTTTAATTCAAGGTATCTAATCAAACTATGTCTTCACATAGCTCTTGTGAGATTACCTTTGTTAGCATGTCGTCAAATTCTCTTTCTCATGGATCTTCACAAGCTTCAATAGCTACTGATCCATCACCTCATATATCCAATGATGGCGAATCACATTGTGACCCAAGTCAAAAGCTCTTTTGACTTTCACAATACACTTTGTACTCCTTGGTTGAACCATGTCTCTTGGAGAAACCGCTTTAACCACAACCGTTGTGAATAAAGCCACACATGCCTACAGTCTGGACTGTCTTAATACAGCTCCCCCTGTAAATGTGTAAATGAATCTTGATGTAGATCTTCCATCAAGATCACCAGCCGTATCAGCTTAACCTTCCAAGACTAAATCAGCTCCCCCATAATACAAAGTTGATGTACCTTTGCGGTACCTGAGAATCGACTTTACTACTCTCTAGTGTTCTTTTCCTGCATTTGAAAGAACACTACTCACTATTCTCATAGCATGAATGATGTCAGGGTTCATATACACTGCTTGTGTATATAGGACTTCCTACTGCTGAAAAGTAGGAACTGCAACCCTCTTGAATCTTTCCTGACTCCCCCTCATCTGCCAATTGTGCAGATTCTAATGGAAAAGGAAACTGCTCCCCTTGCTCAATGCTTATTCCTCCATTGTCACCTTTCTGAAGAACCTTCTTTGCTTCAGAATCCCATAACCTATATCCAAATTTCAATAAGCTCGAATAGATCTTCACTATTCAGAAGATCTTTCATCTGGGATCTCCACAGTGCGTAATTTGCTTGATCATCGCATCTGCTCCCGAGTCCTCCATCAGTTCGGCTTTAATCTTTGATTTGAGTGACCGTTTCTCAACGTTCGGAGTTGAATCTCAACAAACGGAGCTCACCGTTGCGTCCGGAACGGTGGAAAACCTTGGAAACGACTCTTGTCTCGTTCCAAACCGATCAAAATTGCGCCGAAAACCTGAAAAATAAGAAAAACGGAATATTCCTTCGTCTGCCGGAATATTCCCCACCGTCCACCGGAATATTCTCTCCGGCCACCTGAATATTCTCTCAGTCACCGGAATATTCCTGCACCAGAATATTCTTGCCGGTGACGGAATATTCTTTCCGGTGACGGAATATTCTTCCGGCGAAGGAATATACCGACGGAATATTCTTTATCCGTTGGGTTACTGTAGCGGGTCGGAAACCGGGTCAACCCGGTTAGGGTCGGATCACCCGGATTTAACGGGTCGGAGCTTGTCTTCTTCACTGCGCGCGCGTGTGGCGCGTGGGTCCCGTGGCCGTCGCCAAGTCGGCGCGTGTGGAGCGTGTAGCTTCGTCCGGTGTCCATTTGAGACGAAATTTTCACCAGAATTTTCGTCTTGACCTGAGGAATCTGATAGTATCCTCCAAACTTGATTTCGATCAAGTTTCAAAATGGGCCTCTCACGAAAATTCACATATCCGGCCTCCTACCGGCTCTGATACCACTTGTTGGGATCGGCGGAAGCTCACAAATAATATGGAGACCAGAATTTAACGTGGTTCGGCCAAGATTGCCTACGTCCACACAGAGAAAGGAAACTTCCACTAATAACCAGTGAAATACAGAGAATATTTTAGGGAGGAGATCACACCCTCTCAACTCACCTCTCACTTCTCTCAGAGCTCAACCAGCTCTCTCTTTCTCTCCTTACATCTCTCATACCACGCCCATGGGTGCAGCAAGTTTTGCACCCATATTGCAGCTCACATCATGCACTGCACTCACACGCCCCCATTTGTTTCAACTCTCATTTCATGTATTTATAGGCAAACAAATAAGTGTGAACGTGTAGTGGAATTTCGGCGGAGATTCCGGCGCCTCAATCCAGCTCCTTCCATTCGGCGCCTGCCACTCTAGAAGCCTCCAGCTTCTCATCACGTTGCATAATTGTTGGTGTTGACTTGAGTATTCCAACAGTTCGGAGCGCAATAAACAAATTAACATTTATTTGTTATGGAAATCTAACCTTTATCTGATCTCCCTTGTTTTGTGCATCGACCAGCATCGTAGTTAAATCGTTAATTTGGATATGTTTAACTTTTTGCTGCCCATGACTGTTGTGAATAGTTAGACACATCAAGCGATCGCTTATTAGTAATCAAGCCAAGCTTGCTTTTTTTCATCTTTGTTATGATCTAGTGAAAAGGTATTACAACTCGAGCATTGATCACAACAATTTGGAACTGATATCACTAAATTATTACATGTAGGACTTTTGGACACTAGCATGATTAAGAGAAACACACCAATATTTATTTAGAAAAACATAGCATGAGGGTGTTAAATTTTGTTTCATTATTTTAGTTATAAATCTTGATGACAAGGTGTAAGCTACATAATGAACAATGGCATACAATTGGAATCTATGCAAGATTAATTGGATTTGTCAATTTTAGGAGTTCTTTATGTAATCATAATGTTAAAAGAATAGATGAAGTGCTTTAATTTTCTAAATATTATGTTTCTATTGTCCCTGAAATGCATTTTTTCGGCCCCTAAATCCAGCATTGGATTAGAGGCGAGAGTTACCAAGGATGGTAACCATCTCACTTTATTTTGCTTTCAGTATGATCCTTTGTTAGAGAGCGGAAATGGTCTTGGCTGGAGTAATGGAAGCAATCTCTTTCCTTACCTCATTGTGGAGCCTCTCCAGCGACTCTGGTGGCAAAGAAATCAAAGCCAACACCCCTTCAACACCCTCCGCATTCTTGTGTCCTATAACTGATGTCACCATTCCAGGCACCATCCCAGTCCCAGCTCTTGCTGGTCCACTGTACACTCCTCTTCTCCATCCAAAATCAACATCATTAAACCTCAAACGGCTCATGTCAGATACAACAAATGCTTCTTCCTTGTAAAATCCCCTGCGCCCATTCAACTCAATGAAATCTAAGACTGAAGCTCGATACTCATCTCCCCCAACATCCTTTTTCACTTCCGAAATCAGCTTTGCAGCATAGTATAATGGTTCCTTCACAAGCTTGGCTGCCTTTGTAATGGCACAGGGGAATATGACAGCAGCTCCATAGTAACCATTTGGTAATGAAGGTTTGCATCTAACACGGGTGTCAATAGGAAATATCAGTCTTGCATTTGATTTAGGGTCAATGAGTGTTCGACTCCTTGCTCTCCAGAGACATGATGCGACTGCATCAAAGGTGGCACATTTGCTGCCTGTAATCTTGTTTTTGAGGGCTGATATGTCAGCACGAGAGAGAAAAATGGAGGTTTGAGCAAGACTTCTAAAGCTGGATATACTGTAAGTGATGGGGTTGTCTGATTCATCATACTCATGATGGGGGTAGGATATGATGGGAGGACAACGGGGTCTCAATGTTTCTCGTTCCCAAGAGGGTAGGGTGGAAGGAGCACTTCGGCTTGGATCTTTGCAGAACTCTGACACTGCTATTATGAACTGGTAAGCACCGTATGCATCACAAATGCAATGGTTGAATGTATAAGCTAAGATGAAGCCTCCACAAGCAAGCCTTGTTACCTGCACAAATTGGGGTCAGTTAAGAATCCTTAAAAGTTTAAAAACACCCTTTGTTTATTTATTGTCTGTTTTTCTTTCCATTTATAAGGTCTATGAAGTTCTTTAAGCTGGGGAATCTGATCAACTAATCATTACACTATACCCTAAACAGTTACTATTTCCTTGATCAGCAACAACCTGCATGCGGAGCAATGGTGAATCGGTTATGAAGTTGCTGCCCCAGATATCATCAACAAGCAACTTGTCCCATTGAGGGAATGGAGGCTTCAGCCCCCCATCAATGTTGCGCAGTTGTGCTAGTGTCACATCAGCACTGGCTCCACGAAAAATCACACCCTCACCACAGCAGTCCACTACAAGCTTGCCTTGATCAGCATTCCGAAGCCGGCCAGCTACAGGGTAGTAGAACACAAGAACCTTAGCCAAGGACCTTTTTATCATCGTGATGGGGTCCTGAACCTGGGCACCCAAGGCTAGGATCGGAGGATAAAAATGCACAAAAGGTATGTGATTTCTTAGGCCACTTTGGTCATCAATGTTGGATAAGTACTTGAATTCTTGTGGGGTTGGTTTCTCTGGCTGGACTAGCTCTGGCTCCCCGACATGCACTGGGAAGTTAAGTGGTGCCATTTCTGTCGAGACTGAATTAACAATCATCTGATTATTCCTTGGTATGATTTAGCAATCGTGGTTCCCCCATTCTTATATATAAGAGCAAATCCGTTATGCTTTAGCTTATTGATGCACACAAATGTAAAAGGAAAAGTAACTCTCCAACCGTTGGAACTTAACTACCGATTTTGTCAATCTTTGCAAAAAGGAAAGATGATGTTTCATTAAGCTCGTCCTTTAGATGGAGTATGGGACTCAGCATATCCGGTTGTTGTAACGGTTTTAGCGGTGGCTTTCCAATGTTAAAGCCCCCTGACATTCTCCTCGTTCCTGTGGGTACACATAGCTAACCATCTCTTTACTTCAAACATCATAATTGCTGTCGATTTTGCAGAGACCCCATACGGACTGCTTCACTTTGAATTCTTCTATTTATTTATTTATTTATTTATTTATTTATTTATTTATTCAAATCTTAACTTCCTTGAGTTTATGCGCTCCGAATACTTTTGAGATTATTTGATGTAGCGTGCCAGATCAAAATCTGACCACATAACCCATTTATGATATCTTGGAATTATATATAGTAAATAAATAAATAAATAATTCTCTACTAATTCCGAAGTTTGAATCTGGTTCGGCATAGAATATTCTTACTATTTTTGGTTCTGGTGCAAGTTGCAAGTTGTAAATAAATCCATTTTTGACCAACCATGAATAACAGCTTTAATGTGATTTTTAATGATCTTCACAAGGAAGGAGAAGAAAATGAAATAAGTTTTATTTCTTTTTCAAGGTAAAATAAAATTGGAAGATGTGTTGTTCATTTATCTAATGAGTAATGATATGCTGGCAATTTTCTTACTATCATATTTTAAAACGAAGGTATTTATATAGAGTATTTAGGCTTATCTACTGCGATAGGAAGATCTAAATATAATACTTTTAGAGGTCTCAAAAAAAAAATATGGAGGATAATTTGTAGTTGGAAAGCAGTTTTACCTTTTTCAGCAGGGAAAAAAATTCTAATTAAAAGTGTTTTCTAAGCCATCCCATCTTATATTATGAGTGTATTCCAATTACTTTATGGTTTTTTAAAAGAAGTTGAATCCATGATATCACAATTTTAGTGGAATCATAGTAATAAAACTAAGAGCATCCATTGGAGAAGTTGGAAAAGATTAGGAAAGCCTGAAAGGTAAAAAGTCAGGGTGGTCTTGGATTTAGAAACTTGATTGGTTTTAATAGAGCACTACTTGCAAAACAAGTGTGGAGAATGGTGAAGGATCCTTCTTCTTGGGTATCTCAAGTTTTTAAACACAAATACCTTCATAATTGTGAGCTGTTTGATTCAAAAATTGGTTCATCCCCATCTCATATTTGGAGAAGTCTATGGAATTCTCTTGATTTGGTGAAGGCAAGTTCAGTGTGGAGGGTAGGCAATGGGGAGAAAATTCAGATATGGCATGATAGATAGTTACCTAGGCCTTCTACATATAAGGTGCATGTTATCTTCTATTCAAGTGCTTGATACAAATGTAAAACTACTTGATAAAGAGAAGCAAGAAGGGAATACCGAATTGATTGTATATTTGTATCAATTTTTAACATTGAAGATAGATAGATTACACATAGCATACCAATAAGCTAAAGTGGAGCAGAGGATAAGTTATTTTGGATGCATTCTTTCAAGGGAGAATTTACTGTTAAGTCTGCATATTTCATAGATTCAGAAAATAAAAGGCAGGGTCGTGGTCAGTCTTCCTATGCATCTGGTGATGAGGCTCAATGGAAGAAAATATGGAAGATAAAGACTCCTGGGAAGATAAAACAGTTTTATTGGAAAGCGTACTTGGGTGTTTTGCCAAGTAAGAGTGTTTTGACTAAAAAAAATGTGCTTCAAGATGAAGGTTGTCCAATTTGTAACCAAGCTGTTGAAACAATTATACATGTTCTATGGGAATGTCCAGCTGCCATGGATGTGTGGGGAGAGCAAGATGGTCCATTTAAAAAGTGGCAGGAGTCTATACTGATTTCAATGTTCTATGGAAAGAAATGATTTTAAAATTAGAAGAAATTCCGTTAGAACAAACTGTTGCAATACTCCACAAGCTTTGGATAAGAAGAAATAGATGGGTCTTTGATCAAAAGTTCCAAGCACCAACACTATTATTGTCATCTGCTATGTTTGATATAGAGTTATTTAAAGAAGTGAACCGGTTGCAGATGGGCAGAGGAGAACAAGTTCAAACACATAATGATGATCGAGTACATTGGTGTCCAGCAGAAGAGCCTTATGTTAAAAGTTAATTTTGATGCAACATTCAGTTTGGATACAAGATCAATAGGGCTTGGGATTGTGATAAGAGATTCTAGAGGGGATGAAGACGTGATCTTATCAGCTTTAGGATTTAATGTTTCATCTGCTTTTCATGCTGAATGTTTTGCATTATTGAGAGCTATGCATTTATGCATTGAACTTAAAGGATGTCTCATGTTATTTTTTAGGGTGATGCCAAGCAACTTATAGACAGTATTAATGGATTGGGTATAGATTATTCTTAAAATGGTCAATTGATTGAAGATATTAAGAAGATGCTATTGGGACAGAATAATTAGAAGGTGATTTTTACAAGAAGGGGTGGAAATAAGGTTTGCTCACACAGTTGCACAATATGGCAAATGTCTAATCTCTGAAGCCATCTGGATTCAAGATTGTTCTAGTATTTTTTTTTTAACTGTTTTAGACAATGACAAAGTATGTAATGGTTTATTTTGATTGCTAAAGTATCTTTTTCTTTTAATATATATATATATATTATTTTTATAAATTATTTTACAAAATGCACCTCTTTTAAACCATAGCCGTATAAATGGTATTACACTTTTGTTTTGATTTCCGAATCCTACGGGCAAAAGTTAATTATTCTTCTTTCCTAATAGACCAATTTGCCAAGTGTAAACACATAATACACAATGGATATAAATGTTCGTATGCTCGTGGAGAGTGCATGTTTGCATAATGCATGCACCCGATTATGCATGTGTCGGTGTGTGTCTGTACACGTGTTCGCGAGAGAGAGAGAGACAAGCCAGCGCTAGTTTTCAACTTTAATTAAAAATTAGGATTTGTAATTGTAACAGATAAAAGAATGATTACAGCCTTATAAATTACTTGCCAGTTGGGTTCATTAAACGGATTCCATACTATTAACGAGCAGCCTTTAAGATTATGAAGTCCTCAATCTGCTTTTACTTTTATTTGAATAAATAGTACAAAATTATATAAAATAATTATCAAATATAATTTTATGGTTATCATTAATGCTTAGCTCTTGAGATAAGATGAACTGGCATATTATAATATATATTATAATTAATTATAAGCCTGATCTTCCTTTGAGATATCAAAGTTTAATTCTAAGTTAATCATGATGATGATCAGGAATGACAGACACAGGCTCCTTGAGATGAGGGACAGCTCTACCTTCAATGCCAGCTTTTGTTTCTCTCATGTGTTCAAATTTATCTTGTCTGGAAGACAAAACATATTGTGGACGATGATCTTCATCGGGACGTAAAACGATATATTCTTTAACAATCTTTTTATATACAATTTATTGACTTGAAACACTGCTTGTCTAATTTAACGGTTGCCGTCTAGCTAGGTCAGCTTAAGCAAGTTTTGATCCTTATATGGCCGGTATTTTATAAAGAGTAATGCTAGATGTAGTTTTAGGTTGTACAAAGTTTTTCATTTTTTTTAAAACTAATATTTATTATTAAATTTTTTTTTATATAAGTATTATATTTATTCATTTTTTAAAAAAGAAATGCACAAACTTTACACGTCTTAAAACTTAAAGTATCACTTTTATTTTGTAAATTATTTGCTCTATTACGTGATCACCACTTTGACAACAGAATTGAGTGGCATGCCTAGTTAGAGCACTCTCAATATGCAGTAGTAAATAAAGAAAATTTCAAAATCATGCTCCAATATTGGAGCATGTAAATAGAGTAATTAAAATGAATTTGTTACAATGTTTCAAGCTAGACTCGCTATATTTAGTGTGTCACTGTTCATACAAGTAAAAATATTTTATTATTTTTTTCATTTTCTTCATTCGATCTTGCACGCAGATTTCATTTTGCTATAGTGTTCGTCTTCTTCATTTGACTTATCGCCTGCCACCACTAGCCACATCGTCCCCCATCGGCATCTCCTCATGCCGGCAATCAACCCCCAACGATCCCAGTTTCGAAAACTCTTCCTTCATTTCCCAAGCGAGCTCCAAATAAAAAAATGAGTTTCGATTTCTCTATGACCTTTAACCCATCTACCGCCAGACACCATTGACCATGCGACCACACCAGCAACCACCCCTTACACTAGCGAGCTCTCCAGCCACCAAATCCAACCTCCCTCATCCCATGTTGATTATCAGGTTGATAGTGATACCATGTTGATTATCAAAAACTAGACTACCTTTAATATTATTTATTGCCAGCTCTTGGTTTAACAATATTATTACCAGAGTTTATTGCATAAAAGGAATTTTAAACCGTATAAGTTTTAACATAGTTGTACTGCATCTCCCGAGAGTCTAGAGATATAGCACGAGTTAGGGCTGTAAATGAACCAGTCCACTCGATTGCTCGCCTGATAATCGCTCGGCTAAACTTGGATTGAGCTCAACTCGTGAAAAAAAAAAAAAAGACTCAATCGTGAAAGCAGAAAATCACTCGATTAATAAATGACACATACTAGATTAAATCTAACTCGACTTGGTTAAGGCTCGCTCGTTCATACTCAACTCGGCTCGTTATCTCAACTCGATTAGAACTCGTTCATAAATCATGAATATATATAATTTTTTCTATATATTTGTATCTTTAAACACACATATATACTTTTTTGCATATTAAATTTAATAACATAAACATAGTTATCTTGAAAACTAAATATGTAATAAATAACCCACTTACTTATGCCTAGTCATTTATACTTATATATTGAATATAATTTATAATGATATGTTAGTTAATTAAGTACTTAAGTGAATAATTATAGTATATGTATAATGTGTAATAGTTAGTATATAAGACTTGGTGGTTTCATTAACCATATAAAAAATGTATTCATAAAAATATTATAACTTTATAGTTTAATATAAGATTTATATATTAATTAAATTTTTATTAGATTTAATATTTTATTTTTTAATTTGGTATTTTTAATTTTTTAATTTATTCAAAAAGATATATATGAGTATAAACAAAACTCAGAGTAATAACTCGACTCTGCTCGACTCGACTTAAGCTTATTAAAGAGTAAAAATCAAGATCGATAAATAACTCAACTCGGCTCAAGATCGTGTTTGATCCGCTTGAACTCGGCTCGACTTAGCAAGCTCAAGTTATTTGAGTCTAGCTCGACTTGATAACTCAAAAGCTCAACTCGGCTCAGATCGATTATAGTCCTAGCACGACTTCATCTCGACAAGTATAATTTTTTTTCATTATTTTAAATTTTTTTTTAAAAAATCACATTATTATTAAAAAATATTTTTTAATCATTAAGTAAAGAAATTAAAATTATATATATATGTCGAAAAATTTAGTTAGAAGATTTTATAGAGTGATTTAATAATTATCTTTAAGTACTTAGTCACCAGCTGGCATGGGAATTACTTATCTTTAAGTGTGGTCGGGCTGCACCCCAGTGCCTTTGCAGTCCCTTTTAATTTCCTACAAAAACACAATAAAAATATTATAAAATATAATAAAAAATACAATAAAAATAATAAAATTTAAAAAATACAATAAAAAATATAATAAAATAAAGAAAACATAATAAAAAACATAATAAAAAATACAATAAAAAAATAAAATGAAGATGAATTTTTAAAATAAATTCAGCCTCACCCAGCCCTCGCCGCCGCCGCCGGCGGTGGGCGACACCGCCCAGCCCATCGAGATCGGAGGGAGGGACCGAGTCCGAAACGGGTTTAAGGTCGCCAGGGGCACACCGAAAGTCGTCGAGACTCACTGTCGTAGGGGTGGAGTCGCCGGCTCCCTCCAATCCCGATAGGCTGGACGGTGTCGTCCACAGCTATAGGAGATGGCAGGGGTTGCAAACGGGGGGTTTCGGTTAGACCGAACCCCAAGATTTCTCTATATATTATATATATATATGCACTAGATTCATGAGTGGGGATAACTAGCTACGTACCAGATGCTTACAACTGAAATAGTGATTTCTTTAACTTCTCTCTTCGGAACTCTGAAGTCTGAAGAATCATGATCTCAGCAACACTGTGCATCCAATTAGAAAACGCCTCAATTTTTTTTTTTTAAAAAAAAAAAAACGATAACCACTTAAACGTGTGGCAATTCTGGTGGCAAAAGATATTTTTTCTTTTTATCCTTACACGCTGTTAAGGATAAAAAGAAGAAGAAGAAGAAGAAGAAGAAGAAGAAGGAGGAAGAAGGAGAAGAGCTTACACGAGGCCCATACACAGAATGTATAGAAATTAATGGATTACGAGTCGGCCACGTGCCGAAGCAAGGAGGAAACGACGAAGAAAGGTCTCTCAAACATGGTCCAGGTTCCTCAAAGTAAATTAGACTAACAAGATGGGAATGATCTGAGGCCCTTAAAGCTAAAGATCAGAAAACAAGAGATGGGAATCTGATCAGAGACGACGTGATATAGCGAAAGATCCGGCGAGCTTGTTGCTATCTACTCTACTCTTTTTTTTTTTTATGATCCATCCATCTTCTCTTCTTCCAATCTATTCACTTCTGCGGCCAGCTAACAATCCCAATACAATTAATTAATTAATTATATTAGTACGTACGTAGTTTCCAACTTCATAACATCTATAAATTTTTTAAACACTTCTCCTCTTCCCATAGCCATTAAGACTTACTAACTACTCTCTATAAACACACTTTTTAATTTCTCTTTGTCCGTTCAAAACTTCAAACTGCAATAAATTCTATCATCATTAATGATATAATAGTTTAAAAGTCTCTACAAATAGGCCCTTCCTACAGTTATTGCCATTCTGCAATATCCCTGCAGCCTACTTGAACCAGCCTCATCAGTATCTCCAATTCTAGGCAGTTCAATATTATCCCTCAAATGGCACTTGCCAAGGACCAAATGGCACATGACTCGTGCATGGGCTCGGTTCAAATTCCTGCCTTTTCCTCGCCAGAAGAAGACTTTTTAGAAAATGGGGTTGTGATTAAGAATATTGGCATGGGCCATTCATCTCCATCGTTTGTGTTTACGGATTCAAGCTGTAATTTTGATCAACCTGATCATGAAGATGAAGCTGCTCATTCCTTGATAGATTTTAAAGGCGGGTATGGTAATTTCATGCATGCTTGTGAATCTTTACTTAGCTTTGAGCAGATCAGTACTGATCAACGGGCTTCGCTAAACAGCAATTTCTTCATGAAAACTAATTACAATCACAAAGATCATGAGTACTCAATGTGGGAGCAGGCTAATTTCAGTCAGAATAATAACCAGCGGATCAATCAGATTAGTACTGCTCCAAAATGTGGCGCCGGAGCCGGCGCCGGCACCGACCCACGCCTTTTGGAGGAGTTGAGTTGTTTTCAGACAGCAAGCAATTATGACAGCTCCATCATCAACACCTCTGCAAAAGAAAGAGAGCATGGGAGAGATGGGACATATGAAACAGGCTTCCACAAGCGTGTCCATATGGTAATTTTCTTCAATGTTATATTCATCTTAATTAAACAGATTGATGTTGGCGACAGATTATCAAAGTTAGATATGGTGATCTTAATATTGTGAAATCTTTTGTTATAGGGAGAGAGAAGTACGCAAGCTTTAAAGAAGCAGTGCACCAATGCAAATAAGAAGCCCAAACCAAAGTCAAGTACTTCACCTAAGGATCCTCAAAGTATTGCAGCCAAGGTTTGCTTCAATTCCAAGTTAATCTGACATTAATGATGCAAAGTTTAAGTGCAAATTAAGGGAAAAAAACTATAAATAAATCTCAGGGTTGAAAGAATGTTTGTGTTTCAGAATCGGAGAGAGCGGATTAGCGAGCGGCTTAAGGTACTGCAGGAACTTGTGCCTAATGGTTCCAAGGTGATCAGCATTAATGTTTTATGCATTAATCTTGCTTCTTTAGAACTCAAACTAGGAACCGGGAACTGATAATTGTCCTGGAATGTTGACTTTCTATTGGAATTTTCCCAGGTTGATCTGGTTACCATGTTGGAGAAAGCGATCAGTTATGTCAAGTTTCTTCAACTGCAAGTTAAGGTGTGACTTAAAAGTATATTATTATTATTATTATTATTATATTCTTTGTTATGTATTTATTTCTTACCTAATTATATGTTCTAAATATAATAACATAAGCGACTTTTGTTTTGGTTTTAGGTGTTGGCAACGGATGAATTTTGGCCTGCTCAAGGTGGGAAAGCTCCTGATATTTCTCAAGTAAAGGAAGCAATTGATGCCATTCTCTCCTCTCAGAGAGACAGAAATTCGAGCTCAAAGTGAATTGGTTAAATTGAGAAGAAGAAGAAGAAGAAGAAGAAGAGTCAATAGAATGAATAAATAAATGTCTGAGGCAAACTTCCAAAGCAATTAATGGAAAAGATTTGTTTTGAAACCTAAGTAGCATGCTCTAGTAAAAGCATTAGAGATATTATTTATAAATAGCAGACATATCCTTTTCTTTTATGTCTGAAGCTCTTATGATCTAATTGTGAATTTCCCTATGTAATGAAAGAACTGAGACTGCAAACTAGCCCCAGTTTCATTTACTCGGAATCCCATTTTCCAACGTTTATGTTATCAATTTCTGAATTGAATTTGCACCTGCATGACTCTAGTTAAGTCCAACTCCTTTAGATTTGGTACTATTTGGCAGTTAAGGTATGAAACTATGGATTTTATATGATAAAAGATAATTAGACAGAGAACAAATTGCAATTAAGATGTCCAAATGGCAGTGCATGAGAGAAATATATTTCATAACTCTGGAATTCCATTCCTAAAATGTTATCATAATTTGCCATCGAAATGAAATGACTTGGAAGTTTAAGAGTTAAGATATGCAGTGTTGAAGTAATTGCAGATTATGCAGAATTCTAACTCCCGGGGTGAGTTTCAGAAGCAGGAAATCTGCATGCCGAGTCTTAAATATCAGATAACACATATCCATGCATTAATAAAATGTTTCAATAAAAAGTCCAAACCACATCATTTATACTTAAAAAAATTAGTTAATAATATAATTGAAACCTTATTAGAACCTTATAAAAATTATGAGTTTTTATTTTTCAAGCAATATGGAATCTTCTATACATCATCTACCCTTATTTTTATCATATGAGATATCACAATTTACTCTCCTTAAGTATCTGACATCCTCATCTCGCCAATCCCTCATAATAGCAAGGCTCAAGTCCCCTATACATCACCTACCATTATTTTTATCATATAGGATATCACAATTTACTCCCCTTAAATATATGACATTCTTATCTGGCCTATTCCTCGTAATGGCACGGCTCAAGTTCCCAATACATTACCTACAATTATTCTTATCATATGGGATATCACAATTTTCTCTCATTAAATATCTGACGTCCTCGTCTGGCTTCTCTCTTATAGATGGCATGATTCAAATCCTACATTTTAAAATAAGATAAGCTCTAATATCATTTGTAACGTATAATAGAGGCCCAAATCACATGACATATACTCCAAATGGATTAATTAATAATAAATTAGAGCCTTGTTAGAATCTTGTAAAGATCAATAATTTCTCATTTCCAAACAATGGGATCCTTTATACCACCTACTATTATTCTTATTATTTAAGATATCACAATTAATATTGTAGGGACATATCATGCAAGTTGAACCAGCTGCATCACATATAGTTCATTAATATTACAATGTGTCAATGGGTAATTGTCAATAAAAGTATTTGCAAGAATATTAGTTGCAAGAAATAATCTTTTATTTTTGATTATGGTTGCTAGTGAAGATTTTTCTAGGCGGTAGCAATGTTTTGAATAGGCGGTAGTGCCTTGTAACAAATAGACAATGTCCACAACAAAAAGGATCATTTTTGGCTAGTCTCCACAACATGGATTTGCTGCAAATTTGTATAGTTGATGGCATTTCTTGCCAAAATAACCTATTAGTCACAAGAAATATTGGTTATAATTTTAGCAATAAAGAGAGACTAGATTGAGGAATTACACCATTTGTTGCAACAACTAGCCTTTACAATTGCATATATTGTTCAATTCTACATGAATGGGCAGCGCAGTTGTATTTGTGACAATAATTTGTTACATTAGCCAAGATAAAGCTTGCCGGAAATAGTCAACAATTTTCACCAACTTGTAATTTGTCAAAATATATAGTATAATTGGCATTTTTGCAAAAGGATTTTTCCAATAATATATCTATTACCACAAATTTTTAAGTCTATTGCAGCAAAACGTGTTGTGGCAATTATTGAAATATGTTGTAGCGATTACAATGTGTCAATGCCCAGCTTACAAAGAAAACAGAAAATACCATTATTTCCGATTGATTAAATTAGTTGGCCTCGAAACCCTTGAATTTATCCTAAACCACGCACGCACTCATGTACATCCTGTGCATGCAGATGTGAAACGTCCGTACAATTATTTATTTTCACTGTCGATTGTAAGATCAATATTAACTATTAAGGTGACAAAGTTTTAAGATCTGAAAATCATTGGTATTTATTTATCTCTCACTGTCTCTTTCTTTTTTCCCCCAAGGAAGAGGGACCATTGAGCAAGCTCGAATTGATAGGGTTCACATGGACAATCACATGCAAAATCCCATCAAATGCGCTTTTACCCTTTCTGGGTTTTGGGTTCGGAACCACATTATGCCATACAGTATAAAGTACATTAATCTTCAAATAAAATAAAATTAAATGAATCCACCGATCGAATGTTATCTAATAAACTTCAACATTCAATTAATCTGTCCAGATCATCACCAGTACAAGTCTCTTGATAAGTTGCCCTTAGAGGTCATGTCAGTCATGCATCCAGTGCATTGCCCTATTTTATATATATATATTTTTAAAAGTTTTAGAAAATTAGGTTGCTTTTGGATGTTTGGCTAAATTAAGTTGAGATAAATTTTTTATAAATAATAATAAATAAAAATGATGAAATAAATTTTGTAGAGTTTACTTAAAATGAATTTAAATATAGAAAAATATTATTTTGCATACCACTTTTGACACCTCATACATTTTATTTTATTTTTTATTTTTTAATTTTATTTAATAATTAAAGAAATGATTATTATTATATTAATATTTCTTTATATTTTTTAAAAATGTTTTAAAATAATAAAAAATGAAAATGAAAATGAAAAAAATTGGAAAAAAAATAAAAGCAACAATTTATCCTAGCTGCCAACGCTTGGCATGGTAGCACTATCCTTAAATATATTTAGATGTTAAGATGAGTTTAAATGTATATATGAGAAGTTGAAAAAAATTGTGAGTCTCATGCGTAAAAAAATGTTGAATTGAAAAGATTATGAGTCCCACATGTAAAGAGATTTTGAATTGAAATGAATTTAATAATTTAAGAGTTAAGTATTTAGATGTTATACTCAACTTAAAATTAGATCGAACTGAATTGATCTCAGTTAAATATATCAACCAAAACGGGCCTTAATCATTCAACATAGAATAGTTTTTTGAGCATAATAGCAATGAATTTCTCCCTCATGATGAGTCACAGAGTAAGTAATCTTAATTAGGGTGTATATATGGTTCCAGCTAGCTTTGCCATAGTTAAGACTTGAGATTGTTCTGTACTTGCAGTGAAAAGTTCTATGTTTCTGCAGAAATAAAATAGCTCTACCTTGACCTGCATTATTTTAAGTGACCTTTAATTCAGTTGTCTTCTTCTTCTGCATGTATCTGTCTGGAATTCCATGCAGGCATTTACTATTAATTAGGAGATTACGATATGTCTCCATAACAGCCAGAGGTTCAAGTTCTCTTGTTTCCCCAAATTTGGCTTTCTCTTTTTGTTTATTGCCAAATGATTGAATCGTGTCTTTCTGGCCGTACCATAGCAAGATATAGGACCATCCTCGCCGTTGATACTTTTCACATACGAAATTCAACTCCAATTGTCGGATGCCTTTCTCTCTCTCTCTCTCTCTCTCTCTCTCTCTCTCTCTCTCTCTCTCTCTTTAAAAAAAATTTTAAAGTAAAAAATTTTAAAGTACTACAAATTATACTTATATTCATTATTATCTTGATCCAACTGTATATGATTCCAACTACGTGGTCTCCAACTCTTCATTTTGCATCTATCATGTTTTGGAGATCTTGAGACTCGCATTAGATCCATAATTTATACGAATTGCCTATCTTGAATTGTTATTTTCAAACTGAAATTTGTCAAAGTAGAGTAATGATAAACATACAACCATTTTTATAACTTTGTATACAATTATGTATTAAAATAATGATATTTACGTAAATTCATGTTACTTTAATAAATAATTTTAAAAAAATACCCCTCATTTAAAATATAATTATAGTAAAAATTATAAAAAGTGTAGGACATTTATCATTATTTGTCAAAGTAAAGTACAAGCATGCAAAGGTACCAATAAATACCATGTGCATGTGCTGATACGTCATGTCTGTTTTTTTTTTCTTTTCTTTTCTTTTTTCAGCATTGAATAAACTTGATCTGAAGTGAAGAATTTCCCATAGATTCTTTGGTTTTGCATATTTCTTTAGGGAAAAAAGTCATAAAACTTTTGATTTTTCAGAGATCCAAAAGCCATGGAAGGTAGGGGGTAACAGAGGTCCATTATTGGGGAAAATGGTGATGAGATTAGGAAAAGAGATGAGCAAGATGAGCAAGCTGTTAGCGAGAGCATTAAAATAATTGGCAGTCATGTGAGACGAGGGAATGGCAGCTTGGACTTTCATTATTTATACCCAATCATGTAGTTCTACTTGGTCTGCAACTTGAAGTATGCACTCAATTTTAGAACAAGTGATGCACGTGGGACAGAAATCTTAAAAAAACAGTACCATTCCATGTGGGTTGGCTGGCTAGGAGTTTGAAGTCTACACGCTTGACATCGGTGAATAATGAAGTCAGTTTTACTATTTACCATCTCCACGTACTATATTTATTTTTATCTTTTTATTTTATTCTTCTTAACCTATTGAATTATTGAATTCTTATACTCATCATCCTGATAGTAGGGAGATGGTCATGACCTCATTATGGTTGGGTGAAGCTTAATATTGACGATAACAGCTTAGGAAATCATGGGCTAGCTAGTGCTGGGGGCGTTATTCATGACTATTGTGGCAAGCTTTGTATGGCATATTCAATGTCTTTGGGCCAGGGTTCTAATAACTTTGTAGAGTTGCAAAATGTGTTGGAAGAGATTCGTAGGCGTTATCATATTGGGTTTTTTCGTGTTGAGATTGAGACAGATTCTCAATTAGTTGTCGATTAGATTACTAGCGAGAATTGTAATATCTGGTATCTAGAGGATTTTTTAAAGGAATTACATGAGTACCTTTTGTGCATGAATTATTCCGTTCGTCATATTTTTCATGATGATAATGGTGTGGCTGATTTATTACTAAGCGGAGTGCCAAGGATTTAAATAGGGATTGGACTGATGATAGTGATATTATGCCCAGTCAGTTAAGATATTTTTTTCATAAGAATAGGATTAGACTTCCTTATCTTCACATCTCCTAGGTTTGCCTTGGTAAGTTTGGTTTCTTTGATTTTATTGTTTGGATATTATTAGATGCATGTGTGCTCTTTCTTATAGGTTTTGGCTTGTTTTTTAGGGTTGGTTCCTTTTGCTTTTTTTGGTATTGTAATTTGAACAATAGAGACCATTGTAATTTTGGTTGGTTGTTTAGGTTTTTTTGATACCTAAGTGATATGAGCTTTATTTTTAATGCATAGTTGTATCACTCAGGTATTTAGCTGTAACTAAGATTTTCCTCCATCACAAGTGAGGGCTATCAATAAAATTGAAGCATTGTCTTCTTTTTAAATATATATATTCTTAATTTAATGGTCCAAGACTATCTTTTTTTTTTTGGAAACCCTTCAGAACAATCGGGCTTTTTTGGAAACCCGTAGCAACCCTATTTTTGTCTTCATCAATTACCAACCTATCATCTAACACTGACATTGACTTCCCCCCACCACCTTGCACCAGCGTCCCCTCTTCCGCCATCTCTCAAGACCCCTCACCCATAGATCACTCATGGCAAAACTAGCGTATAAAAAAAACATTATCATATATTCAATAGTGTAGAACAAACAAAATCTTCTCAAACAATTTACACCTCTACTATGAGATTAGAGGTGCATTCATTTCCTGTAAGTAACCGGATTATGATTTGGAGGATAAAAAGGATGTAATTGCTCGTAACTCTGAAGCAAAATTGGGAAACAAAAAACCCGAATCAAAAAAATTGGAAAAATTAGGGAAAAAAGAGAGGAAAAGAGAGAAGGGGTTCGGTCCGACGCTAATGCAAGGTGGAGGGAGGGTTTGACGCTGGTGTGAGGTGCATGGCGCCCGGGGGAGGGGGGGTGTTTCGCCAGGGTTGAGTCTGGCGCCGGTGCTAGTTGGTGGAGGGGTATGGCTCAACGTCGCCGATGCGAGGTGGTTAGGCCTCGAAGGAGAAGAAATGCACCTGGGGATGGAGGAGAAGGTTTTCTGTAGGGAGAATAATTTTGTTAAGTTAAGATGCAGTCCCATATAAATTAAGTTGGAAAGCCTAGGTGGCAATCAACTATTGAAAGACTATTATTTGTGAGTTATTAGCCTAACCGATTCTAAGGTATTATTATTTTATTATTATTATTATTGGTGAAAACTAGGAGTTTCTTGCATAGCTAGCTAGTCATCCAAAAACGAAAGGAGAAATAATATTGTAGGGCTATGAGGGATGCACATTGCGTGCACTTCCTTTTTTATTTTTCAAATGTTTCTTCCACTTCCCTCCTGTTTTGATTAATTCAGGAAACAAAGAGCCTCTTTAAAAATTAAAAAGGTTTCTTCTTGAAACTCTAACGCAACGCATATGTGCACGTGTGGAGGTGTAACCGGGAATGTTAAGACCGTACGTTATGATTCTCAAGTTTATCAGAATTCTTCTCCTCAATCATTAATGTTCACATATATTGATTTATCATTGTCATTTATCATCATTAATACTTCAATTACAAAAAAATTGTATAAAAATAAATAAATTAGTTAATTTGATTTTATATGATATATTAGATTATAAAATTATAAAATTATAAAATATATGTTACATTTTATACAAGATTACATCAATTCATGAATTTATTTTTATAAGAACTATTAATTATAACAATTTTCAATCAAATATGATTTATATGAATGAAGGAAACCAACGTATACTTGCCAGTAGAGTAGCGTCATGACATTTTCTTTTAAGTCTTAGGTCATGTTTTGGTAGTTAAGTGATCTTAAATAATCTATAAATGGTAATGAAATGTAATAAAAAAATTAATGATAAACTATTAAATTATAATAGATAATAATAGAAAGTAATATTAAATATGAAATAATAATAAAGTGATCTCTCATATCACTCCACTATCTTACACAGAATTGAAACAAAAATTATAGAAAAATTAGTCCCACATAACATCATACATTCTTAATATATCCTTAAAAACTATTATCGTGGAGAAGATTTGAGAGTGGTTAATTTAAGCCAGGGGCTAGTAGTGCCTTTCTTCTAGTCTATAGAGAGACTCTCTTCCTTCTCTTTTAAGTTTCTCCATTTCAACGAGGGTTGCCATTGAAAAGGCACTTACCCTCCTCTCATTCTCCTTTTTATTTATATAATGTATATACACTTTTAAATTAGTGTGTTTCTCCTCCTCCTCCCTCCATCGATTCAGATTTGGTCAAATTTGTTGCTCTCTGACCGCCTCCTACCTACACGCCCCACCAGCCCATTCTACAACTATTGATCTACTGAAACGGAGTGGTGTCGTGCCCAAACGACTAGAGCGTGGCCCTCACATGCGGCTTATTGTTGTGCATGTTCTTCACGCGTCGTCATGCACAAACACAGTAGATAGCTACATACTTCGTACCAACATCTTTTTCTCGTCGAGATCTTTCAAATTAATGCCACCCTTCGTCCATCCCACCTGCGTGTGGCTGCCACGCGCCTTCACATGTGTGTGAGAACAGCTAAATTTCGCAACAGCGCAATTTATCCGATATTATATTTTTCATTATGTTATTGTTTTTTCTAATCGATGGTTTCGATGAAGAGATAACGAATCTCTCAAAAAATTATCTCAAGACAATAACACAACAGTGCACCCGCTCTTCGTTTCTAGCGAAACTTCCATCGCCTCCAACGGTAGAATTATCGTTCATAAATTTTTACGAACATCTTATCTCCATTTTTTAAGATAGTGTCCTCTTTATAAGATATGGATGAAAAATCAAAAAATTAAATTGTTATCATCTGTTTTTTTTTTCTTCTTTTTTTCACCTACTTGTATTGTTATTATTAATATGGGACTATTGTTGGGAAACGACACTTCTCCTCGTATATCATCTCTTTTAATTTTAATAAAATCTATAAAATAAATAAAAAGAGTGGTTAATTTAAGACGATTGCACATTTTCCAAGCGGATGATGATGAACAAGGAATCAATTAAATGCCATGAGCTGTTTTTTCGATCCCACACGTAATTAAGTTGATGAACCCATTACAGATCCCGCAATACAAGGGAGCATTTACGCAGAAAAGAAAATTAAAGGGTATAATGTCACGTGCGCTATACAGCTACTTATTGGCCTTTTTGGGCACACTTGCGCATATTGCTGATGTGACGGTTTATTTTATACAGTTTTGTTATACATAGTTATTTTATATATTTTTTACATATTTATTAATATAATTGATCAAAAGAACTATTTTATATTAAAAAAATAATACAATCAATTATAATAATAAAATACATAAAAAAAAATTAATTATATATAATTTTTTTTTGTATATATATAATAGATTTTCTTCACTTTGTTAGGTTCATGTAAGTAGACCTGAAACACTAAAATTCAGAAATAATTAAAGGGCTAATACAATTTTTATTTGGGATTTATTCACGTAAATTAATAATTTAAAAAAAAATTATAATATAATATATTTTTAAAAATAATATTTTTACTTTTATTCTCGTATTTTAATGTGTTTGTACATGTAATCTCCTACTTAAAACTACAAATAAAATTTCTCATAGTGAAATAGTGTAGAGATTTGACTTCATGTGACATTGTTAAGCTCCCATGAATTAATGGGCCTAAGCGAGCCTAAAACCCATTTATTGGTCCCCAAGGATCTGCATTTTTTGGGCAAAGATGATGGGCCAGACAAACTTTTCCTTTCGCCTTAATATTGACCAATAAGGTCCAATATACTTTTTTTGGGGTAAAAAATGGGGTCCATTTCATTTATTAATATTGATTTTATGCCTAAATTAAATAATTAATTTTTTTTCCATCAAATACTTAGTTATATAACATAATATTAAAGTAACGGTTTTAAATTTAAACAAAATGCTGGTAGAAAATAATAGAAAGAAGTTCATCTCAAATTTCAATCCGCCTTTCCCAAGTCTCATCAACCCATCCATGAAAAGGAGAAAAAAAAAAAAGATAACACGTGGCCTTGGGAGAACTTCCTAGAGAAACAATCTCGAAGAGTGGAAGCCTTGCTTGGAAATCACTTGAAGGGTCAGGAAAGGAGCCAATAGAAAAAAGACCTCTGTCACACGTGGCAAAAATCTAATTGAGAAGGACCCGCCAACTGAGAATTCTGAGTTCCCACCAATCACGTGGCTTTTAAATATTTTGTAACACATTGTGATTGTACAGCTGATAATCTTTGATCTATGATTAGATATGTAACAACCCTATCTTGGTTAACGTGGCAGTCCTACTCCAGCCACGTAGATATTTAATTCTTGTACAACTTTAATTTGTTATATTTAATTGGTAGAGACCATAATGAACATTGCATATCTAACGCGTGTATATGAATATAAATACTAAAATAATAATAATTTGACAGATGAAAGTGAAACAAAAAGCTGCCCAACTCCTCTGACGCAAGCAAATAAAATTATTTTTTTTAATAAAACAACAATTTTTTTTATTATTTTTTTTATTAATTTTTTTTTGGAAGAGAAAGACATGCAGAAGGTACGATAATGTATTCGACCTACCTTATAATTTATGATAGTTTTTTACATATAACGATCGTCGAACCAAAGTCACGGGCAAAACTGCACCAACATAAGGTTAGGTTTGGATAAAAATAAAAATAAAAAGGAATTTTATCTTATCTAATTATTATAATTTTTTTAATTTTTATATAAAATATAATTAATTAATTAATTTTTTCAAAATTTATAATAATAATAATATTAAAATTAATATTTTATATAACTTTTATCTTGTCTTATTCTAACTCACCATCCATTAAAAGGGCGAGTGAAATATTTTTCTAAAATATTTTTAAAATTAAGAGTATTAACAATAGATTTGTTATAATTTCTCTTCAAATTATACATTTTTTCAAAAAAATTTATTAAATTTGATCAATAATGAGGAGAAATAAATAAATAAATAAATATTTTTTCACTTATAAATAATAATCTTCTAAAACTCTCTAAATTTTGTTGATTTGTTAAAATAAAGTTTGGCTTTGTTTGTTCTGTAGTTAGAGTATATCACAAAAGAATTTGATTTCGCATATTTTTGGAAGGACATATAGTTAGTTGTAGGTCAATTCAAAATAAAAGTAGGTGTCGGAAAATTTGAAATTGAAACCGGCCTTTCTCTAGAGAACAAGAACAGTAACTACTCTAACAATTAATAGAGCAAACAAACTTGACTAATTAGGATTGAGTTCATTTTATAATACTTTAATATTTTGTTTCAACAAGCAAGCATATCTCTGTATTTGTTTTGGATAAGTTGTTGGTATTTGTGAAATTCTTATTTGTTTAAAAAAATTTAAATTAATGAAAAAAATATAGATTTTATTTATATATTTTATATCTTAATATTCTTTTTTACTTGGATATCAAATTCTTTTTCAATAAATGGCCTAATTAATGTATATAATTTATAATTAAATAGTGTGGGAGTGAAGAGTCAATATTCAAATTCAAAATCAAAATTTTGATATTATTTAAATTCATTATTTATTTTAATTAAAAACTTAAAATTTTAAAATAAGTAATAATTTTATAATATTCTTTAATCAAATCCTAACACAAATAACATAGCAATGCAAAGATGGATATGGATAAACGATAAAAACGAATATTAAAAAAATATAGGTTGACAAAATATGTGACTGCGTAACACATTGTCGGTGGTAAAAAGGTGAATCAAATACTTGCATTGGGTATGGAACATACCTATTGTATGCTCTAAAAGAAAAGGTAAAAATACTGACGGTAGCCTTTTCCCTTTCTTTTCCTTTTTTCTTTTCATTTTTTTTTTTTATAATTATATATATATTATATATATAATATTATATATATATGGATAATGGATATGGATTTATTCAAAGTAAAGTAAAAGTAAAGTAAAAAAAAATAGTATAGTCCCTCCCTGTAATCAGAAGCTGCTTTTTTTGGTAATTGTGTGGATATTTTATAGACTTTTTACCGAACGACCAGAACCAACAACTGCCAAACAAGTTTAAATAATTAAAAAGAAAAAGAAAAAGAAAAGCCGTTGAAAGGGGAAGACAAATACAAAGGAAACAAACACCACCGGAAACCAACCCTCTACCCCCCATCCCAACCCTCACCTCCTTCCTTTGTCTCATAACTGCTGCTCGACACCTCTCTCTCTCTCTCTGTGCGCCTTGGAATCCACTTTGCTTTTTTACTCTGTCGTGTACCGGCTTTTCTTTTCTACCATGGAGTGCGCTGGAGATAGCCACTGTACAGACACGAATCCCGACGGCGGCAACACTCCCCAGCAAGGTTCTTTCTCGTCCCCGTCCCCTGCAGTCGACCGCGCACTCCAGCTCATCCAATCGGACGACGCCGATGGCAAGCTCCAGGCAGCCCGCGAGATCCGGCGGCTCACCAAGACCTCCCACCGCTGCCGCCGTCAGCTCTCCCAGGCTGTAAAGCCGCTCGTGTCCATGCTACGAGCAGACTACCCCGGCTTCCACGAGCCCGCTCTCCTCGCCCTTCTCAACCTTGCCGTCAAAGATGAGAAGTAAGTCACGCCTCCCTCTTCTTCCAAATTCTTTTATTTCTGTTAGTTATTTAAAATAAAACTCCTTATGCAATTAAACGAATTTTCAAGGGCCTCACTAAAGTTCGTCCAGAATTGTTGTAGTGGGTTTCGTTTTTCGGATATTATAAAAGTTACGCTTTTTTAACAATCATGTAGTTTAATGCCCTCCGATTCATCAATTTCTGTGCCATGAATATTGAATAGTGCTATCAAATTCCGCCCTTTATTGTATATTTTTCTTATTGATATTTCCTCTTCTTTTTTTTAATCCTTTTTGGGGAGGTGAGTATTTTTTATCTAATTGGTTGTTGAGAAAATTATTAAACCTTTCCTGCGATGGAAGCCAAGATGTGATTTTCTTTTACTCAATTTTCTAGCACACCAAACACGCAAATAGTTTCATATGGTTTTATACTTGACTACCTTGTCGTAGACGTGAATGAGTTTTGGAAAATATTTGTTCCTTCAATGGGTTGGATTCCGATACGTATGATCGATGAGAGATCTAGGACGTAAAATGTGATGGGCTCATGGTATGGCTTGGCTTTCTCAGAGGAAAAACGAACAAATAACTCATGCTTGTCATTCAAGAATTTTGCTTTTTCTTTTTTGTGTTTTATTTTTTATTTGTTGTAAAACAAGTACTTTATAAAAACCGAAGGAATTGGAGAGGCAACTGATTGAAATGAATGAAATTTAAGTCTGGTGATAGGACTGAGTTTGGGTAGTATTGACCTTAGGAATTAATATGATTTTATCTACTTTTTGGTGGTTCTTAAAGTTTCAATGCAATTTCCATGGCGTCCTTTGCCCTTTAGAAGGAATTGGATGCTTTTATGGTTGAAAACCAATTCGAATTTTAGATGGTGGGTGCGTGAGTGGTTCACATGTTTCTCTTGCTTTCTTTATGCTTTTCTTGTCTTTGCCTTTTTCTTTTTTATGAAGTTTTCTTATTAATATATTATAATATGGGTTTCTGCTGGTGAGGAAGAAAACTTATACCTTATGTGAGAGTGAAGGAGCCTTCCGTTTCTTTTTCACCCTATTGTGTGTCTGTTACGTTTTGCTATCAAGGTGGTGCTATTACTTTTTAAATTCTTTATTTTATTTTGTTAGCTTCACTTATATATTGTATATATATTATGTCTATATTATATTATATATTGCTTTCTTTTAGTTAGTTGACAATTTGGGGGTATAATAAAATACTTTGTAACCTTTGTTTGGCCTGGAGAAGCTATATCCTAATCCAACTTTTTGTTTTGTTGTTAAACATTATATTTCTGTCAAAGGAATTATACTTGGTGGGGTAATTCACTTATAAAGTTTTCTTTAGTGCAGGTTCCGCTGAACTCTAGTTCCTTTTTTAATTGTTTTACCCTTATGTTTCAATCTGCTCTTGTGCTGCATTAAGGATGTACACCCAACTGTTATAAATCTCATGTTGGACAGAGGGAATTCCTTAGTGCACAACCACACAACTGCGTTAGTTTTGTAAAGGGGGGCGGCTTGATTAGTGGGCCTGGATGACAGGAACATATACCTTCCACTTTGCTAGCAGATATTGTAGACAAAACTACTTGTCTAATGAAAGCAAAAACTTGCCCTTGTTTTATCTTGCAGGAATAAGATCAGCATAGTGGAAGCTGGTGCTTTAGAACCCATAATTAGTTTCCTCAAGTCACAGGATGTAAATCTACAGGAGTATGCAACTGCATCTTTGCTCACTTTGTCTGCTTCCGGGGTCAATAAGCCGATTATAAGTTCCTCTGGTGCCATTCCTCCACTTGTGGAAATCCTTGGACATGGAAGGCTACAAGCCAAGGCTGATGCTGTAATGGCCCTTTCCAATCTCTCAACGCACCCTGATAATCCTCATATCATTCTTGAAACAAAACCCATCCCTTCGATAGTTAGTTTGCTTAAAACCTGTAAAAAATCTTCAAAAACTGCTGAAAAATGCATTGCTCTTATAGAATCTTTAGTGGGGTTCGATGAGGGCAGGACTGCCTTGACATCTGAAGAAGGTGGAGTGCTTGCAGTTGTTGAGGTGCTTGAAAATGGCTCTCGCCAAAGTCGGGAGCATGCAGTTGGAGCATTGCTGACAATGTGTCAGAGTGACCGATGCAAATATAGGGAACCAATTCTTAGAGAGGGCGTAATACCTGGACTTCTTGAGCTCACCGTTCAAGGAACACCCAAATCTCAGTCCAAAGCTCAAATGCTCTTGCAGTTACTGAGAGACTCTCCATATGCAAGATCTGAGCTTCAAGCTGACACGCTGGAAAATATAGTATGCAACATAATCTCTCAAATTGATGGAGACGATCAATCCGGTAAAGCAAAGAAGATGCTAGCTGAGATGGTGCAAGTTAGTATGGAGCAGAGTTTGAGGCACTTGCAGCGAAGGGCTCTAGTATGCACACCAACTGATCTGCCTATTGCTAGTTGTACTTCCAAAGTTCCTTCAAAATGATTGTTTGGTTTTTAAGGCTTTGTCTTTGTGCACAAGGGGTTTGTAAAATGTAACTTTCCATAAGAAGAAAAATAAAATAAGGTATAGTGAGTGATGCCAGTCCAGGTCGTATGTGGTGGTACCGGGTGACTGGTAACTGTCAATAAACTTAAAGCTGTATGAGGTCTAAAAGCATAATTTTGTAGTAGATTTGTAAAGGAACTTCTGTATTACTTGTTATACAGAGATAGTAAAGTATTTCTTTCACCTCTACTCGAGTTTCATACTTTTTCAGTTTCTTTTTCTTGCCTAGGAGCTCTCCTGATGGTAGTTCTTCCACTAGCAGTAAGCAGTTACTATTATGCTTTTCTGGAATCTTTCTTCGGAAAACTCCCAAGTTGACATTAGGTACTGAGGCATGGTATTGCGATGGTGAACATGTAGAATATTCCTCTGACTGATGTTCACTTCTGGTTCAAGATTGATGGGCGTGGAGTCAGCATCTCTGTTGTTTGGAGAATTGACCCTTGCTCTCGTGAGTGTAAAAGATTTCTCATTTGGGTCATTTCTGGTTTGCTGGCTTGAATTATCAGCCTGTTCTCTGTTTCAGAATATTCTGGTACCTGTATTTCATGATTCCTAAATTGAAAAAGGAAAAGAGAATTAGGCAGGATGACCAAACTAGAGGAGTTGTTAGTGGAAGCAAATTCTTAAAGGTTGCATTTAGTACTCATGTCAGTGGAGTTTTAACGGTTTTTTCCTTAGCTTTTCTTTCTTGAGATTTTGCAACGAGACATGATTAATGAAGAATGTGGTGTTAAGTTGCGTTGTCATGCATGGGGATGGCTGGCAAGCTTATATCTCGATCCGGAGTTGCATATTGGAAGTCTGTTCTGCAATATTGATTCAATTCATACTGTTGCATGTTGGAAAGCTGTGATCGAAGCTCATGGCTTTTTTAAGTTTTTTAATTGTCCTAATTTTTTTAAGGGAAATTGTCATCATTTATTCATCAAATAAATTTACATCTATGATAAGATACATTATACAATGTCTACATGTCAAATATGACATCATAAATTAAAATAATGCATTTAGAGCTCCACTATTTCACTATTTTCTTTTGTGATTGTTCCAATCTTCACTATTGATAATATTCTTTAGAGACAATACTCTTTGTCTAAATAGAAAATCAATATCACCATTTATAGAAAGAGATGACTCAATCTCTACGGACAAAAATTCAAGAGTCAATTTTTTTTTTAATTAACAATAAATAAAAAAAAATCGAAAAGGAAAACAATAAGATATATGTGAAAAATAATGAATTACACTTTGAAGTTTGAACCAATTTTGGTAGATTTTAAAATCTTTGACAACTAGTGAAAATAACATATTTGTTTCTTTTTAGCCACAATGATCATATCTGGAAGGTATGGTGGTAGCAAATTTGGTAATCTAATGCATGTGTCAAGAAAAAAGTTATTGGGAGGGATGGCGCAAGGACCATGTGCGATGATTTTACAAAATCACCACTTTCCTATGAACAATTTTTAACCTGTGAATCTTTTTGTGTCGCCCATGTCTCTCGATAGTTATTAAAAAGTTATAGATTAATCTTTTTCGATTTTGAAGAAGGTAAAATAAAACTAAATTAAAAAAAAATTTGATAGATAATATGGGTGAATGGATGGAGGGAATGGAAGGAAGGCCGGAACTTAGAAGGTTTTTTTTATTAATTGATCTAGTTGAAAAATGATAAATTGGTATCTTTTTACATATTTTTAGTAGGAGATTAATCTTTAGAGCTTGTATTAATTAATGCAAAGTTGACAATATCACTTTTAGGCCCGGTTTGGCTTGCAAATTCATCTTATTTCAAATTTATCATTATACATTTTTAAATTCTTATACAAAATACAAATCTCATTACAGTTTTTTCAAATCCCAATACAATTTTTTTAAATCTCAATTCAACTTTTTCAAATTTTAAAATAATAATAATAATAATATTTAATTTAACTTTCAAAATTCATCTCAACTCATTTCATATTAACTCTGAATCCAAACGAGACCTTAATCATGATAAATGTTGAGTTGAGGAAGTCTGGTCCATTATTATTATTTTTATTTAAAAAAAAGGTAAAAATCTAAACAAATTTGATACTATTATAAAATTCAAGAAAGAGGGCATGTATAAAAAGTCATAAATGGCTCTCCCCCCCCTTCTCTCTCTATCCTTTATTCACTCACATTGTCCCCCTCCTCTACATTATTGTAAATGACTACCTTCGCTCTTAAATCTTCTATATATATGAAGAGTTTTCAGATCATTTAGTAAGATATAAACAAAAGAGAAGAGAGAAATAAATATAAAAAATTTCAGTTATTGAGTAATAAGAGTTTTAAATCATTTCTCTTATAAATTCTCTTGTAATAATATTTTATTTTAGTTTTATAACACGTCATCAGCACGAAATTCTACCGATATTGAAATTAGTAGTCTTCTACTTCAAGTAAGTTTTTCAATACATTATTTGCAATCCTCGATATAAATATAAAATATGATATTGTTGAATATTACTTGATAAAATTCTACTTTTATTCTCATAATTATGTAAATATATTTCTTAGATCCATATATTTATTTTCGTGATTTATATATGTAGAAAATGTCATATCTTACAAAATTGAAATTTATTACAATTAACATTTCTGAAAAAAAAAAAAGATTTATTTTGGATCTTTGATGAGATCAATTTGGATATGATGAACTTTAAAGATACAATCAAAGAAGGAAATCACGTGTCCCTGCAGGATCGTACTGTGTATCTCACAGTGAAAAATCTTCTTACTGTGTGAAATAATTTAAATGAGACATATGAGTACCAGAATATGTAATCCTCCCAAAAGTCCATTATGACTTATTGCACCTGAAATTGCAAGATTTTAAGAGTGGTAGTGAATATAACTCTGCACTTTTTAAAATCAGCTCTATTATAATTATGCAGTGAGAATATCACCGATGATAATATTTTAAAATAAGACATATACTATTTTTCATACCTCAAATGTACTTATGCAGCAGCAGTATCGAGAGTGAAAATTCAACAAATATTTCAAACTTATATTTTGTCTTTTAGTAATTGAGTTAAATAATAAGTTTTTTGTTAATAAATCAGCAGGTACGTCTTATTAGTTTCACATAATTTTCTGAAGTGAATGATATTGGATTTACACAATTTTCAAAAGTGAACGATGTATCCTTTCAAAGAAACCAAGGGCGTAGACATGGTAAAAAAATTATAGAAGGGTGAGTTCCATAAGTAACAATACTAAAAAATATAATAATAGAAATACACCACCATAAGTGATTTAATTCAGAAAAATGTAAAGACCTCAAAATAATTTTTTATAGAAATATGAAGATGTTTGTCATAGATGTGGTATAACTGAACATTGGTTACGTACATATTTCATGGTCAAACACTTGATTTACTTATACTAAACTTTTATATATATATATATTATAGTAAAACTTTTTAATATTTTATCATGTTTTGAAATAATGAAAAGTCGGTGCCTAAAGCACGACAATAAATTATTTAAAAAAATAAAAGCTCTATCTGGATTTGATGCTCTTATAAATTAATGTAAATCAGAAGTTTAGAGAATTATATATTTGCAAAGTGTTACAAATCAATTATCGAATGTATTTACTGACACTAAAAGTGTTGTTAAATTATATATCACTACTGTTAATGCTCAAGCAATAATTGAAGTCCCTGAATGATAAATTGTCAAAACAACAATAGATGAGTCTAAGACACGCCTGAAGCGTTGAAAAATTATTAGTGTAAAAGGAAAAGAAATCGGTGCTCCTGAAGATATCATACCCATAGAATAAATAATAAGATCTATCCAAACTTTCTATACAAAATAGAAACTCTTGAAGAGTATAATCTTTCTGAAGAGAAAATTCCTGAAGAGTACCTCCTGAAGAGGTTTTCAATGAAATGTATTCCCTTGAAGAGGAATAGGTACTTGAACATAATGAGATCTCAATACATTTCATGAGTACTGAATAAATTATGAATAGAAATAAAACTGTTGTCAACAACATATTTTCATATAAGATGGGTATTGACATTACCAGAAGTAATGAAAAAAGTGAGCCAAAAACTGTCGAAGAATGTCGACATAAAAATAATTGGCCAAAATGGAAAGCAACTATTGAAACTGAGTTAAACTCACTAGTGAAGCGAGATGTAATTGGACCTGTTGTCAAAATATCAAAGGGTGTAATGCCTGTTGGATATAAGTAAATATTTATACAAAAGCGTAATGAGAAAAATGAAATTGTACAGTACAAAACACGATTTGTCGCACAATGTTTCCTGCAGAAATCCAGAATTAATTATGAGGAAACATATTTCCGCGTTATGAATGCAATCACATTCAGATTTTTAATCAGCTTGGTTATTACAAAATGATTAGATATGCGGTTAATGAATGTGGTCACTACATATTTATAAAGATCATTAGATCATGACATATATAAGGATATACAATGCTTGAAGCATTTAATCAAACTATATTTAGGAGTATGTACTTTATCAAGTTTTAAAAATCTTTATGTGTTAAATTAATCCAGGCGCATGTAATATAATTGACTCAGCGAATATCTATTGAAATAAAAATTTGAGAATAATTCTATATGCCCATGTGTTTTATTAGAATCCGAATTTGTCATTATTGCAGTTTACGTTGATGATTTATCTTGTTAGAACTTTTGAAGAGATCATAAAAACTGTTATGTATTTAAATAATGGATTTGAAAAAGAAAGATCTTATTATTTAAATGCTAGATGACTTATAAAAACTTGAAACTTCTAACCTTATTTCTCATATACATTTACTTTTCATAAATCAACATGCCATCATTCTCTAAAGGATTAGGCAGTCGAAATGAAGAGGTAAGCAATAATTTTAAATTCTTATTCTCTTGTTTTAAGTCTACTATTTTTCTGTTAGACTCTTGAACGAGTCATTGAAGTATAGAAATTTTCTCGTTAAACTCCTCAATCTCACGATTTTTGGATTGTAACCGGTCGGAAAACCCGACAATAGAGAAGGAGTATCGTGTTCCGAGAGTTACCAACTCATAAACGACTTCACGATTTGACTTATTAGCCAAATCATGCGTTTGCTGCAACATAACACCCACGAAAGATGCAAGAACAACTTGTAACTGAGGTAAAAAAATATCTCATATATTGATCATGAGAAATATTAAAAGGAAACTGATGAGCCATTGAAAATTTATAGAATGAAAATGCAAATAAATTTCAGATATGAGAAAAATATTTGATGTGAATTAAATAAAACTGGAACCTGCTCTTATAGAGATGAAAATAAGAACAAGACAAATATCATTTCTTCAAATCTCACTTGGTCAAAATTACAAGATATGTTTGATGTATATTTTCAAAAGCCAGCAAGATTAATTGCAGTTATCCCTATTTTTCTCGTAAACGTTGAATCTCTGTTGTCAGCTATTGTTGTTGACTTTGTATTTGAACTCTATATCGTTTCAGCCATTCTATTCGTGATTTTAGGTCACAAAAATATCGGTCTACAAATTTCTTCAACTCATTATTTTCTTATCTTAACTTTTTATTATTTCTATCTTTAGTTGCATGTTTTTGATGCAATTCAAATATTTGATTATTAAGATGATAAATCTCACTTGCTCTCACCAGTAGCTTTCGAGACATGATTGTAATAGAGGTAGCATATTGAGCACTAATGGTTATTGATGCTACAACAATTTCAGGATCAGTTTTACTAGAAAGATGTATATTTGCTTCTATCAAGGTGTTGACAGTCTCAAGAGTAAATATGAGTAGTTGATGTGTAAAAAATTTTTGGTTCAAATATGGAATATTAACAAAAGAATTTCTCTCAGCCATAGTATCGTTCTGGATGAACAACAATTGGATCAATGAAAAATATAAGATCTTGTGTGAGTATTCGACAGGTGAAAATGATAATCTTTAAACAGCAACCCAAAACTTTCAAATCTCCGCAAAAATCTCATTTGTCAACAATATTCAGCAGATTTGAATTTTCATCCGCACCGAATCGATTGAACTAAGCCTCAAGCTTTTGTAGTTTTTGTCGAATATTGGTGCTTCTCAATGATATTTTTCACTATGCATGTTCTCCCCAATAATGCCAAGATGGGGAGATATTTTAGATGAAAATATTAACATGTTCTCTATAATGCATTATTGATTATTACTTGAAAAACTAACGCGTTTTCTCAGGAGGAGTTTAAGTATTACTGCATGTCCCAAATTTCTACTAAGTCTATCAAGTCAATACTATCTGCCATATTTTCAAATCACTCAGAGATCATTACAATTCATTAAACAAATTTAGAATGTATTTGACTGAGATCAGTGATTCTACATATTCAAGAAAAGTGCGGTCTTTCCATGATTAAGTAATAATTTGACAGATTTAATCACGAAGACATTATCAACTGCGACATTCAAAAAAATTGTGTAAAACATTGGAATGCGAAAACTTAAAAATCTATCGTCATGCACTTTTCAAGGAAAGTAAATATTTTGAAGACTTGTGCTGATTATACTCTTCTTTCTTCGTTGAAGTTTTGTCCTATTGGATTTTCTTTTTGCAAGGTTTTAATGAGACAATCTTAAAGCACTTGATGGTACATAAGAAAAGTATACTCTTTTTTCCTTCGCCATTAGTTTTTCTTCTTACTGAATTTTTCCTTAGTAATATTTTAATAAGACATATTTTTTTATGGGTGATCGTTCAAGGGGAGTATTATAAAAATCAAGAAAGGGAGCAATGAATGACCTCCCTTTGTATAAAAAGTCATAAATAGGAGGCGCTCGCCCCCCTGTCTCTCTCTCTCCTTTAATTCACTCATATTGTCCCATTCTTTTGCATTATTGTAAATGACTATCTTTGTTCTTAAATTCTCTATATATATGGGGAGTTTTCAGATCATTTGATAAGATATAAACGGAAGAGAAGAGATAAATAAATATAGAAAATTTTAGTTCTCGAGTAATAAGAATTTTAAATATTTTTATTTCTTATAAATTATTTTGTAATATTTTTTTTTTTAGTTTTATAACATATTCGGACTCTTAACTATATAAAAAATAAAAAAATTCCGAGAATTCTAGTCTATCCCGATTATGGACAGCTTAAATCCATTTTAATTGAGACTCTTACCAGACTCCTTGTAATTAACATGCCAAATGTTTGACTCTCTCTTATTACTAGCAAAATGACGTTTGAGTTTTAAAGGATAGCTAGGTAGGCAAGCCGCAATACGTGACCAAAAAGGATATTAATATTAATATTATTATTATTATTATTATTATTATTATTATGGTAAAAGATATTAATATTACCGCATGGAGAACACATAATACACATATAGAAAGGGACTAGCACAGAAAAAAGAGTAATTAAAGACAAAAATTACGGATAAAGTAAGTAAAATCAGATGGAATTGACATGCATGGTCTGTGCTTACAAAAGCTTAATCAGCAAAGTATTACCCTCCTCTTTTTCCTCTACTCTTATCTTCTTCAACTTTTCAGTCTCTAAACTACATTTTCAATATCCTCAAGTCAAAGCGACAATTGATTAATGTGAAACGTGTCCAATGGGTACTAGTGAGGGTTTTGCGACCCTTTTGTGCACAGAAAAACATGTCCACATTACTTCTATACCACGTAAGTCAACAATGGACTTTAATCATTGAGAAAAATGTTGCACATGCATGGAGTTTATTTAAGGGTTCGTTTATATTTTGAAATGAGATGAATTATAAATAATAATAAAATGAGTGGTTGAAATTAATTAAAATTTAAAATGAATGTTTAAAATTAATTAAAAGTACGAAATGAGATGAAATGAGTTGAATCCACTTTCCAAAACAAATCGAGCCTATATTTATCATACAAAACATGTATGCTTGATGCTTGGATGATGGATCAACCAAGAAAACAACCACGGAGTGAGGATTTAGGCTCTATTTAAATTGTGAGATCAAACGAGATTCTTTTAGATAAATATTAATAGTTGAATAAAATATTATTTTTAATATTATTATTTTAAAATTTGAAATTTGAAATTATTTATTATATTTTATATAAAAAATTATAATAATAAGATAAGATAAAATCATCTTTATATTCAAACAGAACCTTAAAGCCATCAAGTCCATTACAATTAAATAAGACAATAAGGCCTTATTTGATTATATAAATGAGATAAAATGAAAATTAAGAATTGAATAAATATTATTTTTTAATATTATCTTTATTTTAAAACTTTAAAAGAATTAAATTATTTATTATATTTTGTATCAAAATTTTAAAAAATATAATATATAAAATAAGATAAAATAAAGTAGTTTGTAAAAAACAAACTATTCCAGTTTCTTTTAGAGATGTATGACCAAAAATAAAATGTTTTGGGATGAACCCGAGTTTCTTTTAGATTAATCCTATTTATTTCAGTTATCAATTTATCTTAAATCCATTTATTATTTTTCCAGAAGTATCTTAAATCCATTAAACTCCCGAGCCAAGTGTCAAAGTCCAACTAAAAAGAAAAACGAAAAAAAAGAGAGTCAAGTATATCCAAATCTAATTCAAAACTACCATATCTAGTAAAACCCGGCCATTAATCTCGCCAACCTATACAGAGCAGGCTGTCACTGTAAACCCTTCAAAATTTTCACCACTCCCCTCGGCCCTCGGCCTCAGAATCTCAGATCCTAATTTGCTTTATTTCCAAAACAATGGCGACGAAATCACATGGGATAGAAGAAGAACGTACAGTACACGAGATCATAATGATCGAAGAAGGTGTTCATGTCGAGCCTTCCACCACAGCCAAAACCAATGCAGACATCTCCTTTTGCTCATCGGCTTCACTTTCAGTGGTAACACTCACGCAAAAGGTTTGTGTTTTTTTTTTTTTTTTTAAAGAAGACGACGGAATTCCAATTATATTATATATTGTTGATATATTTGATGTGAGACCAAATTAATAAATATCCACTGGAATTTCTTTGCATGCGATTTTGGAAATGAGTAATGTTGCCATGGTTACGTTATTTTTGCAGTTGTTAGCAGAAGTGATTGGTACGTATTTCGTGATATTTGCTGGGTGTGGCTCAGTTGCTGTGAATAAGATTTACGGGTCGGTCACGTTTCCGGGCATATGTGTGACATGGGGTTTGATTGTCACGGTCATGATTTACACTGTTGGTCATATTTCTGGAGCCCACTTCAATCCTGCTGTCACCATTACTTCCGCAATCTTTCGCCGGTTTCCTTACAAACAGGTCGGATTCATGAGCCACTCATTTCGTTTCTTTATCTCTTAGCAATGATCTTGACCATTACTTTCTCCCATAAATATGATAATAAGCCTTTGTTTGTTTTTACACATAAAACAAGATGAAATAAATTAAAAATTAAAAAAAATATTATTCATATTATTTTTATTTAAAAAATTAAAATTATTTATTTATTTATTTAATTTGAAATGAGATAAGAGTGCTTATAAAAAGTAAACGAGGCATACCAAGAATGGTCAATGATATTTACTGATTAATATGTATAATTTAGTGCATGTTTAAAATTGGAGAAAATATTGAGATAACTCATACTCATTGCACTCACACATACATGCTACTATTCATATATGCATAAGTACAATGAATGTGGCTTATCTCTAACATTGCTCTTAAAATTGTGGTGGAAAATATAGTTTATAACTTTAACGCTTCTATTGCTTATAACTTAAATAACAAATTCTAGGAAAATGCTACTTACCCCTATATTGGGTTTCGATTTTTTTTTAGTTTTTTTTTTTACATGATTTTTGTTTAAGTATTTTTAAATAATGTTGTAAATTTTTTTATATTTTTAAAAAATATTTTAATATGTTAAAAAAATCATGTTAAATAAATATAATTTAAAAACAATTAAACAAAAATCCTGTAAAAAAATTAAAAAAAATAATATTAAAATCGAGACCCAATTGGATCCTATTTGTCGGGGTCGCTAGCAATGCCCATAAATATTAAATTCTATATTTTAAAAATTGTTTAGTGTTTGGTAAACATGCATATAAAATACTTTTAAAGTTAGTTACAATATTTTTTTAAAATTTACAGCTATCTATAGAAACTTTTTGATAAAAATTTTAATTTGATACTTTTAAAAAAAATTAATTTTTAACTTTTTTTAACTAACTAAAATATTTTTTATAAAATTATTAAATATATCATTTATATTTTAAAAATATTTTTTAAACTTTGAAATGTACTTAGACGGTTTATATATATGTATATATTTTTCCAATATTGTTGGACAGGTTCCTTTGTACGTAGCAGCTCAACTAATGGGATCAATTCTTGCCAGTGGCACATTATCTCTAGTGCTTGATGTTACCCCACATGCTTACTTCGGAACCGTACCGGTTGGATCCAACACCCAATCCTTAGTTATGGAGATTGTCATCACCTTCCTTTTGATGTTTGTCATCTCCGGCACTGGCACAGATAATAGAGCGGTATGGAATCCAGTTCATAAACCTTAAAATCTGTCATTTATACAAGACTTTATTTTCCTACGTCAAGAACCTGTTTAATTAAGAGCATAAAAAAAAAAACAAACTCTATACTGTTTGTCACTACACATTACGCTTTGTACTAGTGTTGATATAATATCGTATATATGTTGTGTTCGACTGAATCAAGACAACAATTAATTAAAGCTTATTTAGATAGTGAAATAGGATAAAATAATTTTAGATCATGAGATATAAAAGATAAAAATTGAATAAGATTTTGTTAAAATATATTTTTTAATATTATTGCTTTGGATTGAAAAAATTGTACTGTTTATTATATTTTGTATAAAAATTTTGAAAAATTATAATGATAAAATAAGATAAGATAAATTTGTTTCTATATCTAAACTTAACCTTAATTTGTGGGATACAACTAACGATCAATATGAAAAGTTGATGACAACACAATAGTATTAGAGCACTCTCATTAGATTGGCTATTGCTAAAGTTTAGTTTTAGTCAATGTAATTTAAATTTTGACTTTTGGCTATTTTATTTACATAAATTTCTACATTGGAATAATTATTTTTTTGAAATATAATAATAAAATAATATAACTAATATTTAGTTTTGGTTATTCATATCAAATCTTCATATTAGATTATCTATTTATGAAGATACATAATAATAAGTAATTAATAATTAAAAAATATTTAATTATTTGTAATTATTAAATTAATTAAATTAATTATATTTGATTATTCTATTTATTATATATTAATTAATAATTATATTTTAATTATATTACGAGTTTAAAAAATTAAACTAGAAAAGAAAAGAGAAAAGAAAATAGAAAAGAGAGTGGAGAAAAATGAATAAAATAAGAATTTAACATTTCTACCGATTAACTATCTTTAGTAAATGCTTTAGTATGTTCATTTCTGCTAAATTATTTGGCTTATGAACAATTCAACGTGTGGACTTAAAATAAATTGTATTATCTAAATTCTAATTGAATTTGGCTTAATTGGATTTAGCCAATCAAAAAAGAATGTTCTGAAAAAAGATTTGATGGATCTTTTGGTTTCTATCAATTAAAATAGTGAAAAAAAATGATTTATGATCTTTATTAATTTATTTGGTATGTACGATAATGACTCTGATCTAGTTACCAATTTTTCTATTTTGACAGATTGGAGAACTATCGGGACTTGCCGTTGGAATGACTATACTATTAAATGTCTTCGTTGCAGGGTAATTTTCTGCTATGTATCTCGTTTTTCTTCTCTGCTAAACACGGTACTTCAAATATAACACTTAAATATTTACGTACCCAAATTGCAGGCCGATTTCAGGAGCTTCGATGAATCCGGCAAGGAGCATAGGGCCTGCAATTGTAAAGCATGTCTATAAAGGATTATGGGTGTATATGGTAGGGCCAATTATTGGAGCCATTGCCGGAGCTTTGGCCTATAATCTAATCAGATTCAAAGACAAGCCTCTCAAGGACTTAGCCCCAGATGGATTATTTCTAAGAGATTCTGCAGCCTAATTAATATATTGTACTTGCAGTTAATGCTACCCAATTTTGATCAGGAGCTTTCAATTTTCCCCAACAAGCATTGGGCTAACTGCTGTTTTCTTTTCAATTTCTTCATATTTTAAGTTTTGAGATTGCTTCTTGAGTAGTTTAAATTCCAATCTTATCAAAAGAAACATTAATCGGAGATTTTGCTTTGCTTGTGCAGTACTCGTCATTATCCTCTTACAAAATGAAGTACGTATGAAAGTGGATTGTCTTTGTTTTTGGGTTTCATTTTTAGGTTTTGTAAAAGGTATACGTAGATTCATTATAACAAAAACTATTAATTTGCAATAAGTTAATTCTAGTAAAATGAATATTTATAATTAAAATGAGTCATAAATATTTTTTTTGACATAACTAATTGATCACAAAACTTTTTGTTTTTAGTGTGATTACTTTGTCGAAAGGTATTCATGCTAAAGTTTTGAATACCGTACTAGTGAGTATACCAGTCAGGACACTAGAATGAAATGTTTTAGTTTCGATATTATTTCGTATACCGTTTTGAAATAGTTTATATATAAAAAAAATTATATATATAAATATATATATATAAATTATATTTCAAAATAATAGTCAATATGAATAAATTATATATATAAATATATATATATAAATAGTTTAGTTTGAATTGAGATAAAAAAAAACAGTAAAAAATTAAAATTAAAATTAAAATCTAATATGGTCGGAATAGAGATTATACTTGTAATGTCTAAGTAGCTAATATGATATATACCAGCTGTAATGATCGATACAGTATGATTAGGGGTTATGATATTTAAAATAATGATTCATGCATGAATTGAGGTATTAATTTGGCTGGCACTGAAATCCGAAGAAGAAGAAGAAGAAACAAAAAGGCTTGTATTAAGGGACGAGGGAGTCGAGGTCCTGAAGGCTGAGGACCTCCCCTTGCAGTTTCGTGCATTCATGTATTTGCTGTCGTTTCTCATTATATAGGTTGCCATAATTAGGCGAAGCGAAGGGTGTAAGCAACTGATCTGTAGTGGGGAAGAGATTTCGATGATTAGATAGATGCACACATGTTATAGTACTTTAAGCAAGCTTGTTTTGGATTTAAGGTCAAATTCAATGGTCAAAGTCGCGATCAGACCGTAGTACTACTGCGGGTGTAAGAATATCGAATCAGATCGGTGGATTAGTTTGAACCGTATGGATCAGATCAGATAAAATTCGGTTCGATTTGATTATTTTTTGCATGGATCAAATATTTTTGGTCCAATCTTTATCTATGACATTTTTTTTTGATAGGATCAGACCAGATCAAATGACTTTTTTTTTAGTATATATAAATAATCATATGTAAATTATAATATTAATATTAATATAGATTAAGAATGATATAATAATCATTCTTAATCTATATTATTATATTAATATAATAATATATTAATATATAATATATACTGTTACAATATTAACATATTATAATTTATAGTAGTTGAGTAATTATAGTATAAAAATTATAATTATAATTTTTATTTATATATTTTTATTTAGATTATTTTTTTTTTCTAATTGTTTTAAGAGTAATTTTTTTTAATATTATTTAGTTTATATCTGTAATAAATACGTAAATTAGACTGAAAATAATTAAATTTAGGCTAAAAATTATTTTTCATCATTATAAAATTTTAGATTAAATTTAATCTATTAAATCATATCAAATACTTCTAGACTAGACTGGACTGGACTGCTCTTAAACCGAATTGGACTGGATCGATATGAACTGAATAGGAATTCGATCCGGTCTAAGGTAGGAAAATTTTTGGATCGAATGGAACCGATCTACATTTTTTTCAGACCAGACTAGACCATTTACATCCTAACTACACATAAGTTTTCTCAATAATTATAATTTGAGCAATGTTACACAACTTCTACAATCTTCACATACTATTATTTTTTAATTTATTTTTTAAAACTAATTTAATTTTTTATTTACTATCCATATATTAAATATTTGATAAAATAAAAGTGTGATATGTGAATGTTGTAAAATAGTAAAAGATTGTGTAGATTTGTTCTTATAATTTATGGATCAATTGGCATTCTCTGTGTTTTTTTTTTCCTTATTTGGGACCAAGCATCCACCACCTATTGTTTTTTCCAGTTATATCTGATTTTATTTATAATATTTTTGGATAATGGAAATATTTATTTTATTTTATCATTATAATTTTTTTAAAATTTTATATAAATATAATAAACTATTAAATAAAATATAATAAATAATATAATATTTTAATAATAAAATTTCAATTTTCATTTTAATTTATGTCATCTCATTTATTATCTAGTCTGCACCTTAACTTCAAATTTGGGACAACTTCAAAATCGATGGCAAATAGTGTAAAATAATGATATGAAATCTATTATTTTCCTTAAAAAGTTCATCATCGTGAGCAAATTATTGTGACTTTATTAGAGTGGGTACCTTGTCGGGCAAGTTTATCGAGTGCATGAAAAATTATAAGGCCAATTTAAATAATAAAAGTGTTTAATTTTATTTTATCATATTATAATAAATTTTTATATAAAACATAATAAATAAAATTTTTAAATTTTTTTTAAATAATAATAATAATATTAAAAAATAATATTTTATTTAATTTGCATTCCAATTCATCTAATTATTCACCTCAATGTCCAACCGCAGCTTTCGATGGTACTTGGGCCTCCTTCTACTTTCTCCCAAAGCGAAAAGCATCATCGGCTCACTCAAAACCAGCCTCGTAGTCAGACCTAACCCGCACGAAAGCCCCCAACGGACAGACAACACACGCGCGCGCATATTAAAGCCTCTCTATTTTTCTCTCCCTTCCTCTAACTTCCCCCACGCAACAAAAGGCAACTCAGTTCGACTCCTCCCCACCCCTAAAACCCTAAACTCTCTCTCTCGCTTTTCAGAAAAAGGAGAATAGGTGAGCATAATCTTGGCTGTGTGAATGGGGGATACGTTGGAGAGGCTGGGATCGGAGGGGATGGGGCTCGTGGATGGGGCCTGCACTGTGAAGGATGAACTATGCATGGAGATCGACCCTCCTTTTCGTGAAAACGTGGCCACCGCCGAGGACTGGAGGAAGGCACTTAACAAGGTGGTCCCTGCCGTGGTCGTTCTCCGCACCACTGCCTGCCGCGCCTTTGACACTGAGTCCGCCGGTGCCAGCTACGCCACCGGCTTCGTCGTTGACAAGCGCCGTGGGATCATCCTTACCAACCGGCATGTTGTCAAGCCCGGTACTCATATATTCCATTTCTTTGCTTAGAAGATTAAAAAAACGATTTTTGAATATGGCAGCTCTTCGTTTCTTCGCTGGGAAAATGTGGAAAAAGTAAGAAACTGAAGCACTTTAGGCAAGATACCCGTTGCAATTTATATGCGCGGAGACCAAGCAGAATTTTGTGTTTTGTTTACTCAATTGTTCCCATGGCTGGTTTGATTTTTTTTTTATGTTTTTCGTTCCTCTATTCTGTTTTGTAGGACCTGTAGTTGCAGAGGCCATGTTTGTGAACCGTGAAGAAATCCCGGTGCATCCTATCTACAGAGATCCCGTAAGAAGACTCGTTCTTGGATTGCTTCTAATGTCAATTGCACAAATTTTGGTCTGATAGCAGCTTAATTCGAATTTATGGTTGAATATATTGCCTTTGCGATACCTTATCCAGTTGGGATATATCTAAATGATTGCAACAGTTTACTGGTGGCTGGTTATTTTGGTGAGTTCGTAGGTCATGCTTAAATTTCCGGAGATGACCCATGAGGTCTACTGTCTTGAAGCCACGAAAGAGATATGGTCTATTTTACAGAAAATGAAGCAATAAGCGCAAGAATATGTCTACCAATGCGCTCATTAGTCTTGTAGCCAATTAGAAGGAGATGACTTTTTTTTTTTAAAAAAAAAATTTCTTTGAAGAAAATTGTTAGAATATTAATAAAAAACCACTTGGGACTAATTACTTTTCTCATTAAAATGAAGAGATCAAGGTTGGAAGATGAAGCACCATAGTAGGGAGAAAAGGAACTCTCCTCTCGATGGAAATTATGGAAAGTTGTATGGCGCTTATCCCTACCCATGGTATTGTTCTTTTGACAGTACTTGAAGCCCACAAGAGGAGTTGGATTTCTCACAGCAACTTCTCTATAGACTGAAACATTTCTCTCATTGCTGGGGGTTTGGTCTAATATCTTTAGAGGTGATTTGTAACCCTGTTGTATTTATCTTGCACCAATAATATTAAGTGCTTACTGGGGGTATAGTCTAATTTCTTTAGGGAAGTGTGATTGTGAGACCCTTGGAGGTTGAGACATACACACATTGGTTAAGTCAAAGATACTTGGTCGACATTAACAAGGAAGATTGCCACCCAAGTCATAGCAGAAAAAAAAAGACTAGTGGATCCTTTCCGTAAATTATATCAATGACTTAGGCCCCATTTGGATGGCTATCTCAGCCCATCTTGTCCTATCCTATCTCATCTCATCTCATCTCATCTCATCTCATCTCATTTCTTTCCTAGAGATCAATTAAATACAAACACTTTTTCAATTCAAATTTTCAACCTTTTCATCTAATTACCTATCAGTTCAACTTTTCTGAACTTCCCAACAAAAAATAAACAAAAACTTAAATATTTTAAATCTCAAAACAAAAATAATAGTAAAAAAATAATATTTTAACTATATAATAATTTTATCCAACCTTTTTTCTCATTATCCAAAATTCAATCAAACATCTTAACTAAAATCATTTAACTAATATTCACAGATTTTTCATCTCATCTCATCTCATCTCATGTCATCTCAACATCCAAACAGGATTGGAGAATTTTTAGTGGAAACTAATTTGATCTTTAGGTGTGAAACTTGAGGAGGTAACAGGTAGGTCTGCAAGTTGTTTGTGCTAAAGAAGCTCCTTAGCTTCTTTTTTATTTTCCTATTTTTCATTTTGTTTATTTTTCTGATGTCTTAGAAGCAATATGGCCCACTTCATCTAACATAATAAGAACCTGAGAATCTGATCTCGCCTAGCAAAACTCTAGCCTTTATGCTATATGATATATCTTTCTAGTTCGAACCTTTAATGTTCTAGTCTCATTTAATCACCAAATGTAGGGAAGATGGTTTCTGAGTTACTTGGCCAGGATCTATGTTTTTGATTTGATGTCGCCCATATTTTTGTTCGTGAAGTCCAAATTATTATTAAAAATGTGCTTTTTCATTTTCGTATTTGTAGTATTATTTTTGTTCGTGATGCTTTATTTTGTATGCATCCTCTCTGGTACTTCTAGCTTGGTTTCTAGTTCCCTTTTATTTTGCCTATACTTTGATATTTAGTTTTCTCCAAGCCTCCCATGTTTATTAAAAGTTATACCACAAAGAGGTGCAGATCACTTTTGTTTGTTAATATATATATATTTTTTACCTTCCATACCTTTATTATCATTTCACATTACTTTTAAAATGCTCTGAGGGTTTAAGAGCTATTACACTTGGAGATTTAAGCTTCTTTGGTTTTAAGATGATACACAGTCTAGTTCTGGTTTGAAGTGTATAGATCCTGTGTTTTGCCTGTATAGGGTTTGTGTGAATGTGCATGTCATCTCTTCCTCATGATGACATGGATAAGAGAGAGATTATTCAAGTTTCAATGATTTATTACTTCCTTTGTACTTGTCAGTGGTGCTAACTTTGTGTGAATGATCTTCTAGGTGCATGATTTTGGCTTCTTTCGTTATGATCCTGGTGCAATTCAGTTTCTGAATTATGAGGAGATTCCTCTTTCCCCTGAGGCTGCCTGTGTTGGACTCGAGATCAGGGTTGTTGGTAATGACAGTGGTGAAAAGGTATTGCTTATTGGTCGATTGTAATAGACTTTAATGACATGAACATACATGATTTCCTTGTATCTTTAGATACTCATGCATAGGTTTGCTCTTATAGATTCCTGTGTACTTGGCTTCACCTATTTTAGTAAATTCTTATTTATTGATTAAAAAAGAAAAGGTATTCACATCAGATTTGGACTGGACATCACTCATAGAACTCAATCAGCCTTTTAACATTGGTAGAGTTTAATGCAACAACATGGTTTGAAAGACTTCAGTCCTTGATCTTTGACATCATCGTTATGCCTGACCATACAAACACACTTGCCAATGTGCTTGTGTGAGTGGTAGAACTAGTTACCACTAATCCAATCCTCCACGGCAAGTTGATGTCATGTCCAACTTTTTTTTTTGGATAAGTAAGAAAGTAACTTTATTGATGAATATAAAAAGGCATAGCCCACGTACACGGGGAGTATACAAAAAACAATGCCTAAGTACATTCTAGGTGCTCTACATTAAAGAAAGAAAATCATGCACATTGCTTCCATTTGGTACAATGGCTGAGAACCATAGGATTAAAGAATGTAGAGAAAAAGTTTGAAGCTCCGCCCTTGTTCTTTCTCTATCTTCAAAGCACCTCACATTTCTTTCCGACTAAATACACCACATAAGGCATAAAGGGATCATCTTCCATGCTGCAACCACCTGTGGACAACCATGAATGGTCTTCCAACACGCAAGCAAATCAACCACCTTAGACGGCATCACCCACGCAATGTCCACTCTACTAAATATTCCATTCCACAATGCTCTTGTCACCTCACAATGTTATAATAAATAGTCCACTGATTCTACGTGATGTCATATCCAACTGAACTGCAGCCTTACTTGCAAAGTTATCTTTAAAGCCAATGTATACTTAATTTTGCTAAGTCTTTCCTTTCACTAAGATGACACAATTATCTTTCATTCCTCTCAAAGTAGTTTTTTAAGGAAAAAAAGGGGGGGGGGTGAGCTTGTGTTAACATCAAGAGAAAAGGAACCTACTACAATATTGCCTTTTATTTTGGTGAATCTTCCTTCATTAACTTGGATTTGTTACAGGTTTCCATTTTGGCTGGCACTCTTGCTCGATTGGATAGAGATGCTCCTCATTATAAAAAGTATGTGTGGCTTTACTAAATTTCTATTTTATTTCCTTTACTCTTTTGAAGAAATGCATATTTCTAAACTGAAATAAATGATATTAACTCCCTATAATCTTCTATACTCTTAGTATCCTCACACATTTTCTCTACATCTATTACCCATAAAAAATTAAATGATGTTAACTTGTAACAACTTGATCATATTGGAAATTATTTTCCCTTGGGAAATTCTGTTTATTTTTTTTCATAAGTAAACGAGTGTGTTAATGAGGAATAGGCATAGCGCAAGCACACAAGATGGTATACAAGAGGAAACACTTATCTAGGAAACCAAGGCCATTAAAATCTACAGCTATGGCCCATAGAAATAAATTCTGGTTTTGTTTCCCTTATATAATTGTATGGCTGCGCAATTTCTATACATCTATTGCTTATGGGATGATATGTAGATCTGTGAAACTGAGTTATGACGTTTATTTTCCTTTTAAAAGCCTGATGCTTGCTTGGTGTTGGTCATGGCTTCTTGTCAGCCTTATACAGGAACTGTAAATCAAACCAAGCTATGAGTCACATGTTTTTGTGCCTTTGATGCGTTGAACAGCTTTCTATGTTGATCATTGATTCCAGTCTCACTAGTTACCAGAAAAAGAATAAGAGATCTGTTCAATATTGATAGTACTATATAATGATTTTTTTGGTGCAGGGATGGCTACAATGACTTCAATACATTCTACATGCAAGTAAGTATCTTAACCGTCTGTACTTTCAACATGATATTTTTGTTTCAATGTAAAGCTAGCCTATCATAATGTGATAAATGTCTAATGTGGCATATCCTTTGATGATCTTTAGTAGGGTATGGGGTAACTTAGTTTAAATGAGAAAGCGGAATATAAGATTTAATAATAGTGAAATCTAATAGAAACATAAGTCAAACATGCTTAAAGTTGTTGTGAAGCTTATTATAAACACTTGTAGGCATCGATTGCATGAAAATGGGCCAATGGCTGTGGTTTGGTTAGACCAAGTGAATGAACAATAGACAGAGTTCTACTTATAAAATATTAAAGAGTTTCTCCATACGCATTCAAATGCTCACCAATATTTCACTTATCAATAAAGTTAATGTACTCATCAAAGAAAAAAATTGTACACTAATATTCTTGTCTAAGTTCTCTTAAGATGTACAGTAAGGAAAACAATCATGATACCTCATAATAAGTGAGCATAGGTGGTGAATAAGATTTCACACAACTTAGGAGAGAGAAATTCTTACTCTTTATAATGATTTCAATGAATTCTAATTTTACCATTGGCTAGTCTTTTGGAGTATGGGCCCTGATGTGGCTTGGATCTCCATTGAGGCGTTACAAATAGTATCACAGCAATTCTTACCAAAGTGGCATTTGAGCCATGCCACCTAGACAAGAACATTGTGAGTTTAAAGCTGGAGATTGTGATACCTTCTACTGGGGAAGTATAGGTGGTGAATTGGATCCCAGATTACTTGGGAGAGGAAAGCTTTTGCTCTTTTTAATGATTTCTTATGGGCTCCAATTGTACCATTAACTAGTTCTTTATGGTATAAGCCTATATGTGGTTTGGTATGTATCTATAAAGAATTACGCTTTGATATGTGTGCCTTGTGACCTGTCAAATTTTTTATGCATTTGGTCATTTGATGTTTCTTATTCCTTGTCTTGCCAAATAACGAATCTGCTTTGTTGCAGCTTTTACCGAAGGCTCTCATTTCTTCTTTATTGAATGTTCCTTTGCGCATCTCCTTGGTTATTGATTTGTTTGCTTACAGGCTGCATCTGGGACTAAAGGTGGTTCTAGTGGTTCCCCTGTTATTGATTGGCAGGGCAGGGCAGTGGCTTTGAATGCTGGGAGCAAGTCATCTAGTGCATCAGCATTTTTTTTGCCTTTAGAACGAGTGAGTGATTCTTATAACTTTGCTGAACCTTATTCCTTGCTTCTGGTATTAATTATGAGCATCTAGTTAAAATGTTGGCAATCCCTAGGGGTTGACTCAAGTGGTAAAGGCCTTTGTCTTGGTGGTATGCCCCCACCAAGTCTAAGTTTCAAATCCTCTTAGGTGCAAACAATTGCTAGGAGCTATCAGATTGGGAGAACTTCCCTTTGAATTACTCGAGGTACACTTGCAGGAAACTCTGTTGAGGGCCTGTGCACCCCCAAGATTAGTTGGGACTTTGTTTCGGATACCCAGTGTCAATAAAAAATGGCTTTAAAACATGGCATGACTTAATTGCAGGTTGTGAGGGCATTGGAGTTTTTTCAGAGGAGCAATGATTCTTATGTAAATAAATGGGAGGCAGTTTCTATACCTCGTGGTACGCTTCAGGTTTGTTGTTGATGTTATCCTTGCAGAACTTCCTCACCTTTGAGTTTCTTAATCTTGATCTTTTATTGGAACTGCATTAGACAGAAGATTCAACATGTTTTATTGAGTTGGGCAGAATACCCTTGTAATGTCATTTTCATGTTAAATTATGGTTTTATGCTGGTCTTCTAAAGTATGCTGCAAATGTCACTATTTATTTCAGCGCATAACTAGATAGGGTCTTAAGGTTAGGGAGGCTATAACACATCAAATTAAACTTGAGGACATTTATTGTTGAGGTCTGGAACTTAAAGGGAAGTAACCAGCACCAAGAATATTGATTAGTGCTAATGGTACATTAATTAATACTCTAATTGCAGCATATGCAATTACATCAGGTACTTGCATCACTTCGGTGTCAACGTTTTCTTTTCCAATGTTTGTTCACTTCTTTTCCTTTAGTTTGTTCTTTGTTTTCTTATTTTTCACTTTTCTTTAATTCTTCTGGGGATGGGAGAAGGGAGGTGGGGACTGAATTTTTGTGCACTCTTGCTTTTGATCACTGTTTTGATTTTCTTATTTGGGAACAAGTAAATGCAGTGTACATGGTGTGGAATGAGGATTTACTGTTGTTTGATTTGGTTTTGGTAACCCTTGATATAGGCAACTTTTATCCATAAGGGATTTGACGAGACACGCCGCCTTGGTCTACAGAGTGAAACAGAGCAGGTCTTTAGTTCCCTTCTTTACATGTTGTTGACAGTGATGGTTATTTTGATAAAATTGGGGTTCATCAACACTGTGCTTCTGACTTGTTTAGATGGTACGTCATGCATCTCCAGTAGGGGAAACTGGAATGCTTGTTGTTGACTCTGTGGTAAGTACAATCATGCATTGTCTTACCTACAAAAGAGAGTACGATTGTGTTTTTTAATGTTATATTTTATTTTAATTTTCTTATTATTTCGAAGGTAATATTATTTTGATTTTTATTATATGGTCCTTAACGTGTTTTAGGTGCCTGGTGGCCCTGCTCATAAGCATTTGGAGCCAGGAGACGTGCTTGTTCGTGTGAATGGGGAAGTAAGTTATGCTTTGAATTACTCCCAAATTCATTGATATATTTCAGATACAATTACTGTATGACTTTCTATTTTTTACTGTAGTAGTTGGGCTTCAACTACATCATAATTTTGAAACAAGTACCATTATTGTAATTCCCTAAAACCCTTCTGGAAGCGCTTCTCACTGGAGAACATGATTTTCAGAAACATGATGTCTTTAGGGATTTTATTATTTTCCTGTGCTGAGTGTATAGGTAGATAGAAAATGTCATCAGTTATTATTTATTTATTTTTTTCTGCTGGGGGTAAGGGAAGGGGGACAGCTTACTGTTTCATGGGAGCATAATCACTGAAAACTGTTACCATTTCATTCTCGACATCCTGGGATTGCTGTATTTGCACTTCGGATTTAAGCCACACGTACTGGGCAACAATCTGAGTGTGGAGTTGTGCAATATCATTTGGGCATTATCTACTACAGAACAAATTGTAAAACTGACTTCCAATAATCATTGTCTTAATTTTTACCCAGAATAATCTAGCCAATGTTTTCTACTAGTTGAGCTACTACTTGCATGTGTTGCTTTAATGAATGGAAATCTTAATGCAGGTAATTACTCAATTCCTGAAGTTGGAGACTTTACTTGATGACAGTGTCAACCAGAACATTGAATTACAAACTGAGAGGGGTGGCACAAAATTGACTGTCAACTTGGTGGTAAGAGTTACTGTTGCTTGATGTTTTGTCTTGCCAATGTTCAAGTAATTCTTGGCTACTGCCTTTTACTTTCTGCAGAGGAAAGTATATGCCAGGTCTTCTGGAATTTAGCTTGCTGCAAGAAAATAATGAACTAGATTCTCATGAGAATTGCTTCAAAACCTTTTTCTGAATGCTGGGATGGTTTAAAATCTTTGTGAGATCCATTTTCTGCATGGCTATGAAAGTATTGAACCCATATCATAGGGGTTGGTGGTTTTACAGTGAACACCCAGAAAAGCTCGGTAAGTGACAATTGAAGAGTTGTTTAATAGTTGAGCGGCTACAGTGGTGTGGAGAAGTAATGTGATAGCAAATGGAGACTGACAGTAGAAACTATGGATCGAAATCTTTTGCCCAAGGAGCACTTTTATTAAATACAACCCAAGATTCTGTCACTTGGCAATGTTCAGAAGTGGGGTTTAGATCCTTGAGCAAGGGCTTAAAAGTGAACCTTGGCACTTTGAAATAAACAAGGAGGGGGGAAAACTTTTAGTTTGTCCTTCCAAAACTCTAAATTGAATTCCCAGTCACAGTAATATGAATGTGTTTTGTACCACCCTATGTTCACTTACGTAAAAAAGCTTGTCTTGGTTGCACGAAAAGTTTTATAATATAGATGGTTGATGAAGCAATGTTATGACTAGTTGTTTTGAAGTATAGCCCTGATATGACTTGGGATTACATTGGATTTGGTTAAATTGATAACAAATGTTATGTAAAAATCCAGCGAAAGCACTAGCTACATTGGTGTGATAACCCAAAAGACTAATCAATCTAAAGTTTCACTAGGACCACTTATAAAGACCAATTTCATCTTGTAACCAATCTAGGACTTGACACCCATGACTACTTTTATAACTTACCCACTCTATGTGAGTTGATATGTGCCCAATGTGGGACTGGAGTGTTATATCCAGTTCATTAGAGGTCAAGTTTGGGTGAAAGCAAAATCACCCAACTGTTCCTTAGTGGCCTAAACCTCAGGTATGAGCCTTGAGAGGTTTTGGTTGGTCTGGGCTGGCTCTTAGACTACCCAATCCATGGTTACCCCTAAATGCTAGGTGTGTGCTAGCTCTCATATTCAACTGCATGTTAGAATTTTTTGTGAAGATTTGTTTTATATGTATCGACTAGTTGGTTATACTTGGATTCTTTCTTTTAGCTTTTAGTTTTACTTTAAAAAAGTAAAACTTCTTATTACCTATAAAAAAATCTTCTGATTTTACTTTATCAAATTATTGCAGTAATTAATATCTTCGATATATATCAGGTGCAAGATTTAATATCACCAGTTTATATTTCAGGTGCAGGATTTACATTCAATAACTCCTGATCACTTCTTAGAAGTAAGTGGAGCAGTGATTCACCCTCTTTCTTATCAACAGGTAGGCTGGACTCAGCATGAATTGCCTGAGTCTTAAGATTGACAACCTTTTAATTTCCATTTTGTTTACTGCTATTGTGCTCTCCATTGTTGCTTTTGTTTGACCATGATTGGATGTACATTGCATGCATTTCGTGTTGTTGGAAAGGCAAGCTGCAACCTACTGATCAAAGGGTGGGTTTTGGATGAGTTGTGGGCGTTAACATCTTGGGTTTTGTCACTCTAGGAGTTCCCTTGTATTATCAAATATGCAATTATGATGGATGATGATGTATATGGATGGGTGGCATCATATGTGGGTTGGTTTGAAGGGTGCTATCATGGTGAGGTTCCATGTCACAAAGAACAATTAGTATTATTACTATATTCAATTTGGGTCTTTGTCAACGAATGGTATAAACTTAGGGCATGTTTGGACACTTGAGTATTTCAGAACTTAGCAAATAGTAGTGAAATGATTTGAGCAAATAATTTTTTATTGGGTTTTTGGAAAGGAGAAAAAATTGAATAAAAATATTTTAAAGTTAAAAAAAATAGTTTGAATATTATTTTGAACATAGGGAATTGGAGGAAGACAAGAGAGGAAGCCTTTCCCATTTGTCGAGTTGAATAAATGAATGCAACATCAACCAGAGAGATCAACTTGCGCCTTTAATTTTAGGCCACCGGCGGCGCAAAACCCACTAATCTGCGACCAACAAGTTTTCCAAGACCTCACTGAATAGATGTGGAGGCGGAGCTCCTTACGCGTATAAAAGCGGATCTTCTAAACCAATTATGGCAGTAGCAGCACAATAACGAAATCAAAATGCATCGGCGTAGACCAGCAATTGGTTTTTTTCAGGAATCAAATCCTTTGATTTCGTCGGCACATATCTACATCAGATCTGCATGCTTTGGGAGATGATGCCTAAGATGACGAAGTGAGAGGAACTTTGATGTTTTGTGAGATGCTATGATTTGGGACTCGAGGATGATGACGCGTGACGTTGATTCGTTTCAGATGGAAGGTGAGACGACGACTGAATGGGTTGGTAAGGGGATAGAGTATTGTTTAGAACTCATCTGTCATGATGGATTCCTTAGGGAGTTAAGGATGGGTAATGGAGTTCTCATCATTCAAGATCCTATTAATGCAAGGGGCAATTTTCTACAACTTTCAAAACTTTGGAATGGGAGGAGGATAGGTTTGTTGGTCATCCTCGAAGGCGCAAATGACATGGGATGGAAATGTTTTTTAAATTCCATTTGAAGCGTTAAGTGGGTCTAAAGCCGTTGTTTGAAGCATGCAAACATACAGGGGTTGTTGATGGAAAGACAGTGGGAAGGCCTTCTTCGGTCAAAAGTGCCTTGTACGCATCGGTGTTGAGATCACTAGTGAGTAGTCCGGTTGAGAATAGCTTCGCGGTAGAAGAAAAAGGGTAAGACACTTGTAGGAGACAAAGGCTATCAAGTGAAACTGGGAGAAAGTGGGGGGCACGTACAATATGGTGCATGGTGGAATGGCTGCCTCGGTTGAGTGTGGGAGAAATGGAGGGGGTCTTGTGGGTTGTTAAAGCTCAATTGACGGGAGTTATGGAATATGTGAGAGATCTTATGATCAATATGTCTTAGGGGTTGGACCTAGTCATGGGTTTGGGTTGTGGGTTGAAACGGACTCGGGGGGGTAAGGTCCTACGGGTTTGAAGGCCTCAAGTGCCTCGTTGAAGGGCACTTCGACGCCATTTGACTGCCCTCAGTCACTAGTTGCATTTGGGTTGGTACCTTCTTCCAGGGTTCACATTCAGTTGAAGATGGAGTCCTTCCAGCTTTTTAGTACTTTGGAAGAAGCAAAAGAGCTTCTTTCAGAAGATGAAAATGGGTTAACAGGGGGTAGTGCTCCCCCTACTTTTTCTAGGCCTCCTTAGGGAGTAGTAGGGCCTGAAAAAGTGGCACATAAAGGGTCGTCAAGGGGTGGAGCACCTACAACAATGTTCTCATCGATGGATTGACAGCACTTATGCTGGAGGTGAAGGTACCTCTAATGGTGACAACAATGGACAACAACAATATAGTTGTTGAGGTTTGGGATTTGAATGCAGGATACTGTGGAGAGGAAATTACGGGTTTATTGTTGGTGCCTTGTGAGGAGGAATGTCTAGGGTCGGGAACTGTGTCTAGGGATAATGTCGTTCCCCTGATTTCTCTTTGACAAACAACATAATGGGTTCGCCATCAGATTGGGTGTTGCATAAGGTTAACGAGGTTCAGCATTTTGTGGGGCTTTCATATGGAGGATTTGAAGACCAATTTAAAGCGCTTCTCACTACGATAGAGACGGGGCACTCGCTTGAAACCAAATCAAGCTTTAAGAAAAATAGGGAGTTAAAGCATATTTCTTGGGAAATCAACTACACGGTAAGTGAGGTAACTCAAGTCGAAGGAAGACAAAAGGGAGGGCATTACGAAGGCGTCCTCGTAGGAGGAGTTTCGGGTGGATTATTAATGTTACAAGGGGTTGGGGAGGTGTGTTATGTTCCAATTTGGGCTTGATGTATTTTGGATAGATTTCTAATTTTCATGGGCTTTTTGGGTCATTTGGGGCTAACTAGTATGAGCTAGTTGTTTTCTTGTATACGTCCAGCGCTCTAGGTTATTCCATTGATTTATAATATTTTTATAAAAAAAATGATGATTGCTAATTTTCATTGATGACGCTCGAAAAATGAGATGAGATGAGATAAATCTGTGAATAGTAGTGAAATGATTTCTGAATAATGGTGAAATGGTTTGAGTTAAGATGGTTTATTGGATTTTAGAAAAAAAGAAAAATTTGAACAAAAATATTATAAAGTTAAAATATTATTAGAGCATAATTTTTTAATATTTGTGTTTAGTTTGAAAGTATGGAAAATTTATAATCTATTAGTTAATAATTAGATGAAAAAGTTGAATATTTGAAATTAAAAAGTATTTGCAAATTGGTAACACCTTGGGCTGGGGGGTGTACTCTCCCCAGGTTTAAGGTTCAAATCCACTTGGGTACAAACAATTTCTAGGGGCCATAGGAATAGATATTTTCTTCTTAAATAACCAGAGGTGCACTCGTAGAAAATTCCTTGCTAAATGCTTGTGCACCCTTGAGATTAGTCAGGATGTTGTTCCCGGACACCCAGTGCCAATAAAAAAAGTATTTGTGTTTAAGTGATGTTTGAAAAGGGCGTGAGATGTTATGGGTTTAGATATGAGGCTTAACTTTCTTGAGGCTATTGTCAAGAGCAAAATGTACAAATCAAATAGTTGATATTCAAAACTTGAAAAAATTTTGGGCTTTTTTATAAGTTTGGTTGAAATACGCTTAGAGGGTAAGTAAAGGGGCTCATATTGCACTGGCCTACATTGAAATAGACCGAACGGACCAATTGGACTCGATCGATAACAGTCTGGTTTGGTCTATAGGTGTAATTGGTCCGGTCTTGTGGTGAAAAATGGGTGGGCCGAAAGTTTCAATTTGGTCCAAAAACCCCATTGAAGCAACCAAACCAAACCAAACCAAACCAATTACATCTATACATTTGAGAACTTTGAGAATTCTTGTACTAGGAGTATAAATCGCTTTGGTCTAGTCCGGTTCGGTCTAGAGGGTGATGGACTGAAATTTTTGGTCCATCATTTTCCCTAGAACGGACCGAACCGAACCAAACATCCATAGGGACCGAACCAGACTGGTAGCTATTAGTCCAATCCGGTCTAATTATTTTGTTATTTGGTTTCATCTATTTATTTTTCAAATAAATTAATAAAAAATTATTTAAAGTACTAAAATTAAAATTAAGTGAGTGATTAATGTGATTATGTGTCCTAGAAAAAAAATTAATGTGATTATGTAACTAACTCATTAAAAAAAGCTTATGACCACGTGAGTTAGGATTTTTTGCTCTATATGCTAAAGAGATGTGGATTTGGAGAAAGATGGTGTGGTTGGATTAATCACTGTGTCTCAACTACCCACTTCTCTGTGTTAGCGAATGGCAAACTTTGTGGATTCTTTTCAAGTTCGAGGGGCTTAAGACAAGGGGATCCGTTATCTCCATTTTTATTTGTCATAGTAATAGAGGCGCTGAGTAGAATGGTAGATGCTGCCGTCCGGGGAGGCTTTCTTGCTGGTTTTGCCGTGGAAAACAATAGCAACGGATTATCCATATTCCACTTATTGTATGCGGACGATACTATATTTTTCTGTGATGTGGACAGCAGTCAAATCCAAGTTTTAAGGGCTGTACTTCGGTGTTTTGAGGCGGTTTCGGATCTCAAAGTAAACTTGGGAAAGTCGAAATTGGTTCCGGTAGGGGAGGTGGAGAATATCAACTATCTTGCCGATTTGTTGGGGTGTAAGGTGGCTGCCTTACCTATGAGGTACCTTGGCCTCCCTTTGGAAGCTTTTTTTAAAGCAACATCTATTTGGGATGGTGTAGTAGAGAAGGTGGAAAAAAGATTGGCGATCTCTCATAGGGTGGGAGTCTCATCAAAAGTACCCGTTCCAACCTTCCTACCTATCATCTCTCTCTTTTTCCAATACCCGTGGGGGTGGCAAACCGAATTGAAAAAGTTTTTTAGAGCATTCTTGTGGGGAGGCATGGGAGGAACATAAATTTTATCTAGTGGGGTGGACAAAAGTGTGTAACCCAAAGGAGGTGGGTGGTTTAGGGGTGCATAATTTAATCATTTTTAACAAAGTACTTTTAAGAAAGCGGTTGTGGAGATTTCACTTGCAAGAGGATTCATTGTGGAGATTGGTTGTAGTGGGAAAGAATGGATGTGATTGGGATGTTGGAGCTCTAAGGAAGGTTTGGCAACATATAGGGTGAGCCTTTGGATGTTTATTAGGAAAGGATGGAAGGTGTTTGCAACACATCTTTTGAGGTTGGCGAGGGTACATAAATTAGTTCTTGGTTGGATAAATGGTGTGGAGATAGAGCCCTATCTAATGCCTTTCCAAGAGTGGAAAACAAACAAGTGGCGGTTTCCGATGTGGTGTCGTAACAATGGCATGGTGTTGGAACTCGACTTTTTCCAGAAATATTCAGGATTGGGAAGTGGATGAGATTACTGATTTTTATAGCTTCATCTACTCTAGACAATTAGGGGGAAATGAGAGGGATAGAATGTTGTGGACAAACTTCGGACAAACTTCGGAAACAAGAAATTTTCTGTCCAAGTCATTCTACAAGATGTTGCAAGACCACCAGCCTGTTGTGTTCCCTTGGAAGGCCATATGGAGAGCTCCAACACCACCAAAAACTGTTTTTTTTGCCTGAACAGTGGCTTTAGGTAAGATTTTGACAGCTGACAACTTAAGAAAAAGAGGAATGATTGTCGTGGAGTGGTGCTATTTGTGTAAGAAAAATGGGGAGTCGATCGACCATATTTTTCTACATTGTGAAGTGGCAAATGAGCTATGGGATGGACTACTTAGGAGGGCTGGTTTGTATTGGGTTATGCTCAAGAGTGTTGTGGATCTACTTGCATGCTGGAATAGGTACCATCAATGCGCTAAGCTGGCTGCGACGTGGAGAATAATCCCTTTGTCTTTTGTGGTGTCTATGGATGGAAAAAAAAGAGAGATGCTTCAACAATAAAGAAAGGACCCGTGGGGGAAATTTGGAACATTTTTATATTTTTTTTGGTTCAATGGTTTTCTGCTATTGTACTAAAAGGAGGGAATGTTCATGAGTTTTTGAATTCTTTTTAGCTTGCTAGAGTGTAACTAGGTGTCTCTTTTGTATACCCCCTGTGTACATGGGCTTTGTCTAGTTGCATCTATTCAATAAAGATTATAACTTATCAAAAAAAAAAAAAAAAACTCAATTGAAAAAATATTTTACCATACTAATATTTATGATGTTGATAGTTATTACTTACCAACTTAGACTTTACTCTTTAGTATGCATAATTATTAGTGTCATCCATTTTGTATATAGATTATTCATGCTTACTTGTAACTTAGATAATTAAAAAAAAAATTACCTAATTATTTTTGTTAAGTTTAAATAGTAGAGTATGTATAAATATTTGGTTTTAATTATTTACATATAATGATATAAATTATCACATGATTTATGATTAATAGCTAGCATAAATTATTTTTTATATTTATATGGTCAATGATAATAAACTAGATGAAAATCACATCATTAAATTATATAATTACCATATCAAAATAATATATTAAATTATTAAAAATATATTTAAAATCTATATATGAGTTTGGTCCAGCATGGTCCAAAATTTATAGACCACGGGATTGGACCGAATTTCTTTGGTCCACAATTTGTGAACTGAGACCAACCGGTCTCAACTTCGGTCCGCACCAAACCATTTGCTCTGGGCGGTTTTTTTGGTTTGAAACAAACTCCTTACACCCTTATCTTGTAGCGTCCAAACATGCTCTTAGGCTCTGCACATCCACGTAGTTGAGCTCAGACATCCTCCCTTTGAATGTAGAGGTGCCATGTGGCTACAAAGTCTAGAAATCATGTTGCATCTTCACTTTTCGCCTTAAGGAAGGTGATCTAGATGTGGAAGTAGGAGAGCAGCCAATCACAACTGCATTGATGAAGCCTCATTTGTTGTGCAAAGTTCTGATGAAGTATCTGAAGTTTTTCTGGTATTAATTAAATATTTGGGCAAGAAGTACCCATCAGGGTACAACCTGATGGTCACAGTAGATCTTGGGATGAGTTGTAGATTCAAACATCCTGAATTCGATTATATCGTATGAGTTCCCATTGATTACTTGATACATGATTTTGGAGGATGGGGTACTAATCAGGTATGGGTCTGAAGGATCCTTGATGAGATTTGATTAAAAAAGAAGAAGAAGAAGATGATGAAGATGAAGAAGAAGAAGAAGAGGAAGAGGAAGAAGAAGAAGAAGAAGAAGAAGAAATCTTCCCTTGGAAGTGCCACAATACCATGCTTGTTGACTTAACTCTATTCAATGAGGAAATTTTATTGCAAGACCCTCTCTAAGGTGGAGGAACTACCATTTACAGCTTAATAGTAAACAAAGAATTACAAGTGTAAATAAGGAAGTTCCCAGCAATCAGTGCGCACAAGTCCTTGAATCGTCCTGGTTCCAATATCTGATCCATAAAATAACCAATTGTTTTTATTTGAACCTTCCTTGGCAAGAAAGTCTATTACCATATTTGCTTCTCTGTAGATATGACATATACTACAAGTCTAGAATTCATGGAGCGAAACAAGGCTTTAATTTCTTCCCAAAAATCCCACAAATACCAGGACTTACAAATGCCATTCCGGACCCATCCCACCACCACAGAAGAATTCGATTCCACCATAAGATCTTTGATTCCCATTTGTTGAGCCAGCCTTAAGCCATCAAGTAATGCACGTCCTTCTGAGACAGTGTTAGAAGCCACTCCATAATGCTTTGCAAAACCAGCTAAAGGTCGGCCATCTGCATCTCGAATAATGCCTCCATCTGCAACACTAGGATTTTCAATTGAACTATCATCAAGCTACAGCCTTAGGATTTTTCTTTGCAATTTACTTATCAAAAAAAAAGTTTCTTTGCAATCGGTGCCAGAGGACAGTTTAACTCCTGGAGTATATTCAGATCTTTAAAATAAATTTTATTGAACTTCTGATCCTGAGAGAAAATATCTTCCATTCTCGCATTGCAACGTGCTCTCCATAAGGCCCAAGTAATCAAAATTGGAAGTATACCACAACAAAAAGCAATTTGAGAAGAAAATGACGTATGGAGCCACCAAGGTTGAGAACACTATGCCAAGAACGAACCTGAGGTAAACGAATACCCAATATGGCAGCAAAATAATTCCAGACTTTAGTCGCCAATTCACCACCACAGAACACATGATCAATTGATTCTTGCTGAGGCAAAACACAACAATTACATTTTGAGACTAAGAAATCCCAAGCTTCGCAATCTTTGTTTTGATAAGTAAAATTGTATTAATAATCAATGAATGGGCAACAATCAATTACAAAGTATGCAAGGCCTATCAATTAGGCACATTAGAAACAAGGAAATCAAGAAGGTCCATGCCATTAAAGTCAACGACAATGGACCATGTACACAAAGTTCTAAAAAATAAAGCAATAAGTTCCTCTCTCGATCTTTCCTTGTTTTCAAATGTCCAGTGATTACGTTCCTGCCATATATTCCACATGATACAGATGAGGATCATCTTCCATATAGCTTAGATTTGTCGCATACCACATATAGAAAACCAACACGCTATAACATTCACCACAGATTCTGGCATGACCTATGCTAGGTTCAGTCTAGAAAAAACTATATCCCAAAGCAACCTAGCTGTCTCGCAGTGTAATAGGAGGTGGTGTACAGACTCACCCCCCTTTCTACACTTGCAACATCAATCTGCAATGATAACCTTCCTTTTCCTCAAGTTGTCTGTTGTGAGGATATTTTCTAACGTAGCTGATTGTACAAAAAACGCCGCCTTCGGAGGAGCCTTGTGTCGCCAAAGCTTCTTCCACGGGAACTGATTATCAGGAACTGATGTGAGAGCTTTGTAGAAGGATCGGACAGTGAAAGAACCTCTCTTGACAGGGGTCCACCACAAGCCATCTTCATTATGCACAATTGGTCATTGAGAATAGATGAGATTATAGATGTGGTATCCTTGGCGCTTGCAATCTGAAAAAGAGAAGGATAAATCTCAGAGTGTCCTGTCACCACACCAGATGTCTTTCCAAAATCTAATTTGTGTGCTTGTGCCCAAGTGCAACCTTGTATGCTGCTGAAATACCCCCCACCTGCCTCTTATGGCTTTCCACACTCCCACCCCACCTGCTCTCCGAACTTCATTAGTGCACCCCCCCTCCCCCACTCACCCCTATATTTGTGGTCCATCATCATTTTCCATAAGGTGGTATCTTCACAACCACTTGCCAAATAATGCGCGGTTAAACATTCTTAGGTTACGTATGCCCAAACTACCATTTGAAATGGGACGGCACACCCATTCTCATTTGATGAGATGGTACTTGAATTCCTCCCCTATGCCACCCCATAAAAAATCAAGTTGCAATTTCTCTAGCCTACCTGCCACACTTGCCGGTATTTTGAATATTGAAAGGAAGTATGTGGGTAAGTTTGATAGGGTGCTCTTGATCAACGTGATCCGGCCCCTTTTGGATAGATACATTCTTTTCCATCCTATTAATTTTCTCATCATTTTTTCAATGATTGTCCCAGATAGCAGCCGTTCTTGAGCCTAATCCCAAAGGAAGCCCCAAATATGTTATGGGCAGTGATGTGATCTTGCATCCAAGCGTTTCGGCCAGTTCTCGCATGTTATGCACTTCTCCAATCGGTACCATCTCAAATTTCTCGTAGTTAACTTTTAGTCCTGACACTGTTTCAAAACACAACAATAGAACCTTCAAAGTTTTGACCTGGTCACGATTTTTCTCGCACAGGATAAGCGTGTCATCTGCAAACAATAAATGATATATATTAGTAATATCCCGCTCGGGGGTTCTGACTAGAAACCCACTAATGACAATATTATCCACCAAAGCCAAGAACATCCTGCTTAATGCTTCCATGACGATAACAAAGAACAGAGGAGAGATAACAGATCGCCTTGTCTCAAGCCCTGTGATCTAGGGAAAAAACCTTCTGGGCTACCATTAATCAACACTGAAAATCTTGCAGTGGTTATGCACCACTTCATCTAGGTAAAGCTTCTTTTCGTGCTCGCCAACAAACGGAGGACATTTTCTGGGGAACATATTTTTGCCATAACCATTTGCACCACGAACAAATAATAATAGGAGACTAAATAAGGTGCCAAGCAGACTTGGTCGAAAACAACCTATCCGGATTCGGTTGCCAGATCAAAATGTTTGCCACTTCTTATCTTCGTCTGTCCTTGCTATTATTTTTTCAATTAAAGCCGTAGGATTAAAGAAAATGACTTGTTAATATCCCACTCAGAAGAGGTAAGAATTTCAGCAATTCTTTCCAAAATCTTGATCCAACATAATTAGAAACTGACGATGGATGATTGTCTCCCACATATTTTGCCTTAAAAAACTTTGCCCAACAAGAGTTGCCTTCCAGCAATTTCCAAGCAAATTTCATGAATAACGAAGTTTACACTTCAGGAAGATCTTTTATACCCAATCCACCTTCCTCCATTGGTAAACAAGTTTGTTTCCAGGCTACCCATTTCCTCTTCTTACGCTCGTCACCAGAAGTCCAAAGAAAATTTGGGAAGATGGATGGTAGAGCTTTAAGCACTCCTCTTCTAAAGCCGTATATATATATATATATGTCTGTATATCTTCATACTGTATTGTGCATTGGTCTTCATTCAGATTGGCGTTCTCTTTAGTCACGGGACATCTATTCATTTGTATGGTTGCGTGTGACCATATTGTGCAGAGGATTTTTGCGACTTTTATAAGCTATTTCAGTAAACTAGCATACATAGGCAATGTTCTTGCATATGTCCTGCATACTTGGGCATTGTCTATGTTATGATCAATAAAATTTTGTTTATGGATCAAATAGATAAATAAGAATCATATATTAGCTTGAACTTTTTAAGAATGAACCCATAAGGCTTCACATGTTACTTCAGTTTATTCTTTTACTAGACACTTTCTTTTCCAGTTTTCTAGTCTGTCATTTTTTAACCTGAACTCTAATTAATTTGAATCCAGACCTTTTGAATCTAGATGTGTTAAATTCTAGCGTACTAAATGTCGCTTTTTGGTAGTTATTTATCTTATGCAACTCTAATCACTATAGCAGACATTGTAACTATTTTAGTTGACTTAATGCAGGCCAGAAATTTCCGTTTCCATTGTGGTCTTGTATATGTTACGGAACCTGGGTAAGTTTTATTAGATTTAATACGAAGTTCTTACACTTTTTTATATGGGAACAAAAATTTTATTGTTAAAATGAGATAATATTGTACAAGAAAATTCTTTAGGAATTTACCGTCTGAAATTCATGTAATAAGTGAATAATAAAAGTAAAAAGAAAAAAGAAAGAAAGAAAGAAGTTAAAAGAAAAAAGAACTATAAAGAGCACACACCCCATCATACAATCCTCTCAAAACATATATTTAAGTTATAAAACTGAGTGCCCTAACCCTCAAGAGCCCAACTATTGGGTTCCTTTCAGTAGTCCACATAAGGCATAATGGAAAAACCATCCAAATATTAAAAATATTATGTTGTCCATGCTTTCCTTTCCAACAACCAAAAAGCTTGAAATCATCTCATTTACAATATCCAAAGTAAGAAAACACTAAGGACAAAATCTTCAGCAACTGGACAATGCAGAAATAGATAAGTAACTATTTTCCCAGAGTTCTCACAACTCTCAAAATTTTCCTGAGCATATGACTTTTGGCCTCTCTGAAGCGGTCTCACAGCACAAATTAAACTCTCCCCATTTGGGATGATACCTATAAAAAAAAAAATGAAACTCTCCCCATTTGTTGTAACATTTTTTTATTTGCTGCTCCAGCCATCTAAGCCTTATGTGATGAGAACCCAGTTATAATACCTTTTACATCCTGTCTCACTGTACAAGCAGGTTTTTAAATTCTTTCAACTTTCATCTCAGCTCACTCTCTAAACCTCACCTAAGTTAAATATTGTTAGAATATTATTTTTTAACATTATTATTATTTTGGGTTTTAAAAAAGTTGAATCGTTTATTATTTTGTGCGTGAATTTGGAAAAATTGTAATGATTAGGGCCTTAATGCTATATGCCTTTTTTGCATGAAATTCAATCGTTTAATTGATATCGGTTTGATTTGTGTTTGCTGTTTGTACTTTGACACTATATGCCTTCTTAACATAAGGGAAAATTGATTTATATTGCAGATATATGCTCTTTCGAGCAGGGGTTCCTCGTCATGCCATCATTAAGAAATTTGCTGGTGAAGAAATATCATGTCTTGAGGAACTAATTGCAGTTCTATTCAAGCTGTCCAGGGGTGTTCGGGTCCCATTGGAATATATAAGTTACATGGATCGTCACCGCAGGAAGGTATGTGATTTGAACAACTTGGATAAGGGTTACTAGTGGATCACATTATATTTTAGTAGCATGGTGAACTAGTACTTACCATTGATATCTCTTTTTGTTTAGTTTAGTCATGTTATGGACCTGTTGATGCCTATCAGTTCATTAAGCTTGTGTGGGTCTGCAGCCTGTATCCTCCCCCTTTTCTTCATTTCTAGTTTCTTCTGACCCTTTTTGTGGCTGCAGTCTGTACTTGTCACAGTCGATCGCCATGAATGGTATGCCCCTCCACAGATATACACCCGTGATGATGGTACTGGTCTGTGGACTGCAAAGCCTGCTTTTCAACCTGACTCTCATCTTCTGTCCGCTGGTCTCAATGATGTTGGGGGTCTGGGAGTCCAGGCCTTTTCAGTGAGTGGTGGGGCTAACTGCATGGACCATTTACAACAGAGTAACAACCAGGAGTTGACTGATAGTGTTACTAGTATGGAAACAAATTGTGAAGATGCTTCTGACGATGCACAACCTCGGGATGACTCTGCTGGGACTAAGAAACGACGTGTTGAAGAGGATTTGTCTGCTGATGGAATTGTTGTTTCCGAATATTCCTTGCATGAAACAAGAGAAGTGAAGTTGGAGGATCCTAATACTGTGCAAAATGCTATTTTAAGAGATTTTCAAGGTGCAACAGCAACAACAGCCAATGCTTCATTTTCTGAACGAGTGATAGAGCCCACTCTTGTAATGTTTGAGGTATTTTTCTTTGAAATTTTAAATCTAATTGTCTTCTATCAACCGTGTATAGTTGACTGTCCAGGGGGGCTTTTTCCCAACTAGTTTGTCATACATTTTGTTTTATTTTTATTATCTCAAATATCAAAGGTTTTCATGCTTTTCCCTCCTCCAACCTTGCTCATAATTCCCACCACATACCCATTGAACTTTGTTTCGAATTATGTTCCTTGTTAATAATTTTGTTGGAAGGGGACCACCTTTCATATGAAAATTTATGTTTATAACATTATGCACGCTGCCCAACATGCTATTGACTACTCACTTCTTTGGCTTAAGGCGAGCCTGCGCTCCCCCCCTCCCCCCCAAAACAAAAAAAATCCCTTCACCCTTCACCACCAACATGCATGGTTGTGGGTTACAGTCGACAGGTTTGAATCGCATGGGATTTGCAAATACTGGGGATGCATACAGCGAATGTGGTTTCCATAAATATAATTATCAATCCTTATCCTTATTTGTGTGATTTGTTTAGTTGGTTGCATGAGGGAATGTGGTTGATCAGTTTGGGATCATATCTCAGAAATCTATACTACTAGGCTGATGTTTCCTTATTTATTTATTGGTTTTGAAACCTCTTTTCCATCTTATATCAATGTTGTTACTATTTGGTTCACATTCATTTCCCTATGGTTTCACTTTTTGTTTGTGTACAAATATATCATATATGTTATGGTGGTGATGCCAAAAAGTTGGAATGGAGGGCTTATTGCCATCTTTTTACGGAACTGTTTGTTTCCAGAGCTTAGATTTCGTTAGCAAGATGGTCTTTATACTTGCAGGTCCATGTGCCACCATCCTGTATGCTTGATGGCGTCCATTCACAACATTTTTTTGGTACTGGTGTCATCATATATCATTCTCAAAACATGGGACTTGTGGTGGTTGACAAGAACACAGTTGCAATATCTGCTTCTGATGTGATGCTGTCCTTTGCTGCTTTTCCAATTGAGATTCCTGGGGAGGTAAGTTTTTAGGGTATGTGTGGGTAATGTGATGAGATGAGAAATTCTCGAAACTTCTCAAAACTTCCTTCCCAAACATCACTCAATTGCAAAACTTTTCAATTTCAAATCTTCAACTTTTTCATTTAATCATTACAACTTTTGCAAACTTCAAAACAAAACACAAAAATCATTATATTTTTTCTAACTACAAAACAAAAATATATTCAAATATTTTTATAACTTTATAATATTTTTATTCAACTTTTTCTTTCTCTTTTTCCAAAATTCAATAAAACATCTTAATTGAAACCATGTCACTATTATTCACATATCATTTAACTATTCACATAATTATGAGATACAAACGAGCCCTTAATGTCAATAGGTGTTAGAAAACACTGTCTGTTATTCAGCTTAAGTTGTCCACTTTCTTTGTAGGTAGTTTTTCTCCATCCTGTTCACAATTATGCTCTTGTTGCATATGACCCCTCTGCTTTGGGAGCTAATGGTGCCTCAGTTGTTCGTGCTGCTGAGTTACTTCCTGGTATCTTTATGACTTTTCGCATTAGTTCTTCAACTTCTTTTTGTTGATTTAATTTTACTTTGTCAGCTTCCATATTCCATAAGTCTAATTTTGCTGTCTCACTCTAGGGGTGTAGAACTGGATCCTTTAAAATGGGGCGGTTATCCACCCAGATAAGCCTGGGAAAAATCCTGGAGATAACCAGATGTAAACCTGGATATCTGAGTTGTAGCCAGATATCCGGGTTTATTAACTTTTTTTTTTTTTAAAAACAAAAAACAAAAAAAAAGACTGTTTACTTTTAAAAATATAGTTTTTGATACTTTTTTTTTAAAAATTCATCGTGTTCAAGACCCAAATTTTAAGAAAAAAATATTTTAAACACTTTTTAAAATTAAAAAAAATATAACAATTCAAAAGGCTTTTTTTTATAGGCCTTTACGTTTTTATTTTTTTTTATACAAAAGAATTATAAAGTTAAAATATTATCTAGAATATAATTTTTTTTATATTATTTTTGTTTTTTGTGTTTTTTAAGATAAGATCCGGTTATGGATAACTGCCTCTATAACCGGGTCTGGTTTCATCTTACCCACCCGGGTCCAATTCGGGTGCATAACCGCTCAGATTCACCCAGGTTTCCGTGTTCCAGACTGGACGGGAAAAAATCTCGGCCCGATTTCACACCCCTATCTCACACCTTGCATGACTCATTTTTTAGTAGGCATATTGCATGTATCTGGTCTTCTTTCACATCTGCGAATATATTTTAATTTTGCTATTCCTAGATTGATGGTTCTTTTACCTAAAAGAGGCATTTTAAGAAGGATTTGCATATATATATATATATATATATTATGTATTTGTTTACTCTATGAGGCAGAGCCTGCATTACGTCGTGGCGACTCAGTTTATCTTGTGGGTTTAAGTAGAAGCCTACAAGCAACATCCAGAAAATCCATTGTGACCAATCCCTGTGCTGCATTGAACATTGGCTCAGCTGATTGTCCACGATACAGAGCAACCAATATGGAAGTCATTGAGCTTGATACTGGTAACTGCACTTGCTGTTGTCAAAGTGACCTTGCTTGCCCAGATGTTTGTTTTGATGCATATATGATGTCTTGTCAGATTTTGGTAGTTCATTTTCGGGGGTGTTAACTGATGAGCATGGAAGGGTCCAAGCTATCTGGGGAAGCTTTTCAACCCAGGTTTCCATTTTTATATTGCTTCTGATTTGCCCCATGCCTTATTATAGTATAGCTCTGATGCATATATTCTTGATTGCAGCTGAAATTTGGTTGCAATACGTCTGAGGATCATCAATTTGTCAGGGGTATTCCAATATATGCAATCAGCCAAGTCCTTGATAAAATCATATCTGGTGCAAAGGGGACACCTCTTCTCATAAATGGTGTCAAAAGGCCAATGCCACTTGTTAGAATTTTAGAGGTTGAACTTTATCCTACATTGCTATCAAAGGCCCGGAGTTTTGGGCTCAGCGATGATTGGGTGCAAGTACGTATTCTTCCTAAGAAAATATTTATTGTTTCATTTGCCTCTCTTTTAAGAGTTCAATATAAATGCATTGGTCTCTTGAATAAGCCTCGAGAATTAATTATTTTCATAATGTAGAAAGTGGCTTTGTTTCTTTGTATATGTTTTTATTTTGAGTTTGTATTGCTTATGCTATCTTTAAGGGCAAGAAAATTATGATATTGATATAATATTGTGGTTTCTGAAAGATGCAGAGGAAATAGCCTGTATGATGGAACTTGGTGATAGAAAACGAAGTCTCTTTAAGTTTTGGAGATTTCAATAAGGACTTTATTTACGTGTGTTGTTTTTCTCCCTGCTTTACTTTTAGAGTCGGACTGTTTTAAAATAGAACTTTGTGGTGTCTTTGGATGCCTATCAGAACTAGAATATATGAATAAAGAACGTAAATAGATCCTATTTTTTTTTTTTTTTATAAGTAAAACGTATACAGATCTGAGGATATAAAATAAATAGCTCTTGTTGTTCTATCAATGCCCATGCCTTACAAGTGCATTTAGATTATCTTATTTGAAAGAACCTTATTAACTGATGTTTCAGTGAGTGTGATGTTATGCCTAGTTCTGGTAAAGGCACGATTAAGCATGAAGCATCAAGGTCAAAGCACTTCGCTAGGAACTTTTTCTAGTCAGCTTGAAGCTCAAAAAAGCATGCATCTATAGTTTTTTGAAAAAGATATAATATATCATATTTAACCATTAATGTTTGTCTGAACAATTTATTTGGGGACAATACCTAGGATTGTATACTTTAAGATGGCATTTTACTGCCTGTTTTATCATAGAAATCAATACGACAATTCCATGTTTTTTTGGTCGTTAACTTGTGCTTATATTTTAATTTAACCTTTTTATTGATTTTGTCTATCAAATATCGTGGTTGTGTATACAAGAATTATATAAAATGGTTGAATTTTATGTCATGCTGGATAATTTTATAACAGACTGAGTTACTAGGCTAAATATACTAATATCTTACATTTTAAGATTTATTTATTTATTAATATTTTTATTATACATTTTTAAACAAATTTGCACTTGAGCTTTGTGTCTAGGCTCTAGTTGTATGTCCTTGAGTGTATCTGATATTTTCACCAACAGTGGTTTTGCGTAGACATGAACTATTTTTCCAGGTTTAGATATTGGAATGGCGTGCAAATAGTTATGATAGGTTGATCTATATGATGTTGCTTTGGTGCCTTTATTTGCTGTGCTTCTTGGATGATATTGTTGTAACATGAGTATCATGGTTTTAAACTCTGTAATTGGTGAGTTTTCCTTGTAGGCTCTTGTCAAGAAAGATCCAATCAGAAGGCAGGTTTTACGTGTGAAGGGTTGTTTGGCTGGATCAAAAGCTGAAAATTTATTGGAACAAGGAGACATGGTCTTGGCAATCAACAAAGAGCCCGTTACATGTTTCCGTGACATAGAAAATGCTTGCCAAGCATTAGACAAATATGATAACAATGATCAGAAGCTGAACATGACCATTCTCCGGCAGGTGAGCAAATATATGCCCATGTAGATTTTCGTTTTTTTTTTTTCTTTTTAATAGTTTCTTTTCGGAGAGAGGATTGAAGAAAGGCCTGCCTCAGTTTATTCATCTGCTTCCATATTCTTGTGCCTTAAAAGTTTATATATATATAAGAAAGCTCTAGTGAATAAATTATTGCTCATACTTTGATCTGCATGGTTTGCCAGGGACGTGAAATTGAGATTCTTGTGGGGACAGATGTTAGGGATGGGAATGGCACAACTCGTGTGATAAATTGGTGTGGGTGCATTGTTCAGGATCCTCATCCAGCAGTACGTGCTCTTGGATTTCTTCCTGAAGAAGGCCATGGTGTGTATGTGGCAAGGTATGAAATTCAGTTGTTACCATATATTTGGTGCTTTTTTCTTTACATGGGAGGTGACAGAAACCTCCGTGCAATACCCGTGCTCCATCTGCATCATTCTTGCTAACAATTACATGATCAAATTTTCTTTAAACTGCTAGTTTCTGGATGTTGAGGGATATTGTACCCACAAAATTTGGGTGGGGAATGATGGTATGTCACCAAACATCAACTTTGATTGTGCTTTTTACACTGTTGACACGAACCCAGGCCAATCCTAGCTTATTCCTCCCTACAATTTTTACATTTCTAATAAAACTTCAGTGCTTGCCCCTCCAAAGTTTCAACTTATTATGTTTGGCAATTTGTCAAATTTACCAGGTGGTGCCACGGCAGTCCAGTGCATAGGTACGGTCTATATGCACTTCAGTGGATACTTGAAGTTAATGGAAAACCGACTCCTGATTTAGACGCATTTGTTAATGTGACAAAGGTATATGTGCTACCTCTCTTTTTCCTCCTCACTTTGTGCATGTGCACACACTAACATGAACTGGCATGCATTTGTGACTTGAAAATTCAACAAGGATCTCCTACCTCCTTTAACTTGCCATTTTCTTTTGTTTCTTGTTCCTTTTTCTTTCCATTTCATTTAGATGTAGAGTTTGTAGCCAATTGGAAAACGTTCTGACATGTTTTTCTGGTTTCAGGGGAAGCTACATGTTGAGTATTAAATGCTAAACATGAAGAACAAAAGGAAATAGAAATATTTCTTTTGAGGTTTCTGTTTTTTTTTTTTTTTAATGATAAAACTAATTTTAACACACTGGATTTTTAAACACATCTTTAACCTCACTTTGACTTCAGGGCCTCCAAGATCTTTCATATCTTGTGGCTATATGAGCTAAATAACTTATCATTTGCGAGACCAACAAGAACACCGAACGAACAATTGTGTTGGTGCAAAGATGCATCAACTTACGTAATATTTAGTGGGAGATGCCAAGGTTATTATTCATGTAAATTGATTAATCCCAAGATTTCTCCATATGGCTGGCATTATTACTTTTATATTTCCATAGAGAATATGTTCCTTTATAAGATGCTATTTTCAGGGCACGTGAATTATGAATCACGATAATGCTTTGTTTTTGCTTCCAACTTAAGCAAGCGCCTGGCCAGCTGTATATATGCATAGTCAAAACAAAGGGATGGTATGCAATTTCAATATACTTTTGGCTAGTTTTATGATGCAACTCTATAAAACATTAATTCAGGAAATAGAACATGGGGAGTTTGTCCGCGTGAAGACAGTCCACCTGAATGGGAAGCCTCGAGTGCTAACGTTGAAGCAGGATTTGCACTACTGGCCTACATGGGAGGTGAGATTTGATCCTGACACATCAATATGGAGCCGAAAGACGATCAAGGCTTTGGGCTGCGCTAATGTTTGAAAGAAACACGCAGAATCGAACTAAATTCCTGACACTTTCTCCTTGGGGAAATAGCACCTTAAAAAAAAAAAAAAAAATCCTCACCTGGAATTGTTAGTTCGGACACGAATTGGAGCTTCAGGCTTCAGTTTGAACAAAGTTATTTATCTTTGGGAAATGTCCGAATTTCTTGGGTTTCGACAGGCATTTTATTTAGAGGATTGAGAAGTGGGAATTGAGAGACAGCTAATTTAAAATATATTGAAGCAGTATATGTAAGGTTTCATTGTAATACTGAGATTATATATACGAGTGAATTATTAGATGAAAGAGAGAATAAATCTTTTCTCTCCCTGTATTGGAAAGATGTATTTTGACTATTGTGCATGTACGAATTCCTATTTTTAGCTGTATAATCTTATTTTTATCAATATATTTTGCATCTCAAATTTTCCATTCCCAAGCAAGCAAAAGTTTCTCTCTAGCATATTAATTTTTGAGCGGCTGCTTCCGGAATGGGCATTGGCTTTGTATTTAATGGGCTTCAGCTACCTCTCTCTCTGTGTCTGTCTGTCTGTCTCTCTCTCTGTGTCTGTCTGTCTGTCTCTCTCTCTGTGTCTCTCGGGCAGAAATGAGAACACTAGACTTTAGAGGTGGCAAGAATTTCTGTTAGAACCCCAGAAAACATTTTAAAATCAGTAAACGCAACCTCTACAGTATGTCCAAGGTTATAACTTACATAGTCTTAAATCGGTTTAGATAAGTGACAGTCAACAAATTACTGATGTGAATAACTTTGTCAATGGACGTGTGTATATAAATTCCTTCATTCTTTTTCTTAAAAAAAAAAAAAACACTTTTCTTTTCCCATTTTAGCCAATTGCAAATTTTTGCATCAATGTTAGATAATTTTGTAGAGCTACTTACGTATTTTGTGATACTCTGAGCCAGGGGCGGAATCAGGATTTTATATTTGGGGGGCGATCGATAAAATGTGCGATGCGTGTAAATTTTAGAAGGATGATCATCAGTAATAGAAATATTATATTCTGTTGTTATCGAACTCTTTAAACGTATATTACTTTTCAAATTGTACTGCATTTCTTTCTTTAAAAAAAAAAAAAAAATTATTCTTAAGTACTTGCTCATATTTTTTTATGATTTAAGAAAAATTTATAAATCAAGAATAAATTTGAAAACTTTCTATTAAGTAATGATGTAACGCTATTAGATTTTTAACAAACTATATCTCACAATCATACAAGTTAGAGTGAAACTAAATAAGTGAGTATAATTAATGAATTTTACAATCATATAAATTTATAATTAATTTTTTTGCTAGAGTTAGATTATTAGAGTAACTGTAAGATTATGTAAGTTAAAATTTAGGTTTACGTAAATTTAAAAATTAAAATATAAATGGATGTATATTGAGATTTAAAAGAAGAATTTTTCGTAAAAAAAATTTAGGGGGATAATTTTTATTTTTATTTTTATAATTTAAGAGAGAATTTTAATTATATATATAATTATATATATATTTCTATTATAGATCAAATTTGGGACAGACAACTTCATTTACTACTCTTCATGTGGAAGTTAGCTGTGAGTCACTGACAGCTAGAAACTGCCACGATAGCGTTGTAAGTGAAATGAGATTTTAATTTGATAAGGACGGATCAATTTTTGTAGATATCTGTCAGATCAATATGAACAACGAGAAAGTACAACGTGACATACTCGTAAAGGCTGAGGAAGCAACAGGGCGGTCGTTTTTATATCGATGAATGTACGTACTTTGCATCCTCCGGCCTCCCTCACTATGACACTATTGCATATATAGCCCAGTGAGTTCCAGACTGTCTTTCAAACCCTGTTTAGAATTTAAATTCAACTTATATTAATTTAGTTTAGTTTTAATTTTAAATTGAATTTTTAAACTTCTAAATTTATCCAACTTAAAACTTCTTTACACGTAAAATTTACAACATTTTTTAATTCAACACTTTATTACATACATTATTCACAATTTTTTTAAACTTTCTATAAATACATTGAATTAAATTCATCTTAACATCTAAACACATCTAAATTTCTCTTAAATGAATCTTACAAAATTCACCTTACCATCTCAATTCATTAATATCAATTAAAAACTCAATTTCATCTCAACTCCAACCTTCAGAAATTGTCATAAATAATCACATGACTTTCTCATTACTGGCGAGCATCACTAATTGAATAAAAAGTCCTACAGTACTTCTGACCAAGCAACAACGTACAACGGTAATTACTGAAAATGAGGCTACACTTGAAATAAAAGCATCCAGTAGTACTCTCTGCATTTTCTGTCTCGCTCGGAATTCAAGCACTCGGAGCTTTCTGATCATTTCTAGTCATCAAGAGCAAGTAGAAAAAGCATACTTTTATCTTCTCATCTTTTAATGTGCCCCTCTAATAGTCTATATATTCTATAGAAAGATACTATTTGCTTTTACTATTTAACAAAACATGAAGTACTTCAGAATTTATTCTGCGTGCAAAAAAAAAAAAAAAAAAGATTAAGCTTATTATTTCAATCTCCAGATTGGACCACCAATTATATGTTAGAGATCAAGAGACAATTAGTACATGAATAACATATATATATATATATATATAGGAATTAAAACCAGAATATATAGATCATGTTAAAGCAATAATGAGATAAAAGCTAAGAACGTAACTAATTGATCATGATCCGACTCGGTCAACCCGACGGATTATTTGACAGAGCAGTTATGTTCTACATCTGCCACCCGATCACTATTAGTTCTAAAACTCCAGAAACAACCAAAAGCAGGAACCTGATCCCAATCACGTTCTGTCCATGAGCACCCGAGTAATACACCCAAGTATTATATGGATCATGAGTCTCGTACAAATTCCCCGGCACACCTGTCACATAAATGAATCTTGGTGGCGGTGGTGTTAATGGCGGTGCCTGAGGAGTGCAATATTCTGTGGAAGGATTCTTTGGTGGCGGCGGAGGAGGTGGTGGTGGTGGTAAAGGCATCTGCTGCTGGGCACAGGGGTTGACGCAAGGGCAAGTTCCGCACTTTATTTCAGCATTTGCTTCCTGAGGCACCGATGTTTGGTCCACCTTCTGTGGAAAGGTAATACTCATTGCTAACGAAAATGACATGAACAGAAAAGGCAGCAGCAGCATGACAAGTTTCTGAGGGCTTGACATCATTTCTTCGTTTGTTTATGGATGCAGACGGGTTGATCAGAGAGAGAGAGAGAGAGAGAGAGAGAGAGAGAGCCAGAGAGGGAGATTAATACATGAAGAGAAAAGGAGAGGCGCTACTGGATGTGAGGACTGAGTCCTAGCTCAATCGGTGTATATGACTATATGGCTTACATTTAGTGCATGGCCATGGGTCGTGTTATTAATTTTAGTTTTGTGCAAAAATACATGGGTGAGTGGTGAGAGGGACTTGTTATAATGAGGGTGTTTGAAGGGGGATGCAATGGCTTTGAAAGCGAATTGCATGTGGCTGTTGTAAATGTTGGGGGACCTTTGTCATGTCGATGGCCTTTGAATATGGGCATTAGGGCATGGACATGCTGCATTTTCGAGGGTTTTTAGGGTTTAGAAAAATGGTTATATATATATATATTGTACGTAGACAGTACAGTTACTACAAGTTTCACAAGGAGATTATCAACAGCCCTTACCAGAAAGAAAATTAGATAGAATATGTCTTTTCCTTCTTGATTTTTTCCTGGCTAGCTTTCGTGAGGAGGCCAGACTGCCTTTAATGAGCCTCTTTAGTTGATAACTTGATGAGACAATAGGTATATGTTCCCTTTCAAAAAAAAAAAAAAAGGGTATATGTTCCCTTTGCCATATGTGGTACCAATAACTTTCTGTTTAATCTACTCTCAGACAGAATATATACCTTTCAGTAAGAATATATATATATATATATATAAATATATATATGTATACGATATGCGTTTTAATGCCTATATATGAACTATATAAGATGTTGGAGATATTTTTTTATGACAAAATTTACATGAGGAAAGAGCTAATTAAGTAGGGAAATAAACTATCCCCAAAGGAAAAAATGATGGGCTTAGAACGATGGCTATCACGATCTATTTTTGTTTTTCAATGATAAGCTCCGGTACTCCTTTGTAATGTACAAGACCAGGGCGCAGAAAGATCTGTCATCATGACTGATTCATCCAGCTAATTATCAATTAAAAAAATCTTTGAAGAACCATCATATAATCAGATTAATTGAACTACTTTTGCACCATGATTTACATAAAGGAACCTTCAATTTAACTTAATTGATCAGGATGTATAAAATTGTTTTATTTGGTTGATTCCGAGACCTAGCTAAGAGATTCGGGCACACTAGTTAAGCTTACTTTGTATGGCCGGTCTCGTCGGCCAAGTACTAGAGATCAATGCATCCTGCGCTTTGCATAAAGTGTAACTCTGGCATTATTCTCCAGTACTTTGGCTTTCATGAATAATATATCACAGTGAAATATATTTATATAATCTTGTAGTTAAATATATTAACCGATCTCGATCTAGCATCTTATATAAATATAATTGCATGATCAATTACGAATACTATAAGAGGAAGTAGTAGTGGAGCACTTTTTGTTTGTGGTCCTCGTGTTAGATCTCTCTCATGATGATCAATTTCTTTCAATCAATTTTTTTGCTAATCAATTTGATATATTAATTCCTATGTCGTAGAAATTGCCAGTTAATTGAAGTGCATGACGACAAATAATTGGTACTTGTGTGGTGGGTTTTTTCGTGATGCTAGGGTACTGGAGAAATAGATCAGTTTTAAATTGAAGATAACTTATAATTATTATTATGATATCGTTTCAAAGAAAGAGACATGATCGACGTACGTACAGACCGTATTCTTTTACAATAATAAATCTGATGATCATTCCTTTTTAGTAGAAATCCAAAGGATCGTATGGGAATGATCGGTTTCGTGGATCTAATAAAAGTGTCTTGGTCGCAAATAGAAATCCAAAGGCTGTACGTATAGATTGTTTTGGTCGCAAATAATTTTTTTTTTGTTATAATTAAAATATCATAAATATATATATTTTTTGGAGCACTGTATAAGAAAAACATTCTTACCATATTCTATTAATTAATTATCAGAGAAGATTGGACTTGTATAACTGGTTTAGAGTTACGGGTATTGCGATGGGATATTATTTGCGACCAATAAGAATATTTATAATTTATTTTTGTCTAAAAATAACAATTTTCGTTCATGGTGATATTTGATTAGTGAAGTACTTTGGTGATCCAACGTACGTACCAGGACCTAAATAATGAATGGAAGGGACATCCGCTTTGGCCAATCTCGACCATCATCAGCTGGGTTAGATTTAATTAATAACTAATACTACAAGAAAAAATGTCACAAATAAATAATTTTTTTATAGTGTAATTAGAAGGAAGGAATCATATACCCCTACTGGAAAGAGATCAAAAAAAGCATAAGTTATATAGCTTTTATCTTTTCCATCGAAGCAATAGTAATGAACTATTCTTTTAAGATCGAAAGGAATTCATGATCCGATCAGCCAACCAATATCAGCATTCAACCATGCATGTATGCGGTCATGTGAAAATTCCCACGATTTATTCCAGCTGAAACTGCATGGAAAGAGACCAATTAAGGGATTAACAAATCTTTCCTTTTATAATGAAAATGTATTCATTTATAAAAATATTTTTTTCTGAATATACTACAAGAAAGAGTCGCTTTTGCCACAAAAGGCAGTGGTCACAAAGGGCTGAAATTAGGTGGCAAAAAGATTTCATCCACCAAATATTATTGTGGAAGAGCTTCGTGACATATAATGACTGGCGAATAATATTATAGCTATTAAAATTTTTATTTGTGGGAAATGATGACTTTTTCCCATGAAATTCATTTGCGGTAAAAAATAATTTTATCCGTGAGAATTGATTTTGTCAACCAAGACTTTGTGGTGTTTTTACTTATTTACTCACTAGATGTTATGGCCGAAAATATTTTTTTTCCATGAACTCTTTCATGGAAAATGTGGTGGGAAAAAGTTTTTTACCATTTAACATGTTGACAACAAAAACGATTTTCTCATAAACGTTATTAGCGGCAATTATCACATAACCTATAAACAAAAATTTGTCATAAAAGATTTTTCCCCACAATTTTTTTTTTCCAAACTATAACCTTGTGGGAAAATAGCTTTCCCAGCACATTTCAGACATCCTAAAAATTGATTTAATTACTTGTTAATAGTAAATTATATCCCAACATTCCATCACACTAATCCAACCGAGTAAATAAAAAAGTTATATTCAATTTAAACATGGTTCTTATATCTACCATCAGGAATACAAATCTACCATCATGAACAATTTCAGACCAAGTCTCTGAGACTATGCAACCATACAAGACTAATAACTATAATCTAGCCCATCAAACTATACAAGACCAATTTAGTTCCAACCTGAAATACATAAGGGAATTAATGAAGAATACATGAGGGAATTGATGTTTACATGCCAACAACAATAAGGATAAATCTCAGTACAAATGTCTAGATTTCAATTAGTTATTAACAAACAAATAGTTTGTAGCCTCTTCTACATCCACATAGCATGTTACCAATTGTGTCTTGAAAGTACCAAAAATAAAATGTGTCAACTTCAAGAACTATATATGGTGACTGACATAAGTTGTACTGGGCAACTTCTATGATAACACACTTGTTTATATGTTTAATTACAAAACATCTTGCCCAATTATGGAGTGTACTGATTTATGTGGACTATAACATAGTTCTCAATATTTCTCAATTTGGAAAGTACCAAACTCATCATAAAAAGCTGAATATCTAGAAGTTTAATTAGCTAGTTATATTGTATAACTACCATTAATTGCAAAAATAGAGGTGTGACCTCTGTTCCCAATACAAGTAACATCATTGTTACTTGAACATAAAAAACCCATTTAAGTTACTATTACTTTGAATTATTTATAATAATGTTAACTATAAATTGAACCATATTGTTGCAACATATTTCCAGCCCATTGCTCCTTTGTTCCCCACTATCCAACTCAGAAAATAATGGTGAAACCATGCCTACTAATTGGTTAAAGTTTCTAGAAAATTATCTTAGTATTTGTAAATTATCACTTCAAAAAAATATGAATGATTGCCTATAACGTACCCAATGGTACCAGTACAGAAAATGTGAGCAAAGTAGAGCAAAATTTGTATGATCTGGAATTCAACATTTCTATCATAATTAATGGTGAACCACTAATGCATAAGCTAAGCAAACTCAAGTTTATGTAGCAATATCAATATGAACAAAATAATCCATTGCTAGGAATACTATCTCCGATAGTGTAAGTATACCAACTGTTTTTTCTTATCTTTTGGTCTCTTTTTTTCTTATATGTTCCACCCTATGTATATTTGCCCAACCAAAAGCAGCCACTTCTTATTCTAGGAAAAACACACTAAATAGATCACTGAAAACTATACGACAACTTTAAACACCGATTTTCCAACCATTGGTTTTGCACTCATAGTTCATGACACTATGTTAGGAGTGAAATAAATTTATTCCATAACCAAAGCATTGGTAATTAATTACTACTTTTCTTGATAAGGGAAATTATAATATGAGTAAATACACTTTCTTATCAAGTAATTATAACATGCAACTAGTATTTCTTCTTTGATCTAAATGTTGCCAGACAACTATTCAGTTACAAACTATCGTTATGTAACAGCTAATAATTCATTGCCATATTCTCAAAGTGTGTCCCTATCTTATAATTTTTGCCTGTGACTTTGATCCTTTTAAAAACTAAGACCAAGGGTTTGGAAACAACATAAGAAATGGATAAAAAAAAATGGAACCATCAAATTTATTGGATATTTGCAAACATAGGATGAAAATGATAAACATGTAACAAGTATGATTCTTACCCAAGACCAATTGCTAGAACTCATGGTTGATGCCTTACTTTTCTAAATTGCATCTGAAATTTGCTCCTGCTCTCCACCAACTCCTCTCCTAGAATTATTGGCTATTCCGGTTGTACTGACATTCCTCCAAGCTGTATATGTCAAACCTTGAATCATGGTGGGTATTTAGGTTATAATTTATGTATCAATTCTTTCTACAGCTCTTAAAATTTTGGTTTCTTTATTTAATAACCCTAATAGAGAAACGAATCAGTTTAAAATTTATATAAGTATCTAGTAGATATTGAAATAGTAATGCCAGAAATTTTTTGATAAGTAATTTCTTACGTGTGCATATCTTCTATATAAAAAGTGTCAATCCAAAACGCAATAGTAACTTTTTGGTCTTCTAAGTTTTTCCTTTTGGTTTTCCAAGTTTATCCCAGTATTGATCATTTTTCAATTTTGTCCTTGTGATTGATTTTTGTTTTCTTAAGTCACCGAGGCACTTAAATTGCTTTTTCCATTGTAGTACTTTCTACAAAAAGAGAATACTTGTTCAAAATTGTAAGGATTGAAAAATGATTTTATATCCAAATGAGAGCAACGAAACAAGTATGTTCAGATTTAACAAAATTTTCCCAAAAATTAGATTAAAAGAACCTAAAAACCCAACAGCTCGCAAAACTCACAAAAATGATCATAAATATCCAAACCAAGCTCAGATTCAAAAATTATTTCTTTTTCCAACAACCAAAAGCACACCCAAAAACTATATAAAAAAAAAAATCCAAAAAACCATCAGCCATAGGCTTCAGAAGAAGAGTATTTTTTTTTCTTTTTACAAATCTGAAAAATATAACTTCATATATATGGAAAAAAACACAAAAAAAAAAAATCTCTTCTTCTGGAAAAAACACGCAATAGGAAAACAGAACACAGTAAAGGAAAAAGAAAAAATAAACATCAGTCAAGAAGAAAAAAAGACTAAGAACACAGATCTGAACACGATCTCTTCAAGTATATAAACATCTGTTCAAGTTTGTAGGGAAACAAAAATGACAAATAAAATAAGTTAAAAAAATGTACATCAACTCAGATTTGTAGGAAATGGAAAACATGTATTCATCTACCTACAAATCTGTGATGGACAAAATGAAACAACAAGGAAGATTCGGGAAGAAAATGCTAAAAAGTAAAATGTAAAATATAAATAAACAGCCAAAAAAAATATTAGAACAAACGAAAAATACAAGACCATTACAAAAGAAGATTAAAAAAATTTACATATCTGAAAATATAGATCCTCAAATTCATAAGGTTGCAAAGAAAACATTGTGCGAGGAAATAAATTAAACACAATAGAAGTTGTAGAAGGAAAGGCTAGTAATACCAGGCTGGAGTTCTCAAATAGTACAGCTTTAGCACAAAAAGAAAGCTAAGAACAAGATAAAAATGGCCTTATTGCTTTAATATGATTTTCTTTTCAATATGCAGAAATGGACATGCTTAAATTCAGCTTAATGATAATACATAGCTCGCTGGTTAGCAAAATGCTTCTTTTACTTTATAGGAACACAAGCCATCAAATATTAGGACCAAAAACACTCCGGATAATGAAAGTTATGAAACACAATAAATTAACCCAAGGAAGCAGTGTTGGGAATAACATTTTGGTAGTATACAAATACCAATACTACTAATTGGTAATATGCACGTATCGTTCTATAATATCTCATCCTATAGTCCTACATATGCACATAACCTAGCAACAGTACATAACAATTTTACTCTACCTGTATATGTATCTTAAAATTGCACAGAACAATTAAGCTATGAAGAATATTTCCACAATAAAATTATAAAGGAATAAACTTAGATATAGAGAAGAATAACCACCAATGGAGAGATTAGACAGAGGGAGAGGACAAAGGTGATTTGTAGACATACCATGGAGAGGACTAGGTTTTTGTGGAAGAAATCGCGCTGGGGGCTGGAGAAATCGGTGTGGAACAACCACAACCCGTGGTGGAAAGTGTATGCGCTAGGGGCAACCGGAGGGGGGGCGCTCGAATGGGCACCGTGAGGGAGAGAGGATGGAATCGCACAAGGTGAGGTGAGGTGGCAACTGTCGGGGTTGGGGGTCATTTGGGGGGCGGTGGGGGTTGGGGGTTTGAGCCGTCGGAGGGAAGGGGGCTGGGGGTTTGAGTCGTCGGGGGGAAAGGGAGGGGGGAATTTGTAAATCGAACAGATGGGGGGGGGGAAGAAGAATCGGGTGTTGTGTATATATAGAGGACTTTTGCGGCGAGTACAATTCGCGACAATTGCTTAATATTTTCGTAGCAAATACATATAACCCACGCTAACTCAGGAAATCTGAAATATTTTTTTGCTGTCCCTACAATCCGCGATAAAAAGTCACTTGAACTCGTGGCAATAACTGTTTTGGCAACTAAAAAATCTTGGGATAGTCAAATCTTTTTTCATAAAATAATTTGGTCACAAAAAGTACTCAAGTCATAAGAAAAAAGCTTTTGTCATAAAATATTTTTCACCAAAACCATCTCATGGAAAAGTACCAATATTTATTCTTTCCAGCAAAATTTAGTAGTTAAAAGTGGCCTTTTCACAGGACAATATTTTGTGGCAAAAGAACTCGTGACAAAAGCCACTAAATGTTGAGGGAGTCAATGGGGAGTATGTTTTAATTTTAAACCAACGAAATTTATTAGATCCATGTAAATGAGGTTGAAGGTGAGGAGATTTTTTTATTTTTAAAAAGAAAAAAAAAATCAAAACTACCCCCCCGTCAACTCTCTAAAATTAATTCCTTATAAAATTACTCATTTCTTATATATGCAAGTTCAATAAATTAAAATTGGTCGTATATATTGAAAAAGCATTTATACATTTGGCAAATAAGACATGCACTTACTCCCAAAAAAAATAAGACATGAAAATTAATACTTTTTTTTTGTTGAAAATGACCTGCTTATATCTCACGAATGCTTAAAGAGAAAGGGAGGCCATACACGGATGGTGGGTATTGAAGGAATAAGAGAAAAGAGGACAAAAAGTTAGGAATAAGGAGTCCTTGCTTATTGATGAGTGATTGAGAAGCTTCACAATCCATAAGCTCCACCGTCTTCCCCACATATTAATTCACAATATCATCTTTGTTTTCTATACTAATATATATCTAGCTATCTTATATCTGCTGATCTCTCTCTTCCTTATCAACACCACCCCAGCGTTAAAATTATTGCCTTTATGTTTGTAAAACTTTTATTTTTTTACTAAACAGTACCGTAAATCATATAACATCGATGTCATAAATATTAACCAATTATTTATTTATTTATTTATTTTACTAATATTACATTAGTACCATATTTTTTGTGTCAATATCTAATGTGTTAAATATCACTCGTTTTATAGATGAGATGAGATGTGTTTGTATATCTATTATATTATTAAGTGGCTATAATCTAATGATCATTTAACGGATTTTCTTTTTTTGTCAATTTTTTTTAATTTTTTGTTAAATTTAACTTTATCCGTTCGTCTATCTGAATTCTAAAATGATGTGATTCTTGAAATTTAGTTTTCTGATTCAAACTCTGAAATCAAACCCTTCAAATTCAAATCTAGTCAAATTCAAATTTACTATAAAAAAATTGTTTATTTACGACTAATTATTTTTAACGAAATGATTATTTCCATCTAACATGAGTTGCAAATAATATTTTTTTTGCAAAAATTAGTCACAAAACTCGATTTTCTTAAAGTGAAAACTTGATCTTAGGGGTGATCCCCACCCTACCGGAGGCGGGGTATCCCTACCTCCGCCCCTCGCCCCCGCTTGGGCAGGGGGAGTTTTCATCCCACATTCTGCCCCCGCTTACACGAGAGTGGAGTATCCCATCTCGTAGCAGTGTAGCGGAGGTAGGAGTCCATCCACCCGCCCGCCCCCCGCCACCACCCATGGAGGGCCTTGACCCATTTCACACTCTTTGGCCCTTTTCGGCCCATATCAATTTTCTAGGTCATTTTTTATCTAAAAAATCATCAAACTTAATTTAATTACACATTAAAAAATATTAATCTATTAAATACTAAGTAATAATCATTACTAAAGTCTAAAGTCATTTAAAAAAAACATCACTAAAGGTCTAAAAGTAAAGGCTAGTTTGTAGTCACTAAGACTAAGCTATGACAATTTACAAATTTACAATAATATAGATTAATCCTACAAATTATAAAATTACAAATTATGCTATTAATTATTAACATTACAATTTACAAAATCATAAGATTTATCATTTCATAACATTAGACATTGGTGATTGGATTTTGTCACTTTAAAGCGTTGTAATGCAAACTTGGGTGAGTCGTTGGGCCTTGGCAATACTTTGACTGCTGTGAGTCACTGAGTCTGTGACTGTGAGAATGAAAGTGATAAAACCTTAAGGCTTAACCTGCAATAATAAGTTGAAAAGAATTAGTTACAAATATAAAGTAATAAACATGAAAAAAATTTATTAAAAATATTAAGTTACTTACCAAGATTAAATTGAAGCATTAGGTTGGATTCTGAAAGATGGGCATTGAAGAATTTAAGTCTTGACGTACAAAATGATATTGTTATACACAATGAGAAATGAGAATATAAAAACTAGAAAATATCAAAACTTATAAACAAAAAATACAAAATAAATAGAATCTTAGATGCTAACATTACAAATATTATAAAGTTATAAATGCAAACAACAATTAAAAGAGAAATTGTGTAAAGTGCAAACTATGGTGATAGACTCCTAGTCTGGTACTAGTAGGTCATAGACTCATACTGCAGCAAAGGTAGCTGTAGAAGTTGTCCCAGATGTTGGCGTCGCAATTGCTACAAGTTACAACAATTAAATGTAAAATTAACACAAATTAATTTTAATTAAATAAATACAAAATAATATAAATTTCTTCAAGTTACAATTTACCAATTCCAGACTGATCAGCACCCTCGTCCTTAGTCTCGACCGGATCATAATCAAGAACTTCCGGAATATGAATTTCAACACCCATGATCCAATTCTGTGTGCAAATTAGTGACTCAACAGTAGTAGGATCTAATGAGTTCCGGAAGGATTTAATACGTGCTCTCCAGTGCTGAAGTTTGACTCTGAGATTACTGTACTGATCAGGATGACCAAGATACTGCAAACAACCTTTGAAAGTACGGGGTATTTAGAGACATTCATCTTTTACCAAGCTAATATATCAAGATCTCGTACAAAATGATGAAGATCTAATGCCAAATATATGTTTACCTTTGAATGGGCATCTGTGGTGGCACCTATAAAGGCCAAGGGGTTCATCTCCATCTTGTCACCTTAATCTATTTTATGTTTTTTCCCACACCCGACATTTGCAGTTGGTGGAAGGGTTCTTATGGCTATAGGTACTGCAATATTATCATCTTCTATGATAGTAAACTCATCAAATAATCTATCAAGTGTTTCTTGAGCCCGAAATGCAACAGACGACGCACAATCCTTGCCAATGGCATCAATAAACCTAAATACCATGCCTTTCACCTTAAATCATGAGTCAATGATACATGCAACATATAACAAGATATTGGCTTTATCAAACTCTTGCCCCCAATATTTGTTGAATTTCTCAATCATCGTCCTAGACATCTTTCGCAATGTGGTGTTACTATCCGCTACAATATCATCTAATTTTTCTTTCACCTTGACAATTTGTTGACAAAGTTGATGTGCTGTGAGATACAAAGAACCAAATATAACCTTGATAACATCGTAAAAAACCTTTAGAAACTCTACAAATATAGATATAACCTCTCAATCATCAAACATAAGGTGCCCCAATTTTTCATCAAAGTATTTGATATATTTGTATGTCTTTATTACTCATTATATCAAATGCCAACTTATACCCTTGGACTGCCTCCAACATAAAAAAATGTTGAGTTTCAACTTGTAGACAAATCAATGCAAAGACTTTTTTTACATGTTATGATCACAGTAGTTGCAGCAACTTTGAACCTAGCCAATCTAGTAGGAGAATATTTGAACCATTTCACCGCAAGCTGACCCGAGCAACCGAGTCATCAAGCTTATTTAAGCCATTACCCATAATCAAATTAAGAATATGTACTGCACATCACACCTACAAATAATCCCCATCCAAAATCGTTCTACTCGCATTATTTATTAGACTCGTAAGATGTCTCATTACAACATCATTAGCCCCGACATTATCAACCGTGCAAGTCATAACATGTGTCAACCCTCACTTTTTGACAGCAGCCTCTATGGTCTTTCCTATCGTTTCACCTTTATGATCAGTGATTTGACAAAACTTGATGATCTTCTTATACAATGTCCAACCCTCATCAACCCAATACACAGTCATACACATGAAGTTAATATTATTACAAGAAATCCAACAATTAGTAATGAGGCAAACACTCTCCCCCGCCAATAAACCCCTCAAATTCTCTTTTGCTGAGTGATAAAGTTTTTTAACATCTTTTGTCACCGTGTGGCGAGAAGAAATATTGAATCTTGGTTCCAAATACCTAGAATAGGCTTGGAATCCTTTCTTATCAACCACTTGAAAATGCATCTCATCCATAATGATCAAGCGAGCTAGATGTGTCCTAACCTCATTAGGATCGTATTTTTTGTACCCTTTTAATGTCAACTCCCCACTACTCCCCTCATCCATTTTTTTCAAGCCAACTTCAAGTCTTGATTGACTCTTCTCTATCAAAGGTTTCAGAATTAGAGATTTCTTGCATTGTTCCTCCAAATGCAACTTTATTTAGGAAGTTCCGTGTCTCTTGTAGTAGAATCCATAAATTTTGTCACAATAGTTACATTTGGCTTTTAGGTCATTGGGATCACCACCTTCTATCTTGGTGACATGAGCCCAAATTATAGATGAAACTTTCTTGTTAGACTTGGGGGCGGGATAAGTTGATGGGTTAGGGCTAGGACTAATGGTAGGGTTCTCAACCGGAGGAGGGTTAGAGTTAGGGGTAGTGGTAGCCGTAGGGGTCAAGATTAGGGTTAGGGCCAGAGGTACCCAAGGCCTCGACCAGGGAGCTTGCAGTAAAATCTTCTCAACTTTCAATTGTTTCAACCAAAAACATATCTAAGAATAATGAAATTATTGCAAACAAAATACAAATTGTCATACAAATTACAAAATTTAAAATCAAGGAAAGCATTATGCCATTATGATTGTGTTATATCAAATGGTCATGTGACATGTCAACCTATCAAAATTTAAAAATTAAAATCAACCAAAAGCTGAAAGCATGTTTAAAAAAAAAATCATAATTGGAAGTTGGAACAGCAATTTGCAGTTAATATATTACCATTCTTGTTGTTCTTATCAATATCTTTATAGTTAAAACGTGGCTATGAGATTGTCTACAGTAATGAACAATAGATTGTTTAACATTGTCCACGTCTTTCCATTTATGCCCCTTCACTTGCTCGACCTTATTACAGTTTTGTCCCTGAAAAATATCAGACTACACCTATTTCATATATCACTCTCATTGTCGGCTATTTCTCTCAGTCCTCAGGTTCTCTCTCCTCTAAATTCTCTCTCGCGTTCTCTCTTTATCTGTCGAACATGGCAAAGACGAGTTCGGGCCTGGGCTATCTCCCTCGAGTTCTCTCCCTCGCCTCGCGTCGGTTGCGGTCGTAGTAGTTGCGGAGTAGGCTGGACAACAGACGAGTTCCACCGTGAGGTATAACCCCAATGCCCTTCTCTCTCTCTCTTTGTTTTTCCATTTCTCCAATCTCTTTGATTCTCTAAACAAAATTGTAGATCTTATGGTTTTAAGACTAAAGATTTTAGCCACCGTGAGGTATAGTTACCAGCGTCATTCTCTCTCCCTCTTTGTTTCTCCATTTTCATTTTTTCAATCTCTTTGTTTCTCCATTTTTCCATTTTCATTTTTTTACCCGCTGGTTAACGTACGAATGGAGTTTTCTTCAATTTTTGTATTTTCTTCTTCTTTCTTTTTCTCTCTTTTTGGGTCTAATCTGTGAGTTAAGGAGGTTGAAGTTTCTATGAATAGATGGCTTAGATTTAGGGTTGTGGTCAAGTAAAATTGGGGGTTTATTGTATTGGGTTTAATTTGTATATATATTTCAATTTTTGATGTGCAGGTTCTTCTATCTGAGTGCCCTTCGATGGTTTCCTACCTTTGGGTTAGTTATCCTTTGCTTCATTTCTTTAAGCTCTATGTGTGTGTTGATCTTTCCTTATGTCTTCACACGAACCAATTGGTTCACTATCTGGTCAGGTTGATTGAGATCTGTCCATTTGTGCCCATTGTATTTCTAGATAAAAATATTTTTTTGATCCCATCTATAATAAATATTTTTAACCACAAACACAATATATTTGGAAAAAAAAAAAAAACTCAACTCCCAATTTCCCCTCTTTAAACTGGAGTGGAAGAAAGAAAATGCAAGAAAACTTGCCTTCAAAACCTTCGTATGGGGAGGTTAAATACAATGAGAATTTGTGAAACAGGGTTTGATCTTTGTCATGCAGAGGTATCAATAATTCACTGGAATCCTTTCTCTCAACCATTTGGCTACCTATTTTTAAAGCCTACATGCTTCTTTTTGGATTTTGCGCTTAAACATACAAAGCATTTGGTAAAAGAGGATGATTTGCACTTTTAAGGAGCTCTGCTATCATGGGTGGCAATCTGTGGTCCTTTTTCTAAAAAAAAAATGCAATGGATGGTCTTCATGTAGCCATTGCAGTCATAGGCTGTCGCATGTTGTTGTAGACCCACTGGTAGTATTAATGGCTTTGTTTGATGAATCCTCCTTATTTTTTTAGTTTCACTTCTTTATCCTTTTTATTTTTCTGTAAAACATGCTACAGCTTGATTTGATTAAAGAAACAAAATTGAAGAAATTACTCAAGTATGGTATATTCAAGTTGTAACAAACTTCTGACATAGCTTATTTTTTATGTTATTACTAGGTATTAACAAGGGTTTTCTTGGTTTATTAATTTTCTTAGTTGTTAAAATAAGAAAATTAATTGAGTTTGTAATGAAATGCAATGCCATAAAAACTCTACAAAACTTCAGATGAATATCCTTTAAAAAATGAATAGACCAGGAAGAACGCATAAAAAGTAGTTTAAACATAAGAAGCTTAAACCAGCAATGAAAACATTCGAACATACATTAAACAGAGACCATCTCAAACTATTGTTAAACAATGTTCTCAAACATATCACCGGTTATACATACATAGCCTGGTGGTAATTTTCATCACATCAGAAAATAAAGAGATGCTAAAACCCCAATGATATAATTAAAAAATATATATTATTGACCGGAAGAGAATAGCCCAGACATTACAAATTAATAATGCTAACTAAAGAAAAACAATGTACAAATTTATTTAAACAGCCCATACCAAGGACATCATACCTTGTCACTTGTCTGATTTGTTAAGCCAATGACTATTACAAAAAAAATTAGCATCAATTTTGGGAAGTCTTGTAGTTACTTTGAATGTATAGTGATTATTGTTTTTATTTTGTAAGACAAACTATAATGTAGTAGTTTGGAGTTTATTAGATCTGAAATAGGCTCAAACTTAGTAGAGCTCAAACTTGGCTTGTCCATAGGGTTTACTATGGTATTCGTATATAGTGGATTTTAGGGTCAAGTGATGAAGTTGTGTGCTATGTCTTTTCTATCATATATGGCCTCTATGTGGTTTGTTGACATAATTTGAGGGCTTCTTGACATAATTTGAGGGAATGGTACCATCAATATAATTTATTAAAAGCATTGATGTTATCTTACATGCAATTCACTATTCATGCATGTGCTGCATTCTTTTGTATATGATATTAATTAGGGGACGGGGCCACAATGGACTTAATTGGAATTGTTATTGTTATCTTGAATAGATAAAAATCTCATAGACTTCTCATAGCTGCTATAGGTGTTTTTCTTCACACTCATATAACTACCTAATTTAAGCAACAAACAAGCAGAAATGCACTTCTCTCAAGTAGGAAAATTTATGCAAGTGTGCTATTGAGGTTGGGTTATGGTGATGGGGAGTAATCTGTTACAACATGTCTTTGTGGAGATACATAATTAGAACATTGTATTCAAGATGATAAGTTAGAGGATTTTTATTTTATATATGTATTTCCCGAGTCTGTGAAGAAATTGGATTGGGGGGTGGCAGTGTGAAGGAGGCATGGGTTGGTGGTGGAATGCAAGGGTAGATCTCTTCTCTCCATGTCCTTCTCTCTGTCTCTATCTCTATCTCTCTCTCCCCTACTTGCAATTTTGCAAAATTGGAAGAATTGTTTATAAAACCTTGTGCCTGTTATTAAAATAAGAAGAAAAAAATGGATTTTAAATCAAATGTGGCTTGCCTGTTTAAACTTGTCATTTTAGACGTGTTTTGAGTTTTGGCTGTTGGGTGGCATGATATTGCACGTGATAATTTTTTATGTTAATTATGCATTTGTGGTGTTCATATTTTTGTGATAAATATTTATTTTTTCCAATTTTTGTTCAAAACTGGTAGGTTTTTTTTTTTTGCTTTACTGATATGTAAATGGATAGATGCAACATCACCTAAACATTGCAATATTGAATGTTTAAGGTATTAAGTAAAAAAGTTAAACCTTTTTTTATCAATTTTGAACTTTATACATACATATATATATACATATATATATATATATATATATATCTCTATGGTCTTCATGTTTTTCATGTTTTTCATTGATGCTTCTTGCTTAGTTTCACATTATTAATTGTGATTTCGTATACTAATTACCTTATGTTTTTATTACTTGTTTCATTGATGCTTTTTGAATATTAGTTTTTTTTCTGTTTTTTTTTTGAAAGAAAGAAAAGTTTGATGTCTATAATTTCATAAAGCAAGACTTTGTGATCCATACATTTCCAGTATACTGCTGCATCTTTGTTTTTTTTTTTTTTTTGGATCGATATGAAAGTAATAAAAGTTTGATATTTATATGCGACTTTTATCATATATTTGCCATATTGGAATATTAAAGTCTAAAGCCATACCTTTTTACGCAATACTTTCAGATTGGGTTGCGAGAGAGAGGAAAATTTCTTTCCATGCATTGGGCATTCTTCGTTGGTATGTGTTTGTGATCTTCATTCTCATATAATTTTTTACTTATGCATTTGTTTAACAAAAATTGCATCATTTACCTATGCATTATATAATTATTATTAACTTAATATCAATTTTAAAATTTAAAAGTAAGTATATAACATCCTCTCCAATAGACACAAAAAAAAATATTTATTATTCTCATTTAGTCTGATTCCTGTTAAAACTAGGCAAAATCAAATCGTTATTTATATTTATTTTCTCTCTAGGACTTGTGCACTGAATCACTATAATTCCAATCCTTTCGACGAGAAGGCTAACCCCTTCAAAGTGAGTTCTACATGATCCACACATACAAATTTTTACTCATGTTTGCGTTCATATTTAGTAGTTGGATTTTTGGAATTTGTAAAATTGGAGATGTAATGACCCATGAATTCATTGGATTTTATGGTCTGCTGACCTTGATATAGTTGTTAGATTTCCTTTTGGCATTACTTATATATAAAAAAAAAAGATTTGCTTTTGGCGTTAAATTTGTGGTAAGTTAGAATTTAAAAATTCTAATCTCAATATGGTTGATGTAGCTATTTTTTAACATGTATTTTTCCTTCTTCAATAATGCAATTATGCTTTTATAGGCAAATAAGTCAACTTTTTCTATTTAGCTGTAGAGAAATTTGAGAAAATGAGATGATGCCCAGTTTTTGAAACTTGTGAGCTAAGATTGAAATTTTACTTTTATAATAAGCAAAATGAAATGTGCAAACTTATTAGCAAAAAATATTGGAATTACATGGAGTGAAAATTGCTTGCTGAGATGTTTATAGTCCCATTAATTGAAATACCCTTGGAGATGTTTCCGGTGGCCCACAAACAAACAAAAAAACTCACCTAATTGTTATTGAGTTTTCATGCTCCATGTCCTCAAGTCTTCTTTGCAGTTGAACTCTTTTTTTTTTTTTTAATCTTTTTTTTTTTTTTTGTCATTTGGTTTTGATTGGACTCTATTTTTTAGTAATATTGAATTGGGTATTTGCCAAATCTCAAATACATTTTGTATTTGATTTAGTGTTTTCTTTTTTATTTAGAATACCCATTTTTTTCCAAGATTCATTTAAAAAAGTTACAATTTGTTAATTTATGGAGGTTCGATAGGATAGTGGAGTGAATAGTAAGCAAAGCTGAAATTTACCAGAATATCCAACCTTTTTGTTTTTCAATAAAATCATATACATTTTCATGTTTTTCTTGTTTCTATTATTTCCTCCTAACTACGTGTAAACTCTTGTATAATCCTATGTTTGGGCTATGCCTATTCTAATTAAAAAAATCTGTTATTTACCATATATGTTTTCTCCAACTATACCAAAATAAGCAGCATAACCTTCAACATATAAATCCACAAAAGCAATAAAAGTTCCAAATGCCTATAAAATAAATAAAAACATATCTCCTCATTAATTATCTTTCCCTTTGCTTGGACCTATGGTTTGTCTAAAGTTATTGTTGTTTGAATTAGTAGCTTACAACTTGAATGAACTATGTTATTTCATTCATCTCATTTTTTTTTGTACTCTAGATGTTTATATTTTTGAACAACTTATTTTATAGTGATACAAGGCAATAGTGCCTTGCTCGTAGTTAATAACTTAAAAGATTAATTATAAAATAAATGAAAGACCAACAATAAATAAATTCACTTTGAATGACCATTATTTGTTAGAATGATTAATGGTTTTTATTTGTTTTTTCATTGTTGGTTTTTGCCTTTTGTAATTCTTTTCTTTTCTTATTATTATTATTTTTTTATCTTTTGTCTGTTTCCCTTTTTGTTTTAATCACTATTAATGGTTGATTTGAATTATAGGCTGTTATAATAAGGCTAATATATTGATTATTCCAATTTGACGTGGCTTATTGTGGATTTATGGCCCTATGGGTTAGATTGAAATTTCTAGACGAATAAGAAAGAAAAGAGTATTGGTCAAATGTTTGTTATTCATAAATAGAATGGGTCAAATGTTTGTTATTAGTAGATGGAATTCGAATGATTCATTATTATGTGATCTCAAAATGCATGTATGGTGCAAATATTTTTATGGAACTAATGGTCTATCATGTTCATATCTTCATATTATATAAAATGATAGGATAAAAGTATTAATATATATATTTATTTACAACTACTTAATGATTAAATGGTTCATTCTCAATTATAATGTCATTAAAAGGGTCATAAATTTTATTTTTTTTATGCTTGTTGGTTGTGTAATCCTAATTCTTATTCTCTTTTGATTAGGAACAGAGCACCAAGAAATATAAAAATCATTTCTTTCTTGTTAAGGTTATTTAATGGGTGATGCTACTAAAAATGGTTGTTAATGTTAAGGATATTTACTCATTGTAACTATAATTTAGGCATTTAAAGTATATTTATTTTCTTTGTCTTTCTTATGACGTGTAATTTGCTTGTCTTTTTAAAGAACTTGAGGTTCTTTCAGTTAATCAATACAATCGATTTATTTTTCTTATTTATTACGTTTTTAGTTTTATCTTCAATGGTATTTTTATTTTTTTAAATTTTTTTGAATTTTGGAGTGTCAGTTTAATATTGATACCCAAATGTAAATGTGATAAATCTATATAATTTAGATTGTACCTACTTGCTGGTCACATCCTTTATGTGATCTTCTTTATCTTTTTTCCTATATATATATATTGCTTGTAAAAATTATTCCACATGTATTTTTAGAGTAAATAAAATCTCCTACTAAAACTTTATCGCCATTTAAAATCATGTATTTCTTCTAAATTTAAAGCAGAAAGCAAGATTTTGGATTGTTGATCTTTGCCAAGATTTCTATTACTTGTCTTGTACTGAATGTAAGAAAGCAACAGGATATGAACGAAATGAACAGTTTGAGTGTTATTATTGCAAGAATATGAGTATTGCACAACCACGATATATATGTTGTATTCATATTTTAGGTCATAACACCACATATCGTCAATTCAAATTATTGTTTAATTATTCAAACTCATAAATATAGTATGTTTATATAGCTCTCGAGCGTATGTTGAGGTTGATGATGGCAGTGGATGACTGCCACCTGTCATGTTCGCTGAAATTGTAGAACAAACTTTGAGTTGCATAGCAATTGAATTGATGGAGCATGCATGAAAGGTAACCAATTTGTTTTTCTTCATAATGATTGCCTACTACTTAAATTTATTCACTTAAAATTTATAGAGAATACAAGAATTACTACTAGCTAGCTAGAATTTGTAGAATTCATAAATCTTATAGCATGATATTATATTTTTTTGCCTCATTTAAGAACTCAAGTGTTTGTTACATGCTTTGAAATGGGTTTGTTTATTTTTACTATTGCGCTCTGTTTGGCAAAACGACTTGTGTGCTTAGTTGATGAGAAAAGCAGGAAATATAATGAATTAATGTTCAATCTTATAATCCTTTTTGGGCTTGAAAATTTATACAAAGTGGCTAGATTCATTTTGTCCTGCTCTGGTGTTAAAACAAATAAAAAGCAGATTTTTTCCATACCAATATAAATGCCTACTATTTATTTTCTTCATTATAAATCTTTAAGTTATGATTGAAAGGCAATAGTTAAGTTTTTTTTTAAGGATTATTTTTAGGGGACTACCCTTTTTTTCTTTCAATTTTGTCTGTATGACCTATTTACAGAACCCAACGCAAAAAGAATTTGAAAAATAATAACCTATAAATGATGGGCATGATTTAAAAATTTATACAACATACTCTGACTTAACCTGCAAGCATAAAGAACTCATAAATTAAGGGTTCTCTTAAATGTTTGACTGCCTATAATTCATTAAAAGGTGTAGAAAGAGCACATCATGTGAGATTTGTTAGATTGAAGAAGTAATGAGAGTAATTAGCCGCCACCAAACCTAGAAAAGATCCTATTTTGGGATGCATCTCCACCTAGAAAGTATAAGGGGTGTGGGTATGTGTGTGTAAGTAATAGACTACTCATATGTGACTCAATAATTACATAAAATGGGGAAAGAAAGATTTAAGGACACAAGCTATGAAAAGATGCATTAAAAAATTATTAATCAATCAGCTTGACAATTTACAATAGGGTTTTTTTTTTGGTTTGTGACTTTAGGCATATGTACATGTCAAAGCAATTTATAAGAAGATGATAGATGAAAGTTTGCATGACTTAACTAGATAGCTACCAATGAGCATTAATGTACAAATTATACTATTTTTCTAGAAGGACATGAAGCATATCAACGAGCATTAATGTACAAATTATACTATTTTTCTAGAAGGACATGAAGCATCAAAATTACTCATCTTAAACTTTATTGCACATACAGTTATTAAATTTCCATTAAAAAAATATGTTTCTTACCTTTGCATACATGCCATACATATAGCTAAGTACCATTATTTCTTACCTTTTGATTTGAAGTTTTCTTTAATACATTATCATGTCATTTGAAATACACTAAATTTCCTTTTGGGTTAAGAAAGAGGATCCCGGAAGCGATTTTGGCCCACTAAAAGATAATTAAGAGACTTGATTTTTTCTCAAAAAATTATATAATGATCACATGATGAAAAAACTTTCATAATTAGATCAGAAATTATATGATGATGTATATGGATTTCGATGGAATATTCCATTCTCTTATATCAAGTTATTATATGAATTCGACACAACAATATTAAATTGTCAATAAATAATATTATAGCACCCAACTTCATGATCGTTAATCTCTCTTTCATTCAAATCTTATATTCTTGATTATAGACAAACTCTACCATTCATTTAAAAGCAAGAATCATGTCATCCAGGAACGTAAAAAGTATTATTACAATATCTCTTTTCCCATTTGATCAAAATGAGAATATCTCATCTTTATCAATATCAATGTTGAAACTCAAAAAACCCAAACATGAAGTTGTAATTATTTTTAAGATCCTTCATGTACTTGTAAAAAAGAAAAGAAAGGCCAATTTGGCCTACATACAATATTCCTCCAGAATCTCTTAAGCCTACATTATTCATGAACTCACCCAATGATTATTTATGTCTGTACACGCATATATATATATATATATATATATCTGTGTGTGTGTGTGTATGTTTGAATGTATATCACGCATGTGTTTTACACATATGTAAAATATGTTATAATTTCAAATTCACCTATTTAGGTCCGGCTTGATGCATTTGTCTTGAATCTCTTTGGCGACTATATTCATGAACCCATCCAATTATTGTTCTTGTGTTTTGCCTAATATACATACATGTAAATTATAATAAGGAACATATGTCACTCATGAACCTAATAGAATTTCAAGCACTACTACTAGCTAATTAGATCATATATTCCTCTTTTGATTCCATTGCCTTCAAATATAAGAACTACTCCACTTTATGTATTGACAAGATTATTATTTCATCCAAGCACTACATAGTCTACATTTATATTTGTCATTATACTTTATATGATATATATTAATATACTTCTAAATCTTTAATAATCATGTTTGAACTCTCAATTTTTTCCGTGTAGGAACATTTATCGTATATCCAAAATATTGCAACACTATGTTCAAACAAAAAATGGATAATACATTTGGGTACAAATAGAGATCGACTTCAAAAGTAACAATAGAAAAACCTCAATATTCTCTCCATAAATGCTATCAATGAAGAGAACATACAACTTCTAGATGCATAATTTCTAAAACTTTTTAATTGTCATTTCAATGGCAAAGAAAACAAAAACTTCCTATTTTATCTTAAGAAACAAATTGTAATATATATTTTAAACATGTTCTTTTATTTCTCAAATTTGCTTGGATTTATAATTTGTTTAAACTTATTACTGTTGGAATTAGTAGCTTGCAACTTGAATGAAATACATAATTCGCATTCACTTTAATTTTTTTTTTTTACACTAGATGTTTATGTTTTTTAATTAATTTGATAGTGATATAGGGCTACGTGCCTGCACGTTGCATTACTACTAGTAAATAAATAAATGTAGATTACTAGATGCAGCATGCAGGAATGCATGCCGGATTTCATTAGGTTCGGACACTCAATGCATAGAATCATTTAATAATTTTTTTTGAAATGGAATCATTTAATAATTAATACAATTGGATTTTTTCTTAATTTACATATAGAGACTAGAGCTTGCGCAAGTAGTGTCACTACAAGAAAAATGATGAATTGTAATAGAAAAAGTCATTTTAACAAAAAAATAAGTAATCACAATTGAGAAGCTTTTTAGTAATTAATTAAATTCTTATAGTTTTCTCCAAAATCTTATGGGTTCACGTTTGCAAGATCTTACACTTATCTCATCAAATTAAATGATCAACATGAGACCAAATTAATTTTAATCACAGAAAAAAATTGATTGAAAATAGTAAATACAATCAAATTAATCAATTTATGTGGCATGCACAATCGGACAATCCATCAATCATCACAGTTCAAACTTCACACACATGCACAATCAATCTCCACAGCACACAGTTCACATTTCACAAATCCATCCTTCATCTAATCCTTCATTTCCATATATTTTAAAAACGAAAAAAATGGGAGATTAGGATTCTCGGATTTACTTTTTGCGAGACCGCGAGTGGGAGAAATAGCTAAGGAGGAATAGCTTGGAGTCTTGGAGACGAAGTCTTGACGACGGTGGCCTGCGACGATGGTGAGAGGCGATGCGATTTGGGGGCTATGGTTCGTCGGGGACTCGATTTAGGGGAATTGGAAACAGAGATAGGCAAGAGAGAGATGAGAGTCTGAGACTGGGAGTAAGATCAAAAATGGGGAGTTGATTGATTTTAAGTGATTTATATAAAACGACGCCATTTTGAATCACCTGGTTATATATATATATATAATTTATAATATAATATATATATATATATGTAATGCGGGGCGGGGTAAGTGCAGGACGGGTGGAACCTTATACCCGATGCCCACTCCTACTCGATCTTATCATTTCTAAATTGAAACTTATACTCAATTTCAAATTCAATTCAATCTCCTTGTGATCAACGTTACACTTCTTTCATCATTTATAAAACTTATCCAAGACTAAAATTAAGCAACACAAATTATATAAATTATAACTAATATATATATAACATGCAAATTATAAATTACTAATCTTTTTCTTAGTAGGAAATTATATAACATGCAAATTATAATATAACATTATTTTTTATAAATTATAATTTATATTATATATAAATTTATATATATGATTTAAAATTTCTATTCATTCTTTATTTCTCAATTTAAATTCATTATGAAACATTAAATTTAAATAATAATTTTATAAATGAAATTATAATAATTATTAAATAGTTATCTTTCATAATTTCACATCAGTTTATGATTTATTTTTTATTCTTAGTTGTTAAGATATTTTTTTTATTATCCGATAAATATTTGTTAGAACTTATATTCTTTTTTTTCTTATGTATTATATTATTAATCCAAATTTATTTTTTTATAAAAATTATATCATTTCTGAAAAATAATCACTTTACTAAATTAAAAAAAGGTTTTTTATAAAGTACTCCTCTATATATATACGTTTTTTATAAGGTACTCCTCTCTAATATATATATATATATATATATATAATACTTTTACGATGAATAAAATATTTCCACATCAGGCCATGAAATTCCCTAGGCAAGCAGCTTCCGGCCATGCAAGGAACAAGTTCATCTTCAGCGTGCCAGAAAGTAAAAATTCTATATATATATAATATATATTAATTTTTTTATAATTTAATTGGATAATATTAATTTTATCTTATGTTAACTTCATTTTTAAAAATTATCTTGGCACCTCCACAAAATTTAATCTAATTTAAAAATAAAATACATCTCATATAAAATAAAATAATAAAATGTTTTTATTATAGATAAAAAAAATAAAAAATAAAAAATAAAAAAGAAGTTAGATGATTTATTACGTATTTTTAATATATTTTTATTATGATGAAATGTTCTTTACATATCATATATTTTTTAATACATAAGTTGTATTAAACGTATTTTATTTTTATTGTAGGTCTTACTATCAGATTATTCTTATCGTATAAAAAATTATATAAAAATAAAATAAAAAATATTTATATATTTTATTTTAATTTTACTTAGAGAAACGCTAGGGGCCAGTCGGGCTGCTCCCAGCGTCAAAAGTAGCCCAACGGCAGTTGAGTTGCTTTTTGATGATAAATGCACTAAAATAAAATAAAACACAATAAAAAATATAATAAAAAATATGATAAATAAAAAAAACATAATAAAAAATATAATAAAAAAATAAAATGAAGAAAACATAATAAAAAACACAATAAAAAATACACTAAAAAAATAAAAACATAATATAAAACATAATATAAAAATAAAATAGAGATGAATTTTAAGGACATTCAGCCTACCGCCACCGGAGACGGCAGGCTGGTTTTAATTCCCTAGAACAAATTCTCGACTTTGCCACTACATGGATCATCCAGTTGCTAAGAAATGAGCCTGCTTTTTTTTATTTAATCCTTGTTCCTTTATTAATTGTTACTTCATTCGGTCCCTTTTGGACTCTAAATTTATTTCCAGGGGGAAGATCTACTATACTAGCTTGTTACTAAACTTTTTAAGTTTTTTTTTTTATGTGTTTCGAGTAATGATATATATAATTGGAGAGTACGTAAATATTATGTAATTGCTTTAAAAAAAGTGAGATCTATTTACGTGGATCTCATATTTTATTATTTTTTTTAAAGGATTATGCTCGCTCGTACAATTTACAAATATTGCAAGTATAACTTTTCATGTGTTCCACTCCAAAATGTAATTATAATTAAAAAAAAAAAAATCAAAGCCTACAGTGTATTTCCGAGCCCATAGTATGAACTTTTTGGGCGTGGAGATAAACCCAAGCCCAAAGTCAACAAAAACAGAAAAACTTTGTGTTCCATTCCATCATCTTATTGGATGCTGGATGGGTTGGAATGGAAGACAAGGACCCACTGTCGGAATCGCATCATTATTACACAAGTATCCTCTTGTCTTGTATAAAATAAAAGTAGTCGGTCCATATACGTACGTACATTGGTATTTCTTTTATTTATTTATCTTAAGCAAGAACATCTGTCCAACCCTTCCTCATTTGGCAACACGTGTGGAACTGATTACTTCCATATGGTGACACGTAGCACCCTCACATGATCACAACCAATAAAAAACCTCGCTCCACAGCCTGACAACGTCCTATAAAAGTCAAGGTCCCGGCACAATTAATTGATCACGGAAATCTCTCTCATAGATCATTTTCCATACAGATATATTCGTGCCTGCAGGTATTGATTCTGTTCCTCACTTTTAACGCTACTACTACCTGATTGCAAATTTGATTCTGTTCATATAATATCATGACTACTGGAATTCCGGTGTGCGTTCAATGTGGGACAAGAAGTAACCCTTGCCGGTGCAAGGTGGTCGGACCCACTCTTGGGTTCCTGGCGTTTGTGGCGGCTGCTGTTGTGGAATGGCCGGTGGGGGCTTTGGTCTATTGCTTTCGACACATGAAGGGCCGCCGCATCATGGCTCATCCTGCCACCGTTGTTTACCCATCCGTCTCCAGTGCCATACCTATTTGATCCTTTCGGGCCAAAGCTAGCTTGTTATCATGTTGCTCTTTTCTATTTCCTTTTTAGTAGCAGTTTGTATGTGATCTGAAACTTATCTGAAAGTTGTGCGTTTTTGCTTTCCTTAATCCGCCTATAAAAAAAAATATATGTTGTGTTTGTTTTTACCATAAAAGTACTGCACGTTTTGATAACATCAATGTTTAATTTGTATCGTGTTTTACTAATTACATTATGTTAATGAATAAACATACACCTGTTGTACGTGCAACCTAGTACTACAAAAAGAACTAAAAATGGCCGGCGTTTATATTATCGGTGTTCGTTTATACATGTGTCGGTCAAAAAAGAAAAAAAAAAGTGTCGGTTAAAAAAAAAGTGTCGGTAAAAAGATATTATTATCGATCCTTAATTTTATGTTGGTAATTATTAAAGTTTTTAGTGTTTATATTGTTATAACGATGATAATATATAATTTTAGCAATATTTAAAATAAAATAAAAAATTAATCAATTATATGTGTTAGTATTTCAATAGTATGTCAGTATTTATATTGTTACGATAGTAATAATATACATCTCAAAGATGAAGACTATTATAAATTTATTAGAAGTTGAAGAAATATTAAAAAGAATAAAAAAAATATTTAAATGTTATGAAGAAAAATATATTTAAGTTCTTGCCAAAAATAATGAAAAAAATAATTATAATATGTCACTGCCATCACCTTTACTGCCCAATAAATAAAACCAAGAATTTAACTATCAATAAAATATGTGCATCAATATATAGCATAACTATAAATATTATCTCAAGAAAAGTTGCAAATATTATTAAATTAAAATATTAATATAATTTGAGATTCTTCACTTATAATTTCCTCAATTCTCATCGTCGTTATTTTCTTCCTCTTTTTCTTTTTCTTCATCTCTTTTCTCATTTTCATCTTTTCAAGCTCAGCTCTTCCATTAGGCAATTGCCTAAGGTCTTTGATGGAAGAAGGCCACCTAAAAAAAAGAAAAAAAAATTACAGTAGGATTTTTTAAAAAGAAAATAAATATTTAATTAAAAAAATTAATTAACTCAATAAAAAAAATCAAAAGTATTAAATAGATATTATGTTATTATTAATTTTAAAAAGTATTACACTTAATAATTATTTCAAATATTTTCTTTTTAAGAATATACTTCTCTTTTAACATTGTTAGTTTAATATATAATGTGAAAATTATAAATAAAAAAATTTAATTTTCAAGTATTCTTAAAATATTTCTGTATGATCATTTGAAAAGATAATGACTCACTTTTTTCGTAATGTACAAGTTATTTATACAATTTTATTTGTAATAAAAATTATAATTACTTTTAGGGCTTGTTTAGATAGAATATCTTAGAATATATATGAAAAGTAATGAAATAATTTGAATTAAGATATTTTTTTATTTTTTTGATAAGAGAGAAAATGTTGAATTTGAGAGTATCTAAAAATACTTGAGAACATTTGTATTCTTAAACTACCTCTAAGAGTCTAAATCATGTTTTGTAAAACTAGTTAGATTCGATAAAATACTCTCTAAATTGATTTTTTAAAAATAAAGAATAAGTTGATTATTAGTTGAAAATGTAATATAAAATCTTAATCAATAAACTTTGCAAAATGATTGGAATTATTTTTACATAAAAATATAATAAAAGTTAAAATTAAATTTTTTTATTTTATTTTATTTCTTAAAATAAAAAAATGTCTCAAACTAATTTTTAGTCTTAGGCCCCTCAAACTATTGAGCCGGCCTTACATCCTTCTCTTCCTCTTCATTCTCTATTTGATTTTGCTCTAAAGCCTGCCTATAAATTCAAATGAGGGTCTAAAAATTCCAAAATAAGATTGATTGATGTCAATTAAATATATGTGGGGTGCTCGCCTGTGCATGCACGAATGTGTTTACTAAGTTTTGCAATTCAGTTAATTTGTTCTTCATTTTATCAAACTCTTATTTAAATATACCATATGCTTGCTTAAAAGTTGGTAGTGAATGTTGACAAATTTGCCTTGTAAGAGTTGGCCCAAACCCCAAATTGCGCACACGTCCAAGCTATTTTGGGCCCATAACTTTAGAATAAACATCATATGATGCCTAAGCCATAGTTCCTCCAGACTTTATTTTTATGAGATTTGTGTCCTGTGTTAAAAGTTCTCTCATCTTATCTTGTAAAAGATAATAAAAAATGCACATTCTTCATCTTATAAATACATTAAAATTAAAAAAAAAACATACAAATAAATATACAACTTTCTTCTTCGTCTCATCGTTGTAGTGAGGGTCATCTTTTCTCTTATGGGTCTTGACAAATAATTGGGCTTGACTTGCTAATACCCCAGTTAATTTTTATTGCTTCCAATATTTTAGATTAAACACATATCAAAAATAAAGAACTAACAAATATAATAGTAAATAAATACTAATTAAATAAATACACGTATCATGGATATATATCTTGCATAACTTTTTGATCTTCCATTGTGAACAACCACATGCTTACGACACTCATTGTTTTTAATACATTTTGACTACAACATCATAAAGGTTATGAGAATTATGATTAAAATAACTAGTTGATTGATTTTTTAAATCTATAAGAGAAATGCACGAGTTGTTGCCATATATTTTGGATCGAAGGAAATATTGGTCATTTTCGCTGTAAGTCCACCATATCAGAACTTGTCCTTGCCACAACTTGTACTGCAAAGATGTCTTTTTTGTGAAGTGAATTTTTCTTCAATTCGAGCTTGTTGTCTTTCCATTTCTTCCACAGGTCCTTTAGTAGCTATTTTTTTAATGCATCCAATTTGTCATTAGGAATTTTAAACTTGCCCTACAGTCAAAATAAATTGCATAAGCATTTGTCTTGCTTTCTAACAAAAAATTCAAAATATACCTATTTAATTAATAATAATGATTTAATACAAGTTTTATATCATTATAAGGCCCTATGCTTCCTCATTTATGGTTATTGTCACCGACTTCTAATCATTATAAATTATTGGAACCAACATATTAGTTTTCACTACCAGGTACCAAATCTTGTCACCTTTGAGTTTTGCTTTTTAATAAGTTGACCAAGACTATTGAGCTCCATATCAATCTACTCCCCTTCTGGAAGATGCCAAATGTCATGAATTGAGTGCAATGGTCTCTTTACTTCACCTCCATTACAATTTGTTAGAATGAATTTAGTGATATTGTTACTATTTTGTAAATGTGCATTCATAACAAAATAAATGAGAAATAAGAAAAATAAAAACACATTAACAATGACAACAAAACGACTTCCAATGTGAAAACACAAGTCAACATTTTCTGGTCTTAGTGTGGTGCTATTGGTACATATGTGCATGGTTGGATCTCTTTGTTGATCTATGTAGTGTGGATAGTTGACCTCCCATTTGTATTAATATAGAAGGTTTTAGTCTATTTTTGTGAAGATAATATGGCTGGGAAAGGCAATTTATAAAAGATGATGACTCCACCATCCTATCAATAGAAAGGGGCGGCCCATCAATAGAGGATAATGAATGAGCCGCCCTATCAAGGAATGGATATGATTGTATCTCACTATGGACAGCTAGTACTAAAGTAGACTATCTTTGCAAGTGTGGTCAGATAGTCTTGGCTTAATTTTTGGACCCACTGTACCTATACATAAATAACTCCTTATATTTGCAAATCAATAGAAATAATAATATTTGGAGCATGGTATGAGTGATAAGTGAAGTTATAAGAGATATCATGTTAAAAAGTTTAAATATATATTTCTTACTCAATACTATTAAAGCACTTTCTTTCTAGAATCATTCAGGTTTCTAGATAGTCTATTTAAGACTTTTTGAGTGGATTCTAAATAATAATAACAAAACGTCAATAATTTCTCCAATAAATATCCTTTAACAATAGAACCTTCTGGGGCAGCTTTGTTATGCACATGAAACTTTAGTCGATGTATGTACCTACTACAAAAATTATGAGATGAATTTTACTATCTTTTTTTAAAATTATGTTTTTACTTTGATAGATTTATGTGTTTTTAATTCAATAATTATAGCATACCTTTCAATGGGATACATCTATCAATAATGAACGAGTCATCCAAGTTTACATACTGCAACTAAATGTATGATCAAGTGCACCATAATTGTGAAAATTAAAGACGGAAACATCAAATTTAATTGGCACAATATGTAAGATATTTTAGATTCCAATCGGTCCAAATTTTCAAGCTGCTTTGTTTTTTAACAAATTGGCTTGAAAAATCCAAATAACTCGATTAAGGGTTCTATGATGCGCAGGCAACATATTAGCAGCGATGTTTATGGTAACGCCATTATTTTAATTAGTGACAGAGTTTAAATAAATTAATTTATTCAATGTGCAGCTAACATACTATTAGTAGCATTTAAATAAATGCTGCCAATTTATAGGATACGCTGGCAACGTAATAGAAGTTGTATATATGGTAACGACACTATTTTAATTAGTGGCGGGATTTAGATAAACGTCATTAATTTGTTCAATGTTCTGCCAACGTACTATTAGTGCCATTTAAATAAATGCTGTCAATTTATATGATGGGCTGACAATGTACTAGCAGCAACGTTTATGGTAACGCTTTTATTTTAATTAGTGACGACATTTAGATAAGCGCCATTAATTTATTCAATGTATCACCAACGTATTATTGGTGGCATTTATATAATTACCGCTAATTTATATGATGCGCTAGCAACGTACTTGCAGTGACGTTTATTGTAACGCCATTATTTTATGCAATGGGATGACAACGAGCTAGTGGAAGCGTTTAGATAAACGCTGTTAATTTAAGAAATGTGGTGGCATTTTAAGAAATGCCACTAAATTGTATAAAAATGTTACGAATGAGATTTTTAAGTTTTGTTCGTTAAACAAATCCCAAGACTTGAAAATAGTGACCACCCACTACCGACAGACAGTTACTCTAATAAAAGAAGGCCGCTAATTAAGTGGCGGGGTTTTTTGGACAAGTGCCAATATTGCTTGTAAATATAAAATAAAGACAAGATTTATCATTTGAATAAATAATTAAATAAATAAATAACAAGACAGGAATAAGGAGTAATCTTAGCCTGGTTTGTTTTTAAATATATAATTGAGATCAGATGAAATGAGTTGAATTGAGATTGATGTGAAAAGTTAAAATATTTTTATAATATATCTTTTTAATATGGTTTTTGTATTAGAATTTGAAAAAATTGAATTGTTTATATTATTTTGTATTGAAATTTGAAAAATATGTAATGATTAGTGAGATGAGTTAAGATTTTTTTTTTGAAAACAAATCGGGCCGACAGTCCCATGCAAATTTTGTGCATTCATTTGAATAAACAATAAGATTTATAAAAATAAAAAAAGGATTTATCATTTAAAAAATAAATTTATGATTTGAATTTCAAATTTATTAACTTTTTTCATAGGAGTGCGCATTAAAACTACATTTATCATTTTTTATTTAAAAATTCTATAGATCATTTTGGTTTTCCATTTATTGAATAAGCCCAACTTAATTGGTGCTTTACTTCATACATACACACACACACACATATATATATATATTAGGAAAGAGCAATGTGTAAAGCACGTTTTTCTAATTTAATAAAGCGATTTATTTTTAAAAAAATGATATGTTTTTAATATTTTATTAAAAAATAAATTTTGATCAATAATATAATACGCAGAGGAAAAAAATATAATTTCTAACAAATATTTGACAGATTATAAAAGAAAAATATCTTAATAACGAAAGAATTATATAAAAATAAATTGTAAACTAGTGTGGAATGATGAAAGATAACTGTTTAATAATTATTATGATTTTATTTATAAAATATTATTATTTGAATTTAATGTTTCATAATGAATTTAAATTGAGAAATAAATAATATTTTATTTAAATAATTTTATTAACAAATGTAGTTGGCAAACATATTTAAATTTAATTATTCTACATTTCTCTTTTTTTATATAAAGAATGCATAGAAATTTTAAATTATATATATATAAATTTATATATAATATAAATTATAATTTATATAAAATAATGTTATATTATAATTTGTAACGTCATGTATGTTTATATTATAATTTGCATGTTATATAATTTATTACTAATACAACATTAGTAATAAAACATTAGTAATTTATAATTTGCATGTTTTATGTTGTTTAATTTGAGTCTTTAATGAGTTTTATAGATGATGAGAGAAAAATAATGTTGATCATAAGGATATTGAGTTGGGTTTGAATTAGGTGTTGATTTCAATTTAGGAATTCATTCAAATTATAACTTAGTGACAATCTAAACGAATTCAAGTTGAGAGAGAGTTTCGGATAATAATTCTTAAGAAGATAAGTTTTGAATTTGACTAGATTTGAATTTGAAGTGTTTGATTTAAAGTTTGAAACTAGAGACTAAATTTCAAGAATTATATCAATTCAGAATTCAAATGGATAGATTAATGAAGTTAAATTTAACGAAAAAATAAAAATAAAAAATAAAAAATTTTATTAAGTGGTCATTAGATAACCAATTATTATAATAAAATAGATATATAATATTTCAGAATTATATGTTTAAGCAAGCAGTAAGTACAACGAAAGCTGGCTGCCTTTCAATAATTAATTGGTCTCTTCTCCAATTTAGTTTATGTGTTGTAACATCGAAGATAGTGCCTTCGCAAATGAACTTTTACGGCCTTATTATAATATCCTGATTATCTCTATTAATCCAACCTTGAATGACGTACGTTGTGTCAGTAATTTGTTTGAAAATATATTCTTACGTACAATATGGGTTCTACAGAAATCTTTTCAATTCTAAATTATAAATTGTATGTGATCCCAAAACAAACACGTATTCGTTTGGGTCGGTCTCAAAAGCTAGCACGCGGAGTAGTGCTCCAAGATATGGACGATAGATAAGAGAACGTAAAGTTTGCCCTCGTCTTGACGGCGTGAAATTCATTCACAACCAAAGAAAATACAGTATATACTATACAGTGGACCGCCCTAAATAAACTCCCCAATCCCTACACTAGCCTGCAGAAACAGTGCCTTTCACGAGCTATCCCAACCCATTAATTAATCAACTTTGCTTGCTTATATATATATATATACACATATATCAGGCAGATCAAATATTAGGAAAACAGAGTTCCATGATAAATAAAATGGTATCAGATAGTCACGAGATCATTGTTGTGAATGTTGTGAAAAGTGGTTAATTTCAGCCTCCGTCATCAGTTACCATTCTGCCTTTTCTTAGAAACTAATTCTTAAATTATTTTTTGGAAAATAATATTTGTAGTTTTAAAATGTGTAAATCTCAAGTATATACTTTCTTTAAAAAAGATGAATAAATTCAAATTGACATAAAAATAAAAAATTAATAGTAGATTTTGCTTTTTCTCGGAAAGAGAAATAATATTTTAAAATTATTTTTTAATAGATCCTACCTTTTTTCAAAGAGAGTATGAGAAACTTGCATATTCTAAAAGTGTATCTAACATTTACTACTTTCAAAAAGAAAATACAATTTTTTTTTAATAATAAATCTTATTATTTTTCAAATAATATGCACGAGAGTTATACATTCTAAAATAAAATATTTAACATTACTTTTTTTTTATCAAAAAGAATATAGGAAAGTTGCACACCTAAAAATTTTATACTTTTATCTTTTTTCATGTTCAAATTAGCGCACGAAGTTAAGGCCTTAAAGAATTTAATGATATATAAAAACAAGTTTGAATTAGTCAAATTCGATGCTTTATATTTTCATTGGGATTTTAATATTATTAACAGGACTTAATGATAAGTTATTGAATAAAGGGAAAGGATTACTATTGGTAACCGTTGATTAATACTTAATTTCCTTACCAAACAAGTTATTTAAAGCAGAAGAAAACAATGACTTGATAAAGTACAAAGACGACTAAAGTCAACTAGTCAATTCTATGTAACTGGTAAAACACGGCAATCAAACTCACCCAATAATAGCATGCCACGTATGCATCCACAGCGTATTCGAAAGCATGTCATCCAGTGGTCCAGTCCTAATAATGACCAATGCTTACCATTGAAACCAACTCCAATAGTACTCCCCTCATTCCCGTCCATAAAATGCAAGGAATTGATGATCGTTATTTATAAAAATCTACTCTCTCTCTCCCTCCACCTCGCTCAGCTCTTCGATCTCTAATTTCTCATCTATAATATTATATCTTTGCTCAATTCCCCCTTTGTCATGATGGCCGCAAGGCTTCTATCATTTATGTCATGTGGTTCAAACAGTAACAAGAAATCACTGAGACTGGGGAAAGATACATCTTTTCAATCCAACGACAAAAAGATTTTCTCAAAGTTGAACAGTAACATCGGTAGCAAAGCTCTTTCAATGGTGAAGATGATTTCTTGGAGGAAGATGCAGACTGAATCTTATGAAGATGATGAAGCTGACACTAGTGATGAAGCAGTTTGGAGGAAGACGATCATGATGGGTGAGCGTTGTCGTCCCTTGGATTTTTCAGGTACAATTATATATGATTCTCAAGGAAACCTTCTGCCAGATTCAGCCAATCATGACAAGAGAAATCATTATCACCTTCATTAGAAGAAGTTGAAGAAGAAAAAAAAAAAAAAAAACTTGGTTCTTACTGTGCTGTGTGTATGGATGGCTAATCTGTTTTTTTTTTTTTTTTTGCCTTTCTTTAAGTAGGAGATGGTAGCTTATATTAGCTAGCTAAACTCCTGACTTTTTTTTGGTTTTTTTTTTTCCTCGTATTCCTGTGGGAAATCAGGAGATTTTGCACATAAAGTAGTTCAAAATTAAGGATGAGGAGAAAGAAGACAACAAAAAATACAAGAATGTTCAAAGCTGTGTATTTCCATGGAAATTAGTTGAGTTTGAATTTTCCTTTTAGACTTGTGAAATTAAAACTAGCAGCAGCAATATACCCTTGTCTTCGTCACATTCTATAGTTCTTGGGAACTTTTCGGGATTGTCGAGATTCTCGGATTAGATGACTTAGAGATGAATATTAAGAGTTAAATAAAATATTATTTTTTAATATTATTTTTATTTTAAAATTTAAAATAATTAAATTAAAATTTGAAAATTTTAAATTATTTATTATTTTTATATAGAAATTTAAAAAATTTATAATAATAAAATTGATATAAGTTGAGTTTGTTTTTAAATCGAAACGAAACTTTCCATAGGATTGCATCCGAAATTATATAAAAACGTCGGTATTTATCGATTTAGATTTAGGTCCTGTTTGGATTTAGAAGTGAGTTGAACTCATCTCAACTCATTTTTATTTTATCATTACATTTTTATAATTTTTTATACAAAATACAAATTCTTATATACTTTTTTCAAATTCTAATACACATTTTTTAAATTCTAAAATAATAATAATATTAAAAAATAAATTAAACTCATCTCATCTCCGAATTCAACTCATCTCATCTCCAAAATAATAATAATATCAAATCTCAATAAATTCGTTTGGATTGAGAGATGAGATGAGTTTAATTTATTTTTTAATATTATTATTGTTATAAAATTTGAAAAAGTTGAATTAAGATTTGAAAAATATGTATTAGAATTTAAAAAATGTGTATTGAAACAATGAAATTTGTATTTTATATTTTGTATAAAAAATTAAAAAAATATAATGATAAAATAAAAATAAATTAAACTAATCTCAACTCACTTTTCAATTCAAATAGGGCCTTAAGGCAAGAACTATGACAATTTAATTTTAATTTTCCATTCATCTTATGTGAAAATTAAAATTAATCATATATAATTTTGTCAATCTTTAATTATTATAAAATTAAAAAACTAGGTAAAAAATTCAATAACAGTGTCATTTCTCTTAAAAATTATTGTATTTCGTCATTATTGCTCGCAGCAATCACGTAAAGAATAATGCTAGTTCTATTATTTTGTTTCTTCATTTTGATTATTGACGGATTTATTTTAGTTTGTTTAATTCTTTTATGTGATTATTAATATATTAATATTTTTAAATCTTTACAAATAATATAATCTACATTAAAGTTGCACCAAATAAGCAAATTGGGGGCATGAAATAACACTTATCACGTGAACTCTTGAGGGAGTGATGTCTTGTCGCCGGCCCAAGAGTGAGTTGCGACTAGCGGCAGGGGAAGTCAGTTTGTGCACGTCTTATTAATGGGGCTAATTTTGAACGTAACCAGTATATTATTAGCTCAACGTCTCTTCACAAGCACTCCATGCGAAAGCTCTTTTGTCCCCATTTTCTACAGACTACACGTAGCCCCACTTCAATTGGACCAATCGATGAGAGCTGGAGTCAACACTTAAAACACCATGGTCCATGAATATTATACACACTACGGGAAAATACATTATTTGCAGCTATTATTTTCATCGCAAATATTATAATAAATTGCTACTAATAACTATTAGCAGTGATTCTCATCTGTCGTTCAGTCGTCGCTATTAAACAGCAGCATTAAAAATTTTATTTTTAGCAAAAATAATCGCCGCAAGAAATGAAATTTTTGCTGCAATTATGAACAAGATTTGTACACCAAATAGCCGCTATTAGCTTTTCCCAGAGTCAATAATCACTGCTAATGGTAAATAATTCGCTGCAAAAACGAACCATTTCGCTGGAGAGATCAGCCGCAAGAAATAAAAATCTTTTTAAATACTTTTTCAGCCGATTCTAAAATCACTACAATAATTTTTTATTTTTTATTTTTATTTATTTTTATAAGATTACAATACTTTTTTTAAATGTTTTAGTGGCTATATAAATTTGTTTTTCGCTAGAATTTAAACTATTAGAAGGATCGTTGAAAGGAAATCATTCTGAAAAATGCATGTATGATCACTGGGCATATTTCTTAGTACAAATTGCATTTTCTCCCCTTATTTTAATATGTTTTAGACATCTTTAAAAATTCAAGAAAACTTATAAATTATTAATAATCAATTATTTAGCCATTAAGAAAAAAATGGTTGTTCAAAGAATTGTGTATTTATCAAGCTTTATCACTTGCTGCAATGTTCTGAATACAAGTCTCAAAATCTTTGCTTTTAAACATATACAAAGACCAAGTCATATTGAACATATTTGAACCTTTAAAAGTAGTAAAGTGATCGTTCATAAATTATTCTAACACCATCAACATCATGGTGTATTTTATGGTGTATTTTGTCATCAGTTTAATTAGAGTTATTTTGTCATCTACTTGACCTTTCAGCATAAAAAGAAACAAACTTTCAGTAAGATTTAAGTATGTTCGGAAGGCAATTTTCCAAAACAACAAGAGCTACCACAAAAACACTTCAAACCATTAGACCTTAGTATAAAATGCTGGTACATCCTTTAGTATAACGAAGAGCCTAGCTAGCACAGTTTATTGCATATCCAATAGCAATTAGACTCTCTAACAACTCAAAAGTTCACAAAATAAAAACTCCAGTTCAACAGGTAAATCTGTCCACCCAAAGAGAGCTCTTAACCTTAAATCAAAGCACTCCTCTTGCAAAAACTCAAACCCAGAGACAAGCAACACCTGCAGACCTGCAAAGATGCAATCACATGATACTTTATTAATTCTAATCAATCCCAGAGACAAATAGAATGGAGTGATAAAAGTTATTTAACAAACAAACAAAGATGATTTAGTTTAACATACATCCTGTAGCAATAGTAATACCAAACAAAGATGATTTAGCTTAACATTCAATCAACTTATAAGTAGCATAGTGCAAATAGTACTAGAACTTAAATTCAAGTAATTAATCAATTAGATTAGTGATACCTTCGTACAAATCATCATTTCCTTGAACTTGTAAGAGCCCCTCACTGCCTTTGAATCGTTCAAACACAAAATAAAATGTTAACCTTGAATTAATCATGAGTGCTCATTATTTATATATGTGCAATTTCATCAACAAATATTAACATGTGGCCAAGAACACTTTGTACCATCAACTTAGTATAAATTCCATTATCAAAATCAACTTAATACAAATTTTACAAATTCTGAAGTTTCACCCCACGAAATTATTCTCTCACGATTCACGAGCCGCTGTGAAAGAATCTGAAGATCAATCAAGTTGATATGTTGTGTGTCAAAAATAATGTCACGTGGAGTACTCTTCTTTGGTATACAATGCATCTTGCATTATCCTTCCAACTTTCCTTTCACCATTTTTTTAGTTCTTCCTTAAGTTTTCCTTGTGAATACTGGTATTTGGAAGTATGCACATGCAAACATGTGAGGTGCACAAGGGCTGTCAGGTGGAGGTGTGGGAGCTGCAACTTATAAACATGGACCCTTGTACCACACTCAAAAAAAATAATGTTTTAACTCTCCTCAATAATTCTCTAGTCTGGCATGTCTATGGTCCATTGCACTAGTTCTTCTCTAATACTCTCAGTAGAGCTTGAAAACTAATGTCGATTTAGCCTCGTCTATTTTTTCAGATGAGATGAATTTAAGATATTGCTATTATAATTGACGACAAAGCATAAAGAAGACGTTATAAAACAGAGCACAACCAGTTTTATTAATTTAATTTGTTTTTCTCTAGTAATCTTAGTATTATTAATTTAAAACAGAACACTAGTAATCCTAGTGTTTGTGCATCTGCATGTGCATCAGCAACTCTACATTAAATGCAGGAAAACATAAACCGTTCACCACAAAACATTAAATGCAGGATAACGGATTGAATCAATGTTTTGAATACCATACTAGTGAGCGTATCAGTTAATGTATTGAAATGAAATATTTCGATATTAATATCGTTTCATGTACTGTTTTAGAATAGTCTATATATAAAAAAAAAGTTATATATATAAATTATATTTCAAAATAATAGTCAATATATGAATAAATTATATATATAAATATATATATAAATAATCTAGTCTAAATCAGGATTAAAAAAATAACAAAAATGAAAAAAAAAATGAAATTCCGAAATCCAGTATAGGTCGATACGGACGAAATATCGGCCGATATGAAACAAACTCAATTTATGTATTGGCCATTGCTCCTGTACGGTACGTATCAGTTGTACCGATCGGTACGATGCGAAATTAAAACTATGGATTGAATACATTAAAACGGAACCCTAACAAAACAGATCATGCTAGTAAAGTACAGAACCCTAACCTACTTTACTTAGAAGTAGGTTATACTGTAAAAAATGTAAATACATTATGCGACATTCACTTGATATTAAATAGGAGGAGAGATTCATGATGTGAAAGGATTAAAGATTTATCGGCTATGAGGAAACCAAGCGCGAAATATCCACAGGATACGTGGAGGCAGCAAGCTCCAAGAACACCTGCTTAGAAAATTAAACAAATCGCTAATCTCTAAGTGGAATCCGGAGAATAAGCTACGTGTTTAGGGATCGTACTTAATCGCTGAGAGAATCGGAGAAGAAGCTTATTTGGGGGAGAAGGTGAAGTCTTGAGTGTGGGGGGCGGGGGGCAAACTCGAACGAAGGCTGGGGGGAGAATTAGCAAATGTATTAAATGCGTATTTCTCAACGATTTATTTCGCTGCCAATAAATACTATGCGCTGCAACAAGGAACAATAAAAGTACTAAAGTAATTTGTTCTGGCGAAAAATATCGCTGCAAATAAATCTTTATACACTTTACGGTGATTAGTTTTGCTGGAAAATGAGATCAACGAAACACTTTTTTGTAGTGAATAAATTCACTGTAAAAAGCCAATTACACAAAGCAACGCTAGAAGAAAAATAAGTTTTTATGATTATTTAATTATAATTAAATAATTATTTGTATTTAATTTTGATTATAAATAATCATTTAATCGCAATTAAATGATTATAAATAAACAGTTTTTGGTTGCAATAGTAGATAAAACTGCCGCAATAACTTATAAGGGAAACCCACTGTTAAACCAATGCGGCGAAAATAAAATTCACTACAAATAACGATAAACGCAACGAATTTGTCGATAAAGCCACTTTTGCTTGTTGTGACGTACATGATATATAAATGGTCCATGCCCAAAAATATGACTTCAACATTTACAAGTTCGTTAATTATAATTTACTTCACGAATTTTAAGAATCATGTTCTACTCTGTCTTATCTCCAAAAAATAGGTTTTTTGCTATTCAATCTACCCAACCAAAGTGAAAAAATAAAATAAAAAATCTACCCAACCAAAATTTACAAGGCTGAATAAATTCTCCCAAGTTTTCAGCTAGTCTCGCTAAATAGCAGCCAATACTAGACGGTCTGGAGCATGTCTCTCTCTGCAACGTTTCTCTCTTGCGATCCAGTAATAGCCACTTGTTTTCGAGAGAGGACCTCTCTCTCAGTTCTCTCTGGCTATTTTTCCATGTTTTTTTTCTAGTTTATCTATTTTTTTTCCATACTGTCATAATTTGTGCCCATAGCATGAAAAGATGCTTATCTATTACTTGCTGAATGTTTTCAATTGCCACGTGCCGGATCAATGGACTCATCTGTCGTTGATCTAGTGGAAGGACAAAGAGATCTGCTCAAAAGTGTGGTCGTGAGCCTCGTGAGCCTCACGCACGATTTTCAGCCCGCGTGATAGCCACATGTCGTCGTACCTTGACAATTCCCTTGCCAACAAGCACAACATCACTGAGATTAGCAGCCTCAAATTCGTCGGTATGTGTTACTCATTCTCTCTTCAGTGTAGCGCGTACTTTCCACGCACTACCACAGTAAGCAGTCTTCTGCCGATATATCAGTACTTTTTTTTGGTTGTCATTTTCCTATTTCCCAACTAAGGATCAAGATCCAGTAAATATAAGCATCTTCTTCAATCAAATCAGTTCAACAAAATGTAGCGCACCTCTTTTCGTTGTAACTTTTAATCGCAATCAAATAATATATTCATCAAACTATTTTAAAATTGTTTTAGGCAGCATCTATTCAGTGTGATTGGTTAGAGCCACACTTATGGCTCTAAAACCTTTTTTATTTTTTGATATTTGATATATATTTGTTTGTTTTGGGATGATTGTTGGAAATTTTCACGTTAACAAGACTAGTATCCTATAATCTGCCCATAGTTTATCTATGATATGAAATGCTTGCCTTAAAAAAAAAATCTCCCAAGTTTTGGCAAATTTTGCAAGACATTTCAATTGATCATTTCCGGCCACGACACGGTACATGTTTTATTTCATGTAACGTACGCCTGGCAATAAATTAAGGAACACATCTTAAAGGACTATCCGCATTAATTTGATGCCAATAAACTTGCTTTCTGAGAAGGGACGTGCAGTTTTTGTTCTCTAAAAAGTCTCTTTTGCATGCATTCAACAAACACAAATATCGTAAAACAAAGCTACAGATGGAGCATTTTATGCCCCGACATATCCACGAAGCACGCACTTCTAGTTGAAGTCTAGATCAAATTTGAAACCTTCTTTTTTGTAATTTTCGGTACAAATTGAATCTAAAGACTAGGGCTTCTAGAAGAGATATCTTCAGTACATGATCTAGAGAACATGCTGCATATATATATATATATATATATATATATATGTATATATATATACATTTCAGACTGCAACTCGATCCACGTCCAAAATTAGCCCGGCTATATATATATAATATATACCTTGAATATATATAACATGAGCTGCCTAGCTATAGTCTATATATAATAATATTGCCTACAGGCTACAGCCTAAGATCGAACAAAATAAGTGACAACAACATGTATACTACTAGTCTGTAGATCATAGATACAAAGGGGAGCAAGAAAGAGACTCAGTTGTTGGACAAAATTTTGCCTGATCAGTACTCGATGTTTAGACATAATCGATTTACTGCTATTTTGAGGTAGCAATATCTGGACAAATCTCCTCTTGATCTTCTTCCACCGGAACAAAACTCACTCGCTTCTGCAGATTTAAATGGTCCATTAACAAAGAACGTTAGCATACATATATAGTTAATGCCAAGCATAAAAAATGGACTTTGGATGAAAAAAGACTAAAGTATATATGCATGTGCTTGAGATATATATTAATGATGCGTGTACTTAAGTAGACGATGATCAGTACGTACGTAGAATGCATGCATGTTTGCTACTTTGCTTTAACAAAAACAACGTAGATATATAGCCATAATTAAATATGGCGGAAACTTCAAGAGCAAGCGAGGAATAGTTCAGCAAATATCACTCCAAATAAAAAAATATTTGTGATATTTTAATTACAATCAAAATGATTATTTATAACTAAAATAATCATTCTAGTTATAATTAAAATGTCATAATATCCATTTTTATATATAATTTGAAAAAATGAACCGAGTTTTAGAACACTTGCTTGATTCAGAAATTTTATGTGGTTCGGCGTACATCTACGAAAGCAAGTGGCAAAATTTTCATTATTATTAAAAGTTGAGTTACATCATATATATATATATATATATATATATATATATATATATATTACTAATCCTAAACATACAGACGCATTTAAAAAATTTATAAAAACACCTCGCTCAGATATTAGCCAAATACTCAACAGCACAGAATTAATTGATCTAAAAAAAAAAGGTAAAGTCCTTATAGATTTAAATGCCTATTGTAGACCGTAGAGAGTTCACATCATGATAACTAAATTTGGAATAATTCTATATATAAACTAACTATGCATGGTTTAGTCAAATTTGTGGGTTGTGGAATGAGTGTGAGTCCTCTATTGAGCTTGAAGTCTAGAACATTATTAATACTGGGTCCAATTTTGCATCAATTAGGAAACAAAATAATTTAAAATAATGAGGTCATGCTCATGCATGCTGAAAATCGCTGTCTAGTCATTCTGATGGTTTTGTAAGGGTTGCTCTCGAAAGGAAAACGCTAATTTTCAACAAAAATAAAAAATAAAAAAATAAAAACGGAGACTGCAGCCTTGCCGTCCTACAGATGCTATTTAAACTTGAGTGGTTGAGAATGGATAAGCACAACGGCAAGTGGCCCAAGCCAAGCTCAATCACTAATCAGTTTAATTGAAGGGGTCCCTTGGAGGAATTAATCTCTGACCCAGCATACATACAGCATATGTGTGTGTGTGTGTGTATATATATATGGTAGCTAGCGTCCTTAATTTGAAGCAGTTGTGACTTAAAGATATATGCCTGCATCCTTAAACGTTATCCTTAATAATGAATTAATATGTGAGGGTCTTAAAAGTCAGATTTAATGGTCGACTCGTCCTCTTCTCTCTATTATACAAGGCTATGATCATGAAATTATAAGGATTATAACTTTCAATAGACGTGCTTTAAGAGTTCATGATATTCTTTCTTCTTGTTCCAACGTTGGGTTTATGAAAGTATACGTGACTGGTTCAATCTGTAAATGTTAATGGTTATCTATTTCTCAGTTACTATAAGAAAAATAGATGATAATTATTAAACATTTATGACTAAAAAGATTAATAACAATTAAAATAGATTATTAATAACTAAAATAAATTATTTACAACTAATAAATAATAACAAATAAATAAATTTTTTTGTAGTGCTAGCCGTCACGCATGACGCAAATTAATTACTCTTTGAAAGATCGATTCAACTTGGGAAACGTTTAATTATATGACTATTTCAGCGCCTGGTCTTACCAATTTGACTTTCTTTTCATTTGTTCCCTATAATTAAACGTTTTGACTCCAAATTAATTAGCTTCTTCGTCTTTTCTTTTTTCGTGTTTGGGGTGCCAAATGGGCGACCACCTAATATATTATTTAATTACCAATTTATCTTCAATTATAATATTTAGTGTAAAATTGGAATTGAGTACAAATTATTTCCTATTCTTTTGGTTACCAATCATCTGATTGTTTTATTTTTTCATATTACTACGTCTACCGAAATTTATCCTAAATTATTGGCTTTTGACATTCTTAAGCAATGCGGTCTCTATGTCGGTCCAAACGGCTGACAGCGTACTCTAATAAAGCCAAGGGCTCTTCGACATTCTTATGCACATGCACATGGTCATGATCAGTAATTGTTGATAAACTCATATTATATGTTCAATATGAACAGCTTAAGAGTATTTTTATCGGTCTTATTAAACTAAAATATTAAAATTTGAAAAAAAAAAATATAAATTTGTATACATATTAAAAAAATTTCATCATATTTGATTAAAAGTTAAGAAAAAAAATATGAAAAGTAGTATAAAAATACTTTTTACTTTCTTTTTGAATAAGAAATCATCAATTTTGATCAAATTTTGCTTGATATTTGATTATTTACTATTTAAAAGTCAAGTAAAAAATATTTTTTTGTTATTTTTCACATTTTTTTTTATTTTTAATTAGATATGACAAAATTTTTTGATATATATGTAAATTTATATTTTTTATCAAATTTTAATAATTTATTTTGATAAAACTAATGTAAATGGTCTAATCATCTACAATCCTAAATATTTCAAGTATTAATTAACATGAATAAATTAATCATGAAAGTAGCTTTTGGAACGAAAAAAAAAAAAAGCAAACGACGACGCACCTTCTGTGCCTTATTGTTCTCCCCAATACTCCCAAGAGCCGGTTTCCATGGCGTTTCCCGGTGCTCAATCAGGCCATCTTTTACCTCCAGCACATCGCCGTTAACCTGATCTCCGGCTTGTTCCATATAAAGATCTAAGATCTTCTCGGCCACGTCAACCCCGTCTTTGCTTTCAGCCACCAATCTGGCTACTTGAGCACTCGGCAACCTTATCTTCACCTTCAATGGCCCAGAACGATCGGACACAACACTCGACGTCGATGGTCTGCTATTAGAAAGGTCAGAAACCGTTCTTCGAGATAGCATCAAGCACTCGAGCCTTTCCTTGGCACTCATGTGTATGCCACCGGACCGAGACCTTCTGGGCACGGCGGCCGGCTTTTCCTCAGGAAACTTGGGCAGTTCTACTAAGAAGTAAATTTTCTTGGGCTTGAGCTCTTGATGGGGCTCCAATGGCTTGGCTCGGATGCCATAACGCTTTACAGCCTCAGATTCCAACAAGACATGACCAGGATGGTCCTTAACAACGTCCCATGCTCGCATGGGGGTCTTCAACTTTAGGGTTTCTCCGTTGATCTTCATCACCTTAGTTTTTTTCCTTCCTCCTATACTGTTCCCCATCTTTCTTTAGATTAAGCTCCTTGGCCCTGAGAAAGGATCTCTTCCACTAAGCGTACCTGAATATGCCAGCAATTTTGGACACGATTTATATACTCGGATTAATTTAGTAAGGCTTTGTCTGGGGATACAATTAGCAGTCGAAAGTTGAAAAGATCAGCGATGATGCATGTGAACTGATCAAAGGTGTGAAATATTGTGGGACCTCTACGAAGATTCCTTTTTCTACAAATAGTAGTGGCAACTAAACCCATTTGAACATAGGATTCTGTAGTATTATTACATATAATAATTTTGCAAACTGTTTGATCTAATACCTTATAATAAAAATAATTTTATAATCTCACAATTTATATAAATTCACATTATATTATTTTTATATAATTTATTTATGACTAAATATTTCTCAAATATTGAACATTGATGACATGACTACCCTCTTTAAATGATTAGCAATATTTTGGCAGTTACATAAAAATATAGCTGAACTCGTGACTTGTATTTTAACACCCAATAAGAAAAGTAGAGGGCTACCTAGATTCTTTTCATACCTTTTTGTAATAAAAGTTAAGGTCTCTTTAAGGATAAAGTTGATTGCATCACGTGCAACCTTTGAAATGGATAAGGGATGTTGAAGATCAGGGGCTTAGCTTTCAGATGCAGATTACGGCGTATACGCAACCTTAAAATCTCTAAAGAAACACTTTTTTTTTTTTAAGTCTAATAAAAAAAATGAGATAATTTTTTATAAAGATTAAGATAAATTTAGTCTTAAATCGTGGGATCAACTTCTCTACACATATTATCAATATGTGGGCTAATATTTTTGATATCATCATCGTGAGTAAGTTGTAAAAGCTCATCATCAGTTATAAATTAACTTGCTTTAATATCATAAAGAGGTTTATACACTATTTTTTAAAAGACTTCATATGAAAACTGAGATCACTTTTTATAAAAATTGGAATGAATTTATTTTTAAATCGTGTGAGATTTCTTAACAATCTCATACACATGATTGCATGAACATGACGTTGTTAATTGGGAAGTCAATAATTTTGTACGTGATGTCGTTAATAATTAACTAATGATCATGTTAATTATCAGCACCTAGCTATATCATGTGGGCTGATCACTGATGATCTGTAAAAAAAGTTCACATCTTTCACAACCAGGCATATTCCACGACTGAACTGAGTTCAACTGACAGAGACCAATATAAACGAGATTCTAAACATAGGCTCGGTTAGGTTGGGCTCTAAGTAACCTGATTCTGGGCTGAGACATACAATTAATAGGCCTGGTTAGGTTGAATTCTAAGCAACATAATGAATGCAATTGGACGGCCTGGGCCCTGGCATTTCGCTTAGAGTTTAACCAAATGAAATCAAGCCCCGATTTCTGTGACTCTATTTAAACAAAATAATGGAAATTTATATTTTGTATTTTTAAAATACTATTGGTCTTTTAATTTGCATATAAACTATCAGAAATTCGGAATTGGTAATTGCCACTCTAACCTATCAAACTCTTAAAATGTATATTTAACAATCATTAAAGATCACATGACCTGTTAAGATCAACGAAAATAGAAATATAATATTAATTGATTAGATGGATGCGGGTCGGACACAATTAATTTTCTTACCTTTTTTAGCCATATAATATTCGATATTTACTTGTTAAATTAGACAAAGGGTACATTTATATATATTTTATTTTCTCAATACGCATTTTATAGAACCCCAGCTAGTGGTCTATGGTACGTTACGTCCACACGAACATACATACATATTATAATATAAAATATATAGGATGATGCTAGCGTGCTGCTTAGAGTTATCGCTGAAGGTGACCGCTAGGTAAAAATGATGTTTTTATTTTTTTTATTTTTTCCATTCTTTTTATTTTATTATTTTAAAACATTTTTAAAAAATATAAAAATATATCAATACATTAATAATCATTTTCTTAATTATTAAATAAAAAAAACTAAAAAAAATCAAAATACATTATATATCAAAATTGATGAACAAAATATCATTTTTCAAATATATAAGCATATCTATTTAATTACATAAAAATTGAATCACAACTTGCTTACGTGTTATAAACAGCATAAAAGTAGGAATAAAAGCAAATGGTTAAGAGATCAAACCATTAAACAATATCCCAAAATGGTATGTTGAAAAACCACTTCCCCTAATTTTCTCCTTCACCGCTTAATGCCCACCCGAAACGATACGTAGAAATGGTATGTTAAATGGGATCACGTCTTTACTTTTTGAATTGCTCTACAAAAAAGTCTTCATTGCCCATGAGGAAAGTCGGTCTAAAATCCAGGAGATACCTAGAAAATCCCGCAAATATAGACATATAAAGTGAAAGGATGATATCTTTGGACATTATTATCATCAATGGCTGCAGCGTAAGCGTTTCGAAATCCATCCCAATATCGATTTTCATCATCTCAACTCTCAACGGATTTATCCATATGAGTTCCCTTAATTTGCGAATTATTAACTTCTGACAAAATTTTTGAGATTGTTCATTTTATATTTGTCTGGGTTGTGCAGTAGCGTGCAAGAGGATCTTCTCCCGTTGCACGCACTTGCGAACCACCTCCTCTATTTGATGGAACTACGATGTTCACTCTACTCTTCTAATTAAATTTTTGTTTCCCTACGGATGAAGAAACAGGTAGGTGTTGATTTCAATTCTTTTTATTTTTTGTTATCCTTTGAACTTTGAAAAATGCACGAAATTTTTTTTTGTTACTGTTTTATTAATACTAGAATCGAAGGTAATGTGGTGGTTGAGCAAGCTAATCAGACGAACAAAGAAGGTTATTGTAATTTAAAAATATTATTATGGTTTTGATAGGGATTTGTGCTTGAAGTTGCCACGGGACTTTTAGTCAATGGGGATATTGATGTGGAGTATGTGTATGCTGATTCAAAGTGCAAAAATAGAGAAGTTTGTCTATAAAAGAGCGTTATGTGAACTAACATAACATCGTAGTTCATTTTCTTCTTCTTCTTGGCTTAGTTTTTCTCGAAGGTAAGTTTCTTACAGGTTTTAACCTCTCTATCTCTCTGAATAGTTGACTTGCACCAATTTATTTTTTTATTTTTATTTTTGAAAGTGTTCTTTGGGTTTTTTAGTTGGGGGCGGGGGAGAACGAACTCAATTGCCAACGCTATTCATACGTCGTCGTCTGTGATACTGACTCGCGTGAACGCGCTCTTCTCGCTACTGGTTTGTGTTTTACGCTGTTAAAATATTTGTGCTCCAATTGTTTGTTTGGTTGCCCGTGAGAGTAACGCAGTTCTAGGGCCCTTACTTTGTAGGCCTATTTTTCCTTCAAACTCTAATTGGGAAAATTCATTTATTTGTTTTCCCATCATTTTATTTTTCTGTAATAAGTTTGTGCAGAGGTGAGAAAGAAATTTATATAAAACACTTTTAGCTCTTGGTTTGATACTTGACCTTAAGAACAACGACAATATTGATTTGTTTTATAGGTCAATATAAGTTGTTCAATTCTATCTACAAGCTATCTGAATCTCAACACCTTGCTGAAGCTTAAGCCCTACGCCAAGACCGCCAGGACTAGGAGGATGGCTCTTTTGGCCAAGGCAGAATGCGTGAAGGCCAAGAAGGAGAAGCTTGACAAGAAGAGAGCAAATCACTAAGGATGAGGCTTCTGCAATTAGGGCTGCAGGGAAAGCATGGTATCAGACAATGATATTGGACAGTGATTACACCGAGTTTGAGAACTTCACTAACTGGCTAGGAGTCTTGCAGTAATTCATCATTTTTCTTTGTTTGAAAATCCTGTAGGCCCTTTAGTTGTTTTTCTTGGTGGTGTTCATTTAAGCCCGTTTGGATTTAGAAGTGAGTTGAGCTCATCTCAACTCACTTGTATTTCATCATTACATTTTTATAATTTTTTATATAAAACACAAATTTCTATACACCTTTTTTAAATCATAATACACATTTTTCAAATTCCAATATACTTTTTTCAAATTTTAAAATAATAATAATATTAAAAAATAAACTAAACTCATCTCAACTTATCTCATCTCCGAATCCAAACGGGACTAGTTCTTTTATGGTTCTGAGACATGGATGATATTAGGTGGGAGGAAATGAGTTTTTCCTTTCCTCTCACTTTTCTTTTTAAAATATCGATTTTTGCTTTGGAGTTTATAAAAATAAAAAAAAATAAAAAAAAATGTCTGAATGTTCTTCTAGGATTCATTATAAGGAAAACAAAATGAGATACTCCTTGGAAAGCTCGGAGATCTGGCCATTTTAGGTTTTTAGGGTCTACGTCATTTGCTGATTTATAGTAAAAATTAAGTAAAACATTCACCCTAAAATATTCTAGAAACTATTATGTATAATACTATTATGGTTACATTATTACAATTCGATATCATGAAACATATTCTATTATAGTTAAATTCGATATTTCCAACATATTCTATTATAGTTAAATTCAATATTTCCAACATATTCTATTATAGTTAATATTTCCTTTGTTTGGGAGGACCATTTCTATTCATAGTCATCATTTGTTCTTAATAATGATTTTTTACATTGTAAATTGATTATGAAATATCTATTGGTAAGTGAATTCTTTTATATATGTATGTTCTATTTATATGTATTTGATATTTTTTTTAATAGTTATAATAATGATTATGTATAATGAACTATTTAAAATTATAAAATTTAGTATAAAAATTGTCCGCTCGCTACGCGGGTTATAGACTTCTATAATATTATATAAGAGAAAATATTATGAGTATTCAATACTCATAGCACACACTCATATGAACAGTATTTATAAATACTGTTCACATAAATGTGTGCTGTTGAATGCTCACTAACATTACTCAATATATAATTAACTTGCAAATTTAGACCAAGGCAATGTGCCTGCCGACCGGCTGTGGCTGGCCTGGGAAGTTCTCACGCTAAGACCGGAATATTATTTATTAATTTCCTTGATTGCAGGCGGCCAGTACTCCAATTATTACGATGAAATATCATATTCCAAAGCAATAACTTGCGCGAGAGTACTAACAAAGTACTATCAATTTATAACTACTTTATAATTTATGTGTATTTGAATTTTTTTATTTTTTTTAAGTATTTTTTTTACATTCTTAATCATTAAGAAAAAATAAAATAAAAATATAATTTTATTAATATTCACATCCTTAATCATTAAATAAAATTAAAAATTAAAAATTAAAAAAAATTAAATACAAAAAAAAAATTATAAAATATTAATAATTCTACCATTTTCCCTGCGAGATATCCTAGCTAGTCTCTGATCAGGTGCTTATAATTAATTAATTAATTAATTCTCTCCGGCCCTTTAAATCTGGCCGGCTCAATCCAAATTCATTAATTAAAGATATTGGTAACGTTGATTAAAATAAAGAAAAGTTACGGGTAACATATATATTTCGTATGTCTCGGAATCAAATTTTAGTAATTCCGATATCCTAAGTTGGACTTGTAAAAATAAAGAAGAAAAATGTTGGAAGAAGGTGCCTGAGAGGCATTCTGATGCCTAGGTTATTAAATTCTTTTAGAAGTTTGTAAAAATAAAAATTTAGAGAGTATTCTCGTATCTAGAAGTTGTTATTTATTAGGGCTGTAACCTGATCAACCAAAGTCGGATTTAGGGCCAACCTAACCCGACCTTGATTTAGACCGAACCGACCCGCATTGTGTGAGTCCAGTCGGGAGTCGAGTCAAGTGGTGTTTCCTTTTTCTTTTTTACTTTTATTTATTCTTATCTTTGATCTCATTTGACAATCATGAACTTGGTAAGAAATGCTGATACCGTCACGATACAGTCACGATACTTTATTTTAAAGAATTTCCCCCTTTATTTTAAAGGGGGAAATTCTTTAAGATAAAGAAATAGAAATTCTTGAAGCTCTAAATGAATAGCATACAACTAGAACTTCTCTCTCTCTCTCTCTCTCTCTCTCTCTCTAACCCATCAGCCTTCCTCAACGTTTTCCAGCCATCGACATTTTGTCCCGTTCCTTCCCCCCTCACGCCCACTGCACAGTCTTCTTAGTAGGCTTTTTCCAGTTGTTTTTCCCAGCTCTCTTAGTTTATCTCCTAGTTTTTTTTTTCCATAGCGCCTAAGAGTTTTGATTTTCTCCTTGTCGGGCTTTGAAGACTGCCACACGCTAGACCAATGGGATGCTCAGCCGCTGATCTGCTAGAGGGACGAAAGAATCTGCCAAAACGTGCGGTGCGTGAGTCTCACCCATGTGCGTCAGTTCACGGGTCAGCCACGCACTGCCACGCCTGGAGGGGTCATTTGCCGACATGTGCATCACCAGTGGATTCAGTGGCTTCAAGTCTTTCGATTTAGGCTTTCAGTGTTCTCTTCAAAGTGGCACATGATTTTCACGCGCCGCCACTGCAGGCGATTTCTTGTTGGTATATCAGTTTTCCTCCTGGTCGCTATTTTCACGTTTCCCTAACCAAGGATCAAAATCCAGTGGACAAGAAAATCTCCTTTAATCGGACCATTTTAACAGAATGTAGCACACCTCTGTGATTTTTAGTCGCAGTTAAATAGTCTGTTCATCAAACTATTTTAAAACTATTTGAGGCAACATCCCCTCTATGAGATTGGTAGGAGCAACATAAACCTCAGTCGATGAAAGTGAGAGTTTAAAGGCTCGAAGCTTTAAGGTTTTAGCAGCGTATAAAGGAACATTAGAGAGAGCTGGCTTCGAATTAAATGGAGAAGAATTTGACAATGGGATGGAAGCAACTAGAGATGTAGAGAATGAGGAAATTGTCATTGAAGGAAGCTCTCTGTTTGTAGTGGTAGTGTGATGGGTAAGAGTAGTCTCTCTCTGCTATGCTTCCGATGCCAAAAGCCGAGAGATAGAATCATCCAAAACTTGAACATTGGGAGGAGGAACAGTCACTTTCCCCATGTGGTTTCTCTCCAACTCCAAGTAAGACTTGTAACTTTCGCTACGCCTCGGCCTTCGCTCCAAGTAAATCATTTAACAAAGACTCTTAGGTTGTGGATTATGGGCTGCGCAACATGGTAGAACGTGATGGAGGACACCAACGGAGAATGCGACAAGCAATGGCGACGGGCAACAGCGATAAAAATGGAGAAGGACAATGATTAGGGAATAGTTGAATCACTAAATGTCAGGTGATTGTAAGTGTAGAGGGTGTTCTTCACGAATTCTTTGTAGCATTGTTGCTCAAAAGTGTAATATGTTTCTATTTCCACCTGAAGTAGATTGAATAGTAAATTTGGAATCCTCAAAATATAGTTTGAGACGATGACGTAGACAGTGAGGCTGAATCTCGTTAAAATATTAACTTTGTTTCTTCTTGTCCTTATTCTTTATATTTCCTGCTGTTTCGTATTTTATTTATATTTTATATTATGTATTTAGTTTATAAGTGTTATTTTTTTAATATAACATAATTCATCCCTTTTTATATTAGTCATCTGGACAATTAATATGACATGACTTTATCATTTACTTAATCCAGCAAATTTTCTTGATTATTGGTCGATGAAGAAATTAAAGGCTCTGTTTACTTTTTGTATTGCTTAGTACAAGTCTTTATGAGTGAGCTATTATTGAGTAGTGTCAACCTTCCTATCTCATCAGCCATCATCACTTATTTCTCTTACTGATGAATTACTTCACGAGCAAAATTAGACCTTAACCAGATTATGGACGAGGCGGACTACCTTCTAATGGATGCCCGATGGACTTATCTCTCAATCTCAATCTATCAAGCAGCTAGCCACTTTCATTAATGTCTCAGTGCTATATATGCACACACTTACACGAGCCAGTTCAAATAGGACGGGGCTTTATACCTCTTTAAAAATCCTCAAAGGAATATTGGCCAGAGAACTACTTCTGCATATAGTACTAGTGCCATATATGCCCCGCCGCGCCCGCGCACGCGCACAGTGAGATCAAATCAATTTATTATATGGTTTGTACTACTTGTGATCTCATTTTACTTGTTTTTCTAATCCCTATTCTTTTGTGTTTTTTTATTTATTTTTCGGTTGGAAACGGGTATGAATCGAAGCTGTGTGTTGACTTTCCTAAACCTAACGATCAACTGTCCACGACATTGCATGCATGAATGTGGATAACTAATTTGATTAATAAGTTTGTTGGTGCATGATAACCCCATATATATATATATAAGGACCGTTTGGTAGAGTTAATATTATTTATGTCCGAGACTTCTTGTAGGAACATGAGCTTCAGCTAATTAGAAAGCGAAAGCTACCTGCATTTCTTCTTCTTCTTCATTTTGAGGTAACGTACGTACGTAGCACTCTATTCTATGTTTATGAAATCATGTAAGGGTGCTACCTGCACCACGGTGCGAGGTAGTCTCCTCTCCGCATCCCGTCCCACAAGGTGGGATACAAGGCGGATTTCTAATTTGTCTCACTTTATGTTTAGTTAAAAATATATTATATTTTATTAGATTTAAAAATTATACTTTGTAAATATGATTATAATTTAAAAATTATATAGCTTTGAAATTTGCTATGCATATTTTGTGTAAGTTATGTGTAGTAGTTTTTGAATATATAATTTTTAGATTTTCTAGTGCATATTTTATATAAGTTATAATTTTTAAACAATATAATTTTTAAATTTACTAGTGCATACTTTGTGAACAAGTTTAACAAATTGTAATATATATTTATATATGGTATATATATCATTTGTAAAATATAAGTATTTATATCTATATATATAAGTGGGGGTGTACAGAGGAAATGCAGAATGAGATTAGGCTCTTCCCGTCTTCTGCCCCCGCTAGAGGGGTTAGATGCGGGACGGGATGTCCCGCCCCCACATGTGCGGAGCGAGATTGTCTATCTCACCATGCGGGGGTAATAGTGCGGAATCCTACTATCCATCCCTAAAAAAAAAATTGATTTTCTTCCGTTTAAACCAGCTTTTGAATGATAAACCAAGAGTATCCTTCTTGAAACCAGGAGAACTTCTCGTACTGACCAAAACTTTTAGACAACTTAATAATTTTTTAATCAAACTGGCCCGAACTAGCTTAGATAGTAGCCAGGTAGGCGGTAGCTGTTGTTTTGTGAGGCACGAATGCCAAATATACCGAAATCTCAAATATATTGACTTTCAGTGCCTGCTCTGTCGGTTCCTGCAATATCTTCCACGCGCGCTTTACTTAAAACTATAGATAAATAATTATTAGGGCTAAATGAAAGATTAGTCAAGAAAGCCAAGCTAAAACGAATCTCAACGCCAATCACCCCCCACATGCATTATGACGAAAGCCAAAAGTAATCTCTTCTTTTTCTTTTTCTTTTTCTTTTTAATGTCTACTAGTTGTATGTCGGTAGAAAAATTATCATATCGATCATTGATCATTTATATGCAGATAATTGATGGTGCAGTATATATAGGTCGAGCTAGCAAGTTACTAGGCTTTCTTTTCCTAATTTCCTTTTTCTTTTCTTTTAGTTTCTTTAGAGCATTACATTGAATTCATCAAAAATTTTCTTCAAAAAATATAAATTTACACATATATCAAAAAAATCTAATTATATTTAAAGGAAATTTTAAATTTACTATTCACTTTTAAAAATAAAAAGTAATTGTTAAGGACGTATCTTGCTTATGTCTTGCAACTATTCACCTACAAGAAAGTGAAGAGATCCGACGATCTTCGCCTGAGAAAGTTCCGATGCCTAAGTCAATAATCTTGCTAATTATTTAGAAGTAGTTCGAAAGCCAACCAGATAATAACCTTTCTATAGATGATTACCTGGTTTATATGGGTATAATGTTGGTACTTATCCTTTGATATGATTTCCGTTTATAAGTTATCTTCCTGTAACGGATGTGATCACGTATCTACATGAAATCCCGTAAAATGTGCTTAAGATTTGAATATTAGTTTATGTACGTGATTCTGCGGGATTCTATCCTTATTCACCTTCCTGAGTAAGTTATTAGGCTCATGGTATTAACTTTCTTCTGTTCAAGCTTTCATACTGGTGGGCTTCCAGACCCCTTAACTTAAATAGGCTCTATAGTTACCCCGCAAATTCTTTACGCCTCAAGGTATAGGGAATTCAATTTATTTTGACTTTTGTGTCTTTTCGGTTCCCGCCTAAATATGCATGAGAACGTGTTCTTTTTCGTGACCTTTCACTTGCCTACCGTCCTTTCATCTTCGTGTTCGATAATCGTGGCAGTAGTGGGAAGGTTTGGCGTGTGACAGTTATTTTACATCTGACTACTATTTCACTATCTTCGCATCAAATCATAATGTCTCGTCCGTTGGTGTTCCACTGTCATCTTGCCCTTTAAATACCCCATTTTCCTCTTTTCATTTCTTTCTTCTGCTTATTTTACTCCTTGGTGTTTCCCCCGTGCTTTGTATTCTTTCGTTCTTGTCTCTTGTTTTTGCTTCTTTCCTTTTTACAACTCCATGGCGGAACAAGGTAACGGTTCGATTCAACCTTTTGACATTCCCGATGGCACAACGTTTGATAGATATACATGGCGCTCAAGTGTTCGAGAAAAGCATTTAACTGGGATTCGAGGGGATTTTAATATTCCAAGTTCAGTTGTGATGAAAGCTCTCGAATCAGGATGCTTTGATGATGAAGGATTCGCTGGTTGGGTGGCTATCTCTGTCGCCCTCTTATCCCACGGGTTGAGGCTTCCTTTTGTCGCTCCCTTCACGACATTTTGGATCTTTTGGAACTGGCTCCGATCCAACTTTATCATTTTTCTCTAAGGACTTATCTATGTGCTTGCATTGTTTTTCGGATGGTTCTGGTGTCCCTCCGCAATCCTTACCCCGATTTGACTGCCCGTGAGTTCTTGGCTTTTCACGATGCAAGGGCGGCTACTAAAGGTTGTGTTGCCGATTTCCGCAAAAGGAAAAATGGGCAATCTTTAGCTCTGTTTGAGAGTCGATATTCTATTGCCATGAGCCCAATAACTTACCCAGGAAGGTGAATAAGGATAGAATTCCGCATAATCATGTATATAAACTAATATTCAAATCTTAAGTACATTCTACGGGATTTCATGCAGATACGTGATCACATCCGTTACGGAAAGATAACTTATAAACGGAAATTATATCAAAGAATAAGCACCAACACTATGCCTATATAAACCAGGTAACCATTTATGGAAAGGCTATTCTCTGGTTTGCTTTCGAACTACTTCTAAATAATTAGCAAGATTACTGACTTAGGCATCGGAGCTTTTTCAAGTGAAGATCGTCGGATCTCTTCACTTTCTTGCAGGTGAACAATTGCAGGACAGGAGCGAGACACGTCCTTAACAGTAATTTTATTCTATTTTTCCTCCTTACTTTTAATCAAATATGATCAGATTTTTTTGATATGTGTGCAAATTTATATTTTTTAAATAAAAATTTTGATAGATTTAATGTTAATGCTCTTATACTTAGTAAAACAACGGTGCTAGATGTAATCAGAAAATTTCTCTCAAACGGCCAAAGTAATTTTTTTCTTTGTACTTTTCATTATTTTTTGGATATTTTAAATAATTTTTAAAATAGAAAAAAAAAACAGAATATTATTCCAAATTCATTTATTAATCACTAAATAAATAAATAAAATTGAAATTCAAGAAAAACTTTAGACAAATATTCAGGACAAATAATATTTCTCCTTAGTAAAATGGCCCATGAGTAGAATCGAGAATATAATCGACAGCAATATTGATCTCGAGCTTCACTTTTCAACCCCAACCACATAATGACATTGGCCGAAACACCCACCTCGCTGCTATGGGCTAAATTCGTGGAAGGAAAATGATATCTACACAATATTTTTTATAATAAATCTCACAAAAATGGGTTAAATGGAGGATAATTTTATAATATAGTTTATAAAAGTAATGTTAGTTTATAGAAATGTCCTCATCTTACAATATTGTTATAAAATATGTTGTACAAATTTATTGTGTGTACAGTCCCCTTCATAGCTAGCTAGTACTCATTCATACCAATACGCATTAATTGAACATCGTAACTTTTCTATTTTTTTTCCTTCTTCGTATGAATTCCAAACGAGCTTAATTTTGATCTTCAATACTGCAAAAACCTCTCCAATATTGCCAACGATCGAAACTATAGCACACTTATATATAGATAAGAATTAAGAACTTAGAGATCATGTCCTTTGTTCCCAGCATTCAGCAAGATCAAATAGGGTTGGTTCTAAAATATTAAAGTCATCTTCCTAACAAATAAAGATGACCGACTCTTGGACAGAAAGTGGAATATTGACGTTTAACCTTAATTTGTGTCGGTCATAAACTTTTCACAAATTTCAATGCGTTTGTTGTTTCGACAATATTAATGGTCACTATCTGCCATGAAGAACTTTAAGATACCTGCATCATAAACACATTATTCTGAATTTATATATTCAAAATCATTGCTATTTCTTTTATGCATAAAATCTACTAGCTAGCAGTACCGTTGAACGGTAGATAGTCCAACAAGCTTGTCGTTTATCTTGATGTTTTTAATTTCTTATCTAGGCATTAGTGCATCATGTCTGTGGCATTAATGTGTTAGAGCCTTTGTGTTTACACGTGTCTGTGTAGTTACACGTGTTCAAGGCTCTTTTATGACATGATGATCCAGGTGTCATCAAGAGAGCATGCAATGCAGCACGCTGAAAGATCATCTGTACTGGAAATCAGAAATGTTGAAGATTTATTAGTGATTACAATGTATTTCATTTTCTATATATATGTTATTAATTAGGATGCTAGCTTCTACAAGAACAGTCCCCCACTCTAACCAACTAACTTAATGTGACAAAGCACTTTCTTTCTCCACAAGAAAGGCCAGCTTGGACGTCAGTCTTAATTTTTCTTTTTATTAATGAAGCTAGCTGGCATTAATTTACTCATGAGAAATCGCAGTTGGCCTTTGCTACAGGGGCTACTATGTTTGGTTTTCCAGCAAGATATATATATATATATACAGTAGTTACTGCTCTGATCATCTGCAATCAGTACTAGTACGTAAATATTACTGTTGATCTACCAATTCATGATCAATGCATACAAGTCTGATAATATTAGTTAAAAGACAATGTCATGTACGTGTACAGAGAAATGAACTTCTTTATATATATTGGTGATGTGTATCCGATACATGACATTATCTGATAGTAGTGTGTCATCGGTCGGGTCGATCGAATTAAGTACATTAATCTTTTGATAGATTTTCTAATTTATTAATTGCAACAAAAAATCTCATCGATTTTTTCTCAAAACGGACAATTTCTGCTTTTCAGCTTAATTACTTCCAGCTTATAACTAGTTTATTGATATTGCAATCATTTGCAAAGGTCTTAATTACTAGCTTGGCTAGCTAGCTAGCTCCATTTGGAAAAACCATGACAACTCTTGTCTCGATGAAAGTGTGTTATTTTTTCAAATAATTCTGTTCAGTTTTTCTATGGTATTGATCCTAACGTAGCTCACTTGATCAGGTCTATAGGAAAGACCAGTCAAACTATAGCTTTTTACTCATGAGATGCCACACTCAAGCAAGCTGGCTCGCATGGTACTACTTGCTATATGAAAACCAGATCATATTGAGAAATTGTAATAATGATACATTCACAAATAGATTTTATAAAAATAATTTTATAAATTGATGTGATTTCATCTTAATTATTAAATCTATTTTACAATAAAAATAACTTTATAACCAAACAAATTATATTAAACCACATTAATTTGTAAAATCTTTTTATATAATTTACTTTATAATTAGAGTATATATTTTTCATTGAGAAAATCCACTCTCGACGTTATTGAGAAAATCTGTATTAATTACTAATAATTGCAGATGGAAGTTATTTTCAAAATTCTTCTCATCCATGGATGGAAAGCCAGAAGGGAACATATACAAATCTTGCCATAAGTATCTCGACGACGTTTTTGTTGCAGCCATTAGTGTTACGGTTAATTACCAATTATATGCCGGCCATAGGCCAAAGTCTCCCAGCTAGCCCTACCCAGCTTGATCTATTGCCATTTGCACAAAAGAGGATCAAGCCACAAGGTGATGATCACTGGTCAACTTGTGTACTACTTTACGTGATTTACATGATCAAGGAAATCATGTGCATTCCATCTTGATCAAGGAAATCACGTGCATCGATCATTGACTTTTCCCCCAATTATCTAATTTAGTTAAAAAAATACTCAATATATAATTTGCTCTTTCCAATTAGATGATCACTAATTAACAGCCATATATATTTATATACTAATTAAGGAAAAAATAAGACATTTACATGAGGTCGACATGACTACTAATTAATTATTCAAATTCTGATCATCATGACGAAGGTCATCCTTGAAATAAATATATCAGTAGTTCTACAGATCAATAACATATACAGCACAGTCGACCCATGATCATCATCCTACATTAGTGATCTTGGGCTCTGGAATTACAACAGATGGTGCCTTCCATGCATCAATTTCTGATGAATATTGGACTAGACTTCTCCATGCATGTCTCATTTAATTTATATGCTATTCTTCTGAGCTTTCATGTTCTAATCAGCTATACAACTGAAACATTATCAACAATTCAGCCACGTATATATTCATGTAATTCCATCCAGGACTTGGACGAACCGCGTTATAATGCGCTGCTGTTTGCCGGCACCAAAATAAAATTCTCCATCCAAACAGTTTAATTCTCCTTATGATGATGAATCTTTCTTTCTCCGATTCCAGGACAGGAATATAATTTAGAACATGATGATTCAATTTGTCTATAAAATATAAAAATAGCATATAATCTTAAATCTAAAAAAGGATGAGGGTATGAGGTGGTTCACTTTCCAATAATTCCCTCGCCCCAATGGACATAGAACTTTGCCTCTTCTCTTCCACGAGGGTAACAGGAGGAGAAGGAAAGGCAATTGTGAGATCAAGATTCAAGTCCAAACAACCAGGCATTTCTGCATCTTCAAGACTACTGCAGGCACCGTCAGAAACCGGCCTATGATCGGTCTTGTCAAAGGATTTCAGCGGCTTACGCTCATTATTCATTGACTCAGAAGATGTTGCGGCTGCAGAGACGACGTCGCACTTGGGTTGAGGACGAGAAGGAATCTGGTTTAGCCTATGGTTATTTGGATCAATACCCATGCTTATTAGCTTTCTCCGGATGTGAGAGTTCCAATAGTTCTTTACCTCATTGTCTGTCCGTCCCGGTAGCCTTCCGGCTATGAGTGACCACCTAACAGTCGCATAACCATTTGTTACGAAATGAACGTTTACACGTGTCGGCACATGCATAGGGACGTACATTTATACAGTACTGAACGTACGTATATATGTACATATATGTATTCATATACGTACATGCATGTCAAAGAAAGGCTGAGATCGAGAAGATAAATATATACCGGTTGCCAAGGAGGGCATGGAGCTTGATGATGAGCTCCTCTTCATCTTGACCAAAGTTACCGCGTTTGATGTCTGGCCTGAGATAGTTTATCCATCTAAGCCTGCAACTTTTGCCGCAACGATCCAACCCTAGTACAGGAGAGACAAATTATAAATTAGGTGATTTTTAATAATAAAAGGAAGAATAAAAAACAAAAAATAAGTATTTAGGAATATATTTAGTACTAAACCTCCTTTCCACCCAAAAGAACAAAAAAAAGAAAAAAAACCAATCATGAACATCGGCGCACACAGACATGATGTACAGGCCGTTATAATATTTTTCAACGACGTGAAGACAAACCTGCAGCCTTGGGGAGGGAACGCCAACAGCCTTCGCCGTGGTTTCGGATGTAGTCGATGAGCTTTTGGTCTTCTTGCTTGGACCAAGCGCCCTTGTTGGTGCCTTCTTTATCACAGCAAGGTTTTCTCATTAGTTATCTCTGATTTGGTCTCCGGCCAATCTCCTTCTATTCAGAAACTCAAAGAAAATGCAGAAAGAGAGAGAGAAAGATAGATAGAGACCCCCATCGAAAAGCAGTGGATGGGGCGTAGATATACTTGTGAGGAAGTGGAGGATGAGAGAAGGTAGTTGACTTGGACCGGTGGTTTTGGATATAATTAGGTGGGTCATGCAGTCCTAGCAGCGGTTAAGTGGATAAGGCCCTGTTCTGGGTCTCTTGCTGCGCTTACCGTTAAGTATATGTCATTTTCCTTCTTACAAGATATTTCAAGCTTTTCAAGATATTCGTTAATTCGAGTCCGCTATCTATATCATCTTCCATCTTTCACAGGAGAAAATAATTTTTGTTAGAGAATAAGCCTTAGAAAAATAAATATATTTATATATTATGAGGACGTTAAGAAAATATGGACCGCCCAGGCCAACAATTGCATATGCAGGTGGTCCTGTAATGATCATGATAATCCAAGAAACAGAAGGAATATTGTCTTCGAGTAACTAATCCAATATTGGCCACAAAAATGTCGTTGTGATTTCGATATCCAGCCGTAGATGGCTAGCTCGATCCATCGATGAACGTACTTGGCCATGACCAGTACTACGTACTTGATGAATGACCTTTCATCTTAGCTGGCCGCCATGTTGCAGCATGAATTACATATATAATAATAACAATAATTATAATAATTATATTGGCGATGCAATATTAGATAATTATATATAAGTTTAATTAATGCTACAGGTGGAGCACGTATGGAAGAAAATTTATGCCAACCTCAAAATTAATTTGAGCCAGTAATTTCTCATCACGTAAACAAGCGCATCTTACAGCATTCGTATCAGGATTTTCAAAACTTTCCTCAAATTTTAACTAAAAACTTCTCCTTTTAATTTTTTTTTTAAATTTTACTCATTTTCAAAAAATTTCCTACATCTTATTCTCATACTTTTCTTCATCTATCACAATAATATTATTCTATTATTTCTTTATATATTACTTTTCAACTACTAATTTATTTCACATCATAATATTATTTCCAATAAAATATAATAATATATACACAAATTTAACTTTGAGGAGTGAATGGTAGCTCCTCAAATTTGAGAAGTTACCATTTACCATCTCATCCGGTTCCCTCAAAAGAGGGGATCGGATGGAAATGTGTTTTGGGATAAAATTATAGGGGTGGGGGACGTTTAAGGCACCGAATGGAGGTGCTCTTAGAAGAGTCTCAATGGCTCTTCTAGATTACATATTTTTGAAAATACAAAGCATACTCACCAAAAGCATACTCCATTGGATTATATAAAATATAAATAAATAAATAATACATTATGCTATAGTGATCCTGTTACATGAGCGGGATCCTGTTCATCATTGTTTTATTCGATTTTATTCATTTTCTAATTCCTCCGACTGATTCTAAGTGTGAGTGCACTCTTCTATACAAGAGTCGAAATCTGCCCCGTCAGAGAGAGTCTCAGTGATCGTTGATGAGCTCATGGGCCTCACACTGCTCGAAGTTTCGAACCTCGTGGAGGGAATTCTATGTGAGAAGTTGGGCGTCACTGGGACGCCGATGATGGTGGTGATGATGCCCGAGATGGTGCCTGGGGCTTTAAAGGGCACAACAAGAAAAGGTGGTGTGACACCAAAGGCGGGGAGAAGGTAGAGAAGATGGTGTTCAATGTGAAGCTCAAAGGGTTTGATGCCACGACGAAGATCAAGGTGATTAATGAGGTGAGGAAAAAGAGATAATGCAAATATTTGAAAGATTAAAAAATATAATATTTAATTATGTGAAGAAAAAATAGATAAATTGATGTATAATATATTGTAAAAATCAGTATATAAAATAGAAAAAATAAATTTTGGTGATGTATTTTAAAGATAAAATAGAGGATCCATTGAAAGTTCTCTAATTATTAGCATTTAGCTTGCTCAATATATTGCAAAAGATATGTATGTAGGTATGTATGTACGTGTATATATATATATATATATATATATATATATTATATGTATAAATATATATAAATATATATAATTCTATTCCATCATCATCCTTATACTACACACTACACATAATTTTATATTCTTATTTTTTTTCTTTAACAAATATGTGATGTAAAAATCATGATGAGCTAAAAAACTCGATTAAATTAGTAGGAATAAAATAAAATAAATAAAAATAAGTATACTATATAATATATGGGATGATGAGTAGTCAAGCTCATTTATATATAAAATAAAATAAATAAAAATAAGTATAATATATAGTGTATGGGATGATGAGTAATCAAGCTCATTTATTTATTTATATATAAAATAAAATAAATAAAAATAAGTATAATATATAGTGTATGGAATGATGAGTAGTCAAGCTCATTTATATATTTATAAGAATAAATTTATTTATTATCCTCTTTTTCATCATTCCATAATATAACATTAGATAATATGATAATAAGTAAAATATAATAAATAACCTCTAATTATTTAATATTATATCATAGAATAATAAGAAAATGATAAAAAATTAAATGATAAATAGTATTGCTTTTCTATTCATTATCTCTACAACATACAGTACGTACACATGATTTTTTAATTTTTTAGATTTTTTCTCTTATTAAATATGTGTTGTATGGATAATAAGTTAAAGAATTCAATTAATGTAATAATACTAAAACTAAAAAAAAATAAGAAAAAGTGGTTTGAATAATGATGGGTAATAAAATTATATAGAAGAAATACTTCAATTATAAAATAATTTTATAAATTAATGTGATTTAATATCAATTATAAAATTATAAAATATTTTATTATAAAATATTTCTAACAAATTAAATTAAAATTACAATTTGTGAAATTATTTTACGGCGATACGTGTACTTCATGCAGACCACCAATTAGTAAGCAAAAGTTGGAACTTTATCTACCAGCTATACGTGTGGTTCATGCAGAAAAGCTCATTTAATTAGGTAGGGTTTGGCTGAAGTGCAGTAACAATCATATCACTCTCATGACGACTCCCTCCCACCTCACTACCCCCATACCCCTATCCCTTTCTTTTGCTTTCAGCTCCAAACAAACTCTTACAAATAATATAAACGGACGTCTGGCCGGTTTGGATTGAAATAGATTCGTTTCAATTCATCTTAAATTTATTATTATATTTTTTAAATTTTTATATAAAATATAAATTTCAATATATTTTTTTTAATTTTTAATTTAATTTTTTTATATATCAAAATAATAATAATATTAAAAAATAAATTAAATTCATTACAACTCAACGCATTTTATTCCTTAATCCAAACCGGGCCGTTATTTTTAGAAACATTTTCAATAATTATATTTTAAAATGAGAGGTTTTCTTTCTTTTCTTTTTAAATAAAGAGTCCTACCAGGATTATTGAGACTAGTCTTGAGAATTCTTATCGAAAAATGCAAGGCATAATTTTTTATTTTTAAAAAAATTTTTTAATATTTTAAAAGATTACCAATTTATTTAAAAAAAATTCTTAGCAATTAAGTTAAAAATCTATAAAAATAAAATAAAATAAAAATCAATAACTTTTGTCGGGATGCATCCTCATGAATGCAACATTTTCCTTCTAATAAAATATTTTATAAACCTAACATCCCTTATAAAAATACATTTATTTTAAAACATGTATTATCAAATATATTATTATATAAGGGAAAACGTATTGTCTGAATGGATATAAAATCTCATTCTGCACCAGCCAATCATATTAGGATACATTGGCACTTTATGAGAATTAACATAGAACCCGCATCTCATCTCTTATGAACCTACCGACTTCTCAAAGGCAAACTGCCAACGACAAACACCAAAACCCCTTGCAGACAACGAACACCCGAACCACTTGCTGGTGACAAACACCCAACATCCACCCTCCCCAATCTCAGATACGATTGGTTAGATTGCGGGTTTTGCTAATCAATACGATTAACTTCTAGATAATACTGGTTTCGATAAAAATTGTTCACCACATCTAAGAAAGTGATAAAGTAGATTACAAAAATTAAGCGAGAAATAGCGAAAGGCACTCACCAATTTTAGCAATAATATTGAAAAGATGAGGTGGTGGCTGAAGATGTGTTGTAGTTGGAGATTGTGATCATATAAATTCTCAAAAGTATAAGTTGGAGATTTTGAGTTCTATTTACATGGTGGTGGACACATTTTTCTTATCTGTAATTGATGACAACAAGCTTGTTGTAGTCTCGTTAAAGCTCATCATCTTCCTGCAAATAACTACAATCGCTTGAATTACAAAGAGATTCCACGGAATTAGCAGGTCATATTAATTACTAGGTATGTAAGTTGGGGGATCTATCGAATGTTCGTTGCCGGTAAGGGGTTCGGGTGTTCATCATCGACGATTTGCCTTTAGGAAGTCTAGATTCATAGGAGATGAGATTAGAGAGGAGGGAATTGGGAAAGGGGGGTGTTCTCTCAAAGGCAAGGATTATCTGATGGGTGTGAATTTTTTGTTAACTCCCATTAAGTGCCAATGTGTTTTAACATGATTAGTTGGTGCAAAATGAAATTTTATACCCATCCAACTGCAGGTTTTCTAAATTATTTATATAAAATAAATAAATAAATAAAAGCTACACAATCTCCCACACGTTGTATATTTTTTAATTTTTTTTCTTTCATCAATTATTTGATATATGAATAATAAATAGAAAAAATATTAGTTTAAGAATAATAAACAAAAAAAAAAATTATTTATTTTTTAAATTAAAATATATATATATAATATCAAAATTGAGAGATCATATAACATACTCTTATATAAATATCATTACTTAAACTCAAATTTATGGATCATATCAAAGTACGTTTTTATTGGTTTCTGGACTTCTAACATCATTACCGTGCTTCGGTGTGTCCAAACAGCCATCAGCCCGATCCTCTCAGCCTTCCTTTTCGATCTTTTGAAGGAAACGAAAATAAGAGGATGTAAATTATGTTACCATGTTTACATGATACATTTCGGATTGTGAAATAAGGATATACTTTTAGCTATTGTTTGGATTCGAAATTAAGATAAGATGAGATAAATTTTGAAAGTTAAATGAAATATTATTATTATTATTTTAGAATTTAAAAAAATTGAATTGAAAATTAAAAAAATTATGTGAAAATTTGAAAAAAAATTATTAGAATTTGATAAAAATTTAAAAAAAATGTAATGATGAGTTTGAAATAAGTTTAAACGAGTTCAACTTGTCTCCGAATTCAAACAAGACCTTAATTTACTAAAAGTTTCCTCTAATAAAATATTAATTTGTCAAGTAGCATAAAATATTGGAAATTTATCATTTTTCAAAGAAATTTTCCAAGTCCTTGTCAAGGTCTACACACTTTGGGGAGAGTGACAGGAGTTAAAAGGGCTAGTTCTCCGGTGAATTCCAGAAAATTAAAGAAATAGATACACTTCATAAAAAGACCAATCTGTTGTTTAAAGAAAAACAAAACAAAATTAATCAACACTTGCATAATACAACAAAATCAAAATGCATGACAGGAAAACAACAAAATGTCAATTAGCATAAACAGGGGGCATAAAAAACAGCTAGGCTGCTATCTAGTAAAAACCAAACCACTAACTCCTGGGACACAGACCTGAAAGTTTGTCTCTTACCAAAACAAAACTCCAAAGCCTAGTAAAAAAACAGCAAATGAATTTTGGCCCTTTGGGTCTGGCTAGTTATCAAATTATCAAAGAATAGCTCATGAAGTAAATATAAAAAACAAATTAACAGAACCTACGAACTTAAGAGAGTAAATAAAGAGACATCTTAAAAAAATAATAAGAACAACAAAAACATGTTACCATATTCCATGTACACAGTGGAGGGATGGGATAAAAGCTCATGCACCTAATGCAAGGCATGAATGGCCACAAACACACAATGACAAACCCAACAAGTTCAAAGTGTCAGAATGATTCAAAGTGTCAATTAGCTTCATACAACTATTGAAATTGTCATTTAACCACCTAAATGGTCCATCTTAACGTCTTTGGGAGAGATTAAATTCTAACTTATGTTTTGAATTGATAACTTGGGTAGCTTTTAGAGATAATCATATAACAGAAGAAGTGATAGATGATAATTCATGTGGTAAAGTGCAGTTCTCTCTTACAATATGCACGAGTTTCTGCTCCCCTCCCTACAAACTTGACTTACTAAAACAGGGTATAAAAATGGATTCTGCTACATACAGGAAATTTCGCGTAGGAATTGCGTAGAAACAAGTTTAAAATTTCATATCAACTAAAATAAAAAAAAAAATGAAAAAAAAAAAGAAATAATAATTTCCCTAACACAAATAGAATTAAAAATTAAGACTGAAATGTAAAATACAATTAGAGATGAACTATAACCCATTTTCTACGCAATTCTTGCACACAATTCCCTACAAATATCATTTTCCTATAAAAACTCATTTTTAAAATGTTCTAGAATTCCTTTTACATACAACTTTACAGCATTACTTAGTTAGAAACAAATATAAGGGGTCACCAAGGGGTATTTTTTTCTGCTCACCTTTCGATTTCATCCTGCAATACTGAAGGTCCGACATTCACCTAGTATCCCCAGAATCGATGTTGAAAAGGCACGGTTGTGAAACACTCGTCAAACTGAAGCCTGGAAATCAGTTTCATTTGGACTGGTTGGTTATGACACATCCCGCCATCTAACAGTCAAGCTTTCAGAGAGTCTAAACATAAAAATGAGAGACTTCATTGCCGATTGTGGAGCAAACAGTCGTAGCCACCTTCAGAATTGACATTCATCAACTGGTATAAATCTCCCCACCTGCAGTCTTATGAAACAATTAAATAAGACTTTTCTTTAATCAGTAAAATCAATTAAATAAGCTTAATCAATAAATTAATACACAGATTCAAAAATACTATTCGTCATTCTTTTAATCACTATATTTTCATCATCCCCTAATGCCAAATCATATTATTGACAAATAAGTGAGAAATAACAGAAAATTTTTCAATTGCTACTGAATAAAATTTCGCTAAAATTTCGGTATATTTAGCTTTTGAAATTCCCATTACCAACTAACTACCATCCAGTTGACTAACAGTCGGCTGCCTACCAGTCTAATGTTTATCTTGCCCTCGGAATTTTCAATATGCATTTTACTTGTCAAGGGATGCATTAGGAATAGTTTGACTTGGCACATGTGTTTCACCCTTGATCAACAGCCATTTCGGCTTCCTGTGGAGTGATAAACTATCATAGGGCTAATTCCTGGCTTTATAAAGCAAATTGTTGAGCATCAACGTTGGATATGACCTTATATTATTATTTTTGTATATAAGTAATAAGATATGACCTTATATTATAAGGTTACCTAGTTCATTATTTTCTTATTTCTCTTAAGATCAAATTCAGTTGTTTTAACTTTCAACTTCAATAACCAGTTTGGATAAATAGGATGTGTTAAAGAGTTATTTAGAGAATCCATAACAAAGAAGAAACAAAATAATATAGAAAATGAGGCTAGAAGAGACTAATAACAATTACGTTTACGGTATATGAGAATCTTTACAACATTTTCTTTTACTAGAATCGCAAACATAAAGACCATGAGAAGTGGCAGGGTCCCTACGTGGAAAGAAAATTAGTAATAGAAGATTGTCTAACAAACGCATGTAGGAATCCTACATTTAAATGGACTTTTTCAGGGCACATACAAGTGCACAATAGGACTTCTTTTTACATGAAACTCAAATAAATAAACCACTATCTTCTGTCAAGAAGTTAGGAAACAGAGCATTTGAATTACAAAAGGGGATCTAAAGAACTGATTTCAAAATATAGATTGCAGTGTTCATGAAACCAGGGCATATATGACAAAGGGGAAGTGTCATTGCAAGAATAACCAGATTTGCCTCACTTATTGTTCAATCTCTAGCATGCTTTTGAATCAAGGAACCCTGAGCAACCTCTGTTTCACTGATATTTCCATAAACTAATTTCAAAAGGTAAAATCTGCAAGACCAAAATGACAACTAGTGCGGTCCACTTTTCTGGTACACTCAATCCAATAATGCTTGGGACAAGCTATATGGCGCCAAGACACTTGGAAATCCTTTCCAATTTTATATTACGATATAAATCTCTTAATGATTTTTACACTTTGAGGCACCGCCATACATTACATAAAAACATACGTCCATAATATTCAAAAAAAAAAATCAAGCATAAGTTTTCCTCCAAAGTTCTAAATTCATTTTACCTCACATTTTGGCCAAATTTCACATTCATAGAGGCATCTTTTTCAGTAGCTCCACCGGTGCTGGCCAGGCAGTTGAGTATATGTGGCAATGGTAGCATCCTCCAGGAAGCTTATTTAATGCAGTAAGAATCCCAAAAAGGCAGCAGAAAATAATAGATAGTTATGGCACATTCAACGGTATTTACTAACAAAATACAGTGAGCACCACCAAGGAAGTCATGATAGATGATTCATACCTCGCATTTTATCTGGCAGTAAATAAGGCATGATTGACCACCATATAATATATGGGTTAGGCATCAACTGAACTTTGTAAATGGAAATATGTGATCTTAATTGATTTCATTGGATATAGGATGATGGCTAATGATGAGATTTCGTTAAACAGAGCTAAAGTATTTCCTTTTTCCCTTTTTTTTTCTTACTTAATTATAGTGTTGAGAGACTCTATAGGAACTTCCTATGGGATGGATTTGGGGAGGATAAAAAGTTTTATTTGGTGAATTGAAAAAATGTTTGTCTTCCGTTATCTAAAGGGGGCTTAGGTGTTCACAACCTAAGACTTTTCAATAAAACTCTTATTGGTAAATGGCTTTGGATATATCAACTTGAGAGTAACGCTCTATGGAGAAATGTTATGGATAACATTCATGAAAAAAGTGGGGAAATAGTGTTCAAAGGAAGTTAGTGGGCCTTCTGGGATGGGTTTATGGAAATCTATTCAGAAGGAGTGGGTGTTTTTGTTAAGAATACTACTCTTAAAGTGGGGAATAGGGCAAAGATCTACTTTTAGCATGATACTTTGTGTGGGGAGACTCCTCTCAAAGAAGTTTTCCCCAATATCTTCCGGATTGCTAGAAACAAAGAGACTGTCATTGTTGATTCGTATTCTTTCTCAAACAATTTGATTAGTTGGAATGTGGAATTTGCAAAAGATGTCCAGGATTGGGAAGCTGGTGAAGTTTCAGATTTTCTGGGAAAGCTGTATGAGAAAAAAATTGCTCAGAATCAAGAAGATAGTATGCTGTGGTTTCCCTCTAAAAATTTCGGATTTACAGTGAGCTCTTATTACAAAGCCCTTACAAGTAACAAGGTTGAAGAATTTCCATGGAGAAGCATTTGGAAGACAAAAGTGCTTAGTAAGGTTGCATTTTTCTGTTGGCTTGTGTCCCTTAGAAAAATTCTGACTATTGATAACTTGAGGAAGAGAGGCATCCCGACAATAGAGTGGTGTTATATGTGCAAGAATGACAGCGAATCTATTGATCGTCTATTTGTGCACTGTGAGGTGGCAACAAGTTTCTGGAATTTAATTTCAGCTTGGGCTGGATTTTCACGGGCGATGCCTTTGCATGTGTTGGATATTTTTGTAATATGGCCAGGAATTGTTGGGAAATATATAAAGCCAGCTGTCATGAGAATCATCCCCTTATGTCTTTTGTGGTGTTTATGGACTATGAGAAATTGAAGATGTTTTGATAATTGTGAACGTTCTTTTGAGGAGTTTACAGGTTTTTTTAATTACACTCTCAGCTTTTGGGTTTCTAATCTTTTAAGGGATGAGAATATATATTTGATGTTGTTTTAATTTTTCAGATTTAGCTTGTGAATAGGTGTCTCTCATTTGTATATCTCCTGTGTACTTGGACTATGCTTATTCACTTGGAATAAAATATCCCTTATTACTTATCAAAAAAAAATTATAGCGTTAACAAGAGTAAAACTATAGTATTCATAACAGTCACCGAGCACATGCATTGATATCAACATGCAAGAAAAAAGAAGTTTAAATGATAAAAGAATTTAGCAGAACAAAGAGGCAGGAATGATGGGGGAAAAAAAAAAGAAAAAGAATTACCCAAAATGTAACAAAGAACTTCTTGATAAGAAGGATGCATTATCCTCCCACAAAATGCGTTAGCAATTTCAAAAGAAGGAAGTTTGAGAAAAACTACAGCTTTGGAACTGTCCTAGCTGCAGGGAGAATAAGCACTAAGATGAATTTAGAAAAGTGTTATCAACCTACATTAAATGCTAGATGCCGGTGTGTTATCTGAATGCTTTTCCAATGTGACCTACCGACCTTAGTCATAGCCAGGAGTTTAATGCTTCAAGGTAGGGCAGGAGGGGCTCATCATACAATTACAATGTTCTTCATGAAACACCAATATCTCCACTTACTATCAGTTTTCACATTAACTTTTTTTGAGTGGTGAGTAGGCAGATTCCCAAATACTAAAGGCCATGTATCAAAACCAGGAAATGGGAAACCCGGGTACATTGCAAAGGGTTCTTTATATATTTTTAGAATTGTTAAGACAGAAAAAAGTCCCTTTGCCTGCCATCTTGGAGGACTAGGGAGATTTAAATAAGTCTACTCTCTAGAATTGTCTCCCTCTCTAGCAAATTATACCGATACCTTTGTTTCTTTCTTACTTCATGTATTCCTTTATTTTGGGCAATATTTCAATCTCCTTGTCTCTCAAAAACTCACAGTATGAAGCAAGGCTCCATTTTTGTTCCACAAATACATTCCCAACTACTTCCATGCATCAAGAAACTATAGCACACAAGAGTGATTCATGTGACTTCTATTGATGACATCAAATACAGCAATGATTGCGATAATTGATTATACAACTTATTAAGCAATAGGACCATAAATACATTTGCTGCCTCAAAGTGAAGAAGCAAGGTTCCATTTTGGTTCCACAAATACATTCCCTACTACTTCCATGCATCAAGAAACTATAGCACACAGAGTGATTCATGTGATTTCTATTGATGACATCAAAGAAGCAATGATTGTGATAATTGATTATACAACTTATTAAGCAATCGGACCCTAATGAAATTGAATTGCCCTATATACAACTTATGAAGCAAGAGACAAGGCCGCATTTTGATTCCATAAATACATTGGCTGTCACTTCCTTACATCAAGAAACTATAGCACACAGAGTGATTCATGTGACTTCTATTGATAACACCAAAGAAAACAATGTGCGTAGGAATTTCTTTTCTTTTTGAAAAGTAATTGATTTATTGAAAGAATTAGGCAAAGCCCAAGTACACAGGGAGTATACAAAGTGAGAAGCCTAATTACATTCTAACTACATTCTAGCAAGCTGGAAAGAAGATAAAAACTCATTAACATTCCCACCCTTTAATACAATTGCTGAAAACCATTGTAAGAGGGAAAATACAAAAAAGTTCCAGAATTCTCCCATGGTGCGCTCCTTGTTGTTAAAGCACCTGTCGTTTCTTTTTTACCATAGGCACCACATTAGGCACAAAGGTATCATCCACCACACCACAATCAGATAAGCGCTAGAGTTAGGCCTATTCTAACATGCAAGTAAATCCACCACGCTCTTAGGCATTACCCAACTCAGCCCGACTCTACTAAGGATGCCCACCCACATCTCCACAGCCACCTCACAATGTAGAAGCAAGTGATCTATCGATTCCCCACTCCTTTTGCACATGAAGCACCACTCCATAACTACCATACCTCGCTTTCTTAGATTATCCATCGTTAAAATCTTTCCAAGTGCGGCTGTCCAAACAAAAAGGCGACTTTAGGCAGCACTAAGACTTTCCATATGCTCTTCCACCGGAAAGAGGTGGGTTGTTGTACAGTTAAGACCTTATAAAAATATTTAACCGAGAACTTCTTTCTTCCCATATTGATCCACAATATACGATCGCCCCCATTGCCTTCAAGCTTTATTGAATACAAAAAGCTGTAAAATCTGTCAGTTCATCTAGTTCCCAATCCTAGAAATTTCTATTAAAAGTAACATTCCAAGTTATTGTCCCATTTACACAAGAAAGCACTTCTGAAATTGCTGCTTGCCGATTTCCAACTAAATTAAAAATAGCGGGAAAGACGGTGCAAAGAGGACTGTCCCCACTCCACACATCTGACCAGAAACGGATATGTGCCCCATCCCCCACCTCAAACTTTAGAAATTTAGCAAAAATGCTCCACCCTTTTCTTATGAATTTCCAAAGGCTTACTTCATATGACCCCCTACCCTCATTAGAAACCCATCCTCCCCACTCACTACCATACTTGATATCAATAACCTCCCTCCACAAAGAACTCTCTTCTAAATGGTACCTCCACAACCACTTTCCTAATAATGCCTTATTGAAAACACATAAATTTCGCACCCCCAACCCACCATACACAATTGGACAGCTCACATTTTGCCAACTCACAAGGTAAAATTTGAATTCATCTCCCAAACCCCCCCCCCCTCCCTAAAAACAAAAAAGAAAGCTCTAAACAAAGTTTCAATCCGATTTGCTACACTCACCGGTAAGAGAAGAGAGAGAGATAATAGGTGGGAAGATTGGAAAGGGTACTTTTGATGAGTATTAATCTCTCCCCTTTTGATAAATATAACCGCTTCCAACCCGATAATCTTTTCTACCACTCCCTCCCAAATACTCTTGGCTTTGAATGACGCCCCCAAAGGGAGTCCAAGATGATTCATAGGTAGAGAGGCAATTTTACACCCCAATAATTCTGCTAATGAGGCTATATTTCTCACATCCCCCACCGGAACCAACTCGGACTTTCCCAAGTTCACCTTGAGACCCGAGACAGCTTCAAAGTACAACAAAACTGCCCTTAGAACTTGAATCTGTCCACTATCAGCATCACACAAAAAAAGAGTATCATCCGCGAATAACAAATGTGAGATAGACCTACCAACGCCATTGTTACCCGCTGAAAAACCAGCAAGGAATTCCCCCCTAACGGCCGCATCCACCATGCGACTCAATGCCTCCATAACAATAACAAAAAAGAAATGGGATAAAGGATCCCCTTGTCTCAACCCCTTGAAGATTGAAAAAAAATCACATGATCTTCCGTTTACTAAAACCGAGAACCGAGCAATTGAAACACAACATTTTATCCATTCACACCACCTATCCCCGAAGCCACATCTTTTAAGCATATAAAAAAGAAAGTCTCAACTCACATAATCAGAAGTTTTTTCCATGTCCAACTTGCAAAGGACCCCCGAGATGCCTTCTCTTAACCGACTATCCAAACACTCATTTGCTATCAAAATTGAATCCAATATTTGCCGGCCCCAAACGAAAGCATTTTAAAATTTGGAGATAAGTCTATCCATCACCAAACTCATACAATTAGCTAGTACCTTTGAAAGAATTTTGTAGATCCCACCCACCAAACTAATAGGCCTGAAATCTTTCAAATCATTAGCACTAGCTATCTTTGGAATAAGAGTTATGAAAGTAGCATTAAGTGACTTCTCAAACTTGTGGCTAGAATGAAAAGCATGAAAAAACTCCATCACTTCCTCCTTCACTACATCCCAACACTCTTGAAAGAATGCCATGGAGAAACCGTCCGGACCCGGGGCTTTATCCTTGCATATACCCCTCACCACTAAATGCACCTCTTCTTCATCAAACGACCTATCCAACCAACCTGCTACATCCGAATCCAATTAGTCAAAAAATAAACCATCAAGCTTGGGCCACCATTCTACTTTTTCAGCAAGGATCTCCTCATAATAATTCATGATATGATCTTGTATTTCTTTGGTAGATTGTAACACATTAGCGCCAGAGTGGAGTACTTCAATAGTGTTGTTGCGCCTATGTGAATTCGCCACCTTGTGAAAGAACTTAGTACTCTTATCTCCCTCCTTCAACCAAAGTGCCCTTGATTTTTATCTCCAAGAAATTTCTTTCATCAACAACATTTTCTCAATTTCGGTCACCACCACCTTCTTCCTAAGAGATGAGTCTTCATTAACTTCACCTTCCTCCAATGCACGCAACTCATCTCAAAGGAGATTTTTTTGCACTTCCGTGTATTTAAATACTTCCTCATTCCATATCTTTAAGTCAGACTTCAAGGCTTTGAGTTTACCCACCACTATAAAACTTGGGTTACCCTCAATAGAATACCCATCCTACCAACCCCTTATCTTCTCCACAAAACCCTCAACTTCCAGTCACATGTTCTCAAACTTGAAAGACCGTCCATCCCCCCAAATGCCACTACAATCAAGTAAAACAGGGAAATGATCGGAACATATCCATGCCAACCTTTTCTGGCTTAGATCTGAAAAGTGCGTCTCCCAAGAACCATGATGAATTGATTTTCCCTTTCAAGATGCTAAATAATTGTCATATCCATTGAGCATCATCCGCATTTGAATATAATAGTACAACATATTCAGACACATAAAATGAAATTTATAATATTAAAACTTCGAATGGTCCCAAAAAAAAAGTGCAGTTTGAGAGTAGATTTTCTTGTGCTTAAACAAAGAAAACAAGAGTTGCAATATTCTGAACTTTTTTGTAAGACAAATATATAAGGGAATTTCATTCGTTCCAATTATCATATTACGAAGGGACACAAAATTCCAAGATTGTACTAATTAACATGTCTCCAGGCTAAAATAACGGTATGGAAAGAAAAGTTTAGAATTACAGTCACAGGAATTCAGAAGGAGAATTGGCATCAGGCTTCCCGTTATCACTCAATCCTCCTGGATGCTGCAAACTCTGCAAGACTTGAGGCGGCAAGGCTCCCAATGCACCGCCCAACCCATCACTCGCAGACCCAAAAAACTGACATACAAGCCGAGCCATCACCCCGAGAATCTGCATTTGGTTCTGGCATGCCTCGGCGTGCATTTGCATCATTTGCTTCTCATGCTCAATCTGCAACCCCACCATCCTCTCCCTCCACTCCATCTCCTCCTCCTCCCTCTCCTGCTCCATTCTCAGCTTCCTTCGCCGCTCATCGACAAAGTCTCTTTCCAACTTCCACCTACTCTCAAATTCCCTCCTTGCCCATATCAACTCCCTCTCTTCCAACTCCAGTTCCCTATTCTCCAACCATTCTTTCGTCTCGAATCTCCTCGCCACCGCCCTCAAACGCGCTTCTTTCCTGTTTTCCTCCCTCTCTATCTCGCTCTTCTCCAGCTGAAACTGCCTCTCTCTTTTCCTCTCCTCCCTCTTCGCCACCACATCCCTCAACTCTGAAACTTTTGTTCCTATCAATCTTAATCTCCGATTTACTCCAAAACCCTTCTTCGATTTCTTCATCCGAGGAAAACCCGTTTCCCCATTACCCCTTCCATCCACAAATTGGCCATCAGTCCTCACAATTTGTTCACCATCGCCACTGCAACCATTACCATCCTCACCATCACCAGCACCATCACCACCACCACCACCACAGTCATCATATTCCTCTTCTTCTTCATCATCATCATCGTCTTCCTCCTTTTCCTCCAAATCCTCACAATCAATCCCGAACCCCAAATCCCCACAATCCCCGAAAACATCCATATTGTCACACAGCCTCTTGCCCTTGGCATCAAGCTCCACATCCCCAAACACCTCCTTGTACTTTAAGAAATTTACCCAGTGATTTTCCCCATCTTTCCAGTTGAAGTCGTCCTTGGAGACCTGGATCTTCTGCTTCACACCCAAGTACTGGTGGCGCATGTTCTGGACCTTGATGGACACGTCCCGCCAGGTCCACTTGAAGGGGAAACTTGTTGGGTCCTGGAGATGGTGTACCGTATTAACGTGGTCCGCCACGGGCTTGAATTTCTTCTCTCGCGTCTTGAGCTTGGCCAACGCTCCCGAGTTTCGAAGCTCCGAGTACTTGGTCAGGAGGGTTTGTTCTTCCATCTCCGACCATTTCTTTCGCTTCATGTGTAGAATGGAGTTCACAGTTTTGGGAGATGCGGAAAAAGAGCGGAGTATAAATCCGTGCCGAAGGCTGAAGAGAGTAAATGGAAAGATTGGGGTTAGAGTTGTGCCAGCCCGAATTTGTCCAAGATAAATTTTTTTATTATTATTTTTTTATTCTTAAATATTTTATAATATTATTAAAAAAAATCTTAATTATCAGATAAAAAATTAAACAAATAAATAAATAATTTAATCATATAATTTTATAGATTGATTTAACATTTTTATTAAAGTTATAACTTATACTGCTCATTTATTAAGGAGGCTCGGCCAACTTCAATAAAGTCTCGTTTGTATTCATAATTCACCTCAATTTATCTTTATTTTATTATTATATTTCTTAATTTTTCATATAAAATAAAAATTTCAATATAGCATTTTCAAATTTCAATATATATTTTTCAAAATTTAATTTAATTTTTTAAATTTTAAAATAATAATAATATTAAAAAATAAACTAAATTAATCTTAATTAAACTCATCTCATTTTCAAATCTAAACAAGACCTAAGTGTCCTAAAATTTGAAACTTTCCCATTTATGATTTTCTTTTTCTTGGAGTTTGCTTAAAGTTAACATTTTTATATGTTTGTCTGGATTACATTTTAGCAGCCAAAAGATTTATATGCTACTCATATTTTTTTTCATTATGTTTATATTATTTTATGATATTTGTATTAGATAATTAAACAGTATTTATTATATTTTATTTATAAATTATTCATTTAATGTTATATCATAAAATAATGAAAAGATAATGAAAATATAGATAATGAATAAATTTGTTGAGAACATAATCTTATTAAAAAATACTCTAACCACCTCAATATATTTTATACCTTATAATTTCTTATGACAATTATTAGATTACGTGCTCCTAGCAACAAATCGGTTGCACAACATCCACATTACAACACTAGCATGGGCATTGTAGAATATAAGTCATTGTTATTCAATGCTGTAATTTGTAACAACAAATATTCCTTTACTCTTTTTGTAATATCTATATATAGAAACAGTTTCTTTGTCAACATGGTCTCAAGAGCTCTCTCACTCACACAATATTGATCCATGGCGTCATCTTCCTCTTCCCCTCTTCTAATGCCTTCTATCACCTTTTTGATCTTCCACATCGTTACCACCAAACTTACTATCGAGAATTATCTCTTCTGAAAATTTCAAACCTCACCTTATCTAAAGGGCCAAGATCTATTCTACTATGTCGATGGCTCGTTCCACTCTCCACCTAAATTCTTTATTGAAACTACCAATCAACCACTTAAACTTAACTTTGCCTTCTCAAACTGGAGACATATTGACCAACTGGTCTTAAGTGTATTGTTCTCCTCTCTCTCATAATCCATTTTAGGCCATGTTCTCTCTTCTTCCACATCCATAGAATTATGGTCATCCTTAACATCCATATTTTCTTCACACTCCCAAGTAAAAGAGTTTCAAGTTCGTTTCTAGCTCACTATTCTCTCTTGTGGTGAACCAACCATCTCTAAATACTTTGGGAAAGTCTGCTTGTTGGCAAACTCTCTTACTGCCATTAGAAATGCCTTATCTAATAAAGAACTTGTGTCCTTTCTGTTAAATGGATTAGGACCATCTTATGAATCATTCATAGCTTCTATCACAACCAGAATAGAACCATTAACTACACATAAGGTCTATCAACTTCTCTAAATCCAAGAAAATCATCTCCCCCATGGTGCTAAAACCTTAACCACATCCCTTGATTTCTTTGCAAAATTTAGCTCACCCATTGATTCTTGAGGACGTCTTTTTCAAAGAATTGGGAGACAAGGCCGTGGTCGAGGACGACATTCATACCATAATCATGGTGGACATACTTCTTCTTTGAATAGCCTATCATAACAGACCACAACACATAGGCCAACTTGTCAAGTCTGCAACAAATTTGGGCATATGGCTCTCCAATGTCGACACAGGTTCAATCATTATTATCAATATGATTATCAAATAAATTCTTCTATTAATTTCACTATTCCTAACTCTATCCCAAGCAATTTAGTATCCTGACTTTGCTGCAATGCCCCACATCATGAATGAATTGTCAAACTTGAATCTCTCATTTGAACAATATAGTGATGATGACACTATACGAGTTGGCAATGGATTAGACCTTTCAATACAAGATTGTGGTGACTATTTTTCCTTTCTACCTCGTATTCCTTTTTTCTTCGAAATCTCCTTCACGTTCCTTCTATTTCTAAGAATCTTATATATGTTCTTCGTTTTTGCATTGATAATCACTGCTTATTTAAATTTCACTCTTCTCATTTCTCTGTCAAGGATTCGCTGATGAAGCAAACGCTCCTCACCAGGCCAACCCGTGATGGGCTCTATGTATTTTCCTCCACTAATTATCGTCCTCCTTCCGTCCATGTCAGCCAGAAAACTTCCTTACAATGATAGCATCACTGAATGGATCATCCCTCCTTAGCTCTCACCCATCGAGTCGTGCACAACAATTGCTTGTCTTTTTTATTCCTTAGAAGCTCAGTTTAAATGCCCAGTATGCCTTCTTGCAAAATCACATCAATTATCTTTTTCTTCTAGTCGGGCCATGTATCACAGCCCCTAGAATTAGTTTACTCTGATCTTTGGGGTCCATCTCCTTATGTATCTCGTAGAGGTTGAAAATACTATGTCTTTTTTGTAGGCCATTATACTATATTTGGTTATTTCCTATTAAACTGAAATCTAAAATTCTTCATATATTTTCTCGTTTTCTACCATATTCGTTCAACACCAAGTTAATAACTCTACAAACTGATGGAGGTGTGAATTCAAACTCATCACCTCCGTGTGCCAAAAACTTAGAATTCAATATTGATTTTTATGCCCACACACTTGTCAACAAAACGGGCTTGTGGAAAGAAAGCACCATCACATTGTTGAAACTGAGCTTGTACTTTTGGCCCAATCTTTTCTCCATTTTACATTTGGGTTGATGCCTTTAACACTGCGGTTTATTTAATAAATCAACTTTCATCTCCAATATTAAATCATAAATCTCCATTTTCGATGATTTACAACCTTGAACTCAATTATACTCTTTTTAAAGTCTTTGGTTGCCAATGTTGGCCTAATCTCTGCTCGCATCTCTTAAATAAATTCAATTTTTGGTTCACTCTATGTTTATTTTTAGGGTATAGCAATTCACATCAGGGATATAAATGTTTGGACATTACTACAAACAGACTCTATATATCTCGTGATGTCCAAATTGAGGAAAATTTATTTCCTCTTGCTCAGTCACAACCCACTAACTCTTCTCAATCCATTCCTTCTGCCCAAGCCTCGTTATCTCTTTTGTCTATTTTAGTTTTTGGCCCGTTTCCCACCTCTCCTTCAACTAGTCTAGTTAACTCACATCCCACTCCCTCTATCCTTGGTCTCGGCCCAAATTCACTCTAACAAATATCTTCAACAACTCCTTCTTCTTCCTCCCGATCCTCTCAAATGTCAAACACTTCGTCTACTTCAAACTCCAGCACCTCCAACCCCTCATCCTCACCACCAATTCTAGTCCCTCATTGATCTCTTGTTATAACTTGCACCCAGACAAATTCTTCTTGCCCTAAACTATTTGCTGATGTTATTGTGCCCTACCCAGCTCAACAGTGTCTTAACCACCACTATTGGTGTTCTTAATGAGCTTTCAAGCTACACAATAGCATCCAAATTCCCAGATTGGTGTGCGGCCATAGCCCAAGAATTTGATGTTCTCATTCACAACCGAACCTAGACTTTAGTGTCACTTGTACCCTCCTCCAACATCCTTGGTTGTCGATAGGTTTTTCGAACCAAGACAAATGTTGACGGCTCCTTCCAAAGACGAAAGGCAATACTAGTTGTCAAGGGTTTTCACCAATTGCCTGGACTTGATTATCACAAAACATTCACTCTCATGGTTAAACTTTTAACAATTCGACTCATACTGTCCATTGTTGTGTCTTAGCATTGGTCATTGTGCTAGTTAGATATTAAGAATGCATTTTTGCATAGTACTCTCACTCAATGTTTTTATTTTTGTACCGGTACTGACCGTACTGGCCGAAATGCACCGTATCGGCCGTTGATCGGTACGGAAAAATGTATATTTCATTTCAGTCAAAATTTCGGCCGTTTCGGCCTGTTTCGGCCGGTACCGGATTTTAGATTTCGGAATTTTTTTAAAAAAATATATTTGTAATTTTTTTTCTTTTTATATATATAAAATGTATATTTTGTTTGTATAAATTATAAAATAATTAATAATTTTATCTTTTTATAATTTATATATATTTATATATATAATATATTTATGTATAAATTATTCTAAAACGGTACACGAAACGGTACCGATACTGAAATATTTCGTTTCAGTGACTTGACTGGTACCGGTACCGGTACGGTATTCAAAACATTGCTCTCACTGATGACCTTTTTATGCAATAGTCCTGAGTCTTTGTGGGCCCAACTCATCCTACCCATGTATACAAGTTTAACAAGGCAGTCTATGGTCTTAAGCAAGCACCTTGATCAACTAAGATCATGGTTACTTAAGTATGGATTTCTTGCCTCCAAAGTTCATCCTTCACTTGTAAAAATAAGTAAGTTATTAATATGAACTATATAACTAATTCATTACAAAAATATTTTATATGATCAATAATAATAAATTAAATAAAAATTACATTATTAACATATATAATTACTTTATAAAAATAATCTATTACCTTACTAAAAAAATTTAATATATATATATAAGAATTTTGTCCCGTTCAAAATTCATAAACTTAGGGATTGGACCGAATTTTATTGATCCGAAATTTATGTGACTGAGACCTACAGGTCAAGAGTTTGGTCTAGTTCGATCCGATTGATTTTTTCAATCCTAACTGAATTCTTTACATCCGTACTTGATAGTAACTATGCAGTATGTAACTGCGTTAGTTAATTCTTTTTTAAATATATATTACTGCTATACATTATTCAGTGAAATACAAAATTTAGATCATGATTTAGATATATTATGATATTACCTCTTTTATATAAATTTTGTATAGTCGCTTCTATAGTTCAATCTCACCTTTTGATTGTAATATGATAATGTTAGTCATCATTTTAATTATCATCATCTTTTAATCATCCTATAATGTGGCATTAGATGATTAAAGATTATTTATCATATCTTTTTATGAATCTATCATTAATGTCACATCATAGGATAATAAATGGATGATGATAAAAGAAATAATGAATAAATTTACTCTTCTAATCTATTTATCTATTCATATATATAAAAACGAAATCTTTTAAAATGAGTTGTCAATCAAACTGTAAAACTCAGTTAAAACCTTCACACTGAAAGCACTCAAGTGACTTGGCATTCATACCATAAAACTCAGACATGAAAGAAACCGCTTATCTATCACCAGTTATTCTAAATGGATCAAAAGGCATGCATGAACATTGATAACTAGAACGAATGAATCAACTTGCCGAGGGCATTGTAGAAGCAAAACCCCTTAACCTCTGTCGTGTCCTTTTTTCTCATCCGTTTGCCGCTGCCAGTCTCAATTATCGAAGGCTAAAGCCCAAACTCAAACCTACCTCATTCACATGCCTGAAAAACTCAAGGAAATATCGTTGCAGACTTTGAAACTCTCTTTTGAACAGATTGGATCCAAAACTTCGGGTACATTTTCCTTTTTTCCCCCTAATCTCGGATAAATATGCAATCAAATGATTTGTTTTGGGGGGAAATTATCTATTGTTTGGATTATCTAAATTTTGATCAGATTTCTTATGATCGAAGGTTAATTTTGGGTTCAGATTGACCCAAGCAAGGTTCTTATTCAAAGATTCGACTGTTAGGTTTTGAAATCGACAATTGCAAAGAGAGAGGGAGGTAGAGGGGACCCTCATGAAGTTGGTGAAATTTGCTTTTAAGTCACCATGCATCATTCATCAAAATTCACAAAGTATCTGCATAAGCCTTTTCACATCTCACTCGAAAGAGTACTAGGTATGCTTTTGCCTGCACTGTTCTTACGTCCATTCTCACTTCCTCAACACATATATCGTTTTGTCTAGAAAACAAGACCAAACACAAGCCATAGGAAAACACCCTTTGGTGGTTATCTTCGATAACAATGTCAATAGGATTTATGTACTATCAAGACTATGAAGTGGGTCAATTCTAATTTTTTTTTTCTTACTTTCTTCACAAATTGACAACTATGGTTGCATATTTTCATATGTTAAAAATGGGTTTCAATGAGTTGATACATATATGCATGTAGGTTTTAAACACAACAGTGAATCAATGTTTTAAATCTTGATGGATCAAGTCTTCGATACCATAAAATAAAAATATTACTAATTATATTTTCTCTTCAGTACCATACACCACAAACAATCCATTTCCAACTTTAGCATCAGGTTAGAGAAATTTTTATATAGTTCTGCCTGTCTCCACTAACTTGTGTTAGCCAACCCTACTCAAATTCAAATATGAAATATCTGTCTAAACATTTCAAATTCAAATATGAAATAACTCTCTCTTCTCACACATAGTTTGCTCGATGAGTAATAGTTGCCTGAACATTTCAAATTCAAGCATCAACCTACAATGATAAATGAGAGTATTAGTAAGATATAAAGTAGAAACAGTGTTTGTAACATAAAATATTGAATACAACTCAAACCACTTTATATATTACGTTATGCCCCGACATTCAATGACATATACATAACCCATTAATGATAATTGCATGGACATTTTATATTACTTCAGATATTACTTTAGTATCAGAAAAGCAAAAAATGAAATTTCACATAAATGTGGGAAACAAAGTTGTAGAATTGTCAAGCGGAACGTGAATGAGACACCATAGTAGCATGTGTAAAGAAAGTTGAAGATTCGAAACCATTGTACCATATATGGAGATTCGATTTCAAAAAATAAAGTTGAAGATTTAATATGGAAAAAATAATTACACAAAAAGGGAAGCCTTCAAAACAGAGCAGACTGATGATTCTCGAGCAGCCAAGTTGCTTGCTCCCTCAAAATACAAGAAACAGATACATTGGATTGTATTGTACAATCCAATTAACAGGTTTGTATAAAAACAAGATGTTATAAGTTCCAACATGGAAAAATAATCACTTCTTCATTTTCTACCAGGTTTTTGGTTTATTCATTTATGAATGATGAGTTAGGCTTATGAAGATTTGTTCCTGGAAGGTTGGTGATGATCAAGTTTCTCTATAGATTGTTTGTACAGTTGATTGGACTCTTTTAAATAGAATGCCATGCATGTTTCCATGAGGAAGCCTTGAAGTTAAACTCACTAATGATCCATCTGATTTGGAATTCCATGTTTTTGCTATTGTACATATACATATTATGAAGTGTTTGTCATGTAACTGATTATAAATTCTGTTATTTAATTTTTATGGAAGCAACGTTGTTGCCATTTAGTGATGATTCCTGAACATGTCGTACATACCTGAATATTAAGTTTTTACACTCGATTTGCTAGATGATAGATATTTGAATATCCCTGCTGCATGTACACACAAGGGGATGAACCACAGATAATACGTGATTGAATAGAGGAATATGCGTAAGGTGGAACATTATTGACTAATACTGCCCAATCACTACAGAGCATGGTCGCCACTCCCTCTAATACAAATAGGGAGCCATCACATTTCAAGCACATAAAAATGAGTCTTGCTGACGTGCATTATTGTATTGGATATGAACCTAGCTTACATTTCTTATTTTTAGTATTTATAGTGAATGTTCGTGCCATGTTAATATTATATATACACACATATATATTATATAGAAAGAATAACCATCTAAAAGCAAATGTCAAACTCTCTTATTCCTATCGGAAGAATCAAAAACGCATTTGAGATAGTACTGAGTGAAAGAACTCAGATGTATCTTGATGTTGGATTTTATATCGGTCGGCACTATATTATATCGGTCGGTATGACTGGTACATTCCGTACCGGTTAGTTAGACGGTACAAATATACTGTCTGTACTATATCGGCTCAAATACTGGCTGTATCGGCCTGTATTAGCCGATATTTCGGTCTTACCAGCCTGTACCGGTTGTTCTGAATTTTGATTTTTTTTATTTCTTACTTTTTTTTAACTCAATTCAAACTAAATTATTTATATATATGTATTTATATATATATATAATCTATTCATATATTGACTATTTTTTTGAAATATAATTTATATATATATTTATATATAGATTATTTCAAAACGGTTTACGAAATAATACTGATATCGAAATATTTTATTTTAGTGCTTTGATCAATACCCTCACTGATACGATATTTAAAACCTTGTTTGAGAGTAATATTTTATTAAAGTATTTCACCTGAATGAAATAAACACGTAATAATTATTTTAAAAACTACATTCAAACCAATACACATAATAAAAACTTAAAAAGCTTCCCCGCTAAATATCACAATTAATTGTTGAATATGTAGAGATTCGAACTTACAGCCTCATCTTCATTTCTATTACCTCAAATAAAAGAGATACCAATTAATTAAATAATAAATTAACCAACACATGAATGATTAGAGAGTAATAAATCTTGATTGGAAAAAAATTAATCAATCCGTGAATATATGCTTAATGCTAACAAAATATTCGATCAATTTAAATCGAATATGTTGTTAATAAAATAATATATATATATTTTTTAATAAAAAGTGATACTCTTTTACTTTAATTATTTTTATAATGAATGATTGGAGAGTAATAAATCTTGATTGGAAAAAACTAATCAACCGTGAATGTATGCTTAATGCTAACAATATATTCGATCAAGCTAAATCGAATATATTGTTAATAAAATAATATATATTTTTTTTAATAAAAAGTGATACTCTTTTACTTTAATTATTTTTATAATTAATGATTAGAGAGTAATAAATCTTGATTCGAAAAAATTAATCAATCCGAGAATATATGCTCAATGCTAACGCTTAGAAAAAAATAAAATAAAAACTCAGAAAAAAAATGCTCAATGCTAACAATATATTCGATCAATTTAAATCGAATATTTTGTTAATAAAATAAATTCTTTAATAAAAAGTGATACTCTTCTACCTTAATTCTTCTATAAAATAAATTTAATTTAAAATAATATTAATGTTAGATATAATTTCAGAGTATATAAATATTATACACTCCTTTCAATTATTTTAATATAAATTTTAAATTTAATTATTATTTTTTAAATGAATAAAAAATAACTTATATTTAAAAAAATTTATTTCATTTAATTATAAAATAGAAGATTTTATAATTAAATATGAATTATAAAAAAAATTATTTTTATAATAAAGAATAATATTATATACATTCTTGGGGACTATAATATAAGGCTAATATAAAATAGTTTTAAAATTATAATAATATCTTTTTAAAATATTATTATTTTATTTTTAATTATCAATAAAATTATAATATAAGACTGCAATAAGAATCTTTGTATAATAAAATGGTATATATGATCAATTTCGTCAAACGAAGGCAAGCAACGTCAGACGCTGGAAATCAGATTCGCCCGGCACGCACAATTTCACCGAACGCACATATTTCAAGAAGTCAGAAATGGCACACACATGATACACGTCATTTTCTTATTTTCTTAACATAAATGGCAGACACACGATAGTCAAGCTCAAAGTTTTGATACTCCCCCCCATCCATGCTGTTGAAGTTGAAGCCTCTGCTCGAAGGCCGTCCTCAGTTTTGTATTAACCGACATACTCACATTTTCCGGTACAATCTTTTTCCCGATTAATTCATCCTCTTGTGTTTGATTTTCTTTCCCGATTCTTATTTATTTATTAATTTGTGGTACTCTCTTCCATTACTGTTTTGATTGGAATCGAAGGTCCAGGAGCTCAAGGAGTCCAGACATGGCACCTCCGATACTTTCCTTGGCTTTGCCCTCCGGGACCGGTCGAATTCTCAGTATTCAATCTCACACAGTTCAGGTACTGCCGCCCCTCCTTTTTTCCAATATTGACCTTCTGTATGGTTGCCGAGAATTAAGGAAGCAAAGGGCGAAATAAATTTGAGGTCCTTTTTTTCCCAATGAAGGGCAAAACTAACCTTTTTGCTTGATCAACACAGTTTGTTTGCTACGTTGTTGTTGTTTTTTTTTCTTCTTCTTCTTTTTTCTAGTATTAAAGTTAATGCATGAATGTAATCTTAGTTAGTTTCGATGTTGGTTCATTAATTTTTTGGTTGATATCTGTGTGACTGAGAAATTAGAAATAGAAATGAAGCTTATTTGGGCGATTGTGTCAAGCACGGTTATGAATTTATGTGAAGCGTGAGAAATGTGCTTTACTTTGCAACTGCAAGTAGAAAATTTTGGTCGATTATGGCATAAAAATTAAAAAAGTAAGAAGAGTGTTCGAAATTTTGTAGGTCTATAATCATGAAACAGAATCCGAAAGAAATGGTTTTAAAAGATTAATAAAAAGCATATCTAACATTACTTATAAGTATACCTATAAGAAAAAGATTAATAAAAAGTCTTGCCTTTCTCTTTCTTTCCTTTTTTTCAGTAATTCTTACTAGCCTATTATTGTCAAATTGGTTTAACCTATTATTGGAAGAAATGGAAAATTTCTTCCATAATGGTCGGTTTGCTAAGTTTGTTTCCCACACTTATTGAAGACTTGGAGTCATGTATTTGTGTCACCATTGAGCGTCCCGAAAAGATAAGGAGCATTGACACATTTAAATGTTGGACAGATTTAGACCACTTAATTGTGGATATATAGCCAATTGGTGGTGTATTCCTTCCTTGTTGTGGTTATGTGTTTGTCTGGTCTGCAGTACTGTGAGGGCCATGGAATCACTTGTTTTCGCTATCCAGTGAAGTAGCGAACATGTCTGAATCTATGATTCCATTGTGCGAACAAAATAACTAATTGGAGTTATGGACTAAGGAATAATTAAAACAAAAAATATAATGCTTGGGGTCCAATTGCAACACTCACTCAAGTGCTCGCGTGGATATGCAATCTTCTGTTACATGCTTTGTTTTAGGACAATCACAGCAGCAAAGGCGGCTGTAATTGGCAACTGAAGCAAATACAAAATGCTTAGATCTCTTCTTTATTTCTTTATTCACTGCAGGAGCTCTCTTCCAACTCTTCCCCCCCCCACAAAAGAAAAGAAAAAAAAGCTTTATGCTGTTGATGTGCTACAGGTTAAGGTCTTAATAGTACTTCCTTACTCTTTCTTCAGGGATATGTTGGAAATAAGTCAGCTGTCTTCCCTCTCCAACTATTGGGCTATGATGTGGATCCAATTAATTCAGTGCAATTCTCAAACCACACAGGCAAGCTGCTACTATTACTTCATTCGAACAGTCTCAGAAATTGCAAGGCCTCATATATGGTGCGAAGTCATCTATCAATTGGTATAGGTCCAGGCATTGCACAGTGAAGGTGGGGACATGGTTTAATTTTACCCTAAATTTTGTAGGATACCCAACTTTTAAGGGCCAAGTTCTGAATGGACAACAGCTATGGGATTTGATAGAAGGCCTTGAAGCAAATGATTTATTGTACTACACTCATTTATTAACAGGTACGCAGGCCAAGTTTTATGTGACATGGTACAATAAAACATGTGTATTGCCCTCTGGACTGCATTGGAGTGCATCATAGTGGACTCCAATGCTGTCCACATAAAACATAGTGGACTCCATAAAACAAGTTTTACCTAGTATATGCCAAATACAAATCCAGTGTATCATAGTGGACTATATTGGAGTGCCACTCTATTACGATATCATTATATTCCCACCCTTAAGTTACCTTATTAACCTTGATATATATAAGATCCAATAAACTCCACTAAAATCTCATGTTTTTGTTTTTGTTTTTTGTTTTGTTTTTTGTCTCTAGTAGACTTCTATACTTCGTTTTCACTGGGCTTCTCCCCATTTTTGTGATTTTTAATTAAATTTTTGTTTTATGTAAAGAAGTCAAAAACATTGAACCACATATTTCTTTGGAGGTCTGTATCGGCCAAAAAAGACCACTATGAAATACTATGAATTGCTTGTCTGTTTCATATTCTTTTTTGAAAGTTAAAAAATTTATTCATCATAATGTAATAGGTGAAGCCCATGTACACATGAAGTATACAAAAGAAACACCTAGTTACATTCTAATATTAAAACAGCGATGACAAGAACTCGTTTACAGCCCCTCCCTTGATTATAATAGCAAAAACCAGCTAAGCAAAGTACTTATAAAAAACTTCCAGAATTCATCTACATTGCGTTCCCTATCATTAAAACACCTATAATTTCTTTCCAGCCAAATGGACCACATAATACACAAAGACACCATCTTCCATGCACTGCCACTCGGGAACAAGTATGAAGGCTGGTCCAGCTTGCTAGTAGGTCGACCACTACTTTTGGCATAACCCAACTCAGTCCAATTCTTCCAAACACTCTATCCCACAACACTTTAGCCATCTCACAATGTAGGAGTAGATAATTCATTGAATGCGCTTCTTTCCTACACATAAAGCACCAATCCAGAGCAATCATTCCGCGCTTTATAGTTATGCGTTTTACTTGATAGTTATGCGTTTGATAAATTTTACCAAGGGAAGGAATGCAAATTTTTCTTTATTGTCAATTTTACTCCTCAAAAGTCACTTTAGACTTTGTATCTGAAATTCTGCCCTGCCCTGAATATTTTTTTGATTCTTGATTTTTTCTTTATCAGGAAGTTTTTCTTTTCATTGTACACCGTTTTAAGTCTGATCATTTGATTTGCAGGTTATATTGGTTCGGTTTCTTTTTTGAACACTGTGTTGGAAGTTGTTAATAAGCTTCGCTCCATAAACCCAGAACTTACATATGGTGAGTAGATTACTTTAAAATGGAATGTCTGGAGTACTGATTGTTTTAGAAGTTTTCACGATATCAAACAATGTAAATCCTTGTACTATTGCTCTGTAAATATTGACGTAGATGCTGGGGACTAGAGAAAAGTGTTTTGTCAAGACTTATAACTTGTTGAGCAAAGTTCATAATTGAAATATCATCTTCAGCTGTATAGCCATATATGTAGAGAAGCACTTTTTGACAGACTTGATTTATTGAAGCCATAAGAAAACCAATATTTCTGTGGTCAAAATATGATGGAAAAAATAGATATTGGTTTTGTTTCTGGCACAAAATAATATGGATGAGACGCTGCCAGAAGCTTCTGTTGTTGATGCTGCTGCAGCTTACAATTAGAGAAATTCGTTAGCCACAAAGGGATTATACAAAAGTAAATCCACAAACTGACGTGGCTTGATTCAGTATATCAGATTGTAAAGTTATTTTTAGTGTAAAGTAGATCTAATGCATTACATGAAATCACGTTAGTTTGTGGGTTTATTTTTGTGTAATCTCTTTGTGTTTATAGCAGTTCTCTTACGATTATAATTAGCTTGGAATTCAGTTTTTGACTAGGCAGATATATAGGTCATATTGGCTTTAATGTTCAAGGATGCTCACTTTAAAGAGCGCCGAAAGCCACCAGAAGAGTTGATAGGCATTGACAGCATATTCAAGCGGATAAATTATCGACTCTAGCTAATAATATATCCAGATTTTGCCAGTATCTTTTGTTCTTGAAGGGCAAAAACGTTTTCCATGTCTCATTAAAATTGGCTTTTCTTGTCTAGTATGTGATCCAGTGATGGGTGATGAAGGAAAGCTCTATGTCCCTCCAGAGCTAGTATCAGTATATCGCGAAAAGGTGACCAATCCTGTTAAGTTTTAGTGGGTTTTTCCTTCATCAAATCATATCCTTTTCATAAAATGTCTTCATCCTAGCTTTCATATCTTGATTTGAAATGAAAAGACTATTAATAAAAATTTAAATGACCTTCCCAAAATGTCCTATATTTTATTATAGGTGATGCCTTTCAATAAGAATTTTGCGTGCTTTTTTAGAAAGGTTAGAATGCTTTAGTACTAAAGAAGTAAGAACTTATGCCATTATTTTGGGATGTATTTTGGGACGTCTTGAAAAAGAAACTCAGATACTTAAATTGATCACAGGGCGTAGAAAAAATGACTGTGAATTTGAAACGTTGGGATGTTGTTGACTGCTTTCCGGAGTTAATGACTATGTCAGAGCAGTATCTCAAACTGTATATTTGACATTTGGATTACTTGGATCCTAAATATTAAACAACCAGAGTAGTCATTTAGTCATGAATGGTTGTCCATTTATGTAAATTGTTTCTTATTTTAAAGCCATCAGGGAGACTGAATTGGATATGATGTTGCATTTTGGTAATGCTCTGTATGATTAGGTTGTCCCGGTGGCTTCAATGTTGACGCCCAACCAGTTTGAAGCAGAACAGTTGACTGGTTTCAGGTAGTTACTAATACCTCAATACGGTTGGTGAAGCTTACTTAATTGAGTCTTTGAACTCAGGATATGTTTAGATGTAGTCCATCGGCCTAACATATAAAACAGTAAAGAATGAAAGAAGAGTAAATGTAAAAAAATGGAGTACGAAGTATTATGACTTAAGCTGTTACTCTCTTTGTGATTATATTACAAAGGAAATTATCCAGCTTTCCTACATATTTGACTTTTGAATAAACTGAAAATTTTAATTATATTGATGTTATGAATTACAGTTCTCAATTAGTTTCCTATTAGGGTGTAACTAATTCATATGATCTTACAAGGAGATTACTGTTTCAACCAGTAACGGGAGGATGTATAAGTTCCTTGCATTGTTATTTGAGCATAGGTTCTATTTTGCACTTGCTTTGCTATTCACTCACACTTTCTATCAGACGGATGCCTTATCCTTCTAAGTCACACATTTCAAATAAATATACAAGGCATATGTGCTACTCTTGTATATGTCACATGTACTAGGGTGATGCCTATTTTTCTCATCAATAAACTTTTTATTTACTGATAAAAAAAAATAGAAGAATTGAATTTAAAGCTAATAAACACATTTCAGTTGTAGCTATGAGCTAAGGTTGCATCTTTATATCCACATTTACTATCTTTTGCTTTTGCTTTGCTGTAGCTCTTGTGCCTAATGGTACGATATACTTGTTACAGGATTGGCTCTGAAAGGGATGGTCGGGAAGCTTGTAACATCCTTCATGCTGCCGGGCCATCAAAGGTTTTATTATTTCATCATAAGCTGAACCTTCGATGCCCTGAAATGCTTATGCCTATTTGAATATGCAAGCTTCTTGTTCTGTTCTTGTTCTAAACTTCCATTTGTCATGTTATTTTGAGTGGTGATTTTGTAGTACCTTGTATACTTTGTGTGCTAGGGTTGTGCCATTCTTTTGTGGTTTATTTTATATTTTGTTTGTTTAACATAATTGTAATTTTGGTGATATCAGAGTATATATGTGTCAAAATCAATGCATGTGGTAGACATTGGCATAATACTGAATCCTGTATGGATCAGTTCCACTCTTAAACCGTGCCCTGAGATGAACATGGGTCAGTGCTAAGAAAATGATTGATATATGTGTCAGCATAATACGTTTATATGGGTGTGAATATGTGAAAATAGCTAAACGCAAATGTTGAAACAAACAGTCAATTAGGTGTAAATTAGGTGTAAGTAAGTGTAAATATTTCAATGATAGCATTTTAGGCGCCACTAATTATGACAAAAATTATGTACAATTATTCTATATAAATGAAAGGAAATCCTACAAAAATGGTATTCAGACCAATTAACATGGTATCAGAGCATCTCTGATTTCTAAATCACTCGGTGTGATTTTTAATCGCAATTCTTAGATAATTTTTTTGTATTTAGCAAGTTATTTCTTGCTCTGAGTAGGTGTCGCTACCTTGTGTTGTGTCAAATTGTGTGAGTTTGAACTTCTCGGCAAGTTCTCAACGTCTTAGCTCTTCAATTTTTCGATCGGGTGTTTCTGGGTTGGTGTTGCCGGCAACCTTTGTCAATATATTAGCAAGTTTCGGCAAGAAATTTCCGTGATTTGAGGTTCCTTTGTAACTTGAAGGCTGCCGACGCAGCCTTATCTTCTTCTTTTCGGCATTTCTTTGGTCTCGGAACAAAGGACTCCTCATTTCAGTGAGGTCTATGCAGATTATTGGTGAACCCGATGTGAACCCGAACACCCAACCTTCTGATCTTGAAGTTTCGACAGTGTTTCGGCAATATTGAGTTTCAGAGTCTACGACTCTCGGTACAGCTTCTTTCTATTATATTTCAGTTCTTAGTTTGTCTTAAATCAATTCATTTAGCTTGTCTTAAGTTAAAAAAAAAAAAACAGATTTAAAAAAAAAATAGCAGTTTATTTTATTGCGATGGATTCTGCACGTGTGCCAAGTTTACGCGGAACAATTATTCTGCATGGGTTTTTCAATTTGAACTATTTTTGAAGGGAAAAGACCTTTGGGGTCATATTGATAGCACGGATATCGCGCCATCATCCACTTCTGACAAATCTAAGGATCTCGGATCTTCTCCTTCATGGGTTGTGCTGGATGCACGGATCATGTCTTGGCTTCTTGGTTCAATGGAATCACATATTGTTACAAACTTACGACCTCATCGCTCTGCTCAATCTATGTGGAATTATTTAAAGACGGTTTATCATCAAGAGAACAGTGCTTGCCGCTTTCAGTTAGAGCATGCGATTGTCACATTTCAACATGGTAGTCTTTCGATCCAAGACTACTACTCAGTATTTCTAACACTTTGGAACATATATTCTGAACTGGTTAGGACAGATGTTCCTATTAACACCCTTTCTACTATTCAAAATCTTCATGAGACTAGTCGGCGTGATCAATTTCTTATGAAATTACGTTCTGAATTTGAATCTATTCGTTCCTCTCTACTGAATCGATCTCCAGTTCCTTCTCTAGATATTTGTTTTGATGAATTACTTCGTGAGGAACAACGTCTTAATACTCAAGCTATTTTAGAGCAATCTCATGACAGTTCAAGGTTAGCAATTATGGTTTATGCTGCCCAAGGCCGAGAACTGCCCAGGGATTCTAAAAACTTGCAATGCTATTGCTGCAAGGCATATGGACATATTGCTACAAATTGTCCTAAGAAATACTGCTCCTACTACAAGAAAAATGGTCATATTATCAAAGAATGTCGTATTCGCCCTCAGAATCGCCAAATTCAAGCATTTCAAACTTTTGTTCATGACTCTCCCACAGCAGCGTCCCTTGTCTAGGTACCTCCTTTGCTTCTACAACAAATTACGGCACACCTGAAATGGTGTAGCAGATGCTCGTTTCGGCATTATTAGCAATGGGGTTCCCAGGTAACAATTCTACTAAACTCTGGTATGTGGACTCGGGGGCTTCTAATCATATGACTAATAATCCTTCTGCTTTGTGTCATGTTCAGCCATACGCTGGTCAATCTGCTATTCAAACTGCCAATGACAGTTTTTTGCCAATAGTTGCTGTTGGCAATGCCTCTTCTAAGTTCACTGATGTGTTTCTTGCTCCTCAACTTTCTACGAATCTTATTTTTGTTGGCCAATTAGTTGATAACAATTGTGCTGTTAATTTTTCTGGTGATGGTTGTGTTGTGCAGGACTAGGTCACGGGGGGGCCGATTGCGAAGGGACCTAAAGTGGGGCGCTTGTTTCCACTATTTTTGCCTATTCCAATTTTTCTCCAATTTCTCCTATTATGTCTTTTGCTTGTAATAAACTTTCAGATCTTAGTCTGGTGTGGCTTTGTCGTTTAGGTCATTCCAATACTCAAATCTTATCTCATGTATTAAACTCTGGTTTACTTAGTAATAAAGACCGTTATTTTTTATCTCTTGAGTGTGCTTCTTGTAAACTTGGTAAAAGCAAAACTCTTCCATTTCCTTTGCATGCTAGTAGAGCATCTCACTGCTTTGATCTTATACATAGTGATGTTTGGGGACCTTCCCTAGTTAGTTCACATGAAAAATTTAGATACTATATGACTTTCATTGATGATCATAGCAGATTTACTTGGGTCTACTTCCTTCGCTCTAAATCTAAGGTCTTTTGTACTTTCACTGAATTTTTAGCGTATATTGACAATCAATTTTTTGCTTCTATTAAGACATTACGCACAGATTCCGGTAGTGAATATTTATCTACTAAGTTTCAAGCATTCTTGGCTTTTAAGAGAATTATTCATCAACGTTCATGTCCCTCTACTCTTCAACAAAATGGAGTAGCCGAACGCAAAAATCGTCATCTCCTAGATGTGGTACGTACTCTCTTGTTGGAATATTCTGTTCCATCCATGTTTTGGGCAAAGGCTCTAAAAACTTCTATGCACTTGATTAATCGTTTACCTTCTCAAGTCCTACATATGGAGTCTTTCTATTTTCGTTTATTTGCTAAGCAACCTAGTTATGATAATTTTCGTACCTTTGGTTGTGTATGTTTTGTTCATTTACCTCCTCATTAGCGACATAAATTATCTGCTCAATTTGTCCGATGTGCCTTCTTGGGATATAATGTGTGTCAGAAAGGATTTGTTTGTTATGATCCAACATTACATCGTACACGTATTTTTAGGAATGTTGTTTTCTTTGAAAATCAACATTTCTCTGCTATGTCCTCTGTGCCATCCTCTTCGACTATGGTTTTTCCCCTTTTTGAGTAGCAGTCCTCAGATATTTCTCCTGTCAGTTCACGCTTTAAACTAGGTATTATGTATACACAACGTCCTCGCCTACAGTCTCTTCCAGTGGCTCACCCTGATATCTGATCCTACCACACTCCAGATTCAGTCAGTTGGAGCATCTCCAGCATCTTTGGTACGTCGCTCTTCTAGAGCGTCTATACCTCCTGATAGGTATGGATTTCCCTCCTCAAGTTATAGCAATTCTAATTTAGCTCTTACTGATGCATTGTCAAACTTTGATATTCCCACATGCTACTCACTTGCTGCCAAGCATGATTGTTGGCGACAAGCTATGCAGGAAGAAATTGCTGCTCTAGAGGCCAATCACACCTGGGACATTGAGTCATGTCCTCTCACTATTGTTCCTCTGGGTTGCAAATGGGTTTATTCCGTCAAGGTCCGCTCTGATGGGAGTTTGGATCGTTACAAAGCTCGGCTTGTGACACTTGGGAATAATCAAGAATATGGTGTCAATTATGAAGAAATATTTGCCCCTATGGCTAAGATGACTATCGTTCATACTATTCTAGCTCTTGTTGCTTCTCAAGATTGGCCGCTTCATCAGATGGATGTCAAGAATACTTTTCTTTACGGGAACCTTAAAGAGTGTATTTATATGAAACCATCTCCGGGGTTGTTTACCTCTCCGACTTTACAAGTGTGTAAGCTTTGTCGCTCTCTTTATGGTTTCAAACAAGCTCTGAGAGCTTGGTTTGAGAAATTTCGAATCACTTTATTACAATTTTCTTCCAAGCAGAGTAAGCATGACACTTCATTATTTCTTCGGCAAACCAACATGGGTCTTGTTGTTCTTTTGATTTATGTTGATGATATTGTGATAATTGATTCCGATTATACTTTACTTGGTCAGCTTAAGACTCATCTCTCCGAGTCCTTTCATATGAAAGATCTTGGGTCTCTCACATATTTTCTTGGTCTTGAAGTGCATCTTAGTCCCTCCAACATTTCACTTAATCAACATAAGTATGTGTGTGACTTGGTGGCTACAGCTGGTTTACAGGAAGTTACCTCTGTTGATACTCCCATGGAATTAAATGTCAAACTTCACAAAGAGGAGGGTGACTTACTTCTTGATCCCAGTTTATATAGGAAATTGGGGGGCAGCCTGGTCTATCTCACCATTACTAGACCTGACATTTCTTTTGCCATACAACAAGTCAGTTAGTTTCTTCAGACTCTTCATCATCTTTATTTGGTTGCTGTCCGTAGGATTATACGATATGTTCAAGGAACTTCTTCCCGTGGCTTATTCTTTCCTGCAGGAAATTCTTCTAGCCTTGCTGCTTATAGCGATGCTGATTGGGTTTATTATGCTGATAAACGTTGCTCCATCACTGGTTGGTGTGTGTTCTTAGGTGATGCGTTGATCTCCTGGAAGAGTAAGAAGCAAGACAGAATTTCTAAGTCTTCTACGGAATCTGAGTACAGGGCAATGTTCCTTGCTTGTTCCGAGATCATTTGGCTTCGAGGATTACTTGTTGAATTATATTTCTCTCTAAACAATCCTATACCTTTACATGCCGATAATTCAAGTGCTATTAAGATCACGGTCAACCCTGTCTATCATGAGTGCACTAAACATATTGAAGTTGATTGTCACTCTATTCGTGAGGCCTTTGAAGCTCGTGTTATCACTCTTTCACATGTTTCTACTGAACTACAAATTGCTGATATTTTTACCAAGGCTCTTACTCGTCATCGCCATTGTTTTTTAAAAGGCAAATTGATGTTCGTTGATCAACACGCATCAATTTGAGGGGGGATGTCAGCATAATACGTTCATATGGGTGTGAATATGTGAAAATAGCTAGACACAAGCTAGACGCAAATGTTGAAACAAGCAGTCAATTAGGTGTAAATTAGGTGTAAGTAGGTAAATATTTCAATGATAGCATTTTAGGCGCCACTAATTATGGCAACAATTATGTACAATTCTTCTATATAAATGAAAGGAAATCCTATAGAAATGGTATTCAGACCAATTAACAATATGTAGTCTTGATTGCTAAAATCTACAGCATGCTTCAGTTAAATGAACATTTATAGATTTTTTTTTTATAAGTAAGAAACATCTTTATTAATGAGAATATAAATAGGTATAGCCCTAGTACATGGGAGGTATACGAAAGGAAATGCCTAAATACATTTTAAGAGTTCTGAATGAAAGACAAGAAGTCATGCACGTTGCTCTTGTGCGGTACAAGAACTGAGAACCATAGTAATAAAGTGTGCAGAAAAAATTCCTGGAGTTTCGCCATTGTTCGCTCTTTATCCTCAAAGCACCGCTCGTTCCTTTCTGACCAAATGGACCACATAATACACAATGAGATCATCTTCCATGCTGTGACCACTTGTGAGCAACCTTTGATTCCCTTCCAACAAGCAAGCAAATCAACTAGCTTATAAGGCATAACCCAAGCAACTTCCACTCAGTTGAAGATTCCATTCCAAAATGCTTGTGACACCTTACAATACAATAATAGATGATCCACTGATTCACCATGAGTTTTGCACAAACAACACCAATCCATCACAATAAGTCCCCTCTTCCTTAGGTTATCCGTCGTTAGGATTTTTCCAAGAGTAGCTGTCCACACAAAGAAAGCCACTTTGGAGGGTGCTCAGAACTGCCAAATATTCTTCCATGGGAAAGCTACATTACCTTGTGAGACTAGAATTTTATAATAATCCTTAACAGTGAACTTCTTGCTGACTAGAGACCTCCACTGAATCCTGTCATCACGAGCCGCTATGTTTCCAATTGAGTGTAACAAGTTGAAAAACTCTGAAATAATAGGCACTCTTATAGATATGCCATAGCACTCTTTCTTAGATGGGCATAAAGTGCACCTATTTCCTCAGATGAAATGAAATTAGTTCTCATGGAAAGAACCACAGGAGAGTTTGATGGTTGAACTGGCCCAATTGCTTCTTCCCATCTCCCAATATGTGGATCTTCTTGTTGATGGAAGGAGTACCTGACGCAGATTGTGTTGTTTTTGACATACCTGTTCAGTTGCGATCTTCTGGTTCTTTGGAATTAATTCATGCAATCTTGAGCATCTATTATACTTTTGTAGATGTAGCTAGTGCCTTCTGAGTTTTAGAAATTTACAATTGATTAAACCTAGTTAAATCAACCAAGTATGATATGATTGAGACAGCTAGCTCCATTACTTAAGCGCTGTGATTGGTCTTCTTTGACATCTGGGATATAGTCCAGATTCTCTGTCTAGATTCTACAATTTTTCACTGGAGGCATAAATTTTTCATGCCAGTTAAGCTGTATTGTACAACTTAAGCTTCCATTCCATCAAATACTATTTAAACAATTGCTCAATGAATAGGCCTTGCCTAGCATATACAATAGACCACCCTAAATTATGTATGCCCAAGAGAGACAAGGAAATCATTAAGGACCATGCCATTAAAATCGATGGCAATGGCCCAAGTACATTTAAACAATTAATAACTGCAAGTAACTTGTCCACGAACTTCATGTATATTACTTTAACATCTCTATCACTTATCAAAAAACATCTCTGTCTCTGAATTGTTAAATGTGATGTACGTTCTTATCAATCACAGGTGGTGATCACAAGCATAAATATAGAAGGCAATCTTCTTCTTATTGGCAGTCATCAGAAGGAAAAGGTAAATGACCTTTTGTATTATAGATGATTGAGGTTGAGATGTTAACTTTGGCTTAGGCTTGGTCATTCTGGTATCTGAAGTATGAAATGGAACTTTTAACATGGTGGCAAATGTTAAACTGAGGATGTAATCTATTGTTACACAAAAATGCTAGAAGCAATTAGATTTTATGAAATTAGGGACTTCCAAACTTAGGATTACATTGTGGTTGTTTCTTCAGATCTTCATCTCTAGTGTTCAATTTGGGAGTCAATTGTTGAGATATATGGCATCTCTTTTGGTGTTTGTCCAGAAATTTCTACTGCTCTCTCTCTCTCTCTCTCTCTCTCTTTCAATAATTATTTTTCAGAAATATGCATTTGTGAAACCATTTCCTGTCTTATACATATAAAGTTAACCCATTCCAAGAAGTTAGTTTTTACAAACATTGATTAAGGATCATTAATGATATGTTTAGTTTGATATCTTGGGTTCTAAGACTATAGAAATTGTATCTCTTAGTTTTTGGTTCATTTGTCTGTGTTAAGCTCTATTTAATTTTTTTCACTAGCATTTTGAGTATGGGTTCATAGTGGTAGAAAAAAATAGTCGTGCTGATTGATTTATGATTAAAATCTGCTTGTGCTAAACTCTCAATTGTGACAGGATCAATCTGCTGAGCAATTTAAGATCGTTATTCCCAAAATTCCCGCATATTTTACGGTATGTAATTTATCACCATAATTAGTATCATCTGCAAAGCTTTCATGATTCTACTCTGGTACTAAGACTGATTTGTGACTTAAAGTTGCTTTTTTAGCATGAAGCTTTTAACAAGGTGATGAGAATTTTGACAATTTCCTTCTTCCAGTCTGGACTGAGAAATATTAAAGTAGCACGTCTAGGGAATGTTATGTGTAATGAGATCTTGAAATGCAAAGACACCTGGGAACTTGTTTTCATTTATGCATGGCTTTCCAACATGTTATTTGTATTTGCATTAGCCTTGTAATCATGAAAAAAAATACTGCTGTCTGTATGAACAAATCCATCAAGACTGCTCAAGAACTATCATATTTTGCCAAAATAATGTGATGAAGGAAGATACATAGACCCTGTAACACTCTAGAATGGCCTTGTTCTCATTCAATGAATCTTTTATTCTTCTAACAATAATATGTCACAGAAAGTGAAATACCGTAATAAAAAAAAAGTCCTTTGTACGGTGAATGCTTTCATTTTTTAGCTTTAGCTTTCATGATGAAATCTATATGGCAAAAAAATGAAGATTAAAACTTGTCTTAATCTAAAGGTCTAGGGGCTGGCTCAAGTGGTAAAGGCTTTGGGCTTGGGGGTATGCTCCCCCAGGTATAAGGTTCAAATCCCGTGCAAACAATCTCTAGAGGTCATTACATTGGGCAATTTTCTCCTTCAATTACCCGAGGTGCACTTGCAGAAAACTATTTGCTAAAGGCTTGTGCACTCCCTAGATTAGTCGGGACATTGCTCTTGGACACCCGGTGCCAATAAAAAAAGGACAACATTCTTCTAGTAGAAAATAGGAGAAAGCTCAGTTATGGCTATTTTTAATCTTCATTTATTCTTTCTTTCTTTTCATGTTTAAATTACTTTGACTTGATTATTTAGATACATATGGAGGGCTTCTTGTTGGCGTGCATAATAATAAGAAAAATGGATGGCCTCATTTACAAATAGGAAAGGAGGAACGTAAAACTATTTTGATAAGAAATATGGTAATTTATATCGTGAAGAAGTTTTAAACTTTGAAAAACTTATATCGGAAGGGCATACCTGAATTATGAAATAGAGAGGGTAAAATTTTAGTTAGTTGATGTTCTTAATGGTTCTTAGGTGCTCTTGTTCTGCTCCCTGGTTACAACCTGCAAATGGTGGATCTGATCCTGTGGGGGATAAATCACATTTATGCAGCTGCTCATTTCACCCATAAAAGTCTAATATTCCAGTACCTTTTGGACTTGATTTATGCAATAAAAGTACCTTAAAAATAAAAAGAGGAAGAACAGCCAATGAGAATATCTCCTTTAAGGACAAAAATTATTGAAGAAGGAAGTCAATCATTTGTGGAGGAGACAATAGAACTTCTCGCAAAAACCATTTGTAGATACTACATGAGATGGACTTAGAGGGCTGGCTTTCGAAGGCTTCATGACTCCTCTCCAGAGTCCAAATGCTGAAGATGGCTTTTAGATCATTTTGCAAAGTGCCAAATCCATCCAAGGTTTGATTATTTTTGTGTTTTTTGGGCATTTCTGGAGAAAGAGGAAAAAATCATGATTTGTGATGGAGAGTGGAGACAATATCATTTGGAGGACAATTACTAAAGCTACTAGATGGAAGAAAGCAATAGAGTTCCTTGCAAAACCATTCAAAACTACTATGGGGGATGGACCGAAAGGAACATTATATATTTTGAATGCTTCGGGAGTCCTTTTCACAAACTTAAGATCACTTCTTAACTTGCTTTGCTTAGTTACCAGTCCATCCAAGATTAATTCAATTTCTATTGGTTGCTCTTAGTTCTAGTGTTATCTTTGTTCGAGATATGGTGTTTAATATGCATACTGTGAAACTTGGGCCTCTGATTTTTCTTTTTGTTTTCTTGATTGTCAGTTTTTTTTTTCAAATTATTGTATTTGCAATAAATGTCATTCATAACTCTCATATATGGTGAGTACCTTATACTATCAAAAAAGTTATTTAGTGAGTACCTAATCACTCTCGGTAAGCCTTCTAACGTCCTCTCCATGTTCATTACATAATCAAATCTCTTACATATCTCTCACTATGGTATTACCAGAAGAGAGTTAATCATTTCTGTCTTCTTGACTATACACTTGACTTTCCGGGGAGGAAGACTTTTTATACCGATAAATCTCTAGCATTTCAAGAGCCATTTGCAGTCGAATTTCTTTTGCACTTCTCTTCAGCATGTTGTTAGCAAATATTAATTGCTTTTACTTATGCTTTATGATTGAATCAGGATCCGAAGAATTTTAATTCTTGCTAGTTTTATGGCTTAAGACTTTTTCCTTGCATCCTTATCTGTGCATTGGATGCAACAAATACAACCTTATAAAATGCTCTGAATTCACAATATATGTGCACTTGTTTGCAGGGAACAGGAGATCTTACGACTGCTCTTCTACTTGGTTGGAGCAATGTAATGCGTCTAAATTGTATTCAAGCTTAAGCTATATAGTGAGTTCTTGCAAGTAACATTTTTTTGGTGCTAATAATTGTTCTTTGTGAAATTTAGAAATATCCTGCCAACCTTGACAAGGCAGCAGAGCTTGCAGTATCAAGTTTGCAGGTACTCTTTTTGCTGTTCTTTTAGTTCAGTAAAAGTTGCTAGAATTATAGAAGACCTTCTGTTCTCTTTGCTTCTTAAATGACTTCAACTTCAACAGTTCTATGTATATAGAAGCCTCAAATTGGTTGACACATTCTATCTGACACTATGAGCTATCAGTTTAGGTCTTTATCGTATCTCATTCTGAGATATTCTTCAATTTGATGTATACAATTTTTTGGCCAATTATTTGAAGGAGAGGAGTGATGAGACAAATTTAAGCAAAAAACTAAGAATACATTGTTTTATGGTGCTTTGTGAATATGCATAGAATTTATTTTAAAGGGGATGAATATTTAGTGGCTTATGGAAAGAAGCTGTAATGGATATATTTAATAGCTTCAAGTTTTCTGCTTATGCTCTCCTTTGGGATGTATTCAAGTCAAGATGCTTTCATGAAGCTGGACCTTTAATGAGCCATGGAGAGAATGGAGGCAATGAGGAAAATCTAGGGAAGAGAGAGAACTTCTCCCTAGTATTTAGTTTAACTGGGCTATTGAATTTTCTACTCGTGACGACCATGGCCATGTTTTGTATTTTCTATACTTGTGTTTCAATAAGAATTTTGAATTTAACCCACACGACCTAAGTAAACTGTTATGGGGTTATTTGTTGATATGGATTTGAATTTTGAAGCATTTGCCCTCAACTCAACTAAGCCTCCTTCGTTCCCAATTAAGAAGCCATTACTTCATATCTAACTCAAGTCTCAAGCACAGAGCATTTTGGGTTGACTTCAAACCAGTGTGTTACAGCAGTACCAGGATCAGAATTCCGAGGTTTATACTCAACTAAGCCTTCTTTGGCTTGACATTGGATGCCTTGCTACAATTGTTGAGGGTAGCCCTTAGTTGGTTGCTGGGGATTTGAAATTTGAATGCTATCAGAACTCAGAATAAAGCAAAATATCATCTAATATTCCCCATACTTTGACTATACTTTGACTTGTTTGATCATCAAAAATCAATTTAAAAATCAATCTTGGATGCATCAACTTGGTTTTTCAAGCTGGAACTTACATATTTGTTGCAGGAACCTTTACTTTTGAGATTATTAAACCAAAACCTAGAGTGGCACTTTGCAATTGGATCCTCATTTGAACTATGGTTAGTAGATTGTTAAAGTTTTTTCTATCCTTGCAGGCACTTCTGCAGAGAACACTGAATGATTATAGAAGTGCCGGACACAATCCCCAGTCAAGCAGTTTGGAGATTCGTCTGATTCAAAGCCAGGAAGATATTCGCAATCCACAAGTTAACTTCATATCTGAAAAATACAACTAAAGTATATGCATTAATTGCAACCATATTTAATAATCTTTTGCTTATCTGGTACAAATTAATAGATGCTCGTCGCATAGTTTATGAAAAGAAAACGTGGTTTCATTCCCTCTTGTTCTTTTCCATAAACAAAAGGTTTATATTGCAATTAGGTGCAGAATCTTAATTTTCGCAAAGAACTGTATAAAAAAACCTCAAATTTTGCTTGGAGACTATGTAGAACAATTGTGACGACTGAGGGTCGGTTCTTTTTTTGCTTTGATATTCTGTTTTGCTGTCTTTACAGGAGTAAGGCATATATGACTACAAAACTAGTTCATGTATATAACCACACTATCATCACGCCTCACACGTGCTCCAAACTTAATTCAAATTGCCTTCACCGGACCTAACTTTTGCATGCCATGTAGCCTGTAGATGTTTTCTTCAGTTCAGTTGGCATTCTCTTGAGCAAAAAGATGATATCTTTCTTTACCAACAAATGAAAATATTTATAATAATAATAATGGGAAAGCTTACTTCCCGTTGGGTGCTCCTGCTAGGATTTCTTTTTCCTTGACTAAGTGTTTTTTAATAATGTTGTAATTTTTTTTAATATTTAAAAATGTTAAAAAATATCATAGTAAAAAAAAATTCAAATGCATTAGGGGAGAGCTGCCAGTAGAATGCCTAGGTAGGCCTGATTCTGAATTTTTTTTTTTTTATAATTTTGACATTTTTATTTAAGAGGTTAAAAAAAATGCTAATTTTTAGAAATTGGCTAGGTTTTAAATTTTTTTTAATAAAATTATTAAAAAAATTTAAGAAAATTTGGAATTCGGAAACAACTCTATTTGTAGCAGCAGGACTTTAATTCCTCGGACATGGCACCTGTGGTGGGGCAGAAAGGCTGATAGTGGACATACACAGAAAAATGAGGAAGTGTGTTTGTCTAAAGCACTGAGAGGTTACCCTTTTAGAGATTCGAAAATTAGATCTTTATTTGTTTTCATGAGATGATGAGATGAGATAAAAATTTAAAAAAAAAAATTATTACAAAATATTTTTTTAATATTAATTTTATTTTTGGATTTGAAAAAGTTGTGTTAGGATTTGAAAAAAGTGAATTGTTTATTTTATTTTATATAGAAATTTAAAAAAATATAATAATGAATTTAAAATGAGATGAGATAAATTAGAAAAACAAACTCGGAATGTAATTGAAGAGAGAGAGAATCCAAAGAGTCCAACTTTTTAGAAGAGACTTAGGCTCCATTTAGATTCGAAAACGAGTTGAATTTATCTAAACTCATCTTAAATTCATCATTATTTTTTTTTAAATTCTCATACAAAATATAAATCACAATATAACTTTTTAAAATCTCAATTCAACTTTTTAAAATCTCAAAATAATAATAATATTTTATTCAATTTTTAAAATTCATTTTAACTTATCATATCTCATTTCGTTTCAACTCCGAATCCAAACGGAGGACACCTCCAATCATACGCCAATTAGAACGATTCGGGACGTCCGTTTATCCGCGTAGAGTTGATCGGCCCAAAGTCTGTGCATTTCTAAAGTTTTGGACTTGGGAGGCTGATCAAATTGCAAGGAATATGCCCAAAACTATTTTAACAGTTCATCAAGTAAACACAACAGAAGAAATATAATTCCGGCGAACTTTTTGTCTTCTTTCACCTTCTAATTTCTATCAGAAACAATTAATCTGTTGTATTAATTAAGCAAAACGAGGTGCAGATGCACGTTAGTGTTTGAAGTACATTTCGCTGATACAATTTACCGACGTCCGTAGATGATCAGAAGAACATATGCATATTGTTGAAGTAGATATTCAGCAAAATTAACATCAAACGTCTATCCCTAACAAATTCTCTGCAAAACACTTTCATACTGTTTCAAGAGCGAAACTTCAAGCTTGCTGCAATATGTCACACAATAATATCAAACCCTTTTTAATTTTTATGCATAAAACCATTGCTTGGATCATTCAACTCGTCCCGGCCACTTCAAAATTTTCACAATAATATCTCTCACCTTCAGGCTTCAAGCACATGACAGACAGATCATATTCTACGTACAGCGCCAGCAGAACAGACTCCTCTGCTTCTCCAAATTAACCTCATCAACCAAAGTCAAAAAGTGAGGGTGATCCTCCCCTACAGTACTCACAACATCGTGGAATTATGTTGATCATGATGGTTATACGCATGCAATTGATTCGTCTAATCATCTTGTATTCTAGTCTATCTAATCCCTTTAGGTATCTTGATCTAAATCATCATCTTTTGCTAAAGACGAGAACCATCTAAACTATTTTCACTTTTGGTCAAAGAAATTCCGGTCCCACAATATTGGACGGGTCTATCGTTATATATTGATCTTACTGTTAGTTCTTTTTATTGAAAAAATCTTTAGAGCATTCACTTTTATTATATCTTGATGACCAAGGACGTAAAACGCTACCTTCTTAATTTAATAATATAAACGAAATTCAAACGCTAACTCCAACCAAAAATTGCATGTTTGTGTACTAGTGGGATAGCTCTTTAATTTGATAATCAAATTATAAGCATCAATGCATGAGTGCTGAAAAAGTGAAAAGGGGCTTTAAATTTTAAAAGGCCACACATTTAGAAGATGAGGTTTCTTTTATAATTAACTATGGCCGGTGGTGCTATCTGGTAATCAATTCACCTTCCTTTGGGCCTCAAGTGGACAAGTTATAAATGTACTATCTTGTGATCTCATCTTCACCATATTGTTTGGAAGTACTTTATAGTTAATTATATATATATATATATATCATCTAATTAGCGGCGTTTGGTATATGCAGGGTATTAGACGCGGGCCAAAAATATATATGTAAATCATGTTGATCAATGCATGGTTATACACACAAGTTTAGTAGATAAACATATTGTTTCTGATCGTTGTGGTTTTATGCAGTAACTATAAATAACTTATTGGGGGGTTAACAAGTACATGCAACAAGCTTTTGGCCGCATGAAATGATCACCGCCATAAATGAGCCACCGCAGATATTGTACGTAGGTATTTCCAGTTGATCTTCTACATGAGTTTATCAAACCATTTAAAAAAAAAAAAAAATACAATAAAATAAAATAAATCATGTGTCTCACTGATCTCTGCATCGGCCGTTTCCGGCCTTGCCTCCTCGTCAAGGTATTAATAATACCGGGAGATGTTAGGGAGTCAAATGGAGGTCCATTTCTTGTGTCCATTTATTATTATTTTTTTGTTTTTTATTTATTTATTTTTATAAATTTTTTAAACACTCTTAAATATTTTTTAAAAAAGAAAAAAAATTACAATATTAATAAATAATAATTTTTTAATCATTAAAAAAAAAAGTAAAAGCAAGCCGGCACAAAAGTGAGACTTCCATAGGCTCACTATCATTTTCTTAATAATATGTTAGGACATTCTTCAACGTCGTACTTACGTACTCTGCGTACAATGTTCAGATTCTAAATTTAATAATGGCCCTTCCCCCTGAAGTGCTTCAGCTTATAAAAACGAAAAAAAAAAAAAAGAGGAATCCTGCGGTCGACCGAATCTCTCTTTTGTAGTCTTCTTCGTCCTTGGTGGCAATGGGCAATACCGTCCAGCCCATCGAGATTGGAGAGAGCCAGCGACTCCATCCTTAAAACAGCGAGCTCCGACGATTTTCAGTGTGTCTCCGACAGTTTTAAACTCAAAAATGGGTCCATAAGACTGAGCGGTGTCACCTACCACCACGGGCAGTGGCGGGACTGAGCTGAGGCCGAATTCTCTTAAAAATTCATCTTAATTTTATTTTTATTGTGTTTATTATTATTATTTTTTATTATATTTTCTTCATTTTATTATTTTATTGTGTTTTTTCAATTTTATTTTTTTAATTGTATTTTTTAATATTTTTTATTGTTTTTTATACAAATTATCGAAATTTAGGAGGATTTAGGGGATGGGCTGCAAAGACGCTGGGGTGCAGCCCAACCGCACCCAAACGTCACCCAAAAAAATACACCCAGTTGGAATTTAAAAACGAGAGTTCATCTCAATTTGTCTTAAACTCATTATTATATTTTTTAATATTTTTATATAATATACAAATTCTAATATAATTTTTTCAAATCACAATATAGTTTTTTCAATTTCCAATATAATTTTTTCAAATCTCAAAATAATATAATATTAAAAAATAAACTCAATTTAACTCATCTCAATTCATTTCATCTCGTTTACAAATTCAAACAGGACCCGCTTAAATAATGGGTCTTGCTTCAGTGTGTATATATATATATATATATATATATATATATATATTATACTGGGAGGTCTTGGAATATTGCTTTTAAATATTCCACTATGTATATATATAATATATGACAACTAATTAATATAATATTACATTACCTGAAAGTATTCAATATTTTGGTGGTAGCTGGGCAACGAGAATCTTAGACTGTTTGGACGGTCGATCGATGACAATAATGGATACAAATTATAATAACCTCATAACATGCAGCTTGAGATATATAGTCGTTTCTAGCTAGCCACTTTGCGCTGGCGGAGAACGGATAATTTGCTCGATTCTTAATGATCATGCATGTTGCTACTTTGTTATGGACCTCTTAATTATCATGTTGCTACGATTCTTAATACTAATATATATTTTCCATGCACTAGGGCAAACCATGCATACAGTATTAGTTGTCACCACTACTTCTAAGATTTTACACCTGCTCCATTACAATAAAAAGAGCATTTAGGATAGATTATTTATTATAAAAGTGACTATTTATTATAAAAATAGACTTATTTTAGTCGAAAATAATTATTTTAGCAGGAAATAACTAGATACAGATAAACTTTTTTTCGTTTTTAGCTTTAATAATATTAAAATATGTGGTTCATATATGATGAGGTACTAGGGTATTTTTATAAATTTTATTAAATACGCTCGTACAATTAGAATATTTAATATAAATACATATGATGTAACCATACTTTAAATAATAGTGAAATAGACTAAAAAACAAGCTCATTTTGACAGAAAGAATTATTTTAATAGGAAATAACTAGATCACACAAATAAACCTTTTTTTTTTAGCTTTAATAATGTTAAAGTACGTAGCTCATATTTGATAAGGTACGTGGGTATTTTTATAAATTTTCTTAAGTATTTTCGTATAACTAGGATTAATCTAAATACATATGATTTAACTATACTTTGGATAATAGTAAAATTATTGCCGCTTTCTCCTGTGCACGTAGACACATCGTCAAATTACGTAAATTTCTATGTTATTTTTTTCTTATTCACTACAAAAAAAAAAAGGACAGAAATAACTAATCTGATGCAACCAAAATGACTATTTTCACTAAAAATAATTTTTTGCAACGTTATCACAAAAACTCTATTTTCTTACAGTGATTTTTTCTTTTGAATATTTTATATATTCATAATAATTGTAGCACAAATATCACAACAAATAATAATAATAATAGTTCGATCACTTTCTAATTAAAGTAATTATTAATTTCTCGAGCTCCGGCCTGCAAAAGCATGAAGTCACCAATAAATATTATATCTACTCGCATATTATAACTGCATGCAGGCAGTACATGAGAATACAAAACTCATATATATTGTTGCTATCTCGATCGTAAGTACTTTTTAAGGTTCTTAATTCCTAGAAGAACCATTACTGGCCGGTACTTAATTAAAACTCGTTAACTTTCAGTAATTACTTGTAAAATATTTAATGCAACCTTACATGATGGAACAAGCGTTCACATTATCATCACTGAATAGTGTGACCATATGCATGTTATCCTGATCATGAGCTGCGCCATTGTTTGAGGCGGCCGGAAAACCTTGATTAACCACGTTTTTAACGTAGCCGGCGGGTGCCTTTTTGTCATAGGCTCCTGATGCAAAAGGATGGTGTACTACATGCTGAGGAATATAAGGCCAGAATTCAGCTCTTTTCCCAATACTGATCTTTACCCTATTCAACACTTTATTTGGTTCCACATAACCACTCACTGTTACCCTTTGTAGCTTTCTGTTCACCTCCACGGATTTTACACCTAATTAAATGCATTTTGGAGAGGAAAAAAATTATGATTGTGAGCACTAAAGATATGACTTTTCCAGAATATGAAAAGAAAAATATATATTAATAAATGCATATTACTTATAATTATATGGGTAATTGGGCTGTTAATTGACCTTTGTTTTTCGTTCAAAAACTGTATTAATTAAGTACTGTATTAAAGTTGGAAAGTGCTACTTTGTCCATTAATTTTGACATCTCTTGCATTTTTTTTTAAAAAAAAAAATTATTTAATAGTTAACAAAATGATTATTAATATATTAATTTTTTTAAATATTTTAAAATAATAAAAGAAAAAAAGAAACACTATATTTTATAACACTAGCAGTTACACTAAGCGGTGCTAATGATAGAGTACCAATGATAGAGTATCACTGCTCTTTAAAGTTTAAAGGTGATGAATGCTTTTCTCAAGGGTCAAGACAGATTTTCAGTTTGGATTGAAAAATGAGATGACCTCAAAATTATTATTATATTATTTTAAATTTTTTATATAAAATATAATAAATAATTTCATTTTTTTAAATTTTAATTCTTAAAACAATAATAATATTAAAAATTAATATTTTAATAATATTTTATTTAATTTTTAAAACCCATCTCAACTCATCCCATCTCTCTTCCAAACCAAATCAGGCCGTTTGTTTCCCTTATTGTCAATCTAAAACATGCTTTTGTTTTGCTTATAAATGAGCCCACGACACTTTAAATTAATATTTGGAAAATTAATATTTACGGTTGCTTCTCTGATTTCATGTCACGGAATTGCAATTCTGGAATAGAGCAGAGCTTAAAAAATAAAAAACACGCACGAGAGAGAGAGAGACAGAGAGACAGAGAGAGAGAGAGAGAGGTACAGGATATAACCTTTCATGGTGGTAACAGCCTTTTTAACTCTCCTTTCACAGCCATCACAGTCCATTTTGACTTTAATCTCAACTGTCTGCAAAAAAGACAAACCATGATCTTTAACTAGAAAGAACAGGACAAACGTACATATATTAGAAAATAACGCAGAGAGTGAAGGAAAATTCGTTGGTGCTACTGCTATATCGAGTACCTGCATTGATTTGCGCTTGCTCCCTGTGCCAGTGACAATGCAGAAGTTGGAAAGGTAATCAAGAGCACCCATCTTCCTTCTGCTTTGAACAAATTAAGCAAATATGAGAGAGAGAGAGAGAGAGAGAGAGAGGTGATGGAAAAGCAGTGATGCACTGCGAAGAGTCCGTATTTATATAAGAGAAGCAGCAGCACAAGCTGCCACCCTTCAAAATGTGATCATGCTATATTATATTATATAATTGGAAAATGTTAATTTTACTTGAGAAAACTTATAAAAAAAATTATTTTTTTACATGTCAATTATTGATATGATGAAAATTATCAAATTTGAATTTAAAAATAAAACTGACAAAATAAGTCTTATACTTAAAATTATAAGTAAAATTATAAATATATATAATATTACTCTACACAATTAACTTATATTTAATTAGTTTATTAGGTACTAATCCCATTCATAAAATTAGGCAACGTTTGGCCGTTTACCAAATTAAACTTCTTAGAAAAAAATTCAAAAGCAAACCGAATATCTTTAAATATAACAAAATTATTATTTCAACTTTCCATCTTATCTTTACCCAAACATGAATCAATAGGAGGTAATTAATCATAGATTAATATACGTTCTCTCTCCCAAGAAGCAAACTTCTTCAATCAAACAATTAATTGGCCTCAACAGTTACAAAACTAATTATAAGTATGCATTCAAATAATTACAGTAACTAATTATAATTAGTTACAAAACTAATTATAATTAATATGCGTAATTAATGTTGCTTCAAATAATTAAAAGAAAATAGTATTTATGCATTTAAAATAAAAATATTCATAACAAAATTTTAATTATATTGTACAGTTATTTTTGTATAATCTTTATGCACTCCACTAATGTGATTGACAGCATCACTTTTTTTAATATAAAAATATAAATATTTTTGACCATAATCATATTTATAAAGTGCTAAAGAAATACATAAAAATTACTGTATGTAGCATAACTCATTAGTAGATAAGATAAATATATCTTAATATACATTAATATGCATGCATCAAAATGAAATTAGTGTTGATTATTCATTTATAATTAAGTACCGATGTTAATGGTACAATATTTTTAGTATCAAACTGAAAGCTGCAAGATCGAGGGAACATGCAATATGGTCTATTATTTTCACAAAATTATCTTGAAAGATATCAAAGTTAAGTTTTACTTTAATTATTAGTTTAAGATCTCATGCGATACTCACATCTATTGGTTATTATCAAAAAGTGTTATTCCATTCTTTCTTTGGCTTTTTTTTTTTCACTACAAGAAAATAGGCATTTTGCAGTGTTAGATTTCGTCACAAAAAGTAGGAAAGAACGTCACAAAAAATTATTTTTAACGAAAATAATTATTTTGAATGCAACAGATTAATTATTTCTGCTCATTTTTCTTGTAGTATCCAACTAAAAATTGTTGTGATGAATCATTGACTTTCAACCCAGTTTTTGTATTTGTGCCTTTTTTTTGTTATTATTATTATTATTATTTTTTGAATTGGTGAAGAATAGGAAAATGCATTATATAGATCTACCTCTCCATTAAGATATATTATTGTATCTTTGCAAAGTTTTGAGTCTTTGACCGACGTTAATTAGTTCGATTCATCATAAAATGATCGTCAATAATTTATGAGACGTAGATGATCATTTAGAAATATATATATATTATTTGTATGCATATATTATATATATGTTGCGTGTGCATGTCAATGGCTAAAGCACAATCGTCTACAAGATTATCTGACTCTCATCTGTCAGTCATAAGTGATGTCCAGAAGGAAAATGATACTTAATTTCATGATTTTGCTACTTCAAAATCACTATTAATCAGATATTTTAATTTTTTTAATAATTAAGGAAGTAAGTATTAGTAAAATTAAATTTTTTATTTTATTTTTTTCTTAGTCAAAGATTCTTAAAAAATGTTTAAAACAGATGAAACAAAAATATAATTTACACTAATGATAACTTTGAGAGGCAAAAACATGAGATTGAGTAGCCGCACCCTCTTCACAAGATTAGACTCTTTTCAATGATTTCCCTTAAATTCCCAAAAGAGAATCTTCCACAATCATGAGCAAAGAGAATCTTCTAAAATCATGAGCTACCAGCCTACCACTCAAAATTTTCAGACTTCTTTGTTGACTTCATACTGCAATTTTTTATTTTTTATTTTATTTTTTGTCAATGGAACTTTAACCCCCTTTTAATCAAGTCCTTATTAAGTCAAACCCAATATAAAGCGTAAACCTGAATCTTAATTAATGGGATTAAAATTAGAATAATTTCACTTAGCATCTCAAACACTACATATTATATTTTTTTTCTTTTTTTTCTTTTCTTTTTTTTTTGTTGTAAAAAATGTAGTATATGGATGATAAGTAAAATAATTCAATTAGTTTAACAAAAATAAAATTTAAATAAATAAATAAATTTAAAATATATAGTGTGGTGTGGGATGACGAATAGCAAAATCCTTACCGACCATATATATGGATTGTATTACAAACTTAAGTAAAATACTCCGATTTCATGGATAAATAAAATAAATTTTTCATATTTTTAAAATTTTTGATTTGTAGTATAAGGATATTTGAATCAATCTTATTCTAAATTTAAAAATTTTCAATCTATTTATTGCTTGAATGGTAAGAAAGTCCATAAAAATAAACTGGATATAACATTGCCCAATTAGAATAATTCTTTGCATCATTATCACAAAAGGGAATTAAAAAAAGAAAAAAGAAAAAAGAAAAAGAGGTCTCGTTGAATGATAATCTCAACTACGCACTTCACCAACGGCTATTAGCGAAGTAAGGTTACATATATAGTTTATTTCCAGAATTTGATGCTTTTGTGCCATAAACGCGGAATCCATTCCCACTTTTATATATAATAATAATATATACATATAAAAAAGGTTGGATCAACCCCACGAATAGATCAGAATTGACAACTTTCATCGATTAAGTGATGCAGAATACTGGAAAAACCAAATCATGATGATGCTATTATGCTAATGTAACATTAACATGAACTATATATATATATATAAAGTAGTTCTGCCAGACTATAATTTCTGATGTTCGACAAAGAATCTGCATATATAAGCCATATATATATATATTTAATGAACTAATTGATGCTTAAAGAGGCATTAGAAAAAGTTGCGATTGTTGATTTATGAGAAAAGCAAGGACAAGGAGGGTTGAAAACATTTCTTTTTATGGAATATGTGGCGGGTAGCGTCCAACGTAATTCTTCCGCATTTACTTGGCATGCAGAATTTACGAATCTTTAATTTAGCCATCCAAGCCTGCAATTTTAATGCTTTTCTCTTTTTACTTTCCATGCACCTGATTCATTCATCACATCAGCTAATTGCAGTTCCAATAGAAAACGAACATGTTTCAGCTACTTCATTTTTTTTTTTTTAAGCTTACAGACTGTTGCATCTATGGCCATTGGCCAATAAGAGATTATTCAATCTTTTCTTTCGCTTTCTTTTCTTTTCTGTTCTTTTCTTTTTCTCGCTATGTTACCTATTCGGACAGCAAACACTTGGTCCTTTGACAACTGACGTTGTATATTATCGATCATATCACTGCAGTTGTGATCTAGCAGTATAAGAAACTCGGAACAAAAACATGTACGTACTGATGAATTTCAAGATTTATTGCCGTTGAAAGTTTGTGGCCTGGTACATAGATTGAAAACAATGGACAGCAGCATAAAATAGATGACAGAAAATGATCAATAACTCCATAAATTTTCCTAACCTCACTCTCAAGATAAATCTTAAATGCCGCCCAAGTAAAATGATCGAACTCTGTCATAACTTTTTCAGTGTTTGTCCTCGCAAGCCATTCCAGAAGGCAGCCGCACTAATGGCTTTCTTCCCGGGAAGTTGAACTTCCAAAACCTTGCAGAGTTACCAAAGAACCAAAATCAGGAAGTCATACACTTGCCATATTCAAGATGTCAACATAAGATCACATTTATTTTGTTTTTCTACACATAAAAAAAGAAATAGCCTCCATTTTCTTATGTGAAAGAGGTGCAGTTCAATTAAATGAGTTATAATGTATCCCAACGAACCAAATATCGGGTTTTACTTTAACCACAGTTCAATCATGCTGGGTAGGCCCAAAAAAAAAAAAACCCACCATGTTATACTACAGACGTCATTTACTGGGAAAAAAAAAAAGTAGAGAGAAAGAATCATCTCCTAACATAACATAAAATTAGCAAAATTTAATAGAAACAAAAACATGGTAATGGAAGTTTGAAGCGCACCTCAAGCCCTGTGCATTCTCCACATGGAAATACCAAGGCACCCTTGACAAAAGTAATTTCATTGACTTCATTGCTCTGAATATTGTAATAGCTGCAGACCCTCGTAGTTATGATTTTAAGTTCTAAGATATTTTCATGACCATTTTTCTTGTCAACAACTCCAACCTTAGCGCGGGTTCCTGGCCAACCTGCAAATGCACGAACCTAGAAACATTGCATGTCATGACCGCTTGGTTGGACTCAAAGAAGGAGAGCTTACTTTATTATGTAGGACTGGAGCTTCTTCATCAAAAGATAGCCATGACTCTTCAGGGGCTATCTGCATAAAGCAGGAAAACTCAAATGTGACTAAACTTTTACAAATTTGATTATTCAAGGTGGTGGAACACGAACTATTTGGCCCACTTACTATACTATTGAGGTACTTCAAAATATAGATAACTAGAAACATATATGGCATTGTTCCTAACCAGTTCCACCTCATTTACTTGAATATTCAGATTATTGTGATTAGATTTGCAGCCAAATGCTGTATGCTATACCTACGAAGGCACCAAATCCCAGCTTCACATGTGAAATTTCATGGTATAAGAAGCAAAACCACCTCTGGGAGAAAAACATGGTGTTTAAATAAAATGAAAATTATGAACTGCTGCCCGCACACACAGTATGTTAAAGCATTGGATAACTAAACGAGGGCAGCTCATCTTCCTCCAATGCAGGTTACACCTCAAATATCTCTATAAAAGTTGCAAGATAGTACTCCTTGTTCTATTTCTTACATGTTACCTTAGGAGCTAAAGTAGCTTTAGAGTCATCCTGGGGTTGTGCTTTCAACCTAGCTGATCCGTCAAATATAGAAGGAATTTCATGGATTAGAAGTTTAGATCCTGAATAATTCAAGAGTAGATTGATCAGTTACTTCCCGAAACATATATTCCACTGGGAATCATAGTTATATATTACAAATTAGCACAATTATGAACATATGCTGAAAATAGGCACTAGGAAACAAATCAATAATATTAATTGCTACCATCAACCAAAATCTATTGCAGTCTTCATTCTAGTAAACCTCATAATTATAACTATAGAAAACGATTTGAGGTTTACTTACTAGCAGCATGGTCTTAGAATACTTCAATGCTTATAACCTTGACAAAGTCTCTGATTAGGCATAGTGGTGAAATCTCATGCTATAACCTTTTAACACTCTGATTCATGTCACCTATGTAGCTTACAGTTTAACTGATCCTTCTTCTCTCGATAGTCAAAGTGACCAACCATAAACCTAATAACTTTATGGTATGTCACTAAGAACATCTACATTTATTACATTTCTGTGATCTGCTTTTTGATAAATATATTTTAAGCCCACTGGGAAGTCCTTTACACAATCTACATTTATTACCTTTTTTTTTGACCAATTTAATGTTTTTTTTGTTATCAATGACTAAAATCCAAGTTTTAAAAACCTTATGCCTCAAGGTCAATGACTAAAATTCAAAATTTGAAAAGCTTATGCCTCAAGGCCTTACAATTTCACAATGCCTATGGCCAAGAAATATTCTTGTCGGTAATGAAAAAAGGCAAAAACAAGGATAAAATGATTCTTAGAAATTTAACAAACTTGGTGGATGATACTCATTGGTTATTACATAAAAATAGTCAATAAATATATTATATATAGAGAGAATAAAACAAACTTGCTGATGAGTGTCAATATGTTATACACATACACAGACATGCATTTGTGTGTGATCATTGACTTCATCTGTGAAACAATTTATATGATACACGTGGAAAGCTAATTGATTAAGGGGGGGCCCTATAGCACTATCAATTTATCAGGCACAACCATATCATTATCAGCTGACAAAAGTTAAGCTATAAATGCAAAGCTAAAGTATTATTGGATCAACTACGCGGATGTTAAAGGTAGATACATCAAGAAATCGCACCTTCAGAAAATAGCAATTCAAGTAAATCAGGTGCCTGCGAGCAAAGTATTCTGTGGTTACTCACAAGGTGCTTAAAAAGAATAAAGCAGTTATTGCTTTTCTCTCTCACACACATATATAGAGTTCTGATAAATGCAAGCTCAGACTGAAGGTAAATGCAGATACATCAGTGTCTGTGCTTGCAAGAAAGAGACAATAAGTTGCAGCCAATGAATGACTCCCTTCCAAAAATTTCAAGAAAATAATATAAACAGAGAAGGGTGTATTACTTTTTTTTTTTTTTAAATAACAGAGAAGGTATACTACTACTTTCAAATACCACTTCTGACCAGCTCATTACTACTTACAAAAAAAAATAACAGAGAAGGATAATAAGCCGAAGAAATATAGGTGACATATTGTTACTCTTTTGAATTAAAGATGCATCATAGAATTGATAAGGTCACATCAAACTTGATAGATTTTGTCTTTGAATATGTGGAACCACATATTTGTTTCAGACGAATCCAATTTTACATGGGGCTAGAAAACTGAAGACTAGCTGAATCCTAAAACATTAGCCATGCTTCATGACCAGTGCAGTAAGTACAGACAAGTATACCTTAATTTGATTGTCAATTTCCAATCTTTCACAGGAAATAATAGGTCCAGCATCAAGTGCACGCACAGTGAATGCCAATGATACTCCCGTTTCTTTAACACCATCCTAATGCAGAAAGTTATGGCTGTGACTGTACAAATTTAAAAGGACTGTAAAAGTATTAAACAAATTGAACATCATAAATCTAAAAAGATAGAGAACCTGCAACGCTCTTTGAACAGGAGCAGCACCACGGTACAGTGGCAGCAGACTGGGGTGTATATTCACTGTCCCTAAGAAAATCAAACTAGAATTTGAGTATTTTCATGGCAGACATTTTCAAATTTCATATGAAGAAGATAGTTATAAATTTAGCATAAATCCAGTTTAAACTTATGACATAAGAGTTAACACTAGCAGGTTCCCAATTCAAATTAAATCTGTATGTTCACATCTAAGAAGAATGCCCCAAGAACCCAGCAGCCTACTCAAGATGTTACCATTACTCAGTCAAACTAAAGTGGTTCAAACACAGCAGAATTCACAGAGATGCAAAACCTGGTTTAATAAGATACTTTATTAGCCACACAATACATTATACATGAATCCGAACATTCTAAACTACATGCAGAAATTTTCTGCACTAGGATGGTGTCATTTATATAGAGTGTTCAACATCCATAAGTTGGATGCTGGACCAGTCATTGCCAGAAAAAACTTTTGAAATGATCAAACTTTTTTTTTTTTGATATCCGTGGGTGTCCGGGCCAGCTTGCACGCACCTCGACTAATCCCACGGGGCCCTGAAGTTAACAGCCAGGTAAACCTCCAGTGGCCCTAAGGGGACTCGAACTGGTGACCATTGGGGAGCAAATCTAAGGCCTGACCAACTGAGCTACCCCTTAGGGTTAAAAAAAAGGTCTGGATGATGCCTGCCAAGTAACTCTTGGTTGATTACTCCAAGCTTAGAACTAGTAAACCTTTAGCATTCAGCTATTCAATGTTCTTCCCGGGCCCATGCAAAATATGAATGAATTGGATGGCCTCAAGATTTAGCAGATGGTATATGCACAAGGAGGCAGGATCTTCATAACAAACGATCGTCTGGCAGATGGATGATGCCGGTATAACTAGGTTTTTTTTTTTTTGATAAGTAAATGATTGTATTAATAGAATAGGCAAAGCCCAAGTACACAAGGTGGTATACATAGGACAAGACCTATTTAGGTCGAAGATGGTAGGTGTGATACAAGTAAATCATGAAAAGGGAGACCGTTGAAATCTAGGGTTATAATGTTGAGTTTCAACTTTAGAAGACAAGAAGCACAAATCACATTCCAAAACCACTAGCCAACTCAAGTATGAAGTATTCAATGCAGTACATTTGGAACACGAAACCCTCCGATCATATAAAAAGCCCTCCAAAGAAAAAGCAAGATAGATTATAATCATTTGCATTACCAGGTAATTGGGGGTATGCTCACTCATAGCAAATGATATACTTATGTTTAAAAAAAGTGATTTTATTGATCTTCATATGATGTTTAAAAAAAATATCAGGCATAAGATTCTCAATTAGAAATAATCCATCTTACTAACCCAGTGGTGGAATGTTGAGAAACTTGCTGGGTAAAATATTTCCATATGCTGCTGTAATGCAGAGTTCTGGCTCTAAAGCTTTTAAATTTGATAAGAACATGTCCTGCATATAGAAAAAATTGAATTATCTTCATGTGGTCCGCAATCTACTCTACATGATGTTAAAATGAAGGTCATATTACTTCAAAGAATTACTTACGGTTTGGGCTGTTTGCGCAAACACATAGCAAGTATTTTTTCTAAAATTTGAAATCAGTTTTACAATTCATATTTCCATATGGCTAAAATGATATTTTTATATTCCAATGCGAATTTACAAAAAGAAAAAATCATAAGTTTGAAAGTGGTCATGGATGGATGGATTTTTTTTTTTATCGGTAAACAAATATATATTTATTAAAAGAGTAGGCAAGAGTCCAAGTATAGAAGAGCAACACCTAAGCTTGCATGGATGGAAATTCTTTTAACCAGTATTGTCTCCTGGCATTTTACAAGAATCCTAGGATCAAATCTTGCTTATACCAGGTGGAGGAGGGGGGTCATGGGATGGGAGGCAAGCCATGGACCAAGTAGGCCAGAAAAAATAAAGTTTCACATTTCATTCTGTACATCTATGGGGGTTGCAAAATAATGCACCTAGTATAAATATGATATTGATAAAAGAGTAATTGTACATAGACGGCATTTCTTACAACTGTGTAAAATGAAAGGTGGTTATGCAAAACTGGAAATTCAAGTCAGATGAAAAATTAAAATTCAAAAAAGTTTAATATGTATGATGAAGTGACACTATCACATCAGCCGATTGTAAAATAGTTGCGTCCGTGTATAGAAAAACAACAGGTTAAATAATATTTTCGAATGTAACAAATATATCTCAACCTTTGATTTTTCTTCACAAGACGTGTTGAGGTCTATTTGAAAAGCAAATAAATTAGAGGCATAAACCAATTATTTTTTTAAAGCAGCTCAAAAAATGCTGTTCTAGTGCAGGAAATGCCATTTGGCCTAAAGACAACTGGCTTGTTTCCCGTCAACGAACCAATCGTTACTTTAACTCATCCTTGAATTGATTTTTGAAGAGAAGAAAGCATAAATTACCTCTCCAGCCCTTTCAGGCGTGAAAATGAGGTCAGAAGAGAACCCTTTATCAAGAGCATACTGTGCCAATGGAGAAGGCATCACCTTTTTCCCCCTATTCCTTCTAGAAGGCGGCTGAGTAACAATTGCTGTAACCTAGATTATACCACATTAGTAATCCATAAGTACAACGCTCAACCTCTTACTCTATGCAACTAAACATAATAATCCAAACAATCCAAATGTTAATGATCTCTTTAATCTTTTTTTACCTTTACGCTAAGCACTACACAATCTTGGTGTAACACGATGCCCAAAGACGCATTCCATGATTATATGCAGTGTTTTTCGTTAAATCTCTCAAAATAGTCCGACTTACGTGTTATTTGGATCTCAGGCCATGACAAGATGAGGAATGGACCATGACCCACAGATCGGTAGAACTCAGTAAATTTACAGTACCAAGAATTAAGTCCACTTTTGAGTTTTAACCACTCAATTTGAACACGCTTTTCACAACAACAACAAAAGGAAAAAATAAAGCACTACTGGCAATTTTTTTAAATTAATCTTTTTTTTGATAGGTTTAAATTAATCTTGCCAGAGTGAGAGTAGAATTAAAGGCTTAAACGAAAAGACGCTAAGGATCCTAGAGAAATGAACCCATGAAAGTAACCCAGAATCAAACAGATAGTCAAATAAACATTCAAGGTAGCATGACAGATAAGAAAGTGAAAGAGCCAAAGTCAGCTGAAGATAAGGGAACCGAATTATGGTCCAATACCTCAAACAAGGAGTCCGCAGCAGTAGATGCAATAAGAAGGGCGTCAAGGACTGTTGCAGAGACCTACAAGAACACCCATTGCATTAGAGACCCAACTAACAACGACAGACAGCAAAACGAAAGAAAGGGTGGGTACCTGAGGAGAGCCCAAGAAGACAACGGGCTTCTTCTTTAGAGGAGGAGAAGAGCTGGAAGTCTGGAAACAACAAAAACGACGAAGCATCAGCGAGGAATACATTCCTCTCTCACCCTCTCTTCAACGGCTACTGGTACCGGAGTTGTACATATATATATATATATATATATATATATATATACGGTTGTTATCTGCTACCACCGTAGTTTCATTTGGATGGTCTGTTACAGAAGACTGAAGAGTGCCTGGGCGAAAGGGTTGAGGTGCAACTAGGGCAGGTTGGGTTCAACTTCACCCGGATCAACTCAAAGCCCTGGCCCCTGGCTAAGCCCAATTTTAAGCAGGCCGAATAGGCCCAACTCTATCTCTGGCAAACCTCAATTATGCGTTGGTTTGAATCTTTGATACAAGGAAATGATTTGAAGCCTCGCAGTTAGGGGTCTTTGTGGTCTTATAGGCTTATTTCATTAAAATAAATAAATAAATTTTATCTGTACATCTTCTTTTATTATTTCTGTACAAAAAAAAATGAATAATAAAAAAATATAAAATAACTTTTATCTACAAAAGTACAAAGGGATCAACTGCAAAACTCCGTATCATTGCCTTATACAAGAAAAATGATTTGAAGCTTACCTATCAGCTAGCTTGAAAAAAACTTTAAAATCTCCGCAAATTATTATCTACTTTCTTCTGAATAAATTAAATAAATTTAAAATCTATATAAAAAAAACTTTAACTTTTTTTATTATAAATCCAATTTTTTTAAAGAAAAATTCTACTTGCATCTGGCAGGAGAAATTCCTGTGTAACCGTCTCAAGTTTTGCTACAGTCAACCGGGCGCGTAACCAATAGGGGAACCGGTTTATTAAATAAATAGTTTTATTTAATGACACCTCAGCTGATGTATAAAAAACCCAAAAGAAAACAGATGAAAACGGCCGGAAGGAAGAAAAATCAAACGTTCAAATCAAAGCCAACCCCCTCCTCGTTAGGAGGTGAAAATGATAGGTATCGATTTGATTCAGTTCGGTTTGAAAAAAATATGAACTAATTTTATTCAGTTCAGGAATTTTACTATTTTGGACTGGATCGAATTCCTATTCGATCTATATCAATCCGGATCAATTCGATTTAGGGACGGTCCGATCTAGTCTAAGAATACCTAATATGATTTAATGAGCTAAATTTGATCTAAAATCTTGAAATGATAAAAAAGAATTTTTAGCTTAAATTAAATTATTTTCAGCTCAATTTATGTATTTATCACAGATTTAAGTCAAATAATATTAAAAAAACTTACTCTTAAAACAATTGTCAAAAGAAAATTAATCTAAATAAAAAAGTAAAAAAACAAAAAAAAACTCATCTTACTGGCCCTATAGCTAATAACACAATTACATTAGTATATTATAAATTTATATGCTAGTAAGTAATGATAAATTAGTAATAATAAATTAAATAATAATAATACACTTATTACTTATAAGTTATTATTAATACTTTATAAATTTATATTATAATTTATATTTTTATACTATAACTAGTCAACTACTATAAATTATAAAAGGTTAATATTATAAGAATATATATTAATATATTATATATAGTGTTATGTGTATCACTTATCCTTTTAAAAAACCCACGCCGGTTTTATTATAAACATGTTAACCCAATTAGTTGTTAACATGCAGGTGCACCTAACCTTTTTATTCTTTTCACGTTCGTCGTAAGTTTCAAGCCACTAATTTGCGCAACACAAAAAGGGGAATTGGATGTAGGATTTGCTCGTTTGTTCGTATTGTTCCAGTATTTATTGCTTAATTTTAAAGATTTTCTTGTATAAGAACTGCTCCTCCATTATACAGTGCAATGTTTATTAATATTAGTTTTCAGTCTATGTTTCTCCATATAGTGAAATGAAAACAATAGTCTCTGTTTCTATTTAGTCATTTGTCGTTGTTTCACATTTTTTAAAACGATGATAAATTCATTTTAACAATCATATATGTATATATATATATGTATATATATATATATATATATATATATATATATTTGCATCAATGCTCTATATTTCGAAATATAGCAATACACACAACCAAATAACTACATCATATACACGATTAGAATCGAAATAGCACATCAAACAATAATTTGCAATATGAAGGAAATGATGAATAATTTTTGGAACACAAGCTCTCAACTAAATAAATGGGTTGTTAACCTCAATATAACAACTAAATCAAATCAAGTCTAAGTTAGAATTTATACCTGATTTTTAGCTCCTTCTCAAAGTATAAAATGGAGGACCAATTAATGCTATGGGAGTGAAGGAAGGAATACAAGAAATAGTAACTTTGATACCCAAACAGAAAAATCAATATGTAGCCTTAACTTGATAAAAATCGAAATCCATATTGAAACCAGATAAGAAAGTGAACCAAAATGGTCTTTACCTTCAAGGTTTCTCTTTTGAGAAGATGAAAACGAGATCTTGAACTGAAACTTGGTTTCCACAACGAGGTCTTAAAAACGAGAGTTGGGAAGGTTGATTCTCTCGCACAACTTTATTCGCGGGAGAAAAATAACAGAGAAGAAGATAAAGACACGGGAGAAAGAAATAAGATTGGAAGGGAAATGGACTCTATTCGCTACGCAGCATTTTCAATTTATTTCATACATTTTCGTACTTAAACAAGGGCTTTTTTGTAGTCGACCTCTGGATAGAAAATTCATTATTTTTAATTATGCCACGTCGGCCATAAAGTCGCAGCGGTTTCCCAAGGTCGGTTGCGAGTAGAGTTTTCCTTCAGGAAAATATTTGCGATAATACCAAATTGTAAGTAGTCATTCATATAAGAAAAAAGGTATTTATTCTTTTCACGTTCGTCGTAAGTTTCAAGCCACTAATTTGCGCAACACAAAAAGGGGAATTGGATGTAGGATTTGCTCGTTTGTTCGTATTGTTCCAGTATTTATTGCTTAATTTTAAAGATTTTCTTGTATAAGAACTGCTCCTCCATTATACAGTGCAATGTTTATTAATATTAGTTTTCAGTCTATGTTTCTCCATATAGTGAAATGAAAACAATAGTCTCTGTTTCTATTTAGTCATTTGTCGTTATTTCACATTTTTTAAAACGATGATAAATTCATTTTAACAATCATATATGTGTATATATATATATATATTTGCATCAGTGCTCTATATTTCGAAATATAGCAATACACACAACCAAATAACTACATCATATACACGATTAGAATCGAAATAGCACATCAAACAATAATTTGCAATATGAAGGAAATGATGAATAATTTTTGGAACACAAGCTCTCAACTAAATAAATGGTTTGTTAACCTCAATATAACAACTAAATCAAATCAAGTCTAAGTTAGAATTTATACCTGATTTTTAGCTCCTTCTCAAAGTATAAAATGGAGGACCAATTAATGCTATGGGAGTGAAGGAAGGAATACAAGAAATAGTAACTTTGATACCCAAACAGAAAAATCAATATGTAGCCTTAACTTGATAAAAATCGAAATCCATGTTGAAATCAGGTAAGAAAGTGAACCAAAATGGTCTTACCTTCAAAGTTTCTCTTTTGAGAAGATGAAAACGAGATCTTGAACTGAAACTTGGTTTCCACAACGAGGTCTTGAAAATGAGAGTTGGGAAGGTTAATTCTCTCGCACAACTTTATACGCGGGAGAAAAATAACAGAGAAGAAGATAAAGACACGAGAGAAAGAAATAAGACTGGAAGGGAAATGGACTCTATTCGCTACGCAGCATTTTCAATTTATTTCATACATTTTCGTACTTAAACAAGGGCTTTTCTGTAGTCGACCTCTGGATAGAAAATTCATTATTTTTAATTATGCCACGTCAGCCATACAGTCGCAACGGTTTCCCAAGGTCGGTTGCGAGTAGAGTTTTCCTTCAGGAAAATATTTTCGATAATACCAAATTGTAAGTAGTCATTCATATAAGAAAAAAGGTATTTACAACGGTAAATTATGTAATTATAGTGTAACCAATTTTAAAAAATAAGATTAAATGTGAGACTACAAAAAAAAAATTGATTTTTTTAATAATAAATCTCACCCTTTTTCAAAACAATTATACGATAATTATACACTTCACGATTCTATGTTGAAAAATAATACTCTCACCACTCATTCTTACTGCTGTAATTTTTTATTTTATTTTATATACAAATACTTCAAAAGTGTTAAAAAAACATATAAAACAACCAAAAAAACAAAATACAAATAAGCCTAATGGTAGCTCGCATCTCCCGGTGGACCTAGCACCGTTCATGTAGACTCTTGATTTAAAGTGATTTTTTTAGCAATATAATTTTAACACGATTCTTTTTCAATTTTGAAACGAGACTTCTCTAACTAGTGCAAATCCTTATCGGTGAGTCATGTTCCTTTTAAACATATACGCAAAAAGAATTTCAAGTACATACAACCAATTAGATGAAGTAAAACATAATAACAATTATGTGGAAAAACTAAAAATACATAGAAAGAAATAGCGGAGATCAACTTTAGATGCATTTGTTTAATTTATCATGTAACAGATGAAAAAAATAAAGAACTTAAGTCGCTCTCCAAAACAATACAAAAGTAATTAACAGAAACTTTAAATAGCACCGGTTCTTCTCTGGTCGCATGTAGAAGCAGCAGCAGCTGCAGGAGCATTTTGCTGGATGCGGACGTCCAACTTGAGCTGGCCAGAAACAAAAAAATCAGATGGAATTAGAATGAAAGATGTCAAGGGAGGATCATCCGCCCGATGTTGAATGTACTTTGTCGAAGATTGAAATCGGAGGACGTCTCCATGCGCTTTAGCCAGAAGAGTGTAAACGAACCCTTTTGTTGATGAGCTGGGTCCAATACAACTAATTGCCACTATATTCCCCATAAGCTCAATGCAATTGGTGAGAACAAATAAAACCCCGTCATAGTGTTCTCGAAGGACAATAATTCTATCATCGACACTTAATGAAATAGAGAACATGCAGTCATAGAGGAAGCCTACTGAAGAGTCTGGATGTTTCCTGCTGAAGTGTAGGTATAACTGCTTGGATGAGTCGATAAAGCTGCAATTTGAGAAGGGGCATGAACACGGTGCATACATGCATGTCTTCCCATGTTCATTTTTCTTGCTGTAACTAATTACTTCTTTGCATCCATGGTTTGGGCATGAAATTTTAGCTGCTTCTAGAACCTTCTCAATGGCTCGGCATCGGTTGTAGCCAATAGGCCAAGAGCAGGAGGCACATTTGTTAACAAGTCTCATGCAACAGGAAGAGCAAGCTATATGCCCATTCTCGCACTGAATTTACATGCAAGCAGACAGAAACTTCAGTCCGGATTTAATATTATATGTATGCCATGATATGCCAATGGGCCATTGGCCTCATGGCACTTCCCACCATCCCATAGGCATAATTGAGTTAATGAAATTGAATCCCCTCATAAAGAGAGGCTAGGTATGCCCTTAAAGATGCCTAGAAAAATATATATGTCATGAATCATATACTTCGCAGGGGTTGCAAACATGAATAAATGAAGATAAATATCTAACCGAAACAATTCTTAGGAAATGGCTAAAACATATGACATAAAAATTAAAATTATCCAGTCATTTTAGGGCCAACAAACAGCGCATGGTTCTTAATCAATTTTAAATTTCATGGCATTTTAGTCATAAAAAAATGTCATGGACAATTTCAAATTGAAAGTTTTATTGAGGTTACGCAGGTCTCAACCTGTAAGTATCTACACTATGATTAATATTTTACTTATTAACAGCTCAATCTAGATCCTTGAGTAAGCGGGCCGTTATGGGACTAAATGACTACTAAACTCAACAAAATGAGGAAAACAAACCCAAAGAAAAGCATGGAAAACAGATAAGCATGTTTTGAAAATAGCCAGGAAAGTTTACTTAATGGTACTTGCATCATGTGCTAGTTTTATATTTTCCTGGTGAAGTATGTGGGCATAACAACACAGAGTAATTATACGTACAGTCGTGGAGTGCGCAAATGCCATACAAGCGCTTTGGAAAAAAGTGGGATTTACTGATAAAAAAATAATTGTTTTCATGTGCGCTCCATATTTATTCACTTTTTTTCAAAGCGTTTGTAGGCCGTTTTCGTACTTACGATTGTACGTAGAATTACTCGATTTTATTGATGTGAATATTTTTTGATAAGTAATAATATTATTAATATCAAAAGAAATAACCAAGTACACTAGAAGTATACAAGAAATCCTATCTCCAAAAAACCAGTGAAAACTACCGCCACTACATCAATCCCAAGTAAGAATGAACCACGCCTCCCAACCAATCCCGTAAAAAACTACCCACACTACATCAAGCCCGAATAACAATGAACCACACCACCCAACCAACCCGGTGTATGAAAATAAAAAAAAAAAAAAAACACAACTCCCAACCCCCGCCCAAAATTCCCCTAGACTAAAAACTCAACCTCAACCTAACCTCAACCCAAATTTCATAAAGCCCTCCCTTTAGCCTTCCCTCGACTTGAGCTACTGCCAAAAGCTTCATAATTGATTCCCATGAAAGACACTCCAACTTCCTGCTTTGCTTAAACTTTGATTTGGACTCACGCGAATGACTCGCCACAATCTCAGTGAGTAGTGCGTTAAATTGGTCTTCACATCCTCTATGTGAGATTCTCATGATATGCTGGATCTCATTAACCTTTGGCAAAATCCAGTCCGATGAAGATCCAACTATAGTGTTTCTTTCCTGCCCAAGCTTCTGAGTGGGTTTTGCCAAAGGTTCCTTTGATAGCTCTACCTTCATCGGATCACCTAGGGAACCTGTTTGGCCTACCTGGACCTCCTCATCCCCTGTTAGCAACATATCTACCGACACTACCTCATTAGAAACCTTATCAAAAAAAGGTTGAATATCCCAACAAATCTGCCCTTTCTTCACCGGCGCACAAACATCGGCATGCCTTGCGCTGCTGTCATTCAGTATGCAATCTCCCTAGCCAGCTACCGGTTCGGATTGGAAGGACCTAGACCCAGGCTCAGGCCCTAAGCCAATCTTGAAACTAGCCTCCTTTAGGGCCACATGCGGGGAAGACCCAAGCTCAAAAACAGGTCCCTTTTCCATCTCAGTAGCTGTCGGCATGGGCTATGGAGGCTTACAGGGCTTCAGCCTATTCACTCTCCTCCATACCAAGCCTTTCTTGCACCCAACCTGAATGGGCTTTAGGCCCTAGGCCTGCGGCCCCTCTTATTTTCCCTCAACAGTAACTTTCTTTCACCTCCTACAATAGCCTTGCCTTCCTTAAATAGGCCCACAAAACCCAACAATTCTGCCATGTCCCTCTGAAGCATCTATAATTTCCCCTGCAAGTCTTCAAGCACTTTACGCATGTCCTATGAATCTTGCTTAGTCGCTGCTTCTCTAACAAGTGAGAGGCTCGATGCTTCGTGTTGTGACTGAGAGGTGCCGCGGCTTGACCCAGCCGCCAAGACAACCTCCCGGTATGAACGTCTGGCCACCCCTTTTCCCACGCACACGTACATATCGACAGCCCCTGATTTCCCCTCCAGCAGTTCTGTCTGAGCTCGAGCCAAGAGACTTCCTCTGTTATTCGAGGCAGCTCCCAGCAACAATTCCCTTATTTTCCTCCAACCCCATCCCCCTTCTCCTTCTGGGAAGCACATAAAAGATCGCCTCCCTCCCTGGTTGTATTCGAACAAGGCTACGAAGTGGCCCCGTCGATTCCAACAACACTGAGCGATAAAACTCAAATAGCCCTCCCTGTTAGCCGAATAGACCTATGACTGCTTCCCTACTCTCAGACATTCCTCCAAGACCCCCACAAGCCACAGGACCGATGAAGGGCCCAGAACAACAGCCTGTTAGAATTTCCCTCTCCTCTCGATGATAGGGAGCAAATAGCCATCCTTAACAAACATGAAGAACTTGGATTCTATAGCCACTTCCACCGTTACAACCATCAGAGTACCAGGATTAGAAAACGCAGCTCACCTTGAGTCAAGAACCACGCGGGAACCAGTAAAGGATCACATATGTACGCTGGTCAGCGTTGGAAGACCCTTGCTAAGGCCGCCGGTCTTGTCTATGTCGGTGTATGAGACAACGGCACAGATCTGAAGTCAATGGAAGAAAATGCTCTAGATCTCAGAGATATTTTGCTAAAATGACCGGTCGCTAGAGAGCTGATTACCGCCGGAAGACCCTCGGAGAAGTCGCTGGGGACCGCTGACCTTGGGCTAATGCCTTGTTATATTCACATATTGATGTGAATATAAAAAGGCATTAGTCCAAGTACACGGTACCGATCCTGTCGCAGCTAAGCACCATATCTAATTTTTTCATCAAATTTTGTAGGAGAAACTTACAATCAGTTGCAAAAATTAGATGTCTAGTATTCTGGTTAATAAGTTTCACTATGATCTTTTTTTCTATAAGTTATCAAACTTCATTAAAAGGCCCGAGAAAACTATGCTAGTTAATAAGTTTCACCACGTGATATTGTAAGGATCAAATTAACTAAAACAATGCATATACAAACAGCACTCCAATTTCAATTTCGATCCATGGATGGGAACCAAATATCATTACCCTGGATATACAGTTCTTTACCATTTCAGCTCTTCATTCTGAAGTCACATAAAAACAAATGAATTTATTTATTGTAGACATGAACACAGCATTGAATATTTCTATGACTAAGACCTTATCTTAACAAATTTTTGAGGTTAGAAGATGTTGTGAAGATCATGTGGTTCAGAATCTTCAAAGGAGAAATTTTATTGAATTCATGACACCATTTAATATGAGCTTCTTAAGTTTTGGGAAGTTTCATTTAATATACTCTACAAACTCATTACAAGCTATAAATAAAACCACAAGTTTCCACCACCTAACAACGTTCATGACATGAACATCTCGAATTATGCCACTCAGCCTTCTCTTGAAGCCATTATTTCAATAACTAACCTCCACAATTCCAAAAATTTCACAAACCATAAACTTATATTTTCTTACAAACATCTTCTTTAATCTGCATGATCACAGATCCAATAAACCAAATAGGATTCGCAGCAGATCATGGTGCTAAACCACCCATACTTTAACAATTGACAATTGTACCGGACAATGGCACCTTCTCGCCAATAATAATCCGATGTATTGCACTTATAAGACAAGACGGCAATGGTTGCCCTAAGAAGCTACAAGATTCGAGAAGGATAATGCCTGGGGTAGGTTGACCTACTTGTTTCCTGACTGCAGACATGGGGCGCGAAGCGGCTTTGGACAGAGAGTCGGGACCCCTATCAAGCCAAAGCCTACCTTCACTGCAATACTATACTCGACGATGGCTAACTACAATTACGGCCAGATATCCGATAACCGATAACCAAATCGAACTCGCAGACTGCGATTACAACCAAACACAAATACCAAAAAAAAAAAAATTAAAGAAACGACATCGAATTTTCAATCATTCATATGAATGCCAAACCAAAACACAAGAAGCCTCTATGTTTCATTCAATCACATAACCAAGCAAAAAAGAAAAGTAAAGAAAAGAAAAGAGATGAAAATGGACCTGGTAGACGGGACAGGACAAAGGTTCGAAGCAAATAATGCAATCCAAAACTTCCGGGTCGGTAAGGGTTACGGTACTAATGGATCCATCGCGCCAAAATCGGCCGCCACCGTTGGATCTGGGTCCCACAGACACAGACGAGTCTTCTTCTTGCCACCGTTGTGCTTCTTCTTCAGAAATTTCTTCTTCTTCTACTTCTTCAGAAGCATCTTCTTCGCTATAATCTTCTTCGTAAATTTCATCGTCTCCTTCATCTTCGTCAGATTCCTTATCTTCTTCCTCTTCGTATTGTTCTTGGTTGTCTCGACCTGCGATGTCGCTTTGGACAGAGGTTCTGAGTCGCTTCGGCTCCGGGCTACTTGGGCCTTCCCCGTCTTCATCTCTATCCAGCGAAAACTTCGCCATCTCTCTCTCTCTCTAGACGTTTTTAGTGCGCGTGCGAAGGTAGGGTTCGGACACCGCGACGGCTTTGATAGGGAATTGTTTGCCAAGGGATGTATCGCGGATTTTCGCTGAACAATTTTTTTTTCCTATTCAATTTACCAACATTTTTCTATCAAAAAACAGAAAAACACTCAAATCGAATAAAAATATATTTATCTGCAAAAAATTTCTACATTCTGTTCGTTGAAGTTCTCGTGCTAGACAGAGCTAGATTCTCGTAGTTTAGATGCACTAAATTCTTATAGATTTGGTTCTTGATTTATTTTGCTGAATTTAGATATTTATAAGTTTTAGAAAATACACAAAAAAATACCTCAAACTTAGCTCAAAAAATTGCTCTGCAAGTTTATTCAGATTGGCCAATCACTGGCGTTTCCTCTTAGTAGTTAGTGTACTACATAGTATAAAACTAGAATAACACTAAATAAATTCACAACCTAAAAACAATTTCAAGAGAGGATAAAAAGAGAGAATTTTCTTATTTTCAGATGGTGCCAAAGATCAAACTGATAGAGACTATTTATAGTTTACCCACATACGGCTGGCTTTAAAAGCCAGCCATTACACTACAATTAAATTGCAATTACTATATTGTAACAACTTGTAACGTATGGCATAAGAAAATAAGTATGGCATAATGTAAAGCCATACGTTACAAGCCATGTAACGTATAGCATTTAAATATCATATGTTACTAGCAAAGGGAGGGGGGCAGCCCACTTGGGCGCCCTTCTTGTTTACATCTCTCAATCGCACACAGTGGCCATGACCCTAGATTTGTATCTCTTTAATGTTCTCAATCTTGTTCATACAAGTAAATAGGCCGTGCAACCACCAAGTACATCTATAAAAAGATGGGAGTACATATACCAAATCTCTCTTGGAAAAGACCAGCATAGTAATATCCTTGAAGTGTATGGTCATGTCCTAGACTTATTCGATCGCATCAAGTCAAACATTTTCGAACCATCTTAAGTTAATAAACTCAGAACAATGCTTGACTTTTTCCAAATCATTTCAATGTGTTTACAAACCTTAGTTGCTACCAGTATGTAGCGCACAGTTTGACGTCAGCAAACACTATCGAAGATACGATATCGAAAAGTCTTCCTTTTGCACTTATATCATTCAATTTTGGTCAAACCGCTTTCCTAGCAATGCCTCTTTAGACCGAATCAATCATGGCCATAGACAGCATGCCAAAATAATAGACATTATAACCTCAATCTCGTGACATAGTCAAAAGTAAAGGACACCTAAAAAAAATGAGACTCACACAGTGTTAAAAAGGAGAACTATTAACTCACTTACTCATATGGTCGAATAAGCACATGTAGAATGAAACACATGCTACAGTGGATTTCTCTTTCTCAAAGAGTATATGTCTATATCAACACCGTACAAATCTTAGTCTAGCCGCTCCTAAAGCGTCTAACCCAAGTTTCTCTATTTGCATGCCTCCAAAGCATCAAAGAGAATTTCGCATCTGACTAACCTCAGGCTATATGGATGGTGGGTAATCCATCCACAGTCTTCTAAAAAAAAAACTTCATCTTAGCTCTCACTAAGGCAACATATTTTTGTGTCAACTAACTTATCCCTTTGGACAAATACTTAGGGACATAATGTCTTATATCTACTTGCTACTTAAGCGCTAGAGGCGATTGCTCGTGTGAGTGAACCAATTTAAGCCAGTTGACATATCTTATGTGTGTGTATAAATAAAAGACAATACGATAAAGACAAGAACTGGATCATATTGTATTAATATCCCAAAGGAAATGTTACATCTCAATGTTATTTGAAACACAAATTACATTTACAATCTACGTAGTCCTAGATTCCTAACATAAGCCTCAAATACATCTCTTGCAATGGGCTTTGTCAAGGAATCAGCAACCATGCGACTCGTAGAAAAATGTTTCAGAACCACTTTCTTTTGCGCTACCATATCTCTGATGTAGTGATATCTGATGTCTATGTGTTTAGTTCTTCCATGATATTTTGAGTCCTTAGCATATACGAGAGCTGTCATGCTATCACAGAATATCGTCACCGAATCTGAAGTATCTGTGCCAATGTCTAAATGCTTGAGGAACCTCCGTAACCAAACAGCTTCTTAAACTACTGCAGAACAGGCTATGTATTCTACCTCCATGGTGGATAGAGCTATGCAGGGTTGTTTCTTGCTGCTCCATGTAATGGCGCCATTATTGAGCAAAAAGACATACCCAGTAGTTGATTTGCCCTCATCTAGGTCATTGTCCCAATCGACATCACTATAACATCTTAGCTGCAAATCTGAACCCTGATAGCACAACATATAGTCAGCAGTTCCCTTGAGATATCGCATAATCCTCTTAACTGCTTTCCAGTGAGCCAGTCCGAGGTTAGATTGGAATCTACTTACTAAGCCAACTGCATAGCATATGTCAGGTTGAGTACACATTATCGCGTATATCAAACTACCCACAGCATTAGCATAAGGGACACGAACCATCTTTTCCTTTTCTCTTTGAGTATTAGGATACAACTCTTTAGATAAATTCTCGCTTTTTGCAATAGGGGTGTCAATGGGCTTACATTCACTCATTAGGAAGCGCTCGAAAATTTTATTTATGTAAGTTTGTTAGGATAAACACAAAAGTTTCTTAAAGCGATCTCTGTAGATCTTAACTCCCAGAATGTATTCTGCCTCACCCATATCCTTCATTTCAAAATTGAAGGATAACCACTCTTTTGTGGCGACTATCAAACCTTTATCATTTCCAGCTAATAGTATGTCGTCAACATATAATGACAACATAATGAAACTCTTATTATATCTTTTGACATAGACACAATGGTCCTCCGTGATCATCGTAAACCTATTCGAGAGAATGGCTCGATGGAATCTGAGGTACCATTGTCTAGATGATTGTTTTAGGCCATATATAGATCGTTTGAGCTTGCACACTTTGTGCTCTTGACCTTTATCCACGAAACTCGTTGGTTGATCTATATAGATCTCCTCATCTAGTTTTCCATTGAGAAATGCTATCTTAACGTCCATCTAGTAGAGTTTCAAATCCATATTTACTACTATAGCTAGAATCAGGCGAATTGAGGCAAACCTCACCACTGGTAGGGGTGTAAATGGTCCGGTTCGGTCTGGAAAATTTATGGACCGATTCCATTCGGTCCAAGAATTCTCTCACCCTGGACTGGACCGAACAGGAGTTCAGTCCATATCGGTCCGGTCCAATTCGGTCCAGGGGCGGTCCGATCCGGTCTATGAGTGCCCTATATGATTTAATGAGCTAAATTTAATCTAAAATTCTATAATGATCAAATATTTTTTTGGCCTAAATTTAACTACTATAAATTATAATATGTTAATATCATAAGAGTATATATTATATATTAATATGTTAGTATATATTATATATTAAGTATGTTAGTAAATTATAACTAATAACACTATAAATAATAATATATTAATATTATAAGAGTATATATTATATATTAATATGTTAATATATATTATATATTAATATATTAATTTATATTAATATTAATATTATAATTTATATACTATTTTTATATATACATATAAATATATATATATATGTGGGGTTCGGTCCGGTCCAGAGAGAGAAATCCTTTGGATCGGACCGGAATTAATTGGTCTATGTAAAATTTGGACCGGATCGGGACAACCGGTTCGATCCGATCTTTTTACAGCCCTAACCACTGGTGAAAATATTTCCTCATAATCTATACATTCCTGTTGGGTATATCCTTTTGCCATTAAGCGAGCTTTATACCTATCTATTGATCTATCCAATTTGCGTTTGATCTTAAGAACCCATTTGTTCCCAATAGCCTTACGTCATGTCGGTAGATCAACCAGATCCCAGACCCGGTTGGTTCTCATAGACTCAATTTCATCATTAAGTACGTTCATCCACTCATCTTTAGTAGAAGATGAGAAAGGCTTATGAATTGTTCTAGGCTTGTCATCATCATGCGGAGCTACCATAAAAGCTTCCACTTCAATTTCAAAATGACGACGGAGAATACTTTCACGTGTCCTTCTACGCGGCTGAGGTTGTTGTGATTGATTGACAAGTGGTGTGCTCCCATTCAGATTCAAGTCATTTTTATAATTTATAGGAGTTTGAAGAATTTCTTCCTCATTCTCAACTAAATTCTTTGGAGCACTTTTCTCTTATTCTACAGTCTCATGGAGTTCTAAACTCCTATCAACCTCACCTTTACTTGGAAACTCATCTTCAATGAAATTCACATCTCGTGAGTCAATCTCAGTCACACTTCCATCAGTTTGTTCACCTATTAACACATACTCTTTAGAATGTTCTGAGTACCTTATAAAGATACACTTATTCCCTCTAGGGCCTAAATTCTCATACTTAAGAGAAATATCATTAACAAAACCCGTTGAACCCCATGACCGCAAGTTATTCAAATTGGATTTCTCACCGGTCCATAGTTCATATGGGGTGGAAGTTACTGATTTGGAGGGCACTCGGTTAATAATGTAGGCAGCAGTCAAAAGTGCATCCCACAAAAAGAAATTGGTAGGTTTGCTTGCGTCATCATTGATCTAACCATCTCAAGCAGTGTCCGATTTCTCCTTTCCGTCACACCATTTTGCTGTAGCGTACTTGGCATCGTCAATTATCTTTTGATTCATTTTTCATCACAAAGCCTTTTAAATTACTCAGAGAGATATTCTCGTCTTCGGTCAGTTCTTAGAGCTTTTAAGCTCTTGTCTAACTGATTCTCAACCATACTTAGATATCGCTTAAAGCACTCAAATGCTTTAGACTTATGGGAGATTAAGTAGACATGACCATAACGTGAAAAATCGTCTATGAATGTGATGAAGTAAACACCTCCGTATCTTACCCTCACACTCATTGGACCACAGATGTCTGAGTGGACTAATTGTAGTAGAAAAGATGCCCTAGTGGCTTTTCCAAATGGTTTTCTCTTAACTTTTTCCATTAGATAATGTTCACATGTGGGCAAGATGACCTTAGTGAGATTGCCCATCAGGCCTTCTCTAGCTAACCAAGTTATTCTATCTTGCCCTATATGGCCAAGTCTAACATGCCATTTATATGAATCCAAATTTTTAGATGCAGAAAGAAAAGCAATAGACTCATTCATATTTGAATAATCCAAATCCATTATCATAAAACCGTCTTGAAAAAAAGCATTGCCATAAAACACATAATCCAGATAAAAGGAAACATTATTGTTTTTAAATACAATCCAAAAACCAAGTCTTAAAAGAGTAATTATATAAAGTAAGTTTTGTCGGATTTTGGGAGCGTATAGCACGTTGTGGAGGAAAAGAGTGCAGCCATCCCGCAAGTCCAGCTTGTAGGTACTAAGTCCTAGCACTTCCATGCTAGCTCCATTCCCTATCTTCATATTACGGCTCCCAGCTGGAATCCGGCGATACTCCACAAATCCGACTCTGTCTCGCGCTATGTGTTCAGTCGCTCCTGAATCAACAGTCCACACAGGATAGGAATGAGCAACCATCATATGGCTAGTTACAAAAACAATACGAGAAAAGTTAGAGTATACCTTCTTTGGCTCAGTGCAGTCACAAGCAAAGTGACCTTTCTTTCCGCAGTTGTAACATTCTAATTTTGACTTATTCTTCCCACGATTGCCCCTCCTACTGCGCTGAGAAGTTCCTGACACCTTCTTAACTTGTTTAGCAGCTACTCCATTCTTAGACTTCCTGCGCTTAGGCCTTGATACCTTGCGCGAATCAGAATCAGCCATATAGGCCGAATGACTAGGCTTAGCAGCCTCTAGGCACTCAGCCTCCAATTCCAGGTGACGCGAGACATCATCAAAGTTTTTGATATTTTGATTATGCGTCAGGTTCTGGCTCATATTCTCCCAAGAACTTGGTAGTGATCTTATCACTGCCTGGACTTGTTGTTCATCAGTTAGGTCGTTTCCTGCCGTCTTAAGTTCGCGGATCATGGTCGACATAGCTCTAAGATGCTGCTTCATCGTGTGATCAAAGCACATCTTATAGGAGTCAAACCTCATGGTTAATCCACGCAATCTAGTGGCTGAAGTTCCACCAAACTTCAACTTCAAAGCCTCCCACATGCTTTGGGCAGTGTCATAGGTCTCGAACTCACACATTAGATCATTGTGCATGTTGCTTAACATTATTATACGCGCGCACCGGTTTTTCTTAGCCCATTCATTATAGGCTAATTTATCTAATTTGTGTTGTTCTGAGTCCCCTTCTATGGGTTTAGTCAAGGAGTGAGATAAGGTTTCTACGACCTCTTGCTCATTTAAGACATACTGGATCTTGCGATGCCATATGTCATAGTTCTCCCCATTCAATTTCTCCCATTTGTTTAAATCGGCAACTATACTCTTGAATGTCATTTCATTACAAAATGCAAAAGAGGAATATTACACACACACCTAAGAAATCTGCCACGTCCTTCCAAGTTAGAAAAGAAATAATTTAGATATGTCGCAAGGTCGAAAAATCACTAGGCTTCATAATCATCTTTTGCGCCACAATATACAATTATTAAATTTCTAACCTAATTTCCGCACAAATTTAAAAAAATATGGGAGATTTAATCATAAATCCCAACTATATTCCCACTATCTAAAGTAGTCACCTAGTCCTAGTCACTCGTAGAGATAGATCCTACTAAAATCGCAGTAACCTGTTGGGTTAGTCTATAAAGACAGCTACAACAACCACAACAGTCTCTTGGGCCAGTCTACAAAGATGGTTCATATAAGACCATTACAGTCTATTTGTCTTGTTCCATCAGTGCATTTACAGTTTTTACTGGGGCTACTATGATGTTGTCGCTATACAATACATTTACAATTTTTACTGGGGTCACTATAATTCTTTCAGCCTATCAATCTACACTAACAACACTAACTAAAACTACATAGTAGGAATATTCTATTTTATCACTAGAATAAATTAAGGCTAATGTCTAATCATACAAGCCTAACATTTATACATGATAAAATAATAACACATCCACATGTTGTATACATACATGTTATCACATTTAATCTAAAAAAAATTAAACATAATATCACATGTAATTTATCATTATGGAATTCATCAATAAAAAAAACATGAATATCATCAAATATCCATATGTAATCATATTTAATCTAAAACATTAAATAAAATATCACATATTATAACAGGAATTATATCTAAGCATATATTAAATCATGCCAATTTTTTTTTTAATAAAAAAAATGAATAAAAAAATAATAATTAAAAGCTCCACCTAGATCAAAAAACACCCACAGCCTAGTGGTGGACATTGGTCTTAGTCCTCTAATGGTCTTGGGTTCGAAACCCACGGCCGGACTTCACTTTTTGTTTTTTAACTGGGTTGAAACACCCAACCCATGATACAATAAAACAAACAAATGGGCCGCAAGGCCCAAGCCCAACCTAAGCAAATAGAAGAGCCAAATGCTCTTCTTCAACCTTCGGCCAGGGCACTGTTCACATGAACAGTGCCTGTTTAAAAACAGTTGCGAAAAACAGCGGCACAAGCATCCATTTATGCCGGAAATTGCCTCTTGTTGCTGGAAAGGAAGAATTGGAGCCGCCACAACACCGTCAGGTACTTGCGGCACCAACAGGTGCACGTGACACCTCGCGGTGGTGCGTGCTGCACAGGACCACAGGTGAAACATTGCACCTCTCAATTTTTTTTTTAATAAAAAAAAGCACAGATGAAAAAAAAAACTCAAGCAATAAAAAAAAAAAACTGGAAGCAATTATTGATGCTCTGATACCAATGTTAGAAAATACAGCGGAAAAATATCTCAAGCTCAACTTAAAAAATTGCTCCATAAGTTTATCTAGACTGGCCAATCACTGACGTTTCCTCTTAGTGGTTAGTGCATTATATAATATAAAATTAGAGTGACACTAAAGAAATTCACAACTTAAAAACAATTTCAAGAAAGGACAAAAAGAGAGAGATTTTCTAATTTTCAGATGGTGCCAAAAACCAAACTGATAGGGACTATTTATAGTCTACTCACATACGACTGGTTTTAAAGACCAGCCATTACATTGCAATTAAATTACAGTTACTATATTGTAACAGCTTATAACGTATGACATTTAAATACCATACGTTACTAGCAAAGGGAAGGGGGCAGCCCACTTGGGCGCCCTCCTATTTACAATAAGGATATTTTTTATTATTAAACCAATGCATAGGACTATTAGGATATCTAATTACATTCGCTCTCCTTGCTTTCGTTTCTCATTAGCCAGCAACTTAGAGCCAATGACTAGGTTAAGAAAATTTATTGGAGTAGTAGCGAAAACGAGTCTTCATAGAACAATTATTATAGAACAATTGTTATTGCTTATGAACCATATCCATCTTTATGCTAATCAAGATGCATTGAACTCGTCATTGATTAGATACTTTTTTATAAATGTCAACTAAAACTTGGTTTATTTTTAAAGATGAGATAAGATAAAAGTTAAAAAAAATATTATAATAGATTCTTTTTTATTTTTAAATTTCAAAAAGTTATTTTAGAATTTAAAAATATTGAATTATTTATTTTATTTTGTATAAAAATTTAAAAAAATATAATGATAAGTTTAAGATGAGATGAGATAATTTGAAAAAGGAAACTACAATATAATATAATATAATTTGATTTAAAAAATAAATTTTAAAATTAAATATCACCAATCAAATCTTACCATTTTTGTAATCTTTTTGTACTCTATTTGTGTATATGATGCTTCTAACAAATACAATCTATCTTCATTTTAATGGTACATTTCTATTTTTGAGAAGAAATAGATTTTACAAAAGAGTTTAGCTTAACAAGTTATTTTATTATTAAGTTGGTACATAGAACATTATTTATGCCCTTAAATAGTAAGATTTACCTTGTAATATTTAAATTTCAAAATTTATCTTTATTGAAAAGTGCTATGTTCATAAAGAAAGCACACAAAAATAAACTTACAAATTAATATAATTTCATGTGATCCACTATATCTATTTTATAATAAAAATAACTTTACAATTTAAAATACTGCATCAAACCATATCAAGTTATGAGTTACTTGTATAATCTTTTTATAACTAAAGTATTTCTCTTGTAACTTTTATTTATTTATTTTTGCTGAAAAGAAGTTTATGAGAGTAGAAGTGTTTTTCCTGGTTCTATAAAAGATCCATTGGACATAAAAACACAATTAGCTAGTAGTATTTTTACTTAAATCAAGCTTCAACCGGTTGCCCGTGTGGAACTGGCCACTTTTTATGAAGATCAAACTATGAAAATTGCTGCCCAAAAGTGATCCCAATATGACTCGTCTGCCACTCCAAGACGCACCCTAAGCAATTCGCCATAATTATTAAACAAGAACAAATAAGTTAAGGCACCTTAAGCATTTATAAGTGTAAAGAATCATTAAACAAGTTCCAGAAAAGAAAAACACCCTGCTCTCAGAGATAAATATTAGAAATTATACCAATTAGAGCCCATGGAAGATTTCTAAAATACAGCTCATACAGGAGTAGATGCCTGCTTTTCTTGTTCAGCGTCTTTCTCTCCATTACCTTGACCATCTTTATATCCATTCTCTAACATCCTGTGCTCTGAGGGCAAATTCTTCTTGGCTTTCCTACTTCCCTCAACTTTCCACAGATCCCAGACTCGAGTTTTGGGTGGAGGTGTTGCGTCTGCAATGGGTGCAACTAATCCTGGCTTGCCATCATCAATAACTCCATCAATAAGTCCATATTCCTTGGCTACCCAGGGATTCATGAAATTATCACGGTCTGTGTCTGCTTCAATCTGAAAATAAATACACAAAACAGAAGGAGAAAAAGGGGTGAAAAGAAAAGCAAAGAGATGGTTCGATTTCCCTATAATTTTTAAAATAAGGGAATATGATTTGATGCACAACCTGCTCTAGAGGCTTCCCTGTGATTCTTGAAAGTATTTTGTTCAGCTTAATCTTGTGATATGCCATTTCTCTTATTCGTATACCCATCTCTGTTGCCTGGAATCACATGTGACCACTAAGTGAGAGATAACAAAGAGTTTTTACCTTCCGATCACAAATGGAAGGATCAGCCTCCTATAAACATATTTCTCCTTCCTCCGCAAAATTCCTTTTTAATAGATAATCGCAATGGCTGGGAAGGTTTCTTTACAAAATATATGAAACAACTTTTAGATATTTTTAATACATTGTTTGTCATGACTGAAGTCATTCTTGCTAATCATTTTTTAAAACAACCAGTCATCAGTCCTGTGTGCCAAACGATGTAATCAAGTTCACCATTTACTCTACCTCCATATCACCCCAGAGGACAAAAAAGGGGCTACATTGTGGGCTTCTTTTCCCTCAAAATCCTCTCCCCTCCCCCATTGATCTCCCAATCAAAATCTCATTTCCCGTCATTCCTTGTTTCCAAACCTACCCTTCCCTGCTCCCTCCCCCTAAATCCAATTAAGGCATAAAGGATTATAGTTCAAAAGATAAACACATAACATTAACCGACTACTTACTTTGCCCCCAGCAGTTCCAAGTGGTTGATGGATCATCACTCTTGCATTTGGCATGCAGAACCTCTTCCCTTTTGCACCAGAAGCAAGGATAAAGGCACCCATAGATGCAGCAAGCCCCAAACACACAGTTGAAACATCTGCCTTACACAACTTCATTGCATCATATATACCCATCCCTACATGCATCAAAAAATTGGAGAGCAAATTAATCAAGAGCAATTAATCAAAAGCAGGCAAAGGAGTTCTTCAAATCTACTGAGCTCAATGCAGCTTTATGCCCCCAATCACTTGCATTGGCTACAAATATCCATTTTTGCCAATTACCTTGTGGTCACTTAAGGACCTGCACGGTTTTTTTTTTTTTTTTTTTTAAGGGGGTGGGGAGTGGGCAACTCACAATTTTTTTTTTTTTTTTTGATAAGTGTGGGCAACTCACAATTTCAATGAATTAATTTACCGTCATCTTAACAATAACCAACTCTCTCAGGGCTTGGGTTGGTTAGTTAAACTTTTAAGCTCCAAGCATGACAAATTCTCGAGCTTCCTGCCTGTGACTAAGAAGTTCCATGGAAGCACCCAAATCGAGAAGATATAGTAGAGACAGAAACAATAAACAAATAATAGGCATGGCAAGACATCCATTGTCAAATACGCTGTCACAAATCCAAGTGAAGACCTCGACACAAAATCCAAACTATCCACTAACCTATAAGTCACCATCTCCGAGATAACAAAGAAGGCTTCATTGACACAAATTTGACCCAAAAATATATATTTTTTTTTTGATAAGTATTTTTTAAGTTATATTATGAATAGATTTTCCAGTCCAAGCCATCTTTCAGAGACACAAAGACCATTTTAACATCTGCAAATGATCTTCATTCAGAAGCACAAAGAACTAGTATATCTTTGACGTGATTTCTTGAGGGAGAATTGTTAGTCTTTATTTTCAAGCTTTTATTGTCTGATACAAGAATGAACACCTAAGAGAGCAAAGCCCGCACTCTTCACAAACAACTCAATTCCTTTACCAACCTCGATTTACTCCAACACATAAAAATAGGAAGACATACTACAAAAATAAGTGTAAGGGGCGAAGCAAAGAATAGTGAACAAACTTTATGGCATACCAGCAGTAACAGAGCCACCAGGTGAATTAATAAACAATTTAATGTCTTTCTTTGAGTCTTCAGCATCCAGAAATAGAAGCTGGCTTATGATCAAATCCGCTGTCATGTCATCGACCTGTCCATCATTGAGGCAAAAAAGTCTGAATACTTCTATGGTTATCTTTCATTTTCACGCTTGGGAGATAAGCGAAGAGAGAGAGGGGGAGATGGGTTTTCCAGCGCCAATGAAATTGGTAAATACAGCTTCTAATCTACAACACATGCAGCAATAATCATCTAACATCAACAGCTCCGCTTGAAAAAAAAAACATTTTCAGTCAAAAATTTCAACTTTAACTAGCCAGCAATTTAACACAAACTAAAAAGAACCAACAATCGGCAAAACCATCTCTGATTCAAACAACTAAACCATAAAGCCCTAATTTTAACAATTAAGACTGAGAGACAGAAGGAGACCTGAGAGCCCAAGAATATAATCCTCTGGCGAAGAAGCATGTTGGTGGTGTCGAGCTCCTCGAATCTGGGTAGCCATGGAGCTGAAATTGCAGAGAAGTCTTGGGAAATATCCCAGTTGCTCGATAAGGTCTGCTTTGAAGACGAGCTATTCAAAACCTTAATTGCAGATACGGGTCTCCTTCTTCTTCTACCGCTACCGGTTGCGTTACCTGTAACGATTTTCTTAATGGTTACAACTAGGGACTTCCGTTGTAAAACGCCATGGTTGAAGCACATAGACCTAGAAGGTGAGGCTACAGATGTCAAACTCATCTCCATGTTCCTCCTTAAGATTTTATGTTAGAGTCTTTTTTCTCTCTTGCGTTGCTTTCTTTTGCCCGGAAATACTTCGAAATTGGTAGCATAATAGGCTCCGAGAACGACGTCGTTTAGCTCGGTATACGACGTCGTCGGCAGTAGCATTACGGCGCTACCTTGGCCCTTCAAAGATAACACTAATAGGCTTCAAACTTTAAATTTTGAAGACATGTAAATTGACCTAAAAATATAGTTTCAAGTCCTAGTTCACTTTTACAAAAATTTTCATCTCATTTAATTATCACATTTAAAAAATATATATATATAAAAGAAAATAAGCATTTCAACTTTTTTTTAATTTCAAAACAAGAATAATATTAAAAAAAATATGTTTTAATAATATTTTATTCAAATTTTAATTTTTATCTCAACTTATTTGATATCATCTTATCTGCAAAAATAATCAAGTCCTTAGATTCTGTTTGAATAATGAGATGAGTTGAGATAATTTTAAATAAAAAATAAAAAATAAAAAATAAAAAATAAAAAATAAAAAATAAAAAATATTATCATATTGTGAGATTTGAAAAAGTTGAATTTTGTATTATATTTTGTGTGAAAATTTAAAAGAATTGTAATAATGAGATAAAATAAGATAAGTTAAAATAATTTCTCAATCCAAACAAGACATTATTTAATTATTGGATTTTTCTACAGCAAAATATTTGAACTCACAATATTTACTAAATAATTTATAATAGTTGAACATGAGCAATTTATGGTCGACCTATTTATTCAATTTTTCTAGTATCGAATGACTTGATAATGTTTCAGTTTTACAGCAGCATTAATGGACACAAAATGTAGAAAAACTCGATTAAAGGCCCTTTTTGGGGTGCTTTTATTGAGGACTTGATAAAACACTTCAAGTACCATGAGTTGTCTTACATTTGGTTCAATCAAATTAGCTAAGAAACTACCATAATGTACAAAAGGGTCAGGAGGACAGCCCTATATCGATTAGGAAATGGGATTAGGAGACCCGTATCTGCAAGGAAATGGGATACGGGTCAGGAGGACAGCCCTAAAAGGTTGACTGGTGTCAGGAGGCCACAAAGCTCCCAAAATATTAGTGCTACGCACATAATTTACAAGGAAATGGGATTAGGAAAAATAAATAAAATACAAAGACATGGCAATCCAGTCTGTCTAGCCATAATATCCTAATAACCAACGCTCAACCTTTTATGTTGCTTGTGTTTGTATCTCGTTTTGAACATGGGCAGGGCAGAAACCACACTATGCCAACCAAAGGTTATATTAATATAAAAGTCATTCCTAAGGTGACCCACAGTCCACACCACTAGATAGAGATGACCGAGTCACCATCACTGCTTTCACTGTCACCACCGCTACTACCACTTCTGCTCCCACTTCCACTCCTGCTCCTGCTCCCGCTTCCACTTCCGCTCCCACTCCCACTGCTACTGTTTGTGCTTGAAGTCTCCTCCTCTCTCGCCTCAGCATTCACCTGTGCTCTAAGGGCTTCTGCAGCATTGGGACCTTTATCCATTACATCATCACTGACATCTACTTCAGCAATCTCATCATCCATGTCAGCTGGATGTGGCAAGTTAATATCAAAATCCTTGTTGAATTCCATTTTAGTGAGATTTTCATTCTCAGCGGTTCCAAAATCATCTTCATTGTCATTAACTATATCTATGTCTTCCTCCAGTTCACAATCCTTGGAGTCTGGTGATGAAGTCGGGGGATTTGGATGTGAAGGTGAATAACTCGCATCTGCATCAGCAAGATAAATGGGTCAAGGATTCAATCATTAGAACATGTTGAGTAAGCATATCCATATTTAATTAGGAAAAGGGAAACAGCCATTAAGGCCAATTGATGCAAATAAAAGGTGTTAGTTGCTAATAAATTCTTTCAAGTGATAAAGATTCTGGTTAGATAAATTGACTTGTTTTTTTGTACATCCATGTATTTGTAAAAAAGTTTGATCAGGGAAAAAAAGGCAGGATGAGATAACCTTTTCAATGCTAGGTTTTGCATCTTCTGGCTTTTTCTCTTTTAAACTCTCAATTAAGTGCAAAATCATTTGACATAAAGAAATCAAGCTTTCTCAATACTGCTTCTAACCCCCTTTTATACTTTAAATCCCTTTCCATCAATTCCCAATTGCCTTAACCCAATCTATGAAAATTCATAAACTTAACTGTCCTCATGCAAAAAGAAAACTTCTAGTCCACAGCACATTGGAATTTTTATCCACGAGCAAACAAATAAAGGGAAGAAAGAAAAATATATAAAGACGTACCTAAGCTCTCTGCAATCCGTTCAACCTCTGCCTGTACGGTATAAAATGGAACAAATTTGACTCATTGATACAATAGAAAAGGAAATCATAAAAACGGAGGGATTACAATGCTAAATGATGTACCTAACTTATTCATTTTTCCTACCCACAACAGTTGGGGCATTTCAAATCAGTAAAAGATTCTCAAATCACGATGTATCATTTGTAAAATGTCATGTATGCATGTCATGCCTTATGAATTAAGAGCATAGCATGCAATTTGATCTCAGAATGTCTAAAATGACTACCAAAAGATTCATGAGCTATAAATAAATACTGCAAGTACCAATCTAGAGTGGAGGTATGAGATTCATATAGCTACTACCCCCACAAACTAAACGACACTTTCCTCCCACAGGACAACGATCTCGTGTCGGCATGCGATGTGAGATTATAACAGGTACCAACAGCATGCCATCATAAGCAGTTCTCTAAGGGCCCATTTATATACTTAGAATATCTCAATATAACTGTGAATAATAGAGAAATGGTTTGAGTTAATATGTTTTATTGGGTTTTGGATGAGGATAGAAAAAAAGGTTGAATAAAAGTATTATAAAGTTAAAAAATCGTTTGAATATAATTTTTGAATATAATTTTTATTTTAAAATTAAAAAAAATACTATTAGTCTTTGTGTTTTGTTTGGGAATTTGAAAAGGTTGTAATGATCAGATGAAAAAGTCAAAAATTTAAAATTGAAAGTGTTTTGTGTTTGAGTGATATTTGGGAAGGAAATATCTGAGAATATTTGAAAATACTTGAGAACAATTGTGCTGCCAAACAGACCCTAAGTTATGGTAAAACTGATTCTGCCCGGATTAAACATCAATACTGAAAAAAAAAAAAATTGTAAAAAAACAGGAACCTAAAGCAGATTTATACTAAGTTTCTAAGTTCAATCTGTGTGAGTTCGGGTTGAGTTGTTGCAATACTTAAAAAACAAAAAGTCCCCAACATCTGGTTGAACTTTCACACCTCTTAACATCACTTATCTTCCTTGGTCTCAGCCACTCAGGCACATAGACATCCAGACATTAAGTACCACCTTAGTCCAATTCATTGCTTCATTTAATTTTTGGACAGGTCTAGTCCAGTTCATTGCTTCTTAGGTTGGGTTTTAACAAGAAACATATGAAAGCCCATGCCACAGCAGTATATATGAGTCAGCATGGTCGCTTTAAGGATTCATATGTAGGGCTGTAAACTGTTTGGCCAAGCTGAGTTGAGCACAAAGGAATTCCAGCTTGGTTCGTATACTTTGTGGTCAAGCTCAAACTAAACATGAGCACAAGACTTAGATCAACTTTTATGATTTGCAAATGAGATTGAGAATGTTCAAGAGCTTTCGTTAAGTTGGTTCTCCTTTTGTTTTTTTATTGGCACAAGGTGTCTAGGAACAAAGTCCTGCCTAATCCTGGGATTCAGAGACCTCTACGGCGAGGAGTTTCCTGCAAGTGAACCTTTGGTAATTCAAGGGAACATTCCCTCAGTCCGATGGCCCTTAGAAATTGTTTGCACCCAAGAGTTCGAACCCTAGACCTGGAGGAGCATCCTACCACGACCAAGGATACCACTTGAGTCAACAAGCTCAAATGAGCATTTTAATGCACCGGACTTGAGCTTCTTATAAGCAGCTTGGTTCATTTTACAGCCCTATTTGTGTCTCCTGCAGTGTAAAGAATCCAAGCCATTTCGATTGAAATGGCCATGATAAGGACTTCAAACATACCATTGTCTAGTAAATTTCAAATATGTAAGTGCCATAGCAGTCCAAATACAGGTGATCGTATTCTATTTCAAACTTTTGATAAAAGTGTGCACCCCATTTTTGCTCCTCGACATCTTCCTACTTGCAAGAGATCAAAGGAATTGCAAAGGCAATGAAAACTCACCGGTATTTGATGAACTAAGTCATTGTTCAAAGACATAACTTTTGATCGTTTGCTCAGTGGTGGTGAATAAGATTCTGCAGTTGCTCCAACTGAGGCAGTTGTAGCAAAGTTAGTTACAGCTGCAGACTCACCAGGCAGCCTAACATGCCTCAACCGCTTCACTGCCCTGTGCAACCGCTCCAACCGAAAGGTCTGACCATCAAAGAACAACAATGCATCGCTCTCCTTGTAATCCTCACAGGTACCCTCAAAGCTCACTTTGGGCTTCCCAGGTTGATTATTCTGAAATTCTACCGTAACTCTGTTGTCCAATTTTTTATGGAGGGACCCAGATTGGATCTTATCAATTGAAGCTGGTTTAAAATCATCTGGATAAACACAAAATTAGTACATCATCATCTTCTTACTCACTCAATAAAGAAGCTTATTAGCACTGGAGTATGAGGAATTGATATATGATGTATACATATGAATACTGTTTTTAATTTTATTTCATCTCGTTTGATAACGAATTTCCCATTTGTTTGCATTCTAGATTGTTTAGAGAAAAATGACAACAATGAGCAACTTACCTTACAATTAACATAGCCAATGTTACATTCAAAGTAGTCCTCTTTTATCTCGATACGAGATTTCTTGCCAAGCAAACATAGCATCAACTTAATCACAATTAAATAATAAGTTTTTATCTTATAATTCAATAAACAATAATCCTGCACTCCAATACTACTGTTCAGTCAAACTGAGTAAATTCGTTTTAAAATCACGAACAAAAATAAAGTTAACCCGCAAGGCACGCAAAAGATTCTTCTCTTTCCATTCTTTCTTTCTTTCTTTCTTTCTGCTTAGCTTTCTCGGGAACCAAACAGAGCCGAGAAAATTCAAAAGGGGAAAGGGTTCTGTTGTAAAGGACTTACAGCGTAAAGTGCAGAACTTGGGAGAGGGATGACGATGATCTTTGAAAGAGGGCCCTAGGGCTAGGTTGTACCACCTATCGGGCTGAGGAGCAGTGCTGGGCTCCTCGTTGTTGCTCTTTGCCATTTTCTTTAACCTCAATTGGTCCTGTGGCCAGAATTGAAACTCTAGGTTTTGGAGTCAATTGCAGAGCGCGAGAGGGGGATATTCGTATTGAGAAGGAGAGGGTGTTTTGGTCTAGGACTCTAGAGTCTAGATGCAATCAACCATGTTCTCCCTCCAATTTCATTTTGTTTACACCAATTTTTTATTTTTTAAAAATTATTTTTCATATAACATTTATATTGCGGAAAATAACATTTGCTAATTCGAAACATTTGTTGAAAATTACCTACAAAGATTATACAAAAGGCTGAAAACAAGTTTAACAACTTTAAAAATATTTAGATATATTTATAGAACAGTAAAATTTTCTAAAATTAAAACTTTGGCATAGATAGGAATCTCAAACACGCAATACACTTATTTTAATTTAAAATGGCCTAAAACTTCTTATGATGTAGAGGAATGATAAGAATTAAAAGCAATGATATATATATATATATATATATATATTTTCTTTACAATCTCTTTTTATTATTTTATTTTAAATAGGGGTCAATTATAAAATTTCCATATTTAAATAAATTAAACTTAAGTGTTTTTATAAAAAAAGATTATCGTGTTTATAGATTGAGCAATGAAATCTATAATTTTAGAATGCAGAATTCTCGTACATCATTTTTATAAAAACAGACAAATATATGATTTGTCTAAAAATTATTTTTTTAATAATAAACTTCAATTTTTTTTAAAAATAAAATATGTGAATTTATATATGTTAAGATTATATCTCATATTACTTTTATAAATTTTATAAATGAATTATGCTATTATGATATCTTATTTTGTCATTTTATGTCTACGGTTTATGTATTTATTTTTAATTGTTTTTATTTAATGATTAAAGAAATAATTATTAGTATATTAATATTTTTTTAAATATTTAAAAATATTTAAAATAAAAAGTCAAAAAAAAAAAATAATTTGTACTAAATAATAAAGGCACACTAAATAAACAAATTAAGAAAATATAATTGCACCACTACTTTTGAATTATATAACAAATTTATAATATAGTACTACAAATATGATTGGCCCAATACGCAAGCAATTGACAATGTTGGGCCCATAACTACATGCCCGAGTAAAGTAAGAAACCGAGCCCACTCCTTTGTCCAAGTGAGTGAGCTTTTCCTTGGTTTTCACCTTTCACAGACATTTGTCTATGCTTATCATCCCCTAAACCACGAACGACAGCTCTCCTCACAACCCTATCCCTGCTGGTTGGTTCATGCTTGTTTCTCAGCTCGGCCATGGCTCTTACTCTTTCTCCTCCGCTGCATGGCTTGGCTTTTCTCCATCAGTCAACACAGTTTTCTGTCGCACTCCACCGAGCTCCCTCTTCGAAGATCAGATTCCCGTCTATTCGACTCCAGGCGAAGCCTAATGATCATATACCTCGCAAAACATCCTGGGATTCCAGACCCCAGAAAGACCGATTGCCTAATCGCCCTCGTGCTACGGCCTCCGAGACTACTCCATCTGAAGGTACCCCACTCGACCAACCCCCAAATGTCATGCCCTCCATCCTTGTCAGTTTGCTAAGGAGAAGCTTTTATCCGAGCTTAATGATTTTATTTTATAGATAAATGAGATGTTTTGGCGATATTTTTTCTTAAGATTCGTGCATTTCGCAAGATAGACCACTGGTTATGGGATGAAGTAATAAAAAGTCAGGCTATAACTCTCCGTCTTCACTGGGTCTAGATCCCATAAAGAAAATCCAATGAAAGTCATCCTCAGATTTCAGATAAACTCATACACAGATTTTCATTGAGGTAACCAACCAGTTGTAGAGGATTAACAGCTGGGCCGTGGACCCCAACGGAGATGTGATGAGGATGGTTTCATGCTAGACTGGAAGGCTAGCGGTGAATCCATACTGATGAATGATTGATAATTTTGCAATGACACTGAGGCTTGATACGATAGTTTAAATTCGAGAGAGGAAAGGTATTCTGTTGAGATGTGGAGTGCTTAACGGATTTGTCCTTTGCCCCCCATCCCGTTTGTTTAAATGCCGAAGACATTGATTAATCAAAATTTTGCTTATAAAAAGCTCTTATTTAGCTGCACTTAAGCAAGTCAGGGAAAGTCTTCACATTTGCATTATGATTTTCACAATGGAAATGACTCCTAGGTTATTTGTGTTGGAAGTATTAGATGGTGAGCATATTCAAGAATGCTGGCGATTGATTATCTTCTTTTCACTGAAGAATGTTGCTTGATAAAAGCTACTCAAAATTTGATTTCTAAGGCATACTACGTCTTGTTAAAACTGAAAAATTATAATCTATCTGTATAATTTTTTTTTTATAATGATTTATTTATGTAGATTTCAATTGAAGTAATAAGTTTTGGAGGATTAGATGATGTGGCTCAAGTTCTCTTTAAAATATAGTTTATTGACCACTATGTTCTAATAGTTTCCTGAACCAACTTAGCATTAACCCGTCTCCACATCCTTATGGGTAGCTTTCTTATGCTTGACCATCAAATATATCATATGTCTCACAATGGCGAGTCATGACTTGTAAAAAAAAAAAATTACAGAACAAAAGCCAGTCAGTCGTGGACCTGTGGTGGTATACACCCGTGTAACTTAGGTGCTAGTGAAAGTCTGGGAATTTTGTGTAGTAATTAATCACTTCTAGTGGTTTTTGCCTAAAATCTGTCCATATATGGGCAGGATGAACTTCCTGCTTATAAGCTTTCCTAGGAGAAATGGATGGTGATGTTGGGTTGGAAGAGATATTTATCACTGCGTGCTTGAAATACTGGCCAGCACCTTTCACAGGATGTTGTAGAAGTCATGATTCATAATTTGCAGCATATCGACATTTTACTCTTTAAGTACTCATGAATAAAATTAGATAATCAAACGGACAGAAACTTGGACAGAAACTTGTCAAAGAAATAATTTCACGTGCTTATGTAATTCTGCAGGCCAGACAGTGGCAAAGGACGGAAAGCAGAACACCTATGCAGAAGCATATGCAATTGCTAAACACGTACCGATGTCTGCTAATAAAGTGAGAAGGGTAATTGATCAGATTCGCGGCCGCTCATACGAGGAGTCACTTATGATACTGGAGCTCATGCCTTACCGAGCATGCGAACCGATTCTTAAATTGGTTTATTCTGCAGCAGCAAACGCCACAAACAACATGGGTTTGGATGAAGGAAGTTTAATAGTTAGTAAAGCAGAAGTTAACGAGGGTGTTACCAGGAAAAAAGTTAGACTTCAAGCTCGGGGAAGAGCTTATCAGGTAAGAAGGCGCAGTTGTCATATCACTGTTGTGGTGAAAGATACAAGCTTGTAATAACAAAAAGACATGCTTGCAACTTTTGATGCCAGTTCAATCTTGAGAGAGAGGTCCAGCTTGTAATGAAATGTCAAAAAAACATAGCAACATTTATAATTCCTTCGACCTTGGATGCAATGTTGCTCACTCATGATGACTATTCAATTGTCAATTCATTGTTAAAGTTTTTCCAGCAACTAATATTTCTTACGGTTTGCTACTATTATTGTTGCCTATCATATGCATATATGATATCTCTCGAATTAGGGCTGGAATCGAGCAGATTTGAGCTGAGCTTTGGCTTGCCAAGCTCGAGCTCGACTCAAAATATTCAAACTCGAGTTCTTATTTATTTTTTGTTCAAGTTCGATTCGATAAACTAAATTTTTAACTTGAACTTGAGTTCGAGTTCCTCCACGAACAAACTAGAGTTGAGCTGAGTTCGAACTCAATTTTTTTTAAATTTTTTGAATAAAATTTAAAAATAAATAAATAAATAAATAATAAAAAATTAATATTTAATATCTAACTAATTGATATTTATTTTTCATAAAAATATAGAAAATGCTTTTGGCCCCACTTTATTGCTCCGCTTTATGTTTTTATTTTTTATTTTTTACTTTTTGATTAGGAAAATATTGTTTTATAATATTATGAATTTTTTTCTTTTTTAAAAAATATTAAAAATATTAAAAAAATGATGTAAAAAAAAAGAAAAATACAAAAATTATAACTTAACACTAACGAGGCAAGCTAGTAGGGTACATTAACGGACTCCCTAACATTGTCTTAAAAATATGTTATATGTTTATATATATATTATTAATAAATATACATAATATGACAGTATATACATATTTTACATTCTTCTCACGTATTAATATATGAAATTATTAAATTTTAAAGACTAATGATTGTACAAATTATAAAACATAACTATGAAGTATAATCATCATATAGATATAAATAATAAGATTACATATAATATATTTAATTATAAAAATATTATACTTATATTATTAACAATACATATATATAACATATATATGTTTATATATTTATTAATATATAAATGAATTTTAATCGAGTCGAGCTAATGAATCGACTCAAGCATAAACAAGTGAGCCTTAACGAATCTTAATTGAGTCAAGTCGAGTCGAATCGAGTTTTGTCGAATATGTGTTATTTACTAGTTGTGCAGATATCTGCTTTCACGAGCAGATTTTTTTTTTCACTAATCGAGTTTAATTCGAGTTTAATCGGACGAGTACCAAACGGACTGTCGAATAACCTAATTCATTTACAACCCTACCTCAAATTGTTGGAGAAACAGTCGCATACGATATAAATCTGAAGTTTTGATCATCGGCATTACAAGGTTCTTGCTTCGACAATGGTCCAATGTTGTTGCTAAAAGGCAGATTCGTTTAAACTTTTATGTTCCATAGCATTAATTATAAGAAACTGCTCGATCTCAAAACGACAACGTGGTATTGGATTCATCATCTTCAGAGGAACCGAATTGTCTCGGACAACCACAGGTTTTACCATCTAGAACTAAAAGATTCTAGTGTGGAATTTTTGTCAGGTCCACATCGGGTCGAACTGGGTCGAACTCCCATTTGGATTCAACCCATTCGAGGATCTGTCGGATCAAAATCCATTAACTACCAGCGCAAGTTACAACGACCACCCTGCTTAATTCGTGCGTGCTACTACACTACACCGTAAGTCTTGAGAGTGAGAGCCATGGCTGCAGCTCTTTCTCATTCCCAGGCTCGCTTTCTATTTTTCTTCCATCAAAATCTACCGATTGCTCCTCAAACCCTGAGATTACAGACGTCGGAGACTCAGAAGAGCACATATTCGCCGCCGAGATTCCGGGTAGTCCGATGCTTAGCGAAACCGAACGAGCAAATAACCCCCAGAACTTGCAAGAATTGCAAGACCCAATTCGACCCGGCCCTCAATCACCCTCGCGCTTGCCGCTTCCACACCGCTCACTTTGGTGGTACGTGCATCCTCAATATATTTAATTTCTGGTTAAATTCTTCTCTTTTAAAAGAAAAATTGTATTTTATCGGAAAATGAATGCATTCAGGTTTGTTTATTTTTTTAATTTTTTGACGTTAGAATCTACTAGGGAAAGGGAAAAAGAAGTTAATGAGCAGAATCTGAACATAAATGTGTTTATTTCCTGTAAGATGGCTGGTACACTGGGTTGCCGAAACAGGGAATTACAGGTATGGAAGTATTCATTGTGATGTGGTTTTGTTAAAGGAAATGATCAAAGTCTGTGTAATCTAATCATGTAAACTTGCCTGCTGATAAAATGTGGTTGTATTGGGGGCATCCTTTATTAAACTTCCGCTTTTTGGTTGTATACCTTGTCCAGTCCAGTGTTGCAATTTTGGGGATTTAAGAGCAATTTGGTTTTTTGACTGGGATTTCTTGTGAAGTTCGGATCATGGTAAATGATGATCTTTGAATCTGTGCTTGTGAAACATTATTAACAAGACAAGAGTTGCCACTACTATATATACTGATTCCTTTGTTATTTTATATTTTTTCACTGCTTTTGCTCTTCTTGTGATGTTTGATTTGGATTCGTTTTGCGTTAATTTTCCATCCTCAACTCCCTTAGGAGAAACAACGAGGAAGTTTGAAAGTGTGTACACAGGAGGTACTATGGATACTCCCAACTCGGGCAAAGTTGTTCAATACTGGCATTGTTGTGGGTCTGAAGATCCCTTTGACCCTGGATGCACTGCGTCTCCTCATTCCTCCTATGATGACTGATGAAGTTGACAGTCTTTCACAACTTCATTAAGATCTGGTTCACTTCATTTACCCAAGATTCTGGACTCGTAACTAGCTTCTATGATATGTTTGTCATACATATTGTTCATGTGTGTTTTGTTTCCCTTCTCAATTTGATGTATGTAGCAACTTATACATATTGTTTTTAACCCCAAAACTACATGCAATCAGTTTGCGGTTTCTCGCATTTGGGAATTTGCATTGTATTGCGATACATTTAGGTGTCGAATGTCATTTGGGTTTCTCGCATTTGTGAATTTGCATTTGTATTGCAGAAAAAACTGCTAAATATAGGCATACCTGGGGCTTTATTTTTGTGATGACGACTGGGATGTACGCTGTTTCTGACATATTTTGTGTTGGTTGTGGATCAATAGTAGGGTGGACATATGTAAGATTTAGAAGCATAAATTCAAAATTTTTAGTCTATATTTGTCCATGTGATAGCTGTTAGTTGTTTTGATGGTGTTTTTGTTTTTCTAGGAGGCTGTCCATGAAAAGAACCAGAAGTAGAAGGAAAGAAAATCTGTGCTTGAGAGGTCAGTAGATATTTGGAAAAAAATGTCAAGAGAGAGAGAGAGGTCCGGAATGTAGGAGAGAGAGGGAGGGGGCGGCAGAGCTCGGCGAGCTTGAGGGAGGAGGGCCTGAGCGAGGAGGCTGGAGCCAATTGTTCCTCTGTATGGCAGTGTATCTGTCTGAATTTGTGGCCTCTAGATGGCAATGGGTTATTCTGTTATGTGGGGTTTAATGGATAGACTTGTGGGAAGATAACTCACATGCAATGAGCACTTCATATGTTGGGGACCACGCCTCTGAAGTGTAAACCGACTAGTTTGAATCTTTCCCTTCCCGGTCACTTGAGGCCGAAACTGGTCACACTCTTTGAAAGAGAACAAAAAAAGAAAAGAAAAAGAAGTATATCAAATTGGTGTCTAGGACTAGGATTAATGAGATTTTGTGTTAGACCCAAATGTTGGGTCCTAACAGTCTGGTAGGACATATGGCTTTACTGTTATGCTGCTGTGCATTTGCGTGAGCTTAAAGTCTTAACAAAGTTTTGGGATACTCCCATAATGCCGCTTACAAAGCTTTTCATATATATATATATATATATATATATATATATATATTTTAGAAATAATTTCATTCATTGAAAATCATGAAATGTGAAGCCTACAATATGATCAAAAAGTCAATTAATAACATACTGATGTACAACTTTTATATCTCTCAGACAAAATCTGAGAGAATTGATACTACTTTTAAAAGAGATATTTACTAAGTTTTTCTTTTAGGAGAAAACTTATCTCTTTTAGGGGACATTTACTAAGCTTTTCATATTTATGTGTAGGCAAAAGACAACACAAAAATCAAAGAGTTCTGTCCAATATGAGGTGTTCCTTTTTGTATCTATAGTTGCTAGCCTTGAGATATCTTTGATAAAAACTTAGATCATCACTAGCATTGCTTTCTTTATATGCATATGTAAAATCATATTTTTTGAAAATTAATTTTGTCAGCACATTAGACTATGTATCTTTTAGACAAAATAATAATAAAATATTATTTTTTTATTATTAATTTTATTCTTAAAATAATTATTATATATATATATATTATAACTAATACTCGCTACATTTGTAAAATAAAATTTATAGAGTAAATGCTAAAATAGCATTTGTTGAGTCAACAGTAAAATAATATTTGTGGTAGGAAAGAGAAAAAAAATAGTAAAATAAAAGAGAAATCCTAAATCACCTTATAAAGTTTCCCGATTTGATACAATTTTTTTTTTACTAAGTGATTAAGAAAGTATTTTTTTAATAAAGTGAATTTTCTTTCTTTTATAAAAGATATTTAAGAATATTAAAAAAATGAATGAAAGAAAATAAAAAAAATGAAAAAATTACATTGCATAGAAATGAGTTTCAAGTGAAGTGAAATTATTCAAAATAAAATTGAAGAGTGAATATTTCATCTTCAATTTTGTAAAAATATTCTTTATAACTAGTAGCTGTTAAAAATACAAATGGATCCTACAAAGAGATTTCACATACTGGAATATTAATGTGCCACATATTTATTTTTTCCTCCCTATTTTGTCATTCTCCTTGGTTCTTTGCACTCATTCCCTTTCACTCTCTCTTTTTTCCCATTTCTTCCTCGTTGGCTCATATCTTGATCACTAAAGACAGCCAACGAACAACTACCTTTGGGCTCAAATCCCAACCACCCAGCCCTGGCTAATACCTCTCCATCATCAACAACCCCTAACTACAGCTTCGTCTTTCTCACGTGAGCTCAACACGATTGGGTTTTCTCAGACACTGATTCTTCCCAGCTTAGCCTCAACCGTCGCTACTACCACCAACTCGAGCCATTAATGAGAACCCTCAACCACCAAGCCTAGCCACTGTCAATGGCCCCATGAGCAGCTCTCTTCCTCTTTTTCAAATGGACGGGGTATCCCTTCAGTCATGGTGTTATCGTTGTACGTCGTAGCCCAACCTCCTCTGTCGACACCACAACTATCCTCTTCCTTCTTTCTTTAACTTGAAGCACATAGCTCTTCACTCTCTCTCACGTACGAATTCATCTCTCACGAGTACTCTATTTTAGCTCGTCATACAATGCCACCCATAGTGTGGGGAGAGGGCAGAGGGACGGGAATAAGAGAGGAGGAGATAGAAAGGAAAAAAAGAAGATAAAGATCATGTCGGTGTATAGGATCCATTTATATCTTTAGGGTTTTTCTTTATAAATATGCTAGTGCTCGCCGGCAGCCAGATCATTCGTAGGGGTGTAACCGGTCCGATTCGGACTGGTTTTGGATAAAATTTAAAACTATCGGTTTTGTATTTTTTTAAAATTGATTATCCCTTAAAACCGATAGTACCGGTTTCCGATCTGGCTTGATCCGGTCTTCCAGTTTTAAATAAATATATTTTAGTCTATTAAACTATTAGTATTACTTATAGTGATTTGAATAATTATATATTAGTATTTTTTTATAATAAGTTCAATTTTTTATAACTATATTATTGATAGTGATAGTATTAGTATAATACTAATGATATTAGTATTACTTCTTATAAAAAAAGTATTAATATTACTATATCATTATTTTATTGATAATTATTTAGTATAATAATTTATATATAGACTTAAAATATATTACTAAGAGTAATATAGTATTAGACTATTAGTATTAGATCATAAAATGTAAATTGTGACTAATTTATATTATATACTAATGTATAAAAAATATTATTTTATATCATATATAATATTAAAAAGTTTGATATAAAATATGTATTATATTGAATCGGTCCAATTCAATCCGATCAATTCTAAAAAGTTTATAACTAGAATCGAATCGGTAATCACTAATTTTGATATTATAGAAATCGATTCCAGATCGCTATCGAATCAAAATTGGACCCATTTTGCCGATTTAGGCCGGTCAAAATTTTCAAATTTTTTGATTTTTTTTTTACACTCCTAATCATTCGGTTCTTTGATATACATCTAAACTTTGCCATGTGGCAATATTACAATCGCACCGGGTTATGCAGCGACACGTACTAAATGCCACGTCGTATAATAATACGTGCCCACATGTAAACATCTGGTAATCCGGCATGCAATGTGTTAGACACGTACAAACTACAACGAACAATAGATTAATAACCCCAATTGTTAAAAGTTATGGCGGTTGAATTTTCTTCTTTCTTCTTTAATCAATAATCGTACTATCAATATGTCAGTGCCGACCTTATTCTAGCGACCTTTCCAAGAAGCAGAAGGCCAATGATAAACGCCGAAGATTTATATTGAGGAATAAAATATTAGAGGGGACGGTGAGATGCAGAGAAATTAGGGACACGCGTCCATTACCCAATAAAGTTCTCCCCAAACTTAGATCTTGACTTTAAAATCTATAAATAGATGGAAGGCGGTTCCTCTGCATCCATCATTCCTTTATTGTTTTCTCTTTTCAGCAAAACATATAAAATCGTTCTCTTTGGTCAGGATGGATGCAACCTCTCGATGTTTCTCAGTAACACTCCCTCCTCCTCCACCGTTTTCCTCGGGCAAAACGAGATCATTCTTGCATGGGAAAGGATCGAGGGGCGGCGCCATGGTTTTTGCAGGTAGAAGAGACTCCGACGAGCCAGATCAGTATAGAGGATCCTGCTCGGTGGATGAAAGCATGATAATTTTGAGGAAACGCATTCACGAGATGAAAGTGATTGAGAGGAATTACGAGCCTCCGGAGGAATGGATGGAATGGGAGAAGCAGCATTTCGCATTCTATGACGAATATATTTGTAATTTGGTGGGGTTACTGCAGTCATATTTGATGAACACTAGGCCTAGTTTGGCTCTTGGCTTGCTTGCAGTTGTCACGTTGAGTGTCCCGGCTTCGACGCTCATGATTCTGCTTCGTTTCATGGAGGTGGCTAATGGGTTCTTCTCTGCCGTTCATCACGTTTGATTTGGTTAATTCTTGCAGCAGTTATCGACCCATATATGTAAATACCGATCATCATCGATCTTGGATTTTTGTATATTTTATATTTCACTCCATGTTCCCCATCTTTTTACTGGGGATTATGGCAAGATTCTTTGAATGGAGCGTTATTTGATCATGTTCTTTGACTTTTAAAAAGTTCATGATTGCTTACTATATAATTTCAGGCTATTTATATGTTCAAATTAGGAGTTTTTTTTTAATTGCTTGAATGCGGAAGATCGATATAGCTAAACTTATTAAAAAATATATGTTTAAAGAAGAAGTTATTGACTTATTTCTAGAGTCAAATATTGTATGAGATGCTATGGGACGTTTTGTGTTAAGAGGACACTGGACAAATATTAACGACATGTAGTGTAGCTGTTGCATAACTTGTATATTAGCTGCCGTTTAGTCTTTTCCTTTATATTCTTTTATTGTACAGATGCCATTCATTGATTAGTCTACGATTAATTTGTTACATTGTGTTAGCTATATATAAGCATGGCCTTGGGCTACTGTACTCGACATCCAGAAAGGGGAATAACAGTATTTTCTTCTTCCCCATCGCACTTGCCTCTCTACTCTGTTCTCATCGATTCTTGGTGTATTTTCATGCTTTTTCTCTTGTTTTATTACATGGTATTCAGAGCCTTGAGAGGACACATCGATGAAAACCTCGGCCTTTCAACCCCTCCCAATTCGCCTAAATAATCCCACATTGACCTAAATAATCCATACCTAAACCTTGCCGATCCCACCAATCTTTTCTGGCTTGACTACGGCAACAATCCTGCCGTCACTTTGGTTCTCGATCTCCTCACCACTGATAACTACCCCACATGGTCTAGAGCCATGCGTCGGGCCCTTCGAGCTAAGAATAAACTTGGTTTTATCTTTGGTGCCCTTTCCAAACCCACTTCCCCCACAGATCCTTTACTCGATTTGTGAGAGAGATGCAATGACATGATTGTTTTTTGGCTCCAAAATTCCATCACCCCCTCCCTAAAATCGAGCATGGTGTTTGTTGACAGTGCTGTCGATATTTGGCAAGATCTTTAGAATCGTTTCTCCCAACAAAATGGTCCCCAGATTTTTCACTTGAAGAAGACGTTGGCTGGTCTTCTCCAAGAACATGATCCTGTCAGCGTTTACTACGGTAAGCTGAAGTCAATTTGAGATGAGCTTTCCATTTATGATCCTTTACCCATTTTTACTTGTGGCACCTCAAAAATACTCACAGATCGACATCAGAGGGACTCTATCCTTCAATTTCTCATGGGGTTGAACGATTCCTATTCACCCATCAGAGATCAAATCATGTTGATGGATCCTATTCCACCGGCCACTAAGGTATTTTTTCTAATTCAACAACAAGAGAAACAACATCAACCGACCCCTAGCTTTTCTCCCACCGAAACACTTGACCTTGCCACCCAGAAACCCTTTCATCCAAAACTACCCTAAATCCAAAAAGGACCGCCCCTATTGTAGTCATTGCAAAATCACTGGCCATTCTATGAAGAACTGTTTCAAGCTTGTTAATGCCATTGCCCTTTTGTGCTCTCATTGTAACCTCACTGGTCATTCTGTTGAAAGATGCTACAAATTGATTGGCCATCCCCTCGGGCACAAATTCCGTGCTAAGCAAAATTCCCCTTCTGTTCCACTTGCAAATCATGCTTCACTCCCTGCTGACCATGAATTGGAAGTCTTCAGTGATGACCGGATCAGTTTGACCAAGCTTCAATACCAATAACTGATGTCTCTACTCCAACCTCAGGATCCTTCAACAGCCGCCTCTGTTCCTCGTTCGGGCATCACCTCCAAACCTCCCACTTCTGCTGTCCATGTTTCTAAAATGTCTGGTATATCATCATGCCTTTCCACACACACACACGCCACCCTCCAAAGTTGTTCTTCAAGCTGGATATTGGACACAAGTGCTACAGATCATATGGTCTGTAGCACTACCCTTTTTACCACCATTTGTTTCTTTGTTGCCTACTTTGTGAAGCTCCCAAATGGGAGTCTGGTTTTTGTTACCCACATTGGTCATATTCAGTTGACCAACACCATTTTTTTAAGGGATGTTCTCTGTGTCCCTTCTTTCTCTTTCAATTTAATTTCAGCAATCAAGTTAACACAATCTCTGACTTCTTGTTTGTTATTCTTCTCTAATTGTTGTTTCATACAAAACCTGCTTTCTTGGAAAACGATTGGGAAGGGTGAGCTCAAGTATGGCTTATATCACCTCATCTGCTCATCCATCTCACCTTCAGCTCTTGCTCAATCACTTTCTGATTACACACACCATACTTATCTTGTTTTACATACTTAACCTTCTAGTGCTAATACTGTTACTCAATCTAACCTATGACATCGTCGCCTCGATCATTTATCTTTTTCTAGACTAAGGATGATTTTCGATCCCATTTTAAGCACACAGATCACTTCAATGAATAAAATTCCTTGCACTGCTTGTCCTCTTGCCAAATTTCATAAATTACCTTTCCTTGATAGCATGCATAAATCATCAATCATATTTGAATTTATCCATTGTGATTTGTGGGGTCCTAGTCCCATCATTGCACATGATGGTTCAAGATTTCTTCTTAACCATTGTGGATGATTTCTCTCAATCCACTTGGTTGTATTTGCTTACTTTCAAAGCTCAAACCCGACCTTGCATTGAAGCTTTCTACAATATAGTAAAAACTCAATTTGGACTGAAAATTAAAACATTAAGAAGTGATATGGTGCTGAATTCTCCATGACATATTTTTTCAATAACAAAGACACACTCCATCATAAATCTTGTGTACAAACCCCTCAACAAAATGACATTGTTGAAAGGAAGCACCAACATTTTCTCAGTGTGGCCCGAGCACTTCGGTTTCAATCAAATGTGCCTATTCAATACTAGAATGGCTGCATTTTAACATCCACTTATATCATTAACAAACTTCATTATCCTCTTTTACACAACAAAACCCCATTTAAACTCATTTTCAACAAAAAACCTTCATATGCTCACTTGAGAATTGTTGGTTCTATATGTTTTGCTGCTACCCTTTCACATGCTAGAAAGAAATTTGATCCTAGAGGTCATCGTTATGTCTTTCTCAGCTATCCCTTTGGCGTCAAATGATACAAGCTTTTAGATCTTTCCACTCATACTACATTCATTTCACGTGATATTATTTTTCATGAAAATATTTTCCCCTTTCATCAATCGCTGCATTCTTCTCTTGCACATTCAGACTTACTCGTGTTTTACCCATCTTTATACCCTATACAGCACCCTCCTGCCACGTTTCCCAATTTTGATCATAATTAAGCCCTTTTTCCCTCCCCTTCCACACAATTTTCCCATAATTCTAACCCCCCACTCCTCCCATCACACCTCCAACACTTCCCCTATTTTCTCTCCACTTACTCCCTAACCAAACCATTCCATAGTCCTCCCTCGACGGTCCACCAGAATCAGAACAACCTCTCAATACCTCAAAGATTTTCACTGTCATCAAACCAAGCTTGCTAACCCTACACCTTCATTTTCCAAGGAAGCATCTTCTCTCAATGGTAAGTCTTTTCCTCTCACTAAATGTCACTTTTATCATAAATTCAGTCATTCTTTTCAAGCTTTTACTTCATCCATTTCTGTCCATACCGAACTCACTTCTTACAAACAAGCATTGAAGGATCTGGGTTGGTGCAAGGCAATGGAAGCTGAGCTTGAGGTACTGGAAAACAACCAGACCTGGATACTCACTCTTTTACCTCATAGGAAGGAAGCTATTGATTTTAAGTATGTTTATAAAATTAAATTTATGTGTGATGGTACTATAGACAAACTTAGGCCCTGTTTGAATTCAGAGATGAGATGAGATGAGTTATGAATAGTAATAAAATGAGTAGTTGAGAAGAGTTAAAAGTACGAAATGAGTTGTGAATAGTAAAACTGATTTATGAAAACAAACCAGCCCTTAAGGCTAGATTAGTTGCCAAATGATTCATCCAACAAAAGGGTATTGATTTCCATGAGACTTTTTCCTCTGTGGCTAAACTTGTTACTGTGAGGGGCCTACTTTCTGTTGCTGCCATTAAAGGTTGGAATTTGCTTTATTTTGATGTCAATAATGCCTTCCTTAATGGTGACTTACAAGAAGAGATTTATATAAAGAAACCACTTGGCTACACTAAGGGCCCATCCCACCATGTTTGCAAATTGCTTAAAAGCCTTTATGGCCTAAAGCAAGCTCCAAGACAATGAAATTTTAAATTTATCTCTTCTTTTCTTAAATTTGGTTTTACCCAATCCAAAACTGATTGCAGTTTATTCACTAAACAAGATGGCAGTTCCTTCACTGTTTTGCTAGTTTATGTGGATGATCTTTTACTTGCTAGCAATTCTCAAGCTTTTATTTACTCCATCCAGACTTTTCTCAATCACAAGTTTAAAATTAAGGACCTTGGCTGCCTTCGGTATTTTCTTGGTTTGGAAATTGCTAGATCCTCCAAAGGGATTCATGTTTCTCAACGAAAATATGCATTAGACATATTGGCAGATTCAGGTATGCTTGACTATAAGCCCCTCAAACTCCCCCTTGATCAGAATTTCAAGATAAGTAAAGGATGAGGGAAAAAACTCTCCTTGACCCCTCTACTCATAGAAGCCTCATTGGTAGACTTTTATACCTCATTATCTCCAGACCAGATTTGTCTTTTGCTGTCCAATTACTGAGTCAGTTCATGGACAGCCTCTCATCTACTCACTTGGCAGCTCCTTACAAAGTTTTGAGGTATATTAAATCAGCTCTGGGTCAAGAGATTCTCTTATCTTCCTCTTCTAGTTTTTAGATTAGAGCCTTTTGTGACTCGGATTGGGCTTCTTGCCTGGATACTCGTCGATCCACAACCGGTTATTGCATCTTTATTGGACAATCATTGGTCTTACGGAAATCCAAGAAACAAAATGTGGTTTCTCGTTCTTTAGCTGAGGCAGAGTATAGGGCCATGGCCATCACTTGCACTGAAATTCTTTGGCTTAAATATTTGCTTCAGGATCTTGGGATTGCACATCCACAAGCTGCCATTCTCTATTGTGACAATCAAGCCACTCTTCATATTGCTGCCAACTCAGTCTTTTCATGAAATGACCAAACATATCGAGCTCGATTGTCATCTTATCCAAGATAATATACAAGCTGGAATTGTATCTACTGCTTATGTGTCTTCCAACAACTAGTTGGTTGACATATTTAGTAAAGTTTTATCTTCTTATATGCTTGCAACACACATCTCTAAGATGGAAATAGTTAATCTCTTTTCTCCATCTTAGGGGGGATTGTTAAAGGACACTAGACAGATATTAACGACATGTAGTATAGCTGTTGCATAACTTGTATATTAGCTGCCGTTTAATCTTTTCCTTTATATTCTTTTATTGTACATATGTCATTCATTGATTAGAGTCTACGGTTGATTTGTTACATTGTGTTAGCTGTATATAAACATGGCCTTGGGCTACTGTACTCGATATCCAGAAAAGGGAACAACTGTATTTTCTTCTTCTCCATCGCTCTTGCCTCTCTACTCTGTTCTCACCGATTCTTGGTGTATTTTCCTGCCTTTTTCTCTTGTTTTGTTACATTTTGGACGTTTTGGCTAGAATATCTTCTTACCCACCATACGGCCTGAAGCTGGCTGCAGCTATATATGAATAAAAAGAAGGGCTTTGCCCGAAAATTGCAGGTATGATTAATCAGCACTTAATCAGTTTCACTTTCCACCATCGATCGATTGGTAATTAAATGAAATACTACTAAGAAACCAAAGTAGCGAAAATAAACGTCACGATCATCCATATATTAATCATCAATTTGAACGGATTGAAACAGATAACGACACTGCCATGGTATGTTTGCAAGCACATTAAAATGATGATAATTGCAAATAAATATGATAATTATTATAAGCAGTAGTCGACTTGTAACATTAATATGTCATGCGGTGGCCGCATGTCAATAATAATGTGTGTGTGTGTGTGTGTGTGATGGTTTAAAATCACGGTTTAATGGGTGTCAGTGGTTTGGGTACTCCTCGGGGTTTTAATTGTGATGGTCCCGATGGAAAGTAAATGACAATTTATGGGTAACACCGGCCATAAAATTCCATTAACCTGCAGATCACTGAGATATATAAAAAAAGGTCCAAATCCATTTTTTTACAACATATGCACCTACAACACGTCATTTATCAAACGGTCACAATTGGTCAGCTAGTTGACAAGTACGATGCATCCAATTAAGGACAACAATTCATCAAAATCTCATAAAAAGTGAATATTTTAGAAGAAGTCATATTGAAACATCCAAGGACAACATTAACTCGTGAAATTAATTTTATAAAAAGAAAGTACAATATTTTAGAAGAAGTCAAGTATGGAATACAAATAAGCCGCCATCTTCTAGATCTCTCAGGCATGGTCTTTCCGCTGGATTTGTATCTCTAAGAATATTATTGACTTAGATCATGATCGGAATTAATGTCTCTTAATTAGTTTTTTTAGGATAGACGCGTATTCCTTATAACCATCTTCTTGTCTTATAGGTGGTGACTGGCTGTTATCCACACCAGCCTAGCTAGAACGCGCGGTTCAATAGTACGCGCACGATAATAAGTTGAGCTTTTTCGAGGCAGCAAATATATGAAAAATTCTTATTGCAATTCTTAAATGGGGACTGCGTGTTTCATACGTAGTGTTTCATTACAAGCAACCTAAAACAGCAAAGGCCATACGCGAACTGGTGACTGGTCGTCATCGTCGTCGTCGTCGCGGCTCCCCGGCCACTAGTACCAACTTTGATGGATGGAACTCCATCAACTTTGATTGTGTTATTTATTTATTTTTTTACAGAAAATTACTGAACTTTTACCAGTTCAGCAATCTACTGATAACATATTCTAGCCATGTAGTTTATAACAGTAAGCTATTCACAAAGTCCCACATATACTCTCCAAAACAAGACCCAAAAATTTCTTCTTATTATAATGAATGTTATGCACAGCAAACGAACCAGTATTAATATGAGAACAAACGAGCAGGTAGTGAAAGCTACGATATCCAACTAGCAATTGAACAAAGTCAAAGAAAATGGAAAGAATACGACCAAAACAAAGTTCCCTTTCGATGGGAGATGGCTTTCCGTCAATGGTGGCTGGAAACAATATATCCTTGAGGGTGGTCGTCGGTGGTGGACATTGTTGTCGGGAGGGAGACACGACAGAGGCGAAAAGAAAATTCCAGCAGATTCAAATGTTTTGGGTTTATGTTGTAGAAAAAAGAGGATAATATAATCAATTCAAGCCTAAAAATGGGGAGAATTGGGTCATTTCATATATTGGAATTGCAATACAATCCTCTTAGTTCGAGGACTGTATATAGCAAATAGATTTAGTATCCGTTTGAAATTGGATTGACATCAATTTAGTTTAATTTAATTTAAATTAAATTTAATATTCAAACACTCAACTTTTAAATTACTAAATTTATATAAATTCAAAATTCTTTATATATGATGTGACTCATAATATTTTTTAACTCAACACTTCTTTACATATAGATTTCATAACATTTTTCAACTTCTAATAAATAAATTTAAATTTATCTTAGCATTCAAACATATATAAACCCATCCTAGGTAAATTACACAAAATTTACTCTACCATATCAAATTACAATTATTCATAAAAAAAACTCAATTTAACTCAATATAATCTAAATGGGACCTATATTAATAATACTAGCCGGTTAATATTAAGCTTATATATTAATTCATCCATAAATGATTTGAATATATATATATATATATATATTTACTAGATAAAAGTAACTTACAAAGTACGTTTATCTAGTTTAATTTTTAACAAAAATTAGAAGATTATTCATAATTAAATAAATGATAAATAATTATACGTTTTCATATATTATAAAAAAAAATATTAATAAAAATAATAAGATAGTCTCATAAATAAACGTAACCTATAGTTTTATCAAATTTGTTTGAGATAATTTTGATTGAAATTTTAATAAAAGATTGGTTCAAAATATTATATTTTTATAATTCTAAGACGATGATCTAATATTTGCGTCATTTTGCACAGTCTCAAAAGAGAGTACATTAAAATTCCTATATTTTTAGTCTTTGAGTTTTTCTAGATCTATAAAAACTTGAATCATTCACAGTTTTTTTAGTTATGTGATTATTTTTAAGAAATAATATAATTTTTTTAAAAAATAAATTATGTAGTTTATAATTTATATAAAAGAATGTTATATTATAATTTCTAACATGAAATTTTGATATTAAATATGTAAATTTATTAAATCATATATATTTCAATTAAATATCAAACATATATAATATATTAATTATATTTATTGTTATTACCAATTTAATATAATTATAGTTAATTGTATATACAGTATATTTATCATCTAAAATAATAATAATAATACATTCATTTTAAAATTATAAAATAATTTTTAAAGAATGAAATTATTAATCATATAATAGGAATAAATTTTCATAAATAAAATTAAACTCTCTAACGTATAAATTAACATATCTAAGTGAGGATTGCATCGTTATATTGTTATGAATAGTTTATTTATATATATTGTTATATATTCTATAATATTATTATGTCATTCTATACTATTATTATTATTTTATATTTATTTTATATAAAAAAAAGTTTTAAATGAAAATTTTATCGTTATAGAAAATTGAAGTAGTGTAATTAAATTTAATGTCAAGAACATTATTTCGGTGATTAATAGAATTAATAGATTGTATTTAAAATAATATTTTTTATTAAATACAGTATTTATTTTAATAAAAATGGATGGAAAGTGTTAACTTTAACAGAAAAACAAAATTTTCTGTTAAAATAAGATTTTTCGTTAAATAACCACATTATATATATAAAGATAATAAAAAATGTTAAATATATTTAAAAAAAACTTACAAAAAATTTACTTCTCCACGTATTACTGATTGATATGTGAAAAATCAAAAAATTTGATTTAAAAAAAAAAAACTAACTAAATAAGTCTTGTAAATATAAAATATATAAGTAAAATTATAAATACATGTAATATTATTCATATATTTATATTATATGAACGAGTCCCAATTCGTGTCTTGACAATCAACGCAACTTCAAAAAGTTATCAGATGTAGTCAAAAAGAAAAAGTTAAGATGTGTCATTATTGATCGGTGTTATTTCTTTAGTAGGCTTGCTTGTTATGTTAATTGTTAGGTTCCTCCGCCTTTAATTTTGTCCCTATATATTCCTAACTTATTTAATTACGACAAAGTTGTGGCCCAATTAAATGTTCCTTAATTGTTAACCGATCGAAAGCTTCGTCTCGAAGTATACAAAAACACACGTAACACACGGTACACGTAGGACACTGTAATATTACGCGTTGCCATTTATGCTACTTGACGTCTTTCTCCACGCGGTTTAAACCACAAGAAGCTTCCTCGATATCAATCTCTAAACGTCTCACGTAACCTCTGATTATCTCCAACATCCCTTGTACGTGATCTATAAGTATATTCCTTAATTCCTTTCACGCTTAGTTTCCCATATATGGTATATATATATTTGCTTCATTAGCCAAAGAAAAATTAACAAGTTCATATATTTCGGAATCATACAATTAGCTGATCGATCCCTACTAGCTAGAAATATAACTGCATCATTAATGGAGGCAACCAGACTTTCATCCATCGCTGCGCTGGAGCTTCCATGGCGGCCTATTATGTCGTTCCCATCACCTAATTGCCGGAGAAAACACGTTGGCCGGCTGACTGTGAATGCAGGTAGAGAAAGAAATGGACGAGATTATGGGGGTAGGCTTGTGGACGAGAACATGATCGTGCTGCGAATGCGCATCAGGGAGATGAAGATTTTAGAGACGAGTCAGGCCGAGCCACCATCGAACTGGATGGAGTGGGAGAAGCAATATTATAGGCATTATGATGAGGATGTTTGTGAAGTAGTCGGGCAGTTGCAGTCTTATTTGATGAGTATTAGGCCAAGTTTGGCGCTGGGGATGGCTGCACTCGTTACGTTGAGTGTTCCTGTATCTGCTGGGATGTTCTTTCTTCATGTTATAGAGATGGCGAAGGCTATCTTAGCTGGGGCTCATGTATGATAAGTTTAGGTTGCTTTAGCCACAGTTAACGTTGATTAGATCATACTCTGATCTGACATAGAGATGTACTCGTGGCGGCTAAAATTAAGAAACAACATAAGACAAATATTATATAGTCTTTTCTTTCTTTTTTAGTAGTTTTTCTCTTACATTATTTTGAGAACGTCAAGGTTTCAGCTGAATTAGCTTTTCCAATTCCTTAAGCTTTTCCATGAACAAGCCAGATTCTAAAATGAAAAGGCAAGATTTGAGCAGGCTAGCTAATTGCTTCCATTTTACAGTCGCTAATTACGATCTTTAATTATTTTCTTTTTCTTTCTGTGAATCCTTGTGCATGATGTGTCCCGCACGCATGCTATAATTATATGGTTATGAATGATCACTTATTAATAATTTGTTATTACTTCTCTTATAGTTGGCAAAACCATCTGTTTAATATAAAAGATAAAAGATGATAATATATAGAAAAATAATAAATATAATCGTAGACTTAAGTCCAGTTTATATTTAAAATTTATCTCAATTTATTTTTATTTTATTATTATATTTTTATAATTTTTTATATAAAATATAAATTTCTATATATATTTTTTAAATTTTAATATATATTTTCAAATTTTAAATAATAATAATAATAAAATATAAATTAAATTTATCTCAATCCATTTTATTTTTAAATATAAAAGACAACTTATAATCGTTTTAAAAATAATTAGGTTCAGTGCTGATCGCATGAGTGGTAAGAGTCCGATCGAGCTGCATAATCTTTTGAAAAAAGGGTCTACCTGCTTTGATTTGACAGCACTAAGATTAATAGATTTGTTTTGATTTGATATTATTAAGATTAGTTTTGGCAGTATTTGAAACAGTACTCAGATTAGTTTTGAGACTGGACAAAGATCAGAATTATTTGATTACTTTCATGACGTAAAGGCCGGTTGGCCTAAGTTCTAAATTTACTCTGTAGAATATTGGCTTCATTTGCAAGTTGCAGCTTTGTTCTGCATGGAGATATATGCTGCCTCAATTAAACAGTACGTAAGAGTCATTCTACAGCAGTAGTGCATGCACTAGTACCATAAAAAATCTAGAATCTTCCATGTAATGATATTAATGTTTCAAGGGATTTTGTACTTAAAATAAATAAGCATGTATGAGATCATAATCAAGAACTAAAATTAATGAAAAGTTTGTTGAGATTATCTCTTATTTATTGTAGAAGATATTGATAATCAATTTATAAGTATGAGGAAAAATCTCATATCTTGAATTAACTTTTGAAGTTAAGAGAGATTCAAGACCACTTAAAACTAGTATTAGAGTCCAAGTTCACTAACATTTATTGGCTCAATAGTCTGTAGGAGAAACAGGTTGTCGGCATGTCACTACTTTAACCCAGGACCCGATATATAAGAGAGAGATTGTTGAAATATATTATCCCACATCAATTGTAAAAATGGCTGATAATCAATTTATAAGTGTGAGAAAAATTCTACATCTTCCAACAGAGTTCAATATCAAAAGAGTAATGAAAATCCTTCCTGCAGGGTACTACTATTGTAATATTATCCCAAAACAGAAGGATCAATGGTTTATTTTCTTATGAGTAAAGCAAGTAGTACTAATGCACACTCCCTAGGCAATTGATCTGATCTTCGGATCCTTATTATCCGAATTCGTCTGCATAAATTAGGAAGCTGAAAATTGAAATCAAATCATCAAGTAATCTGTATGCACGGAATGTAACTCATGTACTGCTTGAAAGACAATTTCCAACACTAATATATTAATGAATAATGATGCGTTCTTAGTTTATTGCGTATTGAAGCAATACGGCACGGACAGCTAGCTTAATTCCTTTAAAAATAGATCTAAGAAACAGCTAGCTAGCTTCCTAATTGTATCCGGCTAAAAAATGATGAACATTATACACATATATGTAGCACTTTTGAATTAAGATAGAATTAAATATTAAAGCGTGCTCTCTCTCTCTCTGTCTGTGTCATTATTTATCGGAATCTGATTCAGCTTAATTATATATACGTACAACTCGATCGGGATTACGTCGATTTTTTCTCAGATTCGAGATCAAACGCATGCATGAAGATATAAACTATGAGTGGATATAAGGATATCATATACATACGATGGAGCCAGTTAATTTAAAATTAGATTCCCTGAATTGATCGGCCGTACGTCACTACAAGAAAAGTTGCCTTTTGCAGCTGAAAGGGGGTCAAACTTGCCCGGGGCATTTCTGTTTGCCGCTGAAAGTAGTTAAGAACACCGGTGATAGTCTTCCACATCGTTTTTGTGGGCACCGCTCAAACGACGCTACTGTTCATACGCTAAAAGTCTTTAACGAGTGAAGCCAAGAAACGCTGCTGAAGGCAAACTATTCGCGACGAATTTTTCACGCCACAAAAACTAAAATTATTGCCGCTATTATGGCTGACAAAGAGCAAAACGTATGTAGCTAATACTTAATTATGGCGCTTATTGAATGACGCTATAAACAAAAGTAGCGCCGCAATAGGCTTTCTCGGCATTTAATAACTGCTGGAGATGTAAATTAAATTGTTGCTATTAAGGGTGCCAATATTTAGCGAATGCAGTAGCGGCGTTTATTGAATGATGCTATTACATAAATTTACGCCGTAACATGTTTTTCTAGGCATGTAATATCTCCTGCAAATGTGGATCAAACGCTGCAACTCATAAAATCAGCGACTTTCATGTGATCTTTTTCGCCGCTACTACAGTTTGATGTACTTCAAACTGCATGTAACTTATGCTGATAATTTTTTCAGCTCTCATTTATTTATTTATTTATTTTATCGGCATTTTAGTGGAAATAAATATGGAGAACCCACCTAATTAATTCCTAACATAAACATGATATACATGCAAACTTACATACCCTAATTAAACCTGCTGTAAAAATAATATTTATACTGTTTTTCTAAATTTATGATTAATTAATCCAAAATCATATATATAGTTTGCATGCCCAATTTTAATTCCCAAACATATATAACTCTATTAAAACTAATTAAAAATCCCCAACATAACCCATTGGCAGTGATCCTTTAGAAATGATATAACCACAACTATACGTTGAGTACCTGTACTGACATAATGACCCATTCTAGACTTATACAATCATAAATATTGCACCAGTACTGCCAGTGAATATACATTATTTATTACAATCATATATATTTCACCTTATCGCATTATATATAGTGAAGATCAACGCTGCATACTAATTAATGAGCTGCTTACAACAAAATTTCTATAATACTTACTGCTTGCATAAAATACACATGCAAACATTATTTCCTTGAGTACCATGCATTTGCAAATATCCCAAATATATCACTTTGTAAACATTAGTAGCAATTAAGTACCACATAAATTATCAAGTGCTAGCTCTGTATCATCCAGTGCACTTCACAGGTAAACAGCTATGAGCCACTCAAATATTGGCATACACATAATATGAAATAACATAATAGACTAGTCACATGATGTACTAGTTTAATAGGCCAAGGGGGGTCTAGTATATTGTAGTTCATCAATTCACCAATATGGCATACAGTCTTTCTTGCAGGGGTGAGTTAGATCATCATCTCCAACATCATTAGCAAATCTAGAATAGGCTGATCGAAGCATCTTTCAGACAGCAACAAGTTACACCAAACTTGTATTAACCAGCAATGCAGCCCATGAAAAGATGCAACTGAGTTGCAGCAAGGACCTAAGTCCATCAATCCTCATGCCTTCTACGGAAAAAGCAAACATTTCCACAAAATGTGTTAGTTGCTTTTTTATAATTAAAATAAAAAACTAATGTTTAGAATATTCTGAAAACTTTAATCAATCAAAGTTGTGTAAATTTCAGTGAACCTTATATTGAGGTAAGACCAGACCTGTCTCTCATAAACACGTCTCCAACCTGCAACCTGTTCCAATACTTAGCTTCCACAAAAATCACTTTACTGCTGCCCTCCCACCCCCATTAATTAGCAAAAAATCCTATAAATTGGCTGCACAAAACCAATCCTTCAAAAATACCCCCATATTACCAAAATGCAAAAAACCGCCTGGCATGTAAGACTTCAAGTTATGGGGTACCCCAGGGAGTCTCACCGAGAGACGACTCCCCATTTGAGCCTCATTCACGTGATGGTAAAAACTTTAGAGCTGCGTCCATGTGAAGTTGCCTCTCCATCATTAGTGTATGATTTTGGGTCATTTCCTCAACTATAGTTTTGTAAAATTTAGCTTCTTTCTTGTGTTTTTCTAATGTAGCAGTATATTCTTTATCCCGCATGACCAATTAATCCTTATTAGAGAATTAATATACAAATTACAGCGCTTATAAATAACATTTTTTAGACTAATTATTCTCGATTGTGGACAACTAAGAAGTATGAATTTTACTGACAAGTTGCTAGCCCGCATGACACTAGCTACCTGCAAGTACACATTCAAAACAAGATCCAAATTTAATTGACAGCTTGCTTGTTTGGGAACACAATTATTTTCAACTTTGTACAAATTTTTTTGACAAAATAGCACTGCTCGTTAGATATAGATTTATGTACTTTTTTGTTTTAATTCAACATATTTTAAATCTCCGTTAACTAAAAAATGTACCTAGATTTATGTACATTTATGAATAATGTTTGTTCCTGTTCTGATTTGTTTTGCTGGAATGCATGCATTGACAAGTAGCCTTTATCGCTATTTCTACAAAGAAAATAAAGGAGTAATCAAGACTTGAATTACCCTTAACCACCACCCCCCCCCCAACCCCACCACTTGACCTCTCACCGATTTTTCATATAATTTCTTCCTCCATTGTTATTTAGCAAATTGGTGATAAAGGCAGGCTATCTTATATACCTCACAATAATAATTGAAGAAAAAGACTGCAAGGCACAATGGTTCCTTTGAAGTGATCTATGTTGCCGTACAAGTGAAGCTGCAACATGCCTCTTCAACCGACTTGCACTTGCTGGCTGCATAGGGTAAAACCAGTATTTAGATTAAAAATAACCTTCAAAACAGAGGAAGAAAAAAAGAAAATGACAAAAGGTTTAAAGCTATAACTAGATCATATCTCTATCCCACCAAGTGCTCACTAAGTCCATCCATGTTGCTACAGGGTAATTATTTCTTCAAATAATGCCAAACGAGATGTAATACGGTACCTTTGCCAATTAGACTCCTCATTTAAACTATCCAAGTGCTCTCTATTCTAGTAACATGTAAACTTTTCACATGCATTTTTTCAAATTTCTATTTCAAGAACTATTGATGCTTCAAACCCAGGAAGCAAGATATCAACAAGAAGGAAAATGCTCAAAGAATGATGCAAGGTAGGAAAACAACAAGGAATTGGAAAATTCAATGGATTCAAAAAAGGTTTACTGAAAGAGTGACTCCATCTCTATCTTTAAGATATCATTTGAATGTTCTTTAGATGGGTATAAAGTGATAAATTGATAATACTCTCAACACCTAGCAACAATGTGGTGGATGTGGTGAAATCCTTCTATCTCAAGGGAATGCATCAAGACAGGGCCCAAGCAGAGCTCACTTAGTATTTTGTACAAAAGACGTGAATCCAAGGAAGCAATAATTCAGCCGAAAAAAAAAACCCAGAGATAAGATCTAAACAATTAATTCATGAAGCCAAGAAAAAAAAAACTAACACTTAACCACCAAGCTAGTGATATCCCACAAAGCTGAAAAATTTGACCACAAAGAAAAATTATTTGCGCTGGGAAAACATTTCTAAATGAACCCACTAACAAAAATATCCTTGGGATAAAAAAAAACTAAAAAACAGAAACTAAACGAAAAACAACCAAAAATAAAAGCCCAAATAACTAGTTAAACTTCAAAAGGATCAAAAGCACGTTGGCATTCAGCAAACAGAAAAGGAGAAAGGCAGAGTAAGGCTAGGAAACCTCAAACCCCTTGTGACTATGGTGGTGGTAAGGAGGCCGAGCAACACCATTAGTCAGTTTAGGAAGCCTGAGTGGGACGTGTTGATGGGGCTGTATCTCCCAGTCCCAGAGGTTTGCGCTGAGCTTTCTGGCTGAGACATGGATAAAACAAAACAGAGCATCAGATAGACACCAAACTTATCAACGAGACACCAAAATTACCAACGAAAAAATAAGGAAAAAATCTCCAACAAAATGCAATAAAAAATTAAAATAACCTAAAATTATCAACGAGACACCAAACAACACTACAATCAACTAACAATAATCACAATCTTTAGTTTTCACAAAACCCTAGTCAAAGAAAATGGAAGAAATAGAAAGAGAAAAGGGAAAGAACAGACGGGCGAGGAAGAGAGATTACCTTTTCGGAGATGGACAATCGACGGGGAGATTTGTTGCTGGGTCCCGGAAGAGAAAGAGAGTGAGAAAGAGTTTAGGGATGGGGGAACCAGCTCGGGGAGAGGGGGATTATTTTTCAAACTCAATCGCGAACTTTTAAGGGATTTGTTGCGGCACACGTTAAAATGTGTCATAATAGGCCTCTATTAGCGTCAAAGAATAGTGTTGCAATAAGATAATATTTATTGCGGCACTAATTATCGTCGTAATAACATTTAAAAGTGCCGCAATAGATCCTTGACACCAGTTTCACGTGGAAAGAGGCGTATACGCGGCAAAGGTGTGCGGCGAAATAGAAAGTGTCGCAATACGTGACCTTTTGCATCACTTTTAATTCCATGACACATAAAAACGCCGCAATAACCTCTATTTCTTGTAGTGTACGTAAAATAGGTTTTAAACTTATGTTCATCATACATACGACGAGTACTATTGAATTTAATATGTTCATCTTGTGAATATAAGTTCATCATCGTTTGATTAAAAGTCAAGTTAATGTATGAAGTTAATGCTAAAGTTATTACTAGTTACATTCTATGTATCTGATTCGAAGGGTCCAAAATAACTTGTATAAAGTTCATGTCATTGAGATTATCATGTAATCATTTAAGAAAAACCTTGAATAAGCTTTGGACATACGTACAGGCGATATGACATGATGAATATTGAGATATATATATATATATATCTATTTATATATATAAAAGCCGAATCAAGTAATCTGATTTGGCATGCAACTCGCATTAATCGGTAAACTCAACCGCTTCCGTCGCTACCGTTTAAATAAATTCTGTAATCTACAGTTATTATACATGGCATCTACCGCGAAAAATATGGGAACCAAAACAAACTACTAAATGCCCAAACCTAATTAGTGTAGAGGAAACCGCTAAGTGCCCAAACATCAAATGGTGTAGAGGATTATGGATATACATTTTGCCACCGCTTATGAAAAGGTAGAAGATAATAGAAAATGGAGAAGACGAAAAAAGCAGGAGGTCCGAACCATACGTTGTGGCAAAAATTAACTGCAATTACAAGTTGCGTCGGTTACTTCTCAAGCGGTGCAATAATGTTAGACGAAAAATTATTTCATTAGGAAGCAACAGGTTCCTTCTAAATTCATGGGAACCCCTCAGTTCTCAAATCCATCCTGTAACTAAACCAGAATTCATTTTTATTTTCAACCTCATCTGACTTCGAAAAGCTCTGTTCAGGTCTGGACCATCTGGTGCATCGTTGCCATTAACGATGAAACCCAAACACACCTAGAGGAAATGCACGTCACAGTTGGTCCAGGCTGACTGCAAAAGACCGAGACTGACCTAGAAGAAGTACATCGAGGCCATGGTCGGAGAGTGCCATGGAAAATGAAGATCGAACGAACGAACGAAATCGCAATGACGACTGAAGAGGGAGTTCAAAGGAATTAAAAGAGAAGGTGGACACTTTGCTTGGGAATATAACAAAGCTTTGAGAGTGTCGCACTCCTCGATCCCAAGTTTAATTATTTTTCATGCTTGGAGAATCTCTTTTAGGTTTGGAGAAACTCGGAGAGTGTTCGTTAAATGTCGAGAGTTCTTGAGTTACGAAGTCTTTTGACTTGGACACGTGGGGGTGGGATTTGGGGAGTTTAGATGTGATTTGGGGAGTTTATGCAGCAATCAATGCCGTGAATAATTTTCATAATTGAATAATGAAGTTAAAATCACTCTTGGATGGTTGATGTTGCCTTTTGCATTATGGGGTACAGTGAGGTTAAAACTCACTTTGATCTTGAACCTTTATGGTTTTCTTTTCTATAAGAATTTTATTTACTTATTTATTTCAAAGGGTCATATGGTTGTAAATAAACTATATTCGCACTTGCCTTTATTTTCTCAATTGTATCATATTTCTTGCAAATTTTGATATTTTTTGTGCAGGATATCCTATTTAGTTTACACTTGAACTTCATATATACTAATTGTATCTAATTTATATTGTTTAAATTGAATAATTATTTAATTTTAATATTGTAGATTATCCATAAAATATTTATTGTAAAGTGAACTATTTTATATATACATGCTTTATTTTATATATATTTCATATATATCTTTTATATTTATAGTATTGATTATATATAATATTGATTATGTATATTAAATTATATAAATTTACAAATTCAATATAAATAACTATTCACGCATTGCGTGGGTTATAAGCTCATATATATAATAACTAATCTTCCAGTGGTAAAGATCCTCCTAGAAGGTTGATGTGCTTTAGTCTCTTAGTTTCTTGTTATGGTATCTTGTTTGTTGTGTTTCTTAGTTAGTGTGTCTTTATTTTGCAAGTGTGTTTGTTGTGTACTGAACTTTATTTGCTTATAATATAGTACTAATATTCAAAGGAAAAAAATAATAATAATCTTCCAATCATTTGATCATTTCAAGTTAAGAAAAAGGGATAATACCTAAAGGATTTATTTGAAGAACGCTTGTTACGTGAGCCACGCGAGCTGTGTAATCAAGGGATTCAACTAGCGATACCTAATTCCTACCGTCCAGCTAGCACGTGCATGCAACCGGAGTCCTCAGTATTAATATAGAATATATTTCTCAAAAAATACAAGTCACTGCATACACAACACAACCTGCTGGAAGGGAACCGTAGGGAATATTTTTGTAACAGTTTTCTATTTTCTCTATAACAGAAATGATTCGATTCCATTGTTCTAGAATACTGTACAACTTGTGTATAAATACATCATTGAAATGTAATACAAAACTATTGAATTCAGTGAAATTTTGGAGCCTTAACATGGTATCAAGAGCCACCGACTTTCAATCATCTTGATCCATGGCCGATTTATCCTCTTCTTCTTCCTCCACTCTGCTTTCTTCCCCCTTTCCCTCCATTATGTCATCTTTTTCCCATATCGTCACTACCAAACTGACCTCTGGAAACTATCCTCTTTGGAAGGTCCAGATATCAGCCTATCTTTGTGGTCAAGATTTGTTTCAATATGTTGATGGTTATATCATTCCTCCTTCTACTTTCCTCCCAAATTCAACCATGCCTAATCCTACCTATATTGCTTGGAAACGTACTGATCAACTTGTACTCAGTATCTTGTTTTCTTCCTTGTCTGAATCTGTACTTGGCCATGTTCTTTCCTCATCCACCTCTCGTGCACTCTAGACATCCCTCTCCTCCCTGTTCACCTTTTAGTCTCATGCCAAGCAATTTCACGTCCGGTTTCAGCTAGCTAATCTCACCTGTGGTGACCAAAGTATCATTGATTACTTTGGCAAAGTCCACTCTCTAGCTGATATTCTTGCTGCCACTGGTGCTCCTCTTCCCGAACCAGAGTTCATTACCTATCTGCTCACTGGTCTTGGTCCTGCCTATGATGCCTTCATCACTTCGATAACAACTAGAGTAGACCCTATCTCTTCCAATGAACTATATCAACTCCTTTTGGTACATGAAAGTCGACTTGCTCACAACAATCGTTCTCTTGTTTCCCACGAACCCTCTGTTAACTTCACAAACACCAGTTTTCGTGGTCAATCTCCATCGCGTGGTGGCCGTGGTGGTGGTCGCAATAACAGGGGTAGGTCTGGCTACCAGAACAGGGGTGGACGAAACTTTTCTTCTGCCTCTCAACCCCATACATCACAATCCCCTCGTCCAACTTGTCAGGTCTGTAACAAGACTGGTCATGTGGCACTATAATGCCATTATAGATTTGACCACAGCTATCAGTATGCGGCACCGTCGTCTTACTCTGCCAATTTCACTACACCAGGCAACACCATGGATTCCACTTGGTATCCAAACTCGGCAGCAACGCATCATATAACCCATGATTTCACCAATCTCAATCTCAACTCAGAACCGTACTGTGGTAGTGATCAGATTCGCGTTGGGGACGGCTCGGGCCTCTCCATTCAGAACACGGGTGCATCTCAATTACATTCTTCCTCTCATTCCTTTACCTTACAAAATCTGCTTCACGTTCCACATATCACTAAAAACTTAATTTTTGTTTCTCAGTTTTGCAAAGATAACTCCTGCCATTTTGAGTTTCATGCTTCCTTTTTCTGTGTGAAGGACATCTTGAACGGGAAAATCCTCCCCACAGGACCAATCCGTGATAGCCGCTATGTGTTTCCTTCCACTGCTGCTGCCCCATTTCTCTCACCTTCCTCTTCGTCTGCTCATCTCAGTCAACACAACTCTTTGGTTCAATGGCATCGCCATTTGGGTCATCCTCATTCCATTGTTCTCTCTCGAGTTCTGCGCTCCATATGCTCGACAAAAGTCCCAAACGTCTCCAGTCTCCAGTGTACCGAGTGCTCTTTAGCCAAGGCCCATCAATTTCCTTTTGTCTCTGCGCCGGCCCATTCAACATAACTGCTTCAGCTAGTGTGTGCTATTGTTTGGGGTCCGGCCCATGCTATCTCTAGACTAGGTTTTGTCTCTTTTGTTGATTACTACACTCGGTATACATGAATTTATCCTTTAAAACTCAAATCTGATGTTGTTCATGTTTTTTCTATTTTTTTTGCCATATGTTGAATGTCTTTTTAATACTAAGCTTCTCACCCTTCAAACTGATGGGGGTGGCGAATTTCTCGTGTCCTCACACCCATCAACAAAATGGGTTGGTGGAACGTAAACATCGTCATATAACCGAAACCGGGCTTGCTTTGTTAGCCCAGGCCCATCTCCCATTTTCTTTTTGGATGGATGCCTTTGAAACAGTAGTGCATTTAATTAACCGGTTGCTAAGCTCAACACTTAATCATAAGTCTCCATATTATCATGTTTTTCACCATGACCCAGATTATCATCTCTTAAAAGTGTTCGGTTGCGCATGCTTTCCTAATCTCCATTCCTACAATCCTCACAAGTTAGCCTACAAATCCACAAGATATCTTTTCTTGGGCTACAGCTCAACCCACAAGGGTTATAAGTGTATGGATCTTACTTCACGTTGTCTGTTCCTGTCACGTGATGTTATTTTTCATGAAAATGAGTTCCCGTTCCTTAGCCCAGGTCCACTAATTCTTCCTCTCGGCCCACTTCAACCACTCACACCTCCCTTCCACTTCTCAATCCTTTTCCTTCTATTCTTCCCAGGCCCAGGCCCAGATCTACCTACCCAACCCCTTTCCCCTTCCCCTTCGTCTTCTACCCCGTCGTCCATTTCTGATTCCCAAAATCCCAATCCCTCGATCCCTAACTCCTCTCCGATTTTTCTTCCTCCACGATCCCCTATTATCACTCACGCTCAAACCCATTCTTCTTGCCCTCTTGTTTGCACAGATGGAACCATTCTGTACCCTCCTCGAAGATGTTTTACTACCACAGTTTCGGTCCCTCACTCTCCCACCTGTTACACTGAAACTTCCAAGCACCAAGAATGGCGTGCTGCAATGACCCAGGAGTATAATGCTCTCCTTCAAAATAATACTTGGACTTTAGTCCCACCTAACCCATCCATTAACACTTGTTTGCAAATGGGTGTTTAAGATGAAGTTGAATGCCGAAGGTTCAATTGAAAGAAGGAAGGCACCATTGAAAGGAGGAAGGCACGACTTGTTGCGAAGGGATATCATCAACAGTATGTTATTGATTTTAATGAAACCTTTAGCCCTGTCGTGAAAGCTCCCACTATTCAATTAATTCTCTCTGTTGCTATTTCTCAACGTTGGTCTCTCAGGCAAATTGACATCCAGAATGCATTTTTACATGGCACACTCTCCGACCAGGCATTCATGCATCAACCCCAAGGCTTTATCAATCCTGAGTTTCCCAATTATGTGTGTAAATTGCATAAAGTCATCTATGGCTTAAAGCAAGCCCCGAGGGCTTAGTTTGCTCAATTAAGCTCTTGGTTGCTTCAGTATGGCTTTATGGCTTCTAAATCCAATGCTTCATCGTTTATTTTCAATTCTGGTGATCTACACATGTATTTACTTGTTTACGTTGATGATTTTATCATCACGGCTTCCAAGCCTGAGGCTGTTGACAGTTTCATTCGTGATTTGAGCTCTGCTTTTCCTGTCAAGGATTTGGGTTCTCTGTCTTACTTCCTTGGCTTGGAACTCACCTATATGTAATATGGTCTCTTGCTTTCCCAGCGAAAATATATCAAGGACCTTCTTATCAAAAGTAAGATGTTACATGTTAAGCCTGTATCCTCACCTATGGCATCTTCCTTGAAACTGTCCAAATTTGATACTCCAACGTTTCATGATGATACATTATTTCGAAGCATCATGGGAGGTCTGCAGTATCTATCCCTTTCACGTCCCGATATCTCATATGCAGTGAATAAGGTGTGCCAATTTATGCACACACCCAAGTTGCCTCACTGGGTTGCTGTTAAACGCATACTGCGTTACCTCAAAGCAACTATTAACCATGGACTTTTCTTCTTTGCTCATTCCTCAATTACTTTGCAAGCATTTTCCGATGCTGATTGGGGTGGATGTCCTGATGATCGTCGGTCTACAAGTGGCTTCTGCATTTATTTGGGTCAGAATCTGATTTCCTAAAGCTCAAAAAAACAGAGGACTGTAGCAAGATCTAGTACAGAAGCTGAATATAAATTTGTTGCCTCAGCTACTGCTGAACTTATTTAGGTTCAAACACTTCTTTCTGAACTTAGTCTTCGGCTTCCAAATGCTCCTCCCTTATGGTGCAATAATATCGGTGCTACCTACTTGGCTGCCAATACGGTCTTTCACTCTCGAACCAAACATATGGATATTGACGTACATTTTGTTCAAGATCGCGTTGCTGCCAAAGCTTTAAAAATTTCATTTATTAGCTCAGCTGATCAAATAGCTGATATTCTTACCAAGCCGCTTGTTGCAGCCAGATTTCTTAAATTGAGATCGAGTCTTCATGTTGTTGACACACTCATGGACTTGCGGGAGCGTATTAATATAGAAGATATTTCTCAAAAAATACAAGTCACTGCAGACACAACACAACCTGCTGGAAGGGAACCGTAGGTAATATTTTTGTAACCCGTTTTCTGTTTTCTCTATAACATAAATGATTCGATTCCATTGTTCTAGAATACTGTACAACTTATGTATAAATACATCATTGAAATGTAATACAAAACTATTGAATTCAGTGAAATTATGGAGCCTTAACACTTAGATCGACTCTCACTCAAGTAGGGTAAAACATCAATCATGTGCGGCATTTTTTTGTTTGTTTTGTCCTGATGCTTTAGGCGCCTGCATCTCATGCCTGCAGTTTGGTGGGGGCCGGGAAAGGGACAAGCTTTATTATCAAGACTGAATCAGGATAATAACAAGGATCGGAAGAGATCAGCGAGTGCCTAGGGACTCTGCATTAGTACTACTTGCTTTATTCATTAGGAAAGTAAACCATCGACCCTTTTGTTTTGGGGGTAATATTACTGGAGTACTCTGCAGACCGCCGAAGTTGTACTCTTCATTACACTTTAATTTGATATTGAAGTACTCTTCATTAATTTTAATTCGATCTTGATTATGATATCATGCATGATCTTGATTATGATCTCTGCAAGTCTGCATATATACATCCATATATAATACTTAAGTAAAAAATCCCTCGAAACATCATTAATACATGGGAGATTCAAAAGTTTTTGCATATATAGTACGTATATGTACATTTTAAACATTTCTACTTAAAATAAAATCAAACATTTTTGTTTGGAAAGCAATAATAGTTGTAATCACATTGCACATCTTCTGTTTAATTTTGAAACATCATAACTTTTTAATACTATCTAATTCAACCCTCCTATCTTTAGTTTTAAGAAATATAAACTAGTTAAAAAAAATAAAAATAAAAACTACAAACTCTAACCCAATGCCATTTAACTGTTTTAGGTGCAACTTACATAATTAGAAAATACAAAACAAAGTGTCCCAAAATCACACAACAAAATGAAAATTTATAAGTACTGCATACATGTGCATCCTACATATAGAATAAAATCCCAAAAAAATCTCAACAAAATGACACACCATAGCCATCAAATATCCTATAACCCACATACATAACAAAATGAAGAAAAAATAAAAACTTGGGCACCAATTTAGAGGAGAGTGCGTGAACACTGAGGAGGACGTAAGGGATGGTGGCGAGTTAGCTACGGGCTAAGAGGGGCTATAACACTGCAAAGAAAGGGACTTAAGGCTTGAAAAATTGCCTCTTGAGAAGTGAGAGTGAGAGTGAGAACACAAATGAAAAACTCAAACTGAAATCGAGGGTCGAGGGGTAGGGGCTTACAAAGTTGCCAGAGGAAGTAAATCTTGAGGCCGTCGGTGGGATACTGGGATTTCTAGAGCGAGGGCGTGCGAGTTGGGGGGGGGGAGCTGTCACCTAAGGATCAAGAAGTAAAAAATGAGAAGAACGAAACGTTTCAAGAAGAAAAAAGAGGGGGGGGGCTAGGCTTTAAGTTACCACACGGTAAAACCCATTTCTTCGCAAAATTAAAGAATTTTGTTTAGTTTTATTTGTGACAACCAAAACTCGTTGCAAAAAAAACATCACATGCCAAAAATAGTTGTTTCTCAAAAAGTTTTCCTCACCCCCAAAAACTAATATGTCACAAAGAAACCATATCATCTATAAGGCCATGTTCACTTTTACAAATACTCTCATCTCTCATCTCTCATCTCTCATCTCATTATTATTATTTTTTCAAAATCTCATACAAAATAAAATAAACAATTTAACTCTGTCAAATCTCAAAACAACTTTTTCAAATTTCAAAACAAAACTAATATTAAGAAAATATATTATAACAATATTTTATTCAATTTTTAACTTTTATATCATCTTATCTCACTTTATTTATGAAAACAAACTAGGCTTGTATTTGTCGCGATATAAAGTTGTCGTGAAAACAAGTTTTTTCGCCACAAAGAAGTTTTTCCCACAAATTTTTTCCTCGAGGCAAAAACTCAAACCAACAAAGGTTATACTTTTGTAAGTTTATTTGCCGTGATATAAGGTTTCCCCAAAAAATCTTATTTTTTTGCTGCAAAATATTTTTTCCCATAGTGTTTTACTTCCCGGTACTATCCCATGGCAAATGGCTTATTTTTTTTCACGGATTGGTTTCGTGTCATCAACACATCATTTGTCACGATGGAACATCTTAGGGCACTACAAGAAATGAGAATATTTTCCAAGAAGTGTTATGGTGGCTAAAAATATGATTTCTGTGGCAAATTATTTTTTCCCACAAAATCGTGTCGTGCAACGTTTGTGGAATAAAATTGGTAGGATAAAATTTTTTCCCATGACAGTTTTAACTCGTGGGAAAAAATACATTTTTACCACAAGATCATTAGTGGACAAAGAATAAATGCTCATGGAAAATAAGTATTTGCCACGAGTTCCATTCATGGCAAATACTAAAGGATTTTACAAAAATAAAAATAAAAACAAAAAAATGAGACTCTAAACCTAAAGTTATTATAACAAATAGTCTAATATATGCTAAAATAAATAAATCCAAACATTAGAAATCCAAATTCACACTTAAAATAATTTTAAAAATACATATAAAATTGTGCAAACATGTTCACAAGAAAAACTCCTAGTAAAAATTCAAGAGAGTAAAACTTCTCACACTAATTATACATATACACCACACAACCACAAAATTTTATAAGTTACAATTCATAATTCCACAAAACCGCAACCATACATTCCATACAATACATTCAAGTTTTATCAAATCAACATATAACACATTCAAAACACTCATTTATTTTTACAATTTTCATTCATACCCAATACATTTATTTAATATACACAAATCTATGTATTAGACTAAACATCATCATGCTTTATAACTCACTACATCATTATTATGCTTTACAAATTGCTGATCTCAAAATTGTGACTGACTTCATCTCTCCACACAAAAGTCCAACTAAATCTTTTCTTGGAAGACTTCTAGGTAGCAAACAACATTTAGCAACATTCAACCATTGATATAGGACAGTCTCACTTGATAAAATAACTAGGCATAAAATCAATAACTATGGATTGGAAATATAATAGTCTTTAACTCTTTATTGTTAAAAAAAAATCCACTTTTCACGAAACACTTCACTTGTATCCTTTTGCTCGTATTTTTGGAGTGGTACCGCTGAGATTATTTTAAATGATAAATCCCTATGCAATATAGTGAAAAATGATTAAAATCCTTTTACAAAAGTTATGAGAAAAAGCATATTTGAAATCTAATGGCATTCGAACCAGAAAGCAAGCAAATAATTAAAGTGAGCATTCTATAATATATGTAGATATTTATTAAAGTTTAGAATTTGAGGTTTTCTAAAAAGCCTTAGAAAATTGATATATACAACATTGAAATTCATATCTTAGGTAAATGTAGTAGTAGTACTTGCAAACCATATAGAGTGATATGGTAATAATCCCCAGTCATGAATGCAAGTCCCTCAGATAGCCAGGAAAATGGATTACATTCAAAAGGCAACAACACCAAAATGACATACTATTAAAAAGAAAAAGAAAAAGATATATCTATTGTTGCCCAGATGACTAACACAAGTGGGGAGTGAATTGGATTATATTAAAAATTAACAATTATAAACCAAATACACAATATAAAATATAAACAGAATATGAAGCAACAGGAAATATAAATAGTAAGGATAAGAAGAAACAAATTCAGTATTTTAACGAGGTTCAGCCTCACTGCCTACGTCCCTGCCTCAAGTTACCCCTTGAGAACCCCAAATTTACTATTCAATCTCTTTTAAGTGGAGATAGAAACCTATTACAATTTTGAGCAACACCGCTACAAAGACTCCGTGTAGAACACTCTCTACACTTGCAATCACCTCACACTTGATAATTCAATTATTCCCTGTATAGAACACTTTCTACACACACAAGAATTATACGCACCATCTTACAAATACAAGAGCTGATAGTGAGTAAATTATTATAGTACAGTCCTCAATGAGTGAAATAAGAACAATACAGTACAATCTGTATATCTCTCAAAATGATCAAGGATTAAGACACAAAATTTAAAGAAGAGAGAATGAGAGTTTTGAAAGAGTGATGCAAAACTTAGCAATTGATGTGTAAGCTCTTGTTGTGATTTTTGCAAAACTCAAGTGAGCTATTTATAGACAAATGAGTCTTCATATTCAAATTTGAAAAGGTTCACATGTCAAATAAGAGCACTATTCAACTTTCAAACAATTCAAATAAAAACATCTCATTTTTACATTTGTCAAAGACAACTCAATTTATTTTTTAAAGAAATCAAACCTAATTTTTTATTTTCATACATGACAAAATGAACATGATTTATTTTTCAAACCAAATCAACTTATTTTGCATATGTCAAAAAAACACACAACCACCATTCAAGATTTTCAAACAAAATCATCTATATTTTGTATTTGTCAAAAGAAGCATAAACACCCTTCAAGATTTTTAAACAAAATATGCACATGTTAAAAATGACAATCAATCATCTTACAAATTCAAATCTTTATGTATATGTAGAAAAGTAATTTTCGAAATTAAAAATTTTAATAATGTTATGCAAATGTAAAAAATGCAATTTGATACTTTATGAAAAAATATTAATTTTGAGCCGTAATCCAATTTCGAATTTTATCAAGAAATGTACAAAATTACTCTATGAGTTTCATTTGTAAACTTGTTATTCTTCTTGCTCATATTTGATTTTTTGATGTGCTTAGCTCCATTCATGCGTAGACAACTTGAGTTTGAGTTTTGAATTTATTTGTTATCATCAAAATCTATACGTAGATACGAAACTTGAAATCTTGGGTTTAACAATCTCTCACTTTTTGATGATGACAAATACTTAGTAGAAATCTGCAACCTACAGTAATACTTAAGCTTCCCCTGAAAATATGCATTAGTTTTTCAAGTAAAATATAAACATGATTCTAGCATATATAACAGGGAAGTATAATTTTAGTATATGACTTCTCCCCCTTTTGGCATCATTAAAAAGGAACCGCAATTGACTTCAGTAAGATTTCTTCCCACAATAACCGATAACCAAATAAAACGATGCGTTAGTAGAAACTGTAGAAAGTTGAATAATTAGAGCCACCTATGTCTGGCAAAATCTGCAAAGGCTGAGACCTAACTTTATCATTTCGGTGCAGAGATTTGAAATTCGCTTGATGTTGTTGACAAATGAGATATAACCGAAATTTGAAATCTTTGAGTTGCTGTTTAAAATACCATTTTCACCCATCGGATTCTCAAAGAAAAATCTTACATTTGTCATTGATCCAGTATTTATTTATCCAAAATGATAGAATGATGGAGAAAATCTCTTCTGGTAATCTTCCGGATTTGAACCAAGAACCATCTCAATCAGTTATCTCACCCGTCTCATCCAGCATATCTTGTAAGTTTGACTAAGTAAAATTTGAAGAGATGATAGTATGTCATGTTCTTATTTCCGTCTCTATAATAGCAATCCTTAGTTTTATCTAATTCGCATCAAATTTTCTTCTCATTTTTGCAATTCGTCTGCATTCTCATTCTACAAATTTTTAATGACTCGTCAATTTCCTTCAGTACTTCTCGTGATCAATCTATTTCTGCATCTATCGTAGGTGCCATGAAGCAACAAGAGACTGATTTAGCTAATAAATCAGATCATGATGTCACTTATGAGCTTATGGGTCTCAGGACTCGATAATCATTATCCATTATTACTTTTTTCACTCGGTTGCAGTCCAAAACTCGCGAAATTGAGAAGTTTAGTGAGACTGTCTCTGTACTTCAACGATTTGTTTATGAATCAAACAGAAAAATGATAGAGTTAAAGCAACAGAATAAGGATTTAAACTCCTTGCTTGCCTCTTCATTTCGACTGCTCAATCATTTAGACAAGAATAACATATCGATTTATGAAAAGCAAATGCAGTTGAAAGATGAGGCTAGAAATCTCAAGTTTTTGTAAGTCATTTGAGATAATGAAATAAAAATATTAAACAGATATTCATGATATGTATCATTCCTATTTCTACTCTAATCATACATAATCTATCTTCTGGTATGAGTTTTGTGAAAATGTCCTCTAATTGATCGTGTGTGCTTGTGAATTCTAGTATAATATCACATTTCTACACATGATTTCTAAGAAAATTATATCTAATTTCAATATGATTAGTCATAGAATGTTGTATTGGGTTTTTTGAAATATGTATAGCACTTGTATTATCATATTCGATTTTTTCTTTTGAAAAATTTTTTTCAATCAAAAAATCATTAAGTCTCTCATTTCTAGCTCTAGAAGCTTGTTTAAGTTCATATAATACTTTTGTGAGCTTAAAAACAGGATTAGGAGAAATATGATGTTCAAAAACCTAGAGGCTGTTCAACATATACCTCTTCATTTATAAAACCATATAAAAAAGCACTTTTAACATCCATTTGAAAAAACTTGAAATCTTTATAACATGCATATGCAAGTAACATTCGAATAGTTTCTAATATTGTAACTGGTGCATATGTCTCATCATAATCGATTTCTTCTTTTTGGTTGAAACTTTGGGCTACAAGTTGAGCCTTGTTTTTAGTGAGGATTTCGGACTCATCTTTCTTATTTCTAAAAACCTATTTTGTTCCAATAACAGTATGCTTTTTGGGTTTAAGAACAAGTATCCAAACATCATTTCTTTTAAACTGATTTAGCTCTTCTTGCATAGTTAAAATCCATGATTCATTAAACAGTACTTCATCAATATTTTTGGGTTCAATATGAGATAGAAAAACAGTATGATTGTAAATATTTCTAAGAAATGATCGAATACTTACACCTCGTGAAGATTCTCCTAGAGTTTATTTTACTGGATGATCTTTCACATGTTTCCACTGTTTGATTGCATCTTGTACTAAGTCTTGATGATCTTTTCTGATGTCTCCATGTTGGACTTCTTTCATTGTGTTCTCTTTGTTGAGAATGAGACTATTTGGGTTATTTGTACCTTCTAATTCTTCATCAATAGATTTCTTAGAGAGTAGAGGGTTAGATTCATCAAATACTACATGCATAGATTCTTACACAGTTAAAGTCTTTTTATTGAATACTCTATAAGTTTTACTATTTGTTGAATACTTAAGAAAGATACCTTCATCAGATTTTGCATCAAGCTTTCCTAAATTATCCCTATCATTGAGAATAAAACATTTGCATCCAAATACATGAAATTAACTAATATTAGATTTTTTTCTCATTCCAAAGCTCATAAAGGGTTTTATCTAATTTAGACCTTAACATAACTCTATTTATAACATAACATGCAATACTTACTATTTCGGCCCAAAAATAACTAGGTAAATTATTCTCATTAAGCATTGTTCTTAATATTTCTTGAAGAGATCTATTCTTCCTCTCTATTATCCCATTTTGTTGAGGAGTTCGAGAAGCAGATAAATTATGCAGAAAATCATTTTCATCACCAAAAGATTTAATATCTTTATTGACAAACTCTTTCCTCTTGTCACTTTGGATGTTTGAAATAATATAACATTTTTCATTTTGAATTTTCTTGCATAACTTGATAAAAACATTATGTATCTTATCTTTATGAGCGAGAAAGATGACCCAAGTATATCTAGAGAAATCATCAATAATAACAAATGCATAATATTTTCCTCTCAGAGTCGCAACTCTGTTTGGTCTAAAAAGGTCGATGTGTATTAGTTGCAATGGTCTAGTAGTGAAAATATGTTTCTTGATTTTGAAAGAAGTTTTTGTTTGTTTATCAAACTAGCATGCATCACAAATTTTGTTTTTAAAAAAGTTCGCTTTTGGCAAACCTCTCACAAGATCATTTTTTGAAAATTTGGAAATAAGTTCCATGTTTGCATGACCTAATCTTCTATGTCATAACCAACTATTTTCATATTGAGCTGATAAACAAATAGTATCTTGTGAGGCAATTTCTTCAAATTCGATTGTATAAACATTATTGTTTCTAAAAACAAGAAAATAAATATTGCAATCATGATTATTCAAAATAATGCACTTATCAATTTTGAAAGTAACTGTAAATCATTTTTCACATAGTTTACTTATATTCAAAAGATTATGCTTAGACCATCAACAATTAGAACATCTTCAATTATGAGAGAAGACTTATTACCAACTTTACATATTCTCATGATCTTTCTTTTTGAATTGTCTCCAAATGTCACGTGTCCTTCTTCTTTAGAAGTGAGGTCAATGAATTTAGTTTTGTCTCCTATCATGTGTCTTGAGTATCTGCTGTCTAAAAATCATTTACTTTTACCTATGGAGGACTTCATGCATACCTATAAAAACAATCAAAATAATTTTTCTTGGTACCCAAGTTCTTTGGTATCTATATGGCCCTAATAGTCATTATATGTTTTCTTCTAATAGGACAAACATGATAATTATAACTATTTATATTACAAAAAATACAAATAACATGTGACATATTTGAAAATCTTAAGTGATTGTAATAATATTTTTTTTAAAAAATTTATTTTTATGAAAAGAATTTTGAAAAACTGATTTTGATTTAGTTGATTTATCAAAGAAATTTTTATACAGTTTGAGTTTTTTTTTGGTATATATCCCAAATCTACCTTATCAAAAACACATATTTGACTACCAATAAGTTTTTCAAAATTTTTTTTACATTTGTAAAGTTTTCAACAATTTTTTCTAAATCAGTCACTTTCTTTTTCAGCTCATTATTTTCATCTTTTAAAACTATGTTTTCTTTTCTTAAAACATCAATTTCATTTGTTAAAGAAGAATTTTTCTTTTTTAAAGTGGTATTCATGATACCCAATTTTTCAAATTCTTTATATACCTCTTCCAAAACATTTTGCAATTCTTCATAAGAAAGATTTTCAATAATTTCAGAATTTGTTACCTCAAGATCATCTTTAGCCATGAGATAAAAATTTACAGATTTTTCATTGCTTGCATCGCTGTTTGAACTACTTGAATCATCATCTCATGTAGCTTTCATTACTTTTTTGCCTTTGTATCGATATTTCTTTAGCAGAAGACAATCTGCTTTGATATGTCCAGGATTTTTACATTTATAACAAATTAATGAATTATTTTTACCTGTATTTTTGTTGAAAGATTTTTTGAAAGATTTTCTCAGATGAGTTTTAATTTTTAAGAACCTCTTAAATCTTCTTGTGATCATTACAATTTTTTCATCTTTATTATCGCTTTCCTCATCGTCATCGCTTTCACTTTCATGGGGAACAACTTTGAGTGTCAAGCTCTTCTTTTGCTTTCCTTCTTCTTCTCCTCTTTTCAAACTCATGAGTAATAAGTGACCCAATGAGTTCATTTACTTCGAGTTTTTTAAGATCCCTAACTTCAAGAATCGCCGTCACTTTTGATTCCCAACGTTTTGACAGAGAGTTAAAAATTTTCTTCACTATCTCCAAATTGGAATAAACTTTACTAAGAGCAGTCAAGCTATTTATAATATTAGTGAAATGAGTATACATAGAAGTAATAGATTCATCATCAATCATTTTAAATATTTCATATTCATGCATAAAAATATAAATTTTTGATTCTTCAACTTGCAAAATTTCTTCATCAGTTACTTTCAAGTTATCCCAGATTTTGTTTGCTGTCCTGCAAGTTATTATTCTGTTAAATTCATTGTCATTGAGAGTATTATACATAAAATTCATAACCATTATATTCAATGTATAAAATCTATCATTTTCGCGATCAAACTCTTCTTCTTCTTATTGACCTTTACTCTATTAACAATTTTTGTTAGAATATAAGACCTATTTACAATACATTTTTAGATTTCTCAACCTTGAATTTGAAGAAATATTCTCATTTTAGCTTTCCAGAAAGTATAGTTATCTCCACAAAATAGCGGAGCGACTACTAGATTGACCTTCAGCGAATGTAGCTACAATATTAGCCATATGATCTTAACTCAACAAATAATTAATCTTTAATAGAGGAGCCCTTGCTCTGATACCAATTGTTGCCTAGATGACTAACACAAGAGAGAGGTGAATAGGGTTATATTAAAAATTAATAATTATAAACTAAATACATAATATAAAATATAAATAGAATATGAAGCAGCAGGAAATATAAAGAGTAATGGTAAGAATAAGAATAAGCAAACTCAGTATTTTAACAAGATTCAGTTCCACTGCCTACGTTCTCACCTCAAGCTACCCCTTGAGGATCTCAAATTCACTATTCAATCTCTTTCAAGTGGAGATAGAAACCTATTATACCTTTGAGTAACACCGCTACAAAGACTTTGTGTAGAACATCCCCTACCCTTGCAATCACCTCACACTTGGTGAGTCAACTATTCCCTATGTAGAACACCTTCTACACACACAAGAGTTATACGCACCATCTTACAAATACAAGAGCTGATAGTGGGTAGATTATTAGAGTACACTCCTCAATGAGTGAAATAAGAACTATAAAGCACAATCTATATTTCTCTCAAAATGATCAAGGATTAAGGCATAAAATTTAGAAAAGTGAGAATGAGAGTTTTGAAAGAATGATGCAAAACTTAGCAATTGATATGTAAGCTCTTATTGTGATTTTTGTAAAACTCAAGTGAGCTATTTATAGGTAAATGAGTCTTCATATTCAAATTTGAAAAGGTTCACATGTCAAATAAGAGCACTATTCACTTTTCAAAAAATTTAAATAAAAATATCTCCTTTTTACATTTGTCAAATACAACTCCATTAATTTTTCAAAGAAATCAAACCTAATATTTTATTTTTCATACATGACAAAATGAGTATGATTTATTTTTCAAACCAAATCATTTTCTTTTTGTATATGTCAAAAAAACACACAACCACTCTTCAAGATTTTCAAACAAAATATCTATATTTTGCATTTGTCAAAAGAAGCATAACCACCTTTCAAGATTTTCAAACAAAACATGCACATGTCAAATAGGACAATTAATCATCTTACAAATTCAAATCTTTATGCATATGTGGAAAAAATCATTTTCGAAATTAAATATTTTAATAATGTTATGCAAATGTAAAAAATGCAATGTGATACTTTATGAAAAAAGATTAATTTTGAATCTTAATCCAATTTTAAATTTTATCAAGAAATGTACAAAATTACTCTATGAGTTTTATTTGTAGACTTGTTCTTCTTTTTACTCATGCTTGACTTTTTGATGTGTTTAGCTCCTTCATACGTAGACAATTTGAGTTTGAGTCTTGAATTTATTTGTTATCATCAAATCTATACGTAGATATAAAACTTGAAACCTTGGGTTCAACACCTCTCAAATCTGAGAAGTTTTGCTAATCAATTCATGTTAGCTGCATCTTCAACAATACCAAACTCTTAATAGATATCTCACACAAACAATCTCAAGTTTCTGTCATTTTTGAGTGATAATTTATATAGCAAATACAATGCATGAACAGTCCAAGCTCTTAATAAAAGATCAGGACCTTATACAGCTGCTAATTAGGCAAGAATCATGTCTGTAACAGTCACAAGATCACAGAAAAATAGTCTCTGAAACATCTAGGAAAGTATAGCTACAATCTTAGTTTACTTTCTTAGAATAGAACTTGTAAATCTTGTATTAAAAATCTATACTAGTCCATGTATCAATGTCCATTGAACAAATTATTGATTGTGAGTAATAAACTTTTTGTCAATATTCAAATTTCATCACATCTAACATATATGTATATGTTCAATCGTACATCAAGATAAATTTTTGGACATAAAACATATATACAACAACAAATTAAAGACACAAAAGCTGCTTTCTAATAAGACACAAACCCTAAATTATTATCAATGTTTGGCAAATTACAAAGACACAAAATTAAGTAAAAATCGAAAACAAGGAAGAAATCATAACAAACCAAGAAATGGGAAAGACGATGGGAGCTTGCGACGGAAACTAGGGTCTGGGCAGGTCCCGCGTGATGGGTTTTCTCCAAGTGGGCTCAGACGACGACGGCTCAAGGGAGTGGCACTGCAGTTGGGCTCAGACGACACTGAATGGGTGCACACACACCTATGACGAAATGGGACTAGGCAGGTCCCGCGCGAGGGGTTTTCAAAACAAGGTAAAGCGAAATGGGTTTTTGTTCTTAATTTTCAAACCCATTTCGTAGGGCTTAGGGCAAGTGACAACGACGACATCAATGGAACCCTCTCTCGCATTTTCGTTCTTGTCGTCCCCCCCCCTTTTTCGTGTTTTTGGTTTTAGGATTTGGGATTTCAAATCCAAATGTCGCTTGTTAAGTTTACTTTTCTTATTTTTTTAAAGAAAAAAGTCGGGGGCGCAGCGGGTGCCATATCATTTCTATGCCCCTAAAAGTCTATTTTTTGTAGTGACTGTTAGATCTAAGTTTTTGATCTAATAAAAGATATTAAATCTATAAAAAAAAATTAAGTAAAAATAGATAATTAAAACTATAAATACAATGTAACTAATTTAAAATGAACTTTAAATATTAAAAATAATATTATTTCATCATAAAATACAATAATACTAATTTTACTAAATATTTTTAAAGAAATAAAAATTATCTAAGTAAATATAATTTTTAACATTGATTAAAATAGTGAATATTATATAATATTTTTAAAAAATTAAAAATGATTTAAATAAAATAATTTCTTTAAACTAAGTAATTTTGGGCCTTTAAAATATAAGGCTTCTTTAAAAACTGGACTTAATTTCATAATACTAAAATTACCCCATTAAAATAATTTTAGACATTTAACATTTTTAAAATATTTGTAAACTTTTGATTTAATTTAAAAATTATCTGTAATATTTAAAAAAATATATTTTCAATTTTTTGTGAAAAATATTATTATTTATTACATAATTTTATCGCAAAAGATAGCTTTATCCACCATTTCTAAATTGTAGAGTGTGAATTGTAAAAAAAAAAACATATGTTTTTTTTTATGAATGAAATTCGTCAAGAAAGAGAAATATTTTAGTCTGTGTCGTAGAGAAAAAACGAAAGAGAAAAGGCTAATTTTGTTGTAGTGGGAAAAGAATAATTCATGGGAATAGCCTACGTGTTTAATTAAGGCAGCAAACATCTCCATGCAAGAGAAAGCCGCAACTTGCACATGAATTAGCCAATATTCCACGCGGTACATGTCTAAATTTAGAGCTTAGTTCAAACCCGTTACGTCGAAGTAATTAAATTCTCTTTGTCGAGACTCAAAACTAATCTGAGTACCGTCCAAACACTCTGCCAAAACTAATCTTGTTATCAAATCAAAACAAATTCAATAATCTTAGTGCTGTCAAATCAAAGCAAGCCGCAGTACTTTTTTTTCAAAAGATTATGCAGCTCGATCGGACTCTTACTGGTTACTACTCATGCGACAGGAAAGCGGCGCAAATATTTCAAATAATATTGGCATTTATTTATAGACACGCGTAAGCATCAAAATTTTGATCATGTGATCCTGATCAACTTCATGTTGTCTAATCAAAATACGCTTTCGCTTCAATTATCCTTAAGAGAAATGCTTTTAAGAAAGACTTATACCACACATTTTTATATAATTAATATTTGATTTGTTATTTTTTATCATTCTATTTAAATATATATACATATTTAAACATTAAGATAAAAATATAAAAAATAACAAATTACATATGATTAGATATAATTAAGTATGTGATGTAAAATTAACTTCCATGTAGAATTTTTTTTATCCTAAATAAACTCCTTTTAGAAGAAAATTGGCGCTAAAAAGTACTGTCCACTAAAACATAAGTAACAACGATTAATCAGATTATGAGTTGCGTATCATCATGTCTTTATATTTTTTTATTACTTGTCAGTAAGATATCAAATCGTATCAATATATGTATATTATATTCTATAGATAAGTTAAAAAAAATCCGTGAATTAATCAGACTTATAAGTCTAAAAAGACAGCTCTCAAATAGTAGATTTTCACGTACGCTACACATACAATTTGTTGCGTAGCCGCGCCACATAGGATCTCTAGTGATGCGTACCTAGCTAACACGAGTTATGCATGCACCGCGTTAATATTCTTGCCGACAAAGCAATATGCATGCCTGAGTACGTCATATATACTTCAAAAAAATACATTAAAAACATTACAAATAAAAACCGAGTACCGGATCAAACCCCAAATTCGATACCCGGACCGGATGTATCCGGATTTTTTAACGCTCGAGTTTGTTTCGGACCAGAACACATTACCGGAATCAGATTTATCCGAGTTCTGGACCAGGTCGAGAAAAAACCCGGCCAAATGAAATGGTTCACTGAAAGACATGGACTAGTTCTTGCCGTCGAGAATATTGCTTTTCACGTGCAAAATCTTACCAGCTTGCTAGAAAATATTTCGAGTCATCCAAGGGCGCTGTCTTTTGCAATACACGTACGCATGCAGCTAGCTATATCTTTTTGACTGGATCATTTGATCATCTGCATAAATTACGAAGCTTTCTGAGAAATCGAATCAACAAGTAATCTGTAATTATATATGCATGATGCATGGAACATAACTGTACTGTTTGAAATAACATTTTCAACATTAATATATTAATGAATAATCATGATGCAGTCTTACTTTATTGCGTATTGAAGCAATACGGCACGACATACAGCTAGCTTAATTCCTTTAAAAATAGATCTAAGAAACAGCTAGATACAGGGGTGGAATCAATATTTTATGTTTGGGGGCGATCGATAAAGTATGCGATGCGTGTAAATTTTAAAAGAATGATTATCAATAATAGAAATATCATATTCTGTTGTTACCGAGTTCTCTAAACATATATTACTTTTCGAATTGTACTCTATTTCTTTCTTTTTAAAAAAAATTAATTAATTATTCTTAAGTACTTGCTCATATTTTTTTATGATTTAAGAAAAATTTATAAATCAAAAATTAATTTGAAATCTTTCTAATAAGTAATGATGTAACGCTATTAGATTTTAAACAAACTATATCTCACAATAATACAAGTTAGAGTGAAATTAAATAATTGAGTATAATCAATCAATTTTACAATCATAAAAATTTATAATCAATTTTTTTGCTAGAATTAGACTATTAGAGTAACTTTAAGATTATATAAATTAAAATTTGGGTTTATGTAAAATTAAAAGTTAAAATATAAAAGGATGTATATTGAGATTTAAAAAAATAATTTTCGTAAAAAAAATTTGGCACGGGGCAATTTTTATTTTTATTTTTATAATCTAAGAGAGAATTTTAATTATATATATAATTATATATATATATATATATTTAAATTATAGATGAAGTTTGGAAAAACTTTGGGGGATATATATATTAGAGTGCTCTAGCTGATCTCTTGGGATTACGATTTTTTCTCAGGTTCGAGATCAAACGCATGAAGAAGTAAATATAAACTACGAGTGGATATATATATAAGGATCATCAAACATACAATAGAGTAGGGGTGTACAACGGAGACAGTTAATTTGAAATTAGGTTCACTTGAATTGATCGGGCGCCGAAAGATAGGTTTTAAAATTTATAAATTGTCGCATGTGATCCAATATTATAGAGGTCGTGCTGGAACATGAACTATATATCATGATCATTGAAGTAAAATAAGGTACTGGACAACGTCGATGGCCATTACCTTCTGTGCGCGCAGTATGAAAAATGTCTCCATGTTTATATGTACAGATCAAGCTAGAGGAGATATCTTTGTCAACACAACGCAGCGCCGGCCATCATACTATATAATATATATAGAGATTACAATATATATAAATATATAGATTCAAAGCAAACTATTAACGAAGGAATTAAATTGAAAAATGAACGGACGAAAGAAGTTGACATGATTGCTCGAAGAAAAAAAAGGGAAAGATCAAGTTGGAAGCATCTTCCATGATTACGCGCGGGCGGCTCGGAGTTCCCATATATGCATGTTTATAAAGAACCGTAAGTGATATATACACGGAAATTTTACGCGGGATATTGAAAAGGAAATTATAGGTCAGTATTATTATTATTTTAATTTGTCCTAACAGAAAGAGAGAATATTTGGTGTTTTGGCTAACAACTTAGTTGCCAAGAATTCGTATTCAATGAATTGAGTTTTATAAGGTGTCTGCTTCTAACATATATACAAGTAAACTATGACAAAAAAATAAAACTACATAATGCATTGGAAATCAAAACAATCTTCATTAGCAGCTACTTCTCATTATAATACGCATACTAGACCCAAATGGAGCAAGCGGCTTCTACCACTTCATTGCAGAACAGAAGCATGTTTTCCCAAATAAGGCATAGCATAGTAGTCTTAGGGAATCTAAATCCTGCAGTGTTGACCTGTGACTTGGGCTTCCTGATTTTCTCCAGTTTTTTCAATACTCCTCCTCAAGGTGGAGAAGCTATGGAATAGATTCCCATCTTGCTCAGTGAATGGTGAAATTGTTTTTACCCAATAGCTTTGGTGAGAATATCAGCAACTTGTAAACTTGTGGAAACGTGAAATGGCTTTAATAAACCTTCTTGGATCCTTTTTCAAACAATGTGACAATCAATTTCAATGTATTTTATTCTTTCATGATAAACATGTTTAGATGCAATGTAAATGGTTGCTTGATGTCACAGAATAATTGAATTGGTTGATTGAGAGTTATTCCAAAATCTTGTAACAAGCTCCGAAACCAAACTAACTAACATGTGGTAGAAGCCATTGAACGATATTCAGCCTCCATTGACGATTGAGATACTGTTCTGATTTCCAAGAGACCAATGCATCTCTTAGAAAAATACAAAATCCAGCAACTAATCTCCTTGTCTCCGAGCATGTTCCCTAGTCGGCATCACAGAAGGCTGTCAACTATAGTGGTTTGTTGGCTAGATAAAATAGACATTGTGATGGAGATCCTTTAATGTACCTCACAACTCTAATTGCTGCCTTCCAGTGAGCCACTTTCGATTGGCTTAAGAATTGACTTAAAACTTGTATTGAGTAAGAGATGTTTGGGCATGTGATTGTCCAGTATAGCAATCAGCCAATTAATCTTCTATATTCTCTTGGATCAGCAAGCTTGGGTCCTTCATCCTCATTAAGCTTCAAGTTTTGTTCAATTGGAAATTGAATGGACTTTGGTCCGATTAGTTCATAATCTTGCAAGATTTCTAATTCATATTTTCTTTGGCATATGGAAATCCCTTTTGAGTAGCAGGCTATTTCTATTCCCAGGAAAAATTTCAACTTCCCAAGGTCTTTTAGCTTGAAGTGTTTTTCAAGGTATTCTTTTAAGTGTTGTATTTCAGTCTCATCATCACCTCCTATCACCATGTTGTCAACAAAAACAAGCATGACAGTAAAAGAGGTGCTTGTTCTTTTGAAGAATAGAGAGTAATCAGCTTTGGATGATGTAAATCCAATTTTGGTGATGACCAAAATTAACTTGTAGTTTCATTGCCTTGAAGTTTGTTTTAAACCATAGAGTGACTTTTTTAGCTTACATACACGATTCTCCCCCTCTCTACCATATCCCGGTGGTAATGGCATGTAAACTTTCTATTCCAAATCACCATAGAGGAAAGCATTATTGATGTCAAGATGATAGAGGGACCAATCTTTAGAGGCAGCGGTGGCCAGTAGGCAGCGAATGGTAGGCATCTTTGCAACCGAGGAAAAAGTCTCGAAATAATCCTCCCCTGCTTTCTGTGTATATCCATTTCAACAAGGCGTGTCTTATATCGTTCAATGGTACCATCAACTTTGTATTTTATTTTAAATATCCATTTGCATCCCACAACCTTTTTGTCTCTCGGTAGTGCAGTTAACTCCCAAGTACCATTTTCTTCAAGTGCCATTAGCTCATCTCACATGGCCATTTTCCAATGAGGTTGCTGATTAGCCATGTCAAAGGATGTTGGTTTGGGCTCCATGGTAATAGCTAGACTAAAGTGACGATGAGCAGGGGACAGGTTATCATAATTGAGAATAGAGGAAAGAGAATGAAGTTTACCTTCATTCATGTGTTGCGTAATAAAAAGGACCATGTGGCATTGCTAAAGAAGTAACAAGTCGGCAATGAAAATCCTAGAGATAACCAGGTTGTCGCCTTTGCCTGGTGGATCTCCTCAGCTCAGAATCATGGGGTATTGATACTGGTAGTTGTGATTCAGATTGAGAGAAGTCACTAGGATGAAAAGCCTCATCGAGTAGTGGAATGTTAATAGAGGGATCATGGCTGGTTTGAGTAGGTGGTGCTGGTGCAGGCTCACAATACTCTAAGACAAAATTGGATATTATGAGCAAGTCATCTAGTCTAGAAATGGGAGATGTTTGTAAGAGTGAGGGTAGCTGATTTGTATTGAGAAAGGGAAAGGTATTTTCATAGAAGATTACATCACGACTAATGAAGGTTTCTTGAGTCTTGAAGTCAAAGAGTTTGTAACCTTTAATCCCATTTGGGTATCCTATGAACAAGCACCTACATGCCCTTGGGTCAAGCTTGGATCGATGTGGGTTGAGATTTGTTGCATAGCATAGACATCCTAAAGTCCTTAGATGAGAGTATAAAGGGTTTTGGAGAAAATGATTTGATATGGGGATCGGTTTTGGAGATTTGGAGAAGGGATTGGATTTATTAAATAGGTTGTGGTAACAACACTTTTTCCCAGAATTTTAATGGCAAACTGGCTTGAAATCTGAGAGTTCTCGCCACATTTAATAAATGTAAGTGTTTTATTTTAACAATGAAATTTTGTTGAGGGGTATAGACACAACTTTGTTGGTGAACAACCCCCTTTGAGGCAAACAATTTGGTCATTTTGAACTATTTTCTTTGATTGGATCTTATTCCCTTAATCTTACATTGAAATTTATTTTCAACAAGATTGAAGAAACTTTGTATCATTTGTCTTGTTTGGTTCTTAAAATGCATGAGATAGATCCATGTCATTCCACCATGGTCGTCAACTATTGTTAGGAAATAATGAGCACCATTGAGTGAACTAACAGAGAAAGGGCCTCAAATATCCTTGTGTATCAAATCAAAATGTGCATCAACAAATTTTTCACTCTTAGGAAAAGACAAGCGGGTTTGTTTTGCCATATGGCAAGTCTCGCATTGATGCTTATCCACAAAATGAGGGATGCTAGGTTCTATACTATGAAACAGATTGAGGCATTGATAAGAGGGGTGTCCTAGACGTGAATGCCACAATTTTGGAGTCAAAATAGATGAAGAGTTGGCCACAGGTTGGTGAAATGTAGGGTGGCAATATGCAATACGACCCGTTAACCCAACATGAACACGACACGATGAAAGCGGGTTAGGGTTTAATCTTAACAGGTAGCAGGTCAAAACGGGTCACCCCGTTAAGACACAATTGCTTAACGGGTCATAACGGGTCAAATTCGTTTTGACCTGTTAAGACCCGTTAATAATTAAATTTACACATATACCCTTAAGTTAAATTTAAGAAACCCTAAGTCTACTCATTCTCATTTCTCGATTTCATGCCCAACCGCCCCCCTCTTCTGATTTTCTCCCTCTCTCGTCTCTTTCTCTCTTTGGACTTACGAATCGTGATCTAGGGTTTGTGGATTGTCGAGTGCCGTCATGCCGTGTTCTCTCTCAATGCCTCACGCCGTGTGCCATCCCCTCGATTGTCGACAAGCCGGAGGCTCGCAACGACGTAGCTCGTCAACAAGCCTTCACACGCAGAGGCGTTTCGGTTCTCCAAGCTTCTTTGTCTTCGTCAACTCACCCACCCACGAGGGTTAGGTTTTCTATCTATTGGTTTTGTAACTCACTGTTCTATGATTGGTTTTGTAGCTTTTATTTGGTTAGGGTATAAATGTATGACTAATTTTGTTAGTTTCGTCTTCGGCGTTCTCCTTTCCATGTGTGCGTGCCTTGTTGTTCTAGAACTTATTTTGTATCTTTGTTAGGGTTAAGGTTTGGTGAAAGGCTAAATATATAGGACTGGTTTCTTTGACCGTGAAATGCCATCCTTCCATTTTTGATTTTGTGGTCATTTTTACTATGAGATGTCATTTCTGAGTATGAAATATTGGTTTGATATCGAGCTGCCCTTTCTATAATACAAAAAAATATTTGTCTATTGTTTTGAGTTGGTCAGAAAGACATTGGGTTGTGTTGATGAAGTGGTTAATAAATTACTGTTGGTCAATGGTATAGACAATGCAAGTTAGTACTACTACTGAATACTTGTTATAAGTTGACTTTCTTTGTCTATTTGTTTTCTTGACTACTGAATTGAGGGTACATTTCTAGTAGAAGAACACTAAGTTTGTTGGCTTGTGAGAAAGAAGAACAATTATACAATAGTTAGTTCATTTTTTGTTGGAATGGCTGCTGCAGAGTCCAATCTTCCCCTTCTTTTTCTATGCTAATTGGAAACCAAATTGTCTATATTATTCATGTTTGGGATTATGGTTTTCATTACCTTAATTTATCAAAAGAAACAATCTGAAAATTTTGGAGAAATGATACAGAAATGCTTTATCTTTACCAATATTTTTATTTGTATGAAAGAAAATGGAATTTGAATAGCATGAGACCTAAAGGAATCATTAATTCACCATGACCGCAGTTCAAGGGTTATCTAGTTCTTGCATTGTGGAGAGAGAGGTCCTTCCAATGTTTCAGTTCAATGGTTTAACTTTAGATGTTGTATGGGGTTTTGGGAATGTGTTCAGTTGTCTTTATTTCCTTCTTTTACAACTTTGAACTATTTTGTTTATTTTTTTGTATTTATTTTTTTCTGTTTTGTTGTTTCAAATGTTGTATGCTACAACTTTTGAAATCTGTCAGGCCTTGGTTGTGTGCATTTTTCAAATTAAAAAATCGATCTATATACATGATTGACTTATATTAGTCTTCAAACTTACAATCAAAAGTCCTGCAATGTTGTATGATTTGTTTTTACCATATCTGCCAATGTACTAAACGCGAGAGTGTGGAATAAGTTGTAGGAATGAGTGTAATATGTAGTCGCATGTGTACTTTAGTTGCTAGGCCTGAATGTACTTCTATATCATCTTTTAATGTTAGGTCATAAATTAAAAGGAAAAAAATAAGTTCTCTCTATTAATAGCGTTCATCTTGGTATTGATATCTGTATATTCTATTTGCAAAGCAGCATTTCTTTCTCATTATTTTTGTTTTTCATTTATGTAGTAGAACCCACATGTCTGACTTTGGGCTGTGCAGCCTCATTTTTTTTCTTATAATTTAATGCTGGATGGCTATAATTCAAATTAAAAAATCGATCTATATATATAATTGACTCATTCCTATCTTCTTTGTTCTTGTTTTTTGTTATCAGATGACTGAGGCAAAAGGTGAAAACAATCAATTTATTGATTTGGAGCAGATTAAAGAAGAAAGCTTCCGAAATACGGAAGCTAAATCAAAATGAGGCTGAACATCAACAAGAACAATGATAACGCTCCACCTGCAAGTTCTAAATTGATTTAGATTAGTATTTTTATCATATTTGTAATTTTAGATTATAACATTAATATATTTTTTGTTTATTGTTTACAAACTTTGGCCTGTATTAATTATTTGAGATTGTAACATTAATATGTTTATTTGTGGCATTGTTGGTGTATTTAATATTTTTATACTGTATTGTTTGTGAATTGTGATTTTAATTTCTCTAACTATTATTTATAAATTTAATATTTGTATAAAATATTAGACCCACTGGAGAATCTAATTAATTTTACAGTCATTAGTTTAATTAAGTTTATTAGTACATATATGTCAAAGTTCAAATCATTTAAAATTGTAAGTATAAAATACAATTTAAAACTATAAACAGGTCACTAACGGGTTTGCAGATTGAAACAGGTCGAGTCGTGACGTGTCGATTTATTATATCTATTTAACAGGTCGTGTCGTTTTGATAAGATATCTTAAAGGGTCGTATTCGTGTTGAGATTTTTGACACGAAATCCTTAACAGGTCGTGTTCGTGTTGACCATTTAAGTATAATATACATGCTTTGACACGACACAAACATGACCTTGTTGACATGTTTTGACACCCCTAATGAAATGGTGGCTTGTTCCCAAGCTGATTCTTCTCCAAAAGATAGAGCCCTTGCTTTTCCCTAGCAATTCTAATCGTCCTCCAAGTGTCCAACTCCTAAATGAAACACTGTTTGGCCAAGAAAATGAAACAAGTGTTTAGGACTTGGCTAATTTGACTTGTAGAGATGAGGTTATAATGGAAGTTAGGTACATATAGAACATTTTTCATAATGAAATCAGATGAAATAAAAATTATTCCTATATGTGAAACTGGTACCGTAGTGCCATTAGATAGGTTAATCGAAACATTTTTCAAATGCCTTTTTTGTGTAAGTAGATGAAGTGTCCCTGTGATGTGATCAGTTGCTCTACTGTCCAGAATCCATGCATTTCTATTTATGATATTACATCTCAAAGAGTGTCTTAGAAAAATAGATGAAGCAGTGAGGTGCGTACCATTTTTATTTGATAGATTTCTATCTTTATTTTTTGAGACGTTGCTATTTGATGGAGTGGAGTTTTGGCATTGCAAAAGTGTTATGAGTTACTATATTTGGTCTGGTGAAATGTTCATGTTTGTCACTCCCAAGCCTTCATCTAAGGATGCATTGTTTGCCATCTTTTGCAGGTTTATGCCCTCAGTTTTTGGTTTGTAGAGTTTGTGATTTGGAGGGTACTCATAGATTTCCCAACAAGTCTCCACAATGTGGTTTGTTAATCTTCCACGTTTCAAGCATGGTGCTTTTTCCTTCGACCCTTGTTTGCTTGGGATTTCCTTTTGGATTCTAAGGTCTGCTGCTATTGACTGCCATTGCTACAGATTTGGGAATGCTTTGGATCGGGTTAGTCAGCTCATTGTTTGCCTCTCCTTGTAGAACAAGATTGAACACATCATCTAGTGGGGGCAGTGGGTCCTTCAATAGGATCTGATGTCTCAAGTTTGTGTGAGTGTCATCCAATCCCATGAGGAACTGCATTATTTGTCTCCTCTCGAGCCTCTTGTTGAGCACCGAAATAGCACCGCAATCTATCGCCGAGTAGTTAAAGGGTTCTTCATATCTCATTATCTCCTCCTAGATGAGTTTCAATTTTGAAAAATAGACACTTGCTGGATTTTTATCTTGTTTGGTTGTTGAGAGCTATTGTTCAAGCATGAAGATTATGTTATTGCTTGATCTTGCAAATCTTTTCTTGAGCTCATTCCATACTATAGATTCGGAATCCAACCACATTATATATCCTCCAATCTCGGGTCAGAGGCTATTGCTGATCCAATATAAGATCATATGGTTGCATCTTTGCCATTGTGGGTATTTGGCGTCTGTGTCATCAAGTTTTGCGATGGTACCATCGATAAAGCCTAATTTATTTTTGGCTGAGAGAGTTACGTACATAGCTTCATTCCAAGCATGATAATTATGAGGAATTAATGGTTGCGAGACCAGAACAAGTCCAGGTCTCTCTCCATGATGTAGAAAGTAGGGATTGGAAGATTCATTTTCAGGTTGGTGGGGTTCGACCATAATGAGGGTTGATGAGGAAGGGATTTTTGAGGTGAAGTTAAAGGATCAAGATCGATAGAATAGAGGTTCAAAGCTCTATCTCTCTAATACCATAACAAAAAGAGAGAATATTTGGTGTTTTGGCTAACAACTTAGTTGCCAAGAATTCATATTGAATGAATTAAGTTTTACTAGGTGTATGCTTCTAACATATATACAAGTAAACTATGACAAAAAACTAAAACTACATAATGCATTGGAAATCAAACAATCTTCATTAGCAACTACTCCTCATAATACACATGCTACACCCAAATGGAGCAAGTGGCTTCTACCACTTTATTGCAAAACAGAAGCATGTTTTCCCAAATAAGGCATAGCAGAACAGAGTCTTAAGAAACCCAAATCCTGCAGTATTGACTCGTGATTTGTGCTTCTTGATTTTCTCCAGTTTTCTCAATATGTCCTTCATTTTTTTGTTTTCATCTAGGACCCATTAAAGTTAGGGAGTCCAAATTAGGTGCTTTCTACGGCATGAATAGGGACAGGCGCGGACACGGTTCATTATATGACTGCATGACGATGTGTATCGGTGTCCTTGAAAAGAATGATTACATTGGCCTAATCGTTTGTCTTCGTAGGTGAGATGAAATTAGATAAGATGCGATGAAATAAAAATTAAATAAAATAGTGTTAGAATATATTTTTTTAATATTATTTTTATTTTGAGACCTGAAAAAGTTGAATTATTTATTTTATTTTGTGTAAAAATTTAAAAAATTATAATAATGAAATGATATAAATTTTTTTTGTAAAAGCTGGTCTCATATGTACCATACATCATTCACAAGTTATAATCTGAATATTTGTAAGATAATTTGAATCTTACAAATCAAATTATACTATGTAAATTGTGGTTGGTCTAGAAGTCTTAAAATAACATTTTTCTTTTGAAAATCATCTAAAATCTCCACGTTGCCAAACATTTTTTGTTTACAAATTACAATACAATCAAGATTTTTAAAAAGATGTTATAAAAAAAAATTCTAAAAAGAATATTGTAGCTAGTACGTCATGTAAATCTTTGGTTGCCAACTTTTGTCTAATTGTGAAATCAATGAATCGATTATTCTTGAGAATAAACAATTTTAATTTCTCGTGTCATGCAAGGTTAAAAAATATTTAGTTCACAAAAAAACCCTCATAAAAGTAAGGTTAAGTGCCAGCTTATTGTGATAAATCAAATTGTAAAACTCTTTTTACTAAAGAAAAAGATATTTAACATATCACATTTAGGCAATTTTGTTGCCCAGATGACTAATACAAGAGGGGAGGTGAATTGAGGTGTATTTAAAAAAATAACAGTTATAAATCAAATATGCAATATAAAAAATAAATAGAATATAAAGCAGTAAAAAATGTAAAGAGTAGGGTAAGGAAAGCAAACTCAGTATTTTTACGAGGTTCAGCCCCACTGCCTACGTCCTCGCCTCAAGCTACCCCTTGAGGATCCCGAATTTACTAGTCAATCTCCTTTAGGTGGAGATAGAAACCTATTACACTTTTGAGCAGCACCGCTCCAAAGAATCCGTGTAGAACACCCTCTACACTTCCAATTACCTCACACTTGGTGATTTAACTATTCCCCGTATGGAACACCTTCTACACACAGAAGGGTTATACACACCCTTTTACTGATACAAGAATTGATAGTGGGTAGGCTATCAGAAAACACTCCTCAATGAGTGAAATAAGAACAATACAGCACAAACTATATCTCTCAAAATGAATAAGGGTTAAGGCTCAATGCTTAGAGAAGAGAGAATGAAAGCTTTAAATGAATGCTGTATGCTCTTGGTGTTGTTTTTGCAAAACTCAAGTGAGCTATTTATAGGCAAATGAGTCTTCAATTTTAAATTTGAAAAGATTCCCATATCAAAGACATCATCATTCACTTTTCAAAAATTTCAAATCTAATCTTTTTACTTTTTGCATGTGACAAAAGGAGCACACTTTACTTTTCAAAAATTTCAAACCTAATCTTTTACTTTTTGCATATGACAAAAGGAGCACACTTTACTTTTCAAAATTTTCAAATAAAGACATCTACCTTTTGCATAAGTCAAGAAAATCATCCACCACTTTTGAAAATATTCAAATAAAACATGCACATGTGAAAGATGACAATCAATCATCTTAATATTTTCAAAGTTCAAACCTTTAATCATGTCATGCACATGTGAAAGATGACAATCAATCATCTTTCAAAATTTTCAAATTTAATTTTCAAAATATTCATGCACATGTGGAAAATGTATTTTAATGCTTTATGATAAAATATTAATTTTGAGCCTTAATCCTAATTTCGAATTTTTAAGAGATTTACAATATTACTCTATGATTTTAATGTGAACTTGTTCCCTTCTTGCTCATGCTTGGTTCCTTGATGTGCTTGATTCTATTGTGTAGACAACTTGAGCTTGAGACTCCTTTATTCTTTGAATTCATTTGTTATCATCAAAATCCATGTGTAAATTTATAATTACACGAAACTTAAAACCTTGGGTTCAACAATCTCCCCATTTTTGATGATGACAAATACTTGATAGAACCTGAAGCCTGTATTTAATACTTAAGCTCCCCTTGAGAATGTGCATTAGTTTTTCAAGCAAAAATATAAATATAATTCCAAGCATATATAACAAGTTTAGCAATTTAAACAATGTTAATGTTCTAGTCTAAAACTTCTCCCCCTTTTGGCATCATTAAAAAGGATCAGCAGCAAGTAAATAGACTAAAGAAAACGGTACGTTAATAGACACTGTAAATAGTTGAAAAAAAAAAAGGGAGCCGTCCGTGACCCGACAAGTGCTGCAAAGCCTCGAGGCCTAACTCTATGAATTTAGTGCGGCTGAAGATTTAAACAATCGCCTGATGTTGTTGACAAACGGGATTGAAGGCTCTGAGTTTCTATAAAAAAATGATCATTTTCACCTATCGGATACCAAAAAAAAACATCGCTTCTTGACCTGAGTTCTGTTTTTCCATAACAATAGAATGGCCGAACAATTCTCTTTCACTAATGTTCCAGACTTGAATCAGGAACGCTTGACGCATCAACCATCAATCTTCTCTCCTGAAGCCGTCAATGCCATGATAGGAGCAGAGAACCGTTTTTCTAGTAAGAAAACTTTTGACAATGTGTGTCCAGCATATCTTGTATTTCTTTTGACTAAATAAGATTTGAAGAGACAATAGTTTGTCTTATTCTTTATGTTATCTCTATAAAATTAGTTTTAAAGTACATCCGATTTGTATCAAATCTTATTCTCATCTCTATAACTCATCTGCATTCCTTCAATATTCTCGCTTTAAGTTTTCAATTCTTTTCTCAATGGCTCATTCTTCTAACATTCCTCTAGATCCATCCATGAGGTATTCTACACCTCAATCTCATGTCCTTTCTGCAGCTACCATTGGCGCCATGTTGCAGCAAGAGAATAATAGTTTGGCTAATAAGTCAGACTCCGATGCTATCTACGACTTGGTGAGTCTCGGGACTCACTACTCATCCTCTATTGTTGCTTTTTCACAGCGGCTACAAGTCAAAAACCATGAGGTTGAAAAGCTTAAAGAACAAATTGTTGTACTTCAACGAATTGTTCAAGAGTCTCACATAAGGGAAGGAATCCTTCGACAGAAGAATAAACAGTTGAAATCTCTATTGGATTCTTCATTCCGCTTGCCAGTTCCCATGGATAGAGATGACATGATATTGTATGAAGAGAATGAGCGTCTCAAACATGAGGCTAAGAACCTCAAGTTTATGTAAAAGTATTTAAAAAATATCTCTCTATTTTTATGAACTCTGATCTATCTTTTAAGAGATATTCATAACATGCATCATACCTATTTCTCTTCTAATCCTACATAATCTATCTTCTGATAAAGGCTTTGTGAATATATCTGCTAACTGATCATGTGTGTTTGTGAACTCTAGTACTATATCGCCTTTCTGCACATGATCTCGAAGAAAATGATATCTAATTTCAATATGTTTGGTTCGAGAATGTTGTATTAGATTCTTTGAAAGATTTATAGCACTTATATTATCACATTTGATTGGAATGTGATTGTACATAAATTTAAAATCCTCAAGTTGTTACTTCATGTAAAGAACTTGAGCACAACAACTACCCGCTGCAACATATTCTGCCTCAGCAGTAGATAGTGCAACAGAATTTTGTTTTTTACTAAACCAGGAAACTAGTGCATGACCTAAGAAGTGACATGCTCCACTAGTGCTTTTTCGATCTATTTTACAGCCAGCATAATCTGCATCTGTGTAGCTAATTAGATCGAAAGATGTGTGCTTAGGGTACCATAACCCTAAGTTAATTGTACCACTAAGATATCTAAGAATGCGCTTAACTGCAATTAAATGTGATTCTTTTGGAGATGATTGAAAGCGTGAACATAAGCACACACTAAACATAATATCTGGTCTACTGGCTGACAAATATAATAAGCTACCAATCATACCTCGATATACCTTCGAGTCAACTGGTTTACCGGATTCATCTTTATCAAGTTTAGTGGATGGGCTCATTGGTGTTCCAGTTTCCGTAGCACCTTCCATCCCAAACTTTTTCAGCAATTCCTTAATATATTTCGATTGATTGATGAATGTCCCACTTTTTGCTTGCTTAATTTGCAATCCGAGAAAGAATGTAAGCTCTCCCATCATGCTCATTTAAAATAAAACATTTGCATTCAAATACATGAAAGTAACCAATGTTGGGCTTTTTCTCATTCCAAAGCTCATTAGGGGTTTTATCTAATTTGGACCTTAGCATAACTCTATTTATAACATAACATGCAGTACTTACCGCTTCAGCCCAAAAATAACTAGGCAAGTTGTTCTCATTGAGTATTGTTCTTGCTATCTCTTGAAGAGATCTATTTTTCTTCTCTACTACCCCATTTTGTTGAGGAGTTCGAGGAGCAGAAAAATTATGCATAAAACCATTTTCATCACAAAATGTTTCAATATTTTTATTAACAAATTCTTTTCCCCTATCACTTCGGATACTTGAAATAGTATAACCCTTTTCATTTTGAATTCTCTTGCATAACTTGGTAAAGGCATTATGTGCCTCATCTTTATGAGCAAGAAAGATAACCCAAGTATATCTAGAGAAATCATCAACAATAACAAATGCATAATATTTTCCTCCTAAACTTGCAACTCTATTTGGTCCAAAAAGATCCATGTGTATCAATTGTAGTGGTCTAGTAGTGGAAATATGTTTCTTGGTTTTAAAAGAAGTTTTTGTTTGTTTACCAAATTGGCATGCATCACAAATTTTGTCTTTAAAAAAATTTGCCTTTGGTAAACCTCTCACAAGATCATTTTTTGAAAGTTTGGAAATAAGTTCCATGTTGGCATGACCTAGTCTTCTATGCCATAACCAATTAGTTTCATTTTGAGTTGAAAAACAAATAGCATCTTGTGAGATAATTTCTTCAAAATCGATTGTATAAACATTGTTGCTTCTAAAAGCAATAAAACAAATATTACAATCATGATCATTCAAAATAATGCACTTATCCATTTTGAAAGTAACTGTAAATCCTTTATCACATAATTGACTTATGCTCAAAAGATTATGTTTTAGACCTTCAACAAGTAGAACATCTTCAATTATAAGAGAAGACTTATTACCAATTTTACATATTCCCACGATCTTCCCTTTTGAGTTGTCTTCAAATGTCATGTGTCCTTCTTCTTTAGATCTAAGATCAAAGAACTTAGTCTTGTCTTCCGTCATGTGTCTTGAACATCCACTATCTAAAAACCATTTATTTTTGTTTGTGGAGGACTTCATGCACACCTATAAAAACAATTAAAATTATTTTTCTTGGTACCCAAGTTCTTTGGGTCATTTATTTATTAGTATTAGAAGAAATAAGATTTTTAGGTATCCATATGGCCCTAATAGTCATTGTATGTTTTCTTCTAATAGGACAAACAAGATAATTATGACCATTTCTATTATAAAAATTGCAAATAGCATGTGACATATATGAAGAACTTGAGTGATTATAATAGTATCCTTTTTTAACAAAATTATTTTTATGAAAAGAATTTTGAATATTGGACTTTGATGTAGAAGGATTATCAAAGAAGTTTTTATAAGATTTGTATTTTTGTTTTGGCATATATCCCAAGCCTGCCTTGTCAAAAACACATCTTTGACTACCAAGAAGTTTTTCAAAATTTCTTTTTCCATTTGTAAAGTTTTCAATAATATTTTTTAAATCAGTTTTCTTTTTCTTCAACTCAAGATTTTCATCTTTCAAAACAATAATTTCTTTTCTTAAAATATCAATTTCGTTTGTTAAAGAAGAATTTTTCTTTTTCAAAGTAGTATACTTGATACCCAATTTTTCAAATTCCTCATATACCTCTTCTAAAACATTTTACAATTCTTCATATGAAGGATCTTCAATATTATCAAGATTTGTTACCTCAATGTCATCTTTAGCCATAAGACAAAGATTTGCTGATTCTCCATTGCTTGCTTCACTATCTGAGCTACTTGAATCATCATCCCATGTAGCTTTCATTGCTTTTTTGCTTTTGTTTCGATCTTTCTTTAGCAGGGGACAATCTGCCTTGATATGTCCTGGCTTTTTACATTTATAACAAATTAATGAATCATTTTTACCTGTATCTTTGTTGGAAGATTTTTTGAAAGGTTTCCTTGGGGGAGCTTTATTTTTCAAGAATCTCTTAAATCTTCTTGTGATCATTGCAATCTCTTCGTCATCGCTTTCTTCATCTTCTTCGCTTTCACTTTCATGAGGAACGGCTTTGAGTGCCAAGCTCTTCTTTTGCTTTCCTTCTTCTTCTCCTCTTTTCAATGTGTACTCATGGGTGATAAGTGACCCGATGAGTTCATTCACTTCGAGCTTCTTGAGGTCTCTAGCTTCAAGAATCGCTGTCATTTTTTATTCCCAACGTTTTGGTAAAGAGTTGAGAATTTTTCTTACTATCTCCACTTTGGAATAAACTTTGCCAAGAGCTGTCAAGCTGTTTATGATATTAGTAAAACGAGTATGCATACTAGAAATAGATTCATCATCATTCATCTTAAACATTTCATATTCATGAGTAAGAATATAAATTTTTGATTCCTTGACTTGAGAAGTTCCTTCATAAATAACTTCCAAGTTATCCCAAATTTCCTTTGCTGTAGCGCAAGTCATTACTCGATTAAACTCATTACCATTAAGAGCATTATATAATAAATTCATAGCAGTTAAATTCAAAGTATAAAGTCTATCGTCTTCACGATCAAACTCTTTTTCTTCCTTTTTGACCTTTACTCCATCAACCACTTTTGTTGGAATATAAGGTCCATTTACAATGCATTTCCAGATTTCTTGACCTTGAGCCTGAAGGAATATTTTCATTCTAACTTTCCAGAATGAGTAATTGTCTCCGCAAAAGAGTGGAGGCCGACTGCTAGATTGACCTTCACCAAATGAAGCTGCAATGTTAGCCATAAGATCTTAACTCAAAAGATAGTTAATCTTATAACAGAGCTCTGGCTCTGATACTAATTGTTGTCCAGATGACTAACACAAGAGGGGGGGTGAATTGAGTTGTATTTAAAAAAATAACAGTTATAAATCAAATATACAATATAAAAAATAAACAGAATATAAAGCAGTAAGAACTGTAAAAAGTAGGGTAAGAGAAAGCAAACTCAGTATTTTTACGAGGTTCAGCCCCACTGCCTACGTCCTCGCCTCAAGCTACCCCTTGAGGATCCCGAATTCACTAGTCAATCTCCTTTAGGTGGAGATAGAAACCTATTACACTTTTGAGCAGCACCGCTCCAAAGAATCCGTGTAGAACACTCTCTACACTTCCAATCACCTCACACTTGGTGATTTAACTATTCCCCGTGTAGAACACCTTCTACACACAGAAGGGTTATATACACATTTTACTGATACAAGAATTGATAGTGGGTAGGCTATCAGAAAACACTCCTCAATGAGTGAAATAAGAACAATACAGTACAAACTATATCTCTCAAAATGAACAAGGGTTAAGGCTCAATGCTTAGAGAAGAGAGAATGAAAGCTTTGAATGAATTTTGTATGCTCTTGGTGTTGTTTTTGCAAAACTCAAGTGAGCTATTTATAGGCAAATGAGTCTTCAATTTTAAATTTGAAAAGATTCCCATATCAAAGACATCATCATTCACTTTTCAAAAATTTCAAATCTAATCTTTTTACTTTTTGCATGTGACAAAAGGAGCACACTTTACTTTTCAAAAATTTCAAACCTAATCTTTTACTTTTTGCATATAACAAAAGGAGCACACTTTACTTTTCAAAATTTTTAAATAAAGACATCTTCCTTTTGCATAAGTCAAGAAAATCATCCACCACTTTTGAAAATATTCAAATAAAACATGCACATGTGAAAGATGACAATCAATCATCTTAATATTTTTAAAGTTCAAACCTTTAATCATGTCATGCACATGTGAAAGATGACAATCAATCATCTTTCAAAATTTTCAAGTTAAATTTACAAAATATTCATGCACATGTGGAAAATGTATTTTAATGCTTTATGATAAAATATTAATTTTGAGCCTTAATCCTAATTTCGAATTTTTAAGAGATTTACAATATTACTCTATGATTTTAATGTGAACTTGTTCCCTTCTTGCTCATGCTTGGTTCCTTGATGTGCTTGATTCTATTGTGTAGACAACTTGAGCTTGAGACTCCTTTATTCTTTGAATTCATTTGTTATCATCAAAATCCATGTGTAAATTTATAATTACATGAAACTTAAAACCTTGGGTTCAACAAATTTAATATTGTATTATAATTTTATGAAACTTTTTTCTAATTAGCTGATATACGTAGTTGGCTAAAAAAATTAACAATAGGCCGGATCTCGACTTTAAAGTGTAAATAATATCGCTAATGCATGCGCGCACTGCACGATACACAGTAGTTTGTAAGTGTAATCACTAGTGCGATATATTCTCGAGTTTTGCCAGGCACAGTCAAGACGTGCAAACGGATACAGTCGGGATGTAAAATAAATTATTATTTTACATCCAGTGGGCAAAAGGGAAGGAAATTAATAGGTATATAACTGTTACTTTTTTTATCAGAAGGCGTGCCGACTATACAACGTTTACCTCATACGCTTGCAACAAGTTTTTCTCTATATTCTCAGATCAATAGACAAGTCTAGTTAGTGCAAGTTTTTTATAAAATGACAGGACGTCTCATTAATAAAAAAATAATATATATATATATATATATATAATTTTCAAGATGAGATCCACGTTTTACAAAGTCAGGCGCTTACGGAAGATGTCTATTTGGAAGGATCTGGTTTGATTTCATACGAGATAAAATAAGATAAAATATATAAAATAAAATAAAATATTATTATAATACATTTTTTTAATATTAATTTTATTTTAAAATTTTAAAATTATATTTTAGGATTTGAAAATTTTGAATTTTGAATTTTATTTAATATAAAATTTAAAAAGTATAATGATAAATTTAAAATAAAATGAAATAATTTTTTTTTTTTGAAAAATAGTTTCATTTATTGAAAGTCAAAGAGCTTGAAGCCTATAATGTAATCAAAAGATCAACTAAATACATACTGACGATCAATTTTAACATATCTCATCAGTCAAAAGCTGAGAGAACTATCTTCCAAAAGATGCATATACTAAGTTTCTCCACAATGAGAAAATTAAACTCTAAATGGACATAATGTCTAGGAAACAATTTTTGAGATTTTAAAATTTTGTTTTATACAAACACTAAATACAAAATCAACAATACAGCACCAAACTAAACGAAGAAGAAATTAAACCTACTAAACAACACAAAAACAAGATGCAAATTAACACTAAAGCACAGCTGTGGTGGCGCGTGAACACCACACGTTACATTAAGAATGATCAATCGGCACAGTTGAGGATCGCTATAGTGCTGGAACTGCGAGGAGTCGTTCCCGGCAGAAGGATCCTCCAAAAAAAGCTTGGTGTATCCGATTTAGGATCCTACGCGTTAAGAACACGCGCTTCTTCAAACAACAACAGCTCTGGCCATCACCAAGATCAGCAAACGAGGAGCACGATAGTGAAGCGCGTGGTGGACTTTGGCTACCAAATCATCCTCAACTTGCAAACAAGTCGAAAATAGTCAAAACACCCGAAAATCATCTCTAATAAATGGTGGCCAAGAAAAGAAGAAGAAGAAAATAATTGAGAGAAAAAAAAAAGAGAGGAAAGATCAGAGAAAAAGGAGGAGCCGGAATTCCACCCCCCTCCTCCCTAACTATCCGTGATGAGAATGGGGTTTAGTTTAAACTGAGATAGAGAGAGAATTAGAGAGCAGAGATGCGAATCTCAAGATAAAATGGATTAGAAAAAACAAACAAAACTAAATTATTTCTCATATTCAACCATCCCAACAGTCCACTTTTGTTCTATTATTGGACTTTATTAGGCACTTCAGTTCTAATTTGGACGCAACTTCCAAAATCACGGTACTCGGTTAAAATCCAAGTCTAAATGCAGGTCATTTGGCCTGAAGTTATCAAATCTTAATTATCAGATATAGTTATTCATGATGATCATGTCCACGTGGCACGTACTCATAATATAAAATATAAATTTCATAGACACATACCGCATGATTCACTTTCTTTTCCCCGAAGTAATTTAGTTGACGTAGAGATGGCATCCAAAAAACAAACGAAAATCAAACCCAGCAAAAAAGGTGATCTCAAGTCGACGTTAATTTTCCATATATATATATATATATATATATATATATATGCCAAACACAGTAGTACGAGTACGTCGCTCGATCTTCCCTATAAAAACATCCCTAGTCCCATAGAATTTTGCTTCACAACTAATTCAAAGTTCTAAGCTTTCATCAATGGAAGCAACCAAACTTTCATTCCCTACGCTAAGTAGTACGCTTCATTGCCGGCCATTTTCTTCCACATCGCCACGCCACAGAGGGCGCGTTAACCTAGGTACTGTGACAGCAAGCGGACGAGATCACTGGGGCAGGCTCGTGGACGAGAACATGGTTGAGCTCCGGTTGCGGATTAGGGAGATGAAGATCGAAGAGACGAATTACGAGCCACCTCTGAACTGGATGGAGTGGGAGAAGCAATATTTTCTGCGTTACAACGAGGATATTTCTGAAGCATTAGGGTTTCTGCAAAATTATTTGATGAATACTAGGCCAGGTTTGGCTTTTGGGATGGTCGCACTTGTTTTTTTGAGTGTACTCATATCTTCTGGGGTGGCCTTCATTCATGCAATAGAGATAGCTAAGAGGATCTTATCGATCTGGGTTTAATTAATTTCGTCTAACCTTATTAATGGACGTCGATCATTTCTGTGTGGAGGTTTGGCAGCTTTCTCCAACTGCTGGGGCAAAGCTAATTAAATAGACTAATTAATGATGCTATATATTATGAATTGTATCATGACTGAGATAAGTTGAGATCGATGATCTTGACATTCAAACATATATTCTAGTCTAATACGTTTGATGTACTTTTGATATCCAAACATATATAGTCAAAGATAAATTATAAAAAAAAATAGGTATTTATGATATTTTAATTATAATTAGAATAATTATTTGTAATAAAAATATTCTTTTTCATTACAAATAGTCATTTTGATAACAATTAAAATATTACAAATACCTATTTTTTTTATAGTAATAATCTCATTTGTTGAGATCATAAGTTGAAATGATTTTCACATCCAAACATAACCTTAAAAATATACCGTAAGACCCCATTTTAATGCAGCTTGATGATATCTTTGCGGTATCAATATCTAGTAGTCCATTCATAAGTGACGCATTTCATATTATTGATGCGTGCAACCGTAATAGAAACCGGTACATAATTTTCTTCATGCCTGATCAAAAGATGGAAAAATCCACTCTGGAAAAATCCACTCTTACTTTCATGTGAAGTAATTATTTTGAATGCGTAGGATTAATCAAGCAATGCGAAAATAAGGGCGAAGGACCCTAAGAGCATCTACATCCGATAGATCAAAACTTTCCTCCAAATTTTAACTAAAAATCTCACTTCTTATAATTTTTCTTTATAAAATTTTACTCACCTTTAAAAAACCTCCTACATTATATTTCCTATATTTTCTCTCATATATTAAAATAATATTTTATTATTCTTTCTTTATTACTTTCTTCTCTCACCTCGATTTTCATTCTCAATCACTTACTATTTTGTCTTTTTTTCTGTTTTTAGTATTTCCAACTTCAATAAAATCCGAAAAATTAAGTATAATTATTTGTTATCATGATACTCGATTAGTTAAAAATGTTACGCAATTACAAAATAATCATTTTCTCGAATGATTTTTTTTTTTTTTAGTATATGAAGCTGAAGAAATGCATAAAAAATTATAATTACATTGAAAGAAAATAAAAATTTAATAAAACATAATTACAATCGAGCCCTTGCAATAGCCAGAATTTTTCAAAGTACATAACAATTAGGAGTAACCATCCTTTGAAGAAAAAAATGAGTAACCATGACATCAAAATACAAATAATAAAAATAGATATCTCCATTTTTTGTTTACCCCTCTCTACATCAATTTTTAGACGATGTCTATTGGTTTGGCAATCCATTTTTCATTTTTAATCAGTTAATCATCTTCTTCCTATACGCTACTATTTCCAGGTCATACCAATAAAAAAATCCGCAAGCTTGTCCAACTTAGACGATTGACAATTAACCCAAAAACAAATAAATTACATGAGCATAGCTAAATTAACCTAATTCACTACAAGAAAAGTATTAATTACATTAAAAATTAGTTTTGATTACCTCATAGTTTTGACAACCAAAAAATCACCGTCCATCATTGTCCTCAATATGAGAGGTTTCTCAGCATGCTTTAATACCACAGTAACATACTAGGTATTCGATGTAATGATTGTTTCCTAAATGTGAGAGACTAGTCATGCTACTACTAGATCTAGGCATTTGATAGTAATTTATTTTATTGTGCTTCAAGTTTGTAGACAAATATAAATAAAAGGGGCAAGAAAATACCTAACATATTAAATTATGTGGTTAAATAATTGAGGCATAGGAAGATTTTTCCAAAATCACAGCATGTGAGGACAAGAGCACGCATGAACGGCTACAAAATTGTGAAACCTAGTTGTCGTATTTCCGGAGTTCACGGATTATTCTGCCATATGAATAGAGCTCCCTGCCTAAACACTACGAACCATTACCCTACTCATTATTACAATCTTAAATTAGGTTACTAACAACAAATCACTCCTGACAGGCAAACAATGGATTACAACTCATAGTAGGGTTGTAATTAAGCCGAGATTTGGCTTGCCGAGCTCGGCTCGACTCAAAATATTCAAATTCGAGCTTGAGTCCGAACTCAAATTTTTTTTTATTCTTTGTTCGACCTCGACTCGATAAATTAAAATTTCAACTCGAGTTCGAGCTCGAGCTCGTCCCACAAGCGAGCTCGAGCTAGAGTTTTTTTTTTTTTTTGAATAAAATTTAATAACTAATAAATTAGATTAATTAAAAATATAAAAATCTAATATTTAATTTATACAATTAACAAGTAGAACTTCTATTGAATTATAAGATTTTATAAATTTATAAATAATTAATATCTAACTAGTTGATATTTATTCATATAACTATATATTATATGCCTATATATATTATTAATACATATAAATAATATGATAGCATATATCTATTTCATATGTGGTTCTTACATATTAATATATTAAATTATTAAATTTTATCAACTAATTATTGTACAAATTATAAAATATACTTATGAAGTATATTCAATATATAAATATAAATAATTAGGTTACATATTATATATTTAATCATAAAAATGGTATGCTTATATTATTAGATAATACATATATATATATATATATATGTGTGTGTGTGTGTGTGTGTGTGTGTGTGTATGTATATATTTATCCATATATGAATGGATTTTAATTGAGTCAGGTTAACGAGTCGACTTGAGCATAAACGAACGGGCCTTAACGAGCCTTAACTGAGTCGAGCTGAGTTTTGTCGAACCGAGTTTTGTTGAGTATGTGTCATTTACTAATCAAGCGAATATCTGCTTTCACGAACAAACTTTTTTTTTCACGAGTCGAGTTCGATTCAGATTTAACCGAGTGAGTACCGAGTGGACTATCGAGTAGCCTGATTCAATTACAACCCTAGCTCAAAGGCATAACAAATGGGGATTCGGATGTGGGGATATTAATTGACATAAAGATGGAGATTGAATTAAAATCAAGCATCACGGATATTCAGGAATATCTCAAACCTGAGTCAGTATGTAAACTGAGTTACCAAATAACACATAAATCTGAACATCAATCACAAAACAGAGGTCCACAATGATTGAATTCAATCACAAAACATGAGTCCACAATGAGTGAATGGATGCTCAGTACATAAACATCACAGCAAAATAACCAACATCTACTTTGTCGTAAACAATTCAGTCTATGAGAAGCTGGGTTAATAAGCAAAAGAAAACTCAAACCCAAACATCAATCACAAAACTAGGGTCTGCAATGTTACATAAAATACTCGATATGTAAATATCACAACCAAATAAGGATAAACCACCATGACAAAAAATTTAAGGATAATGAGGAGCTCGACATAGTCAAGAAAAGCCTCAATTCGAACCTCAATCACAAAATAGGAGTCCAAAATGTTACACAAAATACTTAGTATGTAAACATCATAGCCAAATAAGCATAAACCACCATGACAACAAATTTAGAGATATGAGAAGCTCGACATAGATAAGAAAATCCTCAGTGGACGGATCTAATTAGACAAAACAGGTTCCATCACAACACAATGTCAAATTCAAAACTAGGGATCCGTCACGGCTAACTTCACAAACAAGGAAGGAAAACCCCAAAATGAGGCCAATAAATTTGAAACCCTAGCTTCAAGCATTCAAGCCACCTCGGGATTCATCAAAGGGGTTTAAACCGAGATACACAACACAAAACAATAACCGCCATTATACAATTTTGCCTAAAATCAAAATCCTAGTCAGTAGCATTCGAGATCCTTAATTGGCTCCCCAAAGTCAACATAGTATGAAAAGTTAAAATCACATAGATCAAGCATAACAAAACCCTAGGGTAACTCATAGAAATGCAATGGCAGCATGGGATAGAAACATTGGGAGTCGAGAAGGCTAAAATCATAAATTTATGCTTTGTGTGAGAGAGAGAGAGAGGAGGAAGGCGAGGGAGCTTTGGATTTTGAAGGAGTGGGAAAAGATCAGTTGAAACTTGCGTGCAAGGAAATGGAGGAGGACCCCGGGAGAGGGGGGGGAGAGGAGCTATAGGAGCCCCCATATGGGGGCTACTCCTAAAATGAGGATCTATGTGGAAGTATTTTGGGATAAACACTTCTTAAAATTTGAGGAGGGCTTTTTTTTAAAGAGCCCAATATGGATGTTCTAAAGTCTACCAATTATAATTGTAACCAAGGTATCACTTTGTCAAAACTAAGATATTTAGACTTATTAATTAACAAAAATTAGATTCTAATAATCTTTTCTTAAAAGAAAGAAAAATAATTTGAAGTCCATGGTATGGCGTCCTTAGATTCTAATTAACAAAAATTAGATTCTAGTAAAAGCATGGATGGCATTCAAGTACGAATTTGACTTGCAATTAAGGTTGTGTTTAGGCCGTGGATTGATTTCAAATATTTTATGAATGATAATAGAAAATAATAAGAAAATACTAATTCTCAATTAGTATTTTAAAGTATCAATACATAGTACTTTTAAAATGTTATATCACTAAAAGTCGGTAGTTCTTTAATGAAATAAGATCGTGACGTGATAAGGTGAGAAAATCACATCATCTATATCTTCTATATATCTTATCTTACATATCTTACATATAATAAGTGCCAATCAAAAGGGATTTGTTCTAATCCGTTAACTTTCCGTTAAGTTTTAACGTGGCTATAAACGGACCCATGTTTTTCTTACTTGTTTTTCTGTTGTGTAAAACTTTGCAAAGAACGGCTTCTTCACCCAATCCAACTTCAATAACCCAATCCAACTTCAATACGCTAAAGGGTCCTTCAATTTAATTTCCAAATTTTTTCCCTTACTTTTCCTCGATTTCATCATCGAATCTTGTCGCTTCTGAATTTCCTTTACATTCTTTTCGCTTCTATGTCCCCCAGTTGTGTTTTTTTCATAATTCTGCAACTGCCTTTATAATAATTTTCACTTTCTACCCCTGTTGCAATTCCTATTACTGATTTAAACGTGTATTTATCTTTTCATCCTTGCTTTTGTAACCGAATTTCGCCATTTTTTATGTTTCCTTCTAATCAGATTACGCTTTACATTTTTTTTTTTAACCGCTTTCACAGTTTGCGTTTATTTTGCATCTTCTGTTTTACTTTTTTTCACCGCATATTTGTAAGAGGTGTTTAAATGGGATTAATTAAAGGGTGACGCTGGGGACCGGTCCGGCGGTCTCCAGCGTCCAAAGCAACTCAACGTTAGTTGGGCTGCTTGATGATGAAAAACACATGAAAATAAAATAAAAAATATAATTAAATAAAAAATAAAAAATAAAAAATAAAAAATAAAAAATATATTAAAAAAATAAAATGAACAAAACATAATAAAAATCACAATAAAAATATAATAAAAAACACAATAAAAAAATAAAATGAAGATGAATTTAAGAGAGGATTCGGCCATGGAGCAAACGGAGCCGCCGCCGGTGGCGGTGGGCGACACCGCCCACGCCATCGGGACCGGCGACGGGTCCGAAACGGGTTGAAGGCTGCCGGGGGCACACCGGAGCTCGCCGGAGCTCGCCGTCGTAGGGGTGAGCTCGCCTGAGTGCGCCGGTCCCGATGGCGGGGGCAGTGTCGCCCACCGCCACCGATGGCGGCGGGGCTGTTTTCATGGAGGGGGGCAGCCCGTCTGCCCCCCAGGAATTCTCTTAATTAAAACGACAGCTGTTACTTTTACAGCAGGTGCCATTCTTACATTTTTCCACCGCTTCCATTCGTTCATCGTAAATTTCTTTTGCCGCTAGCTGTTTATTATAAAAGAATTCTTCTTAACCTTTTACCGAACCCAGCTCACTCTTAAATTAAGAATTTGCTTGGATTTAGAGATGAAATGAGATGAATTATAAATAGTAATAAAATGAGTGGTTGAAATGAATTAAAATTTAAAATGAATAATTGAAATGAGTTGAAAATACGAAATAAAGTTAGATGAGTTGAGCCCACTTTACAAAACAATCGGGCCTAAAATAAAAAAATTAGCTCTCAAATTGTTTCGACTTTCCTACTTCCGTCTCTTTCCTCCCTGAGTTCTCAGTTCTAGTATACTTCTTCACGTAAGTTTTCTCATGCTTAATCTTTTGAATTATATATTTCTGATTGTTTATTCAGTTATCTATTTACATGCAAGAGTTAACTGTTAGCAAATATAAAAATTATCCTTATAAAATGTAATGTATTTCTGCTTCATGTACTTTTGTTGCTGGTTCTTTTTATCTTCCGGTCCAGTTTGTATTTGACTGTAGCTGAAGTTCCTCCTATGTGGGGAAAACATTATCTGTTATGGCTGCAACTCTATCCGAAGAGTAATTGTTAAAGTCGAGACATACGGAAAGTTCGAAACTTTCTCTTTCCATTAGGAGATTATTTTTTATTTTTTGAGAAATTCTACAAAGAGTAAATATTCTGGAGTCGAAACGTAGTCGGCTGACGTGACATGTTACCACGTCAGCCGTTAAATTAAAAACTGGAATTAGAGGGATTTAGCGCGGGACGAAGGACGGAAAAAATCAAAATATGCACCTGTTGAGATTTCGAAGAGAGAGAAAGCTCCAGAGCACTGCTGTCCATCGTCTTCAACCCAGCTTAGAGAGAGAAAGCTATAGTTTTTATTCATCCCGCATGAGAAATCGCATGAGAAAGCTCCAACTAAGGGTGAGAACCGAGATAGCGCGGGATCGATTTCCTGCCATCGTCTTTATTAACAGCTCAGCCACATCAGGATCCAACTCCAAATTACCTCAGCAGAATCTCACCGTTTCCACCTCAGCAGCACACGCAGCAATCCAGCCATCTTAGCATGAAGAAGCTTCTTGAATTCACTAGAATAACTTTGCTGAAATTCTTTGTGTAGTTTTCTGTTTCTTCTCTGTAAATGGCATCTTACGGTTATAACAATGCTCTGCAAATAGCTCCAAATAACACGCACACCACATGCTTGGTTAAATGTCCAATCTACCCTGTATTTCTCCTATATTAAGGAGCATTGTAAACAGCAATTGACAATGAATGAAAATACAAATTCTGAAATTGTTTATGGTATTAGAGCCACAATAGACACACGTCTCCATGGCTGAAACTAACACCGAAAAATCTCCAAAATCAAACCCACCCTCTCCTTCCCCTTCGTCCCTTCCTCACCTCACTCATCTTGTCTCCGTAAAATTAAACAATGATAATTTTCTTCTCTGGCAAGCTCAGATGGTTTCATATCTGAGAGGCCAGCTTCTTTTTCATTTCATTGATGGCACATATCCCCCTCCCCCACGCTTCCTCCCTAACTCTGAAACTCTCAACCCAGAATATCTTGAATGGTCACATACTGACCAGCTCATCCTCAGTGCTATCATATCTTCTCTCTCTGAAAATCTCATTGCTCAAGTCGTCGGTTACACTACTGCTCATTAAGTGTGGACTGCCTTGGACAAAATCTTTACATCCCAATCTCATGCCCGTATTATTCAGCTTCGATATCAACTTGCAACTGTGTCAAAAGGTTCCTCCTCTGTTTCTGATTATTTTCGCAAGGTCAAACACCTTTCTGACACCATGGTTTCCGTTGGCATTCCATTATCATCTGAAGAATTTATTTCCTATCTCCTTGCTGGATTAAACAGCGATTTCAATGCCTTGGTTACTTCCGTCACTGCTCGCATTGAACCCATGACCACTGAAGAACTTTTCAGCCTCCTTCTCACACATGAAAGTCGTCTTGCTCATTCCACTCACCTTCCCTCTTCCATTGAACTCTCTGCAAATTTTACTTCTACCAACTCCCCTCGTGGTCGTGGTAACACTCGGGGATTCTCTCGAGGTGGTTATCGCAGACGTGGCAGGGGTCGACCTTCACATTCCTCACCTCTGAATTTTTCTCCCACTTCATCAACTCCAAATCAGTCTCCACTCCCACATTCCAAGCCAACTTGCCAAGTCTGTGACAAGGTTGGCCACCTCGCACTACGATGCTACTATCGTTATGATCATGCCTACGAAAATGGCCCCCCTCGGTCTCTTACGGCCAATTACACCTCGTTCAACTCCACCTCAGATAACAACTGGTACCCAGACACCGCAGCAACAAATCATCTCACTGCTGACCTTTCCCACCTGAACCTTAACTCCACCCCTTACAATGGCTCCGATCAAATTCGCGTAGGTGACGGTACTGCCTTACCTATTTCCCATATCGGTGACTCTCTCTTAAACTCTAATTCTCGTTCTTTTCAACTCAAGCACATTTTACATGTTCCTCACATAACCAAAAACTTGGTTTCTGTGAGGCAATTTTGTCTTGATAATCAAGTTTATTTTGAGTTTCATGACTCTCATTTTATTGTGAAGGATTCCAAAACGGGAACCCCTCTCCTTCGTGGCCCCACGCATGATGGCTTATACACCTTTCCAGCAACTTCTTCTCCTCTTCAAGCTCTTGTTGGCGAGCGCACCACATCCTCTCAGTGGCACTCCAGACTTGGGCATCCCTCTCTTGAAGTTGTGCAGCGAGTTTTGTCTCAACATTCTCTTCCAGTTTCAACCCGAGACTTCAATTCACCTTGTCCAGCTTGCTGTCAAGCAAAGAGTCATCAATTACCTTTTGTTTCCTCTCATCAACGGGCTACTAAGCCCTTAGAACTTCTTTAGACAGATGTATGGGGTCCTGCCCCAGTTCTTTCTCGCGAAGGATACCGTTATTATGTTGCCTTTCTAGATGACTGTACTCGTTTTACTTGGTGGTTTCCATTAATCCAAAAATCTGATGTTGTCTCAGTTTTCATTAATTTCCAACGTTCAGTTGAATTAGTCTTTAATTCTAAAATAAAATCAATTCAAAGTGATTGGGGGGGCGAATTTCATTCCCTTAGTCATCTTCTTAAATCAAAAGGAATTTCATATCGATTCTCTTGTCCTCATACTCACCAACAAAATGGTGCAGTTGAGCGCAAACATCGACATATTGTCGAAACCGGCTTAGCACTCATGGCACATGCCTCACTTCCTCAACATTTTTGGGCCGACTCCTTCCACACTGCTGTATATTTAATAAATCGTCTCCCTACTCCCATCCTTCAGCACCGTAGTCCCTTTGAAAAATTGCACTCAAAACCTCCGAATTACAAATTTCTCAAAGTCTTCGGCACTGCTTGCTGGCCTCACTTACGACCATATAATCGTCATAAACTTGATCTTCACTCTTCACAATGTCTCTTTATTGGGTACAGTGACTCTCACCATGACTATCGTTGTCTGCACCTTTCTACAGGTCGTCTCTACATCTCAAGAGATGTAGTGTTTAATGAGCAACTCTTTCCTTTCACTCAAACCAACAGCTCAACTACAAGCCCAACTCCAACGCTTCTTCCCTCCATTCTTGGTCCTGTTCCCACTCAGCCCATATTCACACACACTCAAGCAAGCCCCACTCCTACAAATCAGCCCACATCTCCCTTGCCCAGCTCACTACCACCCACCGAAACATTGACTCCAACCCACCCCTTCACTTTATCTTCTACAAATCCAACTAACCCAAGTGAGCCCATCATCCCACAAAGCCCACCGTCCTCACAAACCTTTCAACCCGATAATCTTCAATCCTCCCCTTCTTCCTCACAAACTCTCGACTCTTCTCTTCAGACCCTAACACCAGCTGTCCCACCCCCTCCAAATCAGATCATCACAAGATCCAAAACAAACTCCCTTTGTCCAAAAAAATTTTCGGATGGCACCATTCTCTGGCCACCTCCATGCAGCTTTCTCATCATTTCTTCCCCCATCCCTGACACTCTTACCACCTTTACCGAAGCATCAAAACACCATGTTTGGCGGTCAGCCATGGTAGCTGAGTTTCACATGGACTCTTGTGCCTTACTCTGGTATCACAAACCTGGTAGGATGCAAATGGGTTTTTCGCACCAAGACACTCTCGGATGGAACCATCGACAAACACAAAGCTCGTCTCGTTGCCAAAGGTTTTCATCAACAAGAAGGTATTGATTTCTCTGAAACTTTTAGTCCAGTTGTGAAGCCAACCACAATTCGCACCATACTTTCAATAGTTGTCACCGAAGGATGGTCCCTACGGCAGTTAGACATCAATAATGCCTTTCTGCATGGGGATCTCCAAGAACAAGTTTTCATGACCCAACCCCTCGGTTTTATTCATCCTGATCATCCCACCCACGTCTGCCGCTTGAATAAGGCCATTTATGGCCTCAAAAAAGCGCCACGCGCTTGGTTTTCCAAGTTGAGCACTAAACTACTTGAGTTCGACTTCACTCAATCTCTGTCTGATTCCTCGTTATTTTTGTACAAACACTCCTCTGTTACTCTCTTTTTCTTAGTATACATGGATGATATCATCCTCAGTGGCTCCAGTATGGCTGCTATATCCTCTGTGCTACACTCCCTCAATTCTTTTTTTCCAGTTAAGGACCTTGGTCCTCTCAGATTCTTTCTCAGACTTGAGATTCAACATCTCTCACAAGGTCTACACTTATCACAAACCAAGTATGTTTGTGACCTGCTCAAACGGACCAACATGGATCTTGCCAAACCTGTCCAAACTCCTATGGCCTCCTCTGCTCGACTCTCCCTCACGGATGGTCCAAATTTTTCTGACCCAACCCTCTACCGTAGCACAATAGGTAGCCTCCAATACCTCTCTCTTACCAGACCCGACATTGCTTTCGCTGTAAATAAAATTTGTCAATTTATGCATTGCCCAAAATTACCTCACTGGCAAGCGGTCAAACGGATCCTTAGATATCTCAAGCATACTGCTCATTACGGCCTCCTCATACGTCCCTCCTCTTCATACAAATTACATGCTTTCTCTGATGCGGACTGGGCAGGCTGCCCTGACGACCGTTGCTCCACTGGCGGTTTTTGTGTTTTTCTTGGTTCCAATTTAATCTCTTGGAGTTCCAAGAAACAGCCTACAGTTGCTCGATCCAGTACCGAAGCCGAATACAAAGCAGTAGCGAACACTACTGCTGAATTACTCTGGCTTCAGTCCTTGCTCAAAGAACTTGGCATTTTTCTTTCTCAGCAATTGACAGTGAGTGAAGTCTTGTAGGCAAATTGAATGTTGTATTGCAAATAAAGGTCCTTAATAATCATTAAGCTTGTGAGGAAACAAAATTTATTCAACTTTAGATTATTAATTTATTTTATACGAAATATTTAAAAAAGAAGATTCTTCCGAATAGATAAAGATGACATATCTAATCGAATGAGGTTTGTTCCATTCGGTCAGGAAGATCTCAGGCAGGATCTCTTGGACTTTCGAAAGGCTCGTGGAAATGCATAGGCAATATTCCCACTTTAAGTTTTCGCATTTCTTCCTCATTAAAGAACTCTGCACTGAATGTCCATCACCCATTATACTTTTCACTTGCTGTATATATATATATATATGAAATTTCCTTTTCACTCTTGTATGTCCAAATATCTCTAACAATTTCAATCAAACTTGTTAGATATTAATTGTGTGAATATTCATAAACATGTAATGAATAAATTACTAATTATTAACACATCGATTGGTTACGAAGGGAAACCCTCTGAAGAACTCTTCAAAGGTAAAACTTTACGGGGCAACCAAACCCAGGAAATGCCATTTTATTGATTGAAAATCAGTTTACAAGTAAGCTATTCAATTACAAAACCTTTGTCAATTGACTCCCTTACTTGACCGGATAAACGACCCGTTTATCCCTACGGCAGTAGCAGCCAGAACCTCTGACGATCTTCAATCTATCTCTTTCCTACTGGAACCTCCAGTGGTTGATTATATACTTCAATCAACAATCTTCCTCCGACCTTGGATCAGAATCATACTTCACAAGTGTATAGATCTTTTCCCTTGAGTTCTCCTCACCGTTTTTCCTTAGAAAGGCTCTCCAATATCTCAAGGTAGGTGCTCTGGTCGAAAAACCCTCTAGCCTATCCAAATAGCCTATCCAATATGATTTCATTTAAATAGCCTATCCAAAAAGTGCTGCTGAAACGCGCCTGCTGACAGGTCATCCTTCATCAGAATCCGTCTACTGACAAGTTGCTAACAGACTTCCGGATTTACTGCTACTATTTGAATTTCGAATTTGTCTTTTGAGTTTATCATTCCAGATTTCGAAATTCAAGTCTTCAGCCTTTTTACCAAACTCCAAGACTCCTAGATGGACTTAAAAAGCTATGGATAAACTCCATAGTTTGAATTACACTTATCTAAAACTTACAACTTAAAGATAAGACTCCATCTTATCTTATCTGAATTCAAATTAAATAATTCAAAATTTGCAGCTTTATCTCATTTGAATTCCACCTCACTAATCCAAGCCAATTTGCGTTTTCAATCTCCCCCTTTGGCTGATTGGTGACAAAACATTTTTGACGAATGTGTAATTCCTGTGATCACAAAAAAAATAATTAACACCGTCAATTTTTTAAGATGATCATCAGCATTGTCCATAAGATTTCATATGTCCATGAGATAGATTTCATAATATGTTCAACACTGTTCCAAAAAAAATTGATTAGGAGCATATCAAAGAAAAATCACTAAATTCAGCAAAACAGCAAATCATTCAGGGTCATTCAAGGACACATTCAAAATTATCACAGCAGCAAAATATCACAGCAGCAGCTTCAGCTCCAGCTCCCTCTATCTCTTTGCTGCTCCCCCTTTCTCATGTCTCCCCTTTTTTGTCAGCAATATCAGACAAAGAAACTCAAAATTCATCATCACTTCCGGGCATTACATGCTCATTTAGATGCTGAATGTCATTGGAGAATTGAGCAATCTGATCAGTAAGAGACAGAAACTCTGTTTTGTAGAAATCTGCCAAGCTGTCCAGCTTTTGAGTAAACAAATTAAATTGCTCCTGAAATGGTGGTGGCTGGACAGTGGGTTCTGGTGGAGAGGAGACAGACTCGGGCTCATGGGGGCGCTTTTTAGACACATTAGTCAAGACAGCTTCAGATTTGACCAAGGTGAGCGCTGAAATTGGACCAGCTATCTTAGTAGTGGGTTCACTCGGCCGTAATGGAACTTTAGCCTCCAATGCTACTCGTGTAATGAGGCTACCAAAAGGGAGGCTTTGTTCTGGATCTTGCTGAGCACGATGGATCACATCTATGACATGTGTAGCAAAGTCAATAGACATGTCAGTAGCCAGAGCATATACAAAGTAAGCCTTATCCAAAGTCAATTCTGTTTTGCGACTGATTGGCCACAGATTGGAGAGCACGATCTGAGAAAGAAGTCGATATGGAGGCAAAAGTTGCTTCAGAGGAAGGCGTACAAGCTTAACCGACCTTTTGGAGCTCATGGGGCCCAGCAATAGATTTTTTAGAGCAACCTTGGAGGGCACATCAAGGCCAGAAAAAGGATACTCAGGAGAGTCAACTTCTGGCAGCTTGTACATCTTACGAATGAGCTCGGGGGTGATCTCGACTTGAACACCTCTAATGGTGGAGGTTATGCTGTGGGAATCCAAGTTGAAATGAGCAATATTAGCATAAAACTCCTTCACTATCTCCGAGTATGGAGCTGTATGTGCATGAGTGAGTTTAGCCCAGCCTCGGTCAACAAACATCTTCTTGATACATTTGAAGTCCTAGGATGGAAAGTCATTAAGAAGAACTTCCCGTTCTCCCAACACTAGACGTCTAGAGAATGTAGTGCGATAGGCATTCTCTGCAGTGGGAGAAATAAATCGCCCACAACGTGTCTGCAGTGGCTGAGGAGAGAGTGGAGAGGAGGGTGCCGAAGCTTCACCAATAGGCTGAGGATTCGGGGAAGGTTCCGCTGGATGGTCACCGCTGGAAGAGTCGTGAAGAGTGGGCATGGGAGCCTTGGTCCGCTTGGCATGCTCTTTTGTCCTCATCTGAGACTCAACAAACCAGTTATGAATAAAAAGGGCATAAGTAAGCAATTGGTTAATCACCGAGTGGCAAGAAGGCAACAGACCACTTTGCTTCAAAACCAAGCAATTTTCTCTGAGACTGGTCACTGACATATCCTTAAGTGAAGAACAATGCACAGATGCATGAAATAAAAAGCAACCAAGTCATAAGCACACATTAGACTTGATTGAGACAGATTATCAAACACGTGGTATGCATAAGATAGAGACCGAAATGCAAGGGTTTGGAACCCATGATAATCGGCCTTAATACATGCATAAAATACTTTCAGAACACTCAATAATCATTTACCAACTCAGCCAAGTGAATAAACAAGCTTAAAATTTCATTGCAATCCATCCATCCGAGCCACAAAAAAAAAAACGAATGCCGAACCTTAGGGTTCGCGGAATGCCTCATGGAAATCAGAAAGTTTACCTTGAGATTGATGTAGCAATGAAGAGAGTTTGATCCCAAGGTTGAGTGTGAATCAAGTGAGACGAACTACCCAAGCTTTGGAGTGCTAGGGCATCACGGAACCCGTATCGCAAAGAGACGAGATGCAAGGGATTTTTGAGAAGGGTTTTTCGCATGAAGCTGGGTTGAACCCACCCGAGTGGGACTTTAAGTGGCTTATTCCTGGGTCACGTGTCGTGACATTGCGGCAGACCCTCTTAATTGATTAAGTCCTACTGGGTTGTAAACACTTAAGCACACAACTCAGAGAGAGCATATTATACTGGGATTAAATCACACAGCACGCTTCTTTAAAAGCACTCAAAACTCATCCTTTCAACAATGGTGGCTAAACTGCTTATGACCTGTTCACTGTGAAACCTCAAGACATCCTAAGATTTTCTTCTCAGAGACTGCCCTATATGCACTGTTCACATCACAGTTAAATATATATATATTTTATTATTAAAAAAATGCCTATATGCAGAATTTTGTCAAACAAAACATGTGGCAATGAAGAAGAGGGCATGCTGAGAGACATCAAGGTCTAATACATGTGCTCCTCACAAGATAAAGCCAAGACCACACCTCCTCGAGGTTGTACATCCACATTAGATTTTCACTCCTCGTAACATCATCAAGGTCAAGGTTCATGTGAGTGTGTGAGTGAGCAACTTATGAAATGTAGCAACTTTTTCTTGATGGTTGGATTTCTTAATTATTATTTATATTTTTTTTTTATTTGTAATAGGAATCCTTTTTTTTTTTTTTTTGAAAAGATGCTCCTAAAAGATTATCACTCACTTTAAGGCAAACTTTATGCTAGGGCCTAGATACGTAAGTGTCTCCTCCAAACACTTTACTTGTATAGTCCCTTTTTGTTTCATTTTTTATTGCTCATCTTTTTCCACAATGATAGGAGCAATGATTTTTTCTATAAGAACTTCCAAGGTTAGATCCGTGTGGGATGTGAGTCTTTTTTCGAAATGAATTTCACACCGACTTTTTCTATATGGATCAACAAGTGGTGTTTGGCAAGGGGAGATATTTTTCATACTTGTACTAGGTTCAACTAGTATTAGTCAATTTAAAGTTTGGACTCTCTCTATGATGAGCATCTCAATATACTTATTCAACCCCCCTTTTAATCAAACAAAAGTGCATTCACACAAGTTTCTTACCGTGCATTAAGAGTGAACATTTACTATGATGACCCATAGGGTTAGAATGCACGATGTGGGATACACAACACAAGAATATTGCACGAGTGCAGGGATTTATAAAGCGATATCAACATGTTCAAAGCCTTCAACCCACGATCAACCATGCACTCTAATATCATTGGGCTGAAATAACATCTGTCAACCTTTTTTTTTTTTTAAATTGCAATCAGAAGGTACAAAGTAAAGAAGTAGCAAACAAAATAAAATGCATGTCCTAGACGAAGAAATGATTTTTGTTTTATATTTTATATATATATATATATATTGTATATATATATTTTATGGGATGTTGCAAATACCAATGGCTTTCCTTAAAAATTCAAACCCTAGACCGTCTAGAGGTTTAGTGAACAAGTCGGCCAATTGATATTCAGTGGAAACATGCTCTAAGGACACTGTTTTGGATTCCACTAAGTCTCTAATGAAGTGATGTCTAATGTCAATGTGTTTGGTTCTTGAGTGCTGCACTGGATTTTTGGAGATTTAATAGCACTCGAGTTGTCACAATAGATCATCATGGTATCTTGAGGGAATCCATAGTCTTCTAGGACCTTTTTCATCCACAATAGCTGAGTACAACAACTTCCTGCAGCTATGTACTCAGCCTCGGCAGTTGACAAGGAAATTGAGTTTTGTTTTTTACTCAGCCATGCAACTAGATTTCCTCCTACATAGAAGCATCCACCTGAGGTACTTTTTCTATCATCTGCATTTCCAGTCCAATCCGCATCTGAATACCCAGCAATAGTTAGGTTGGTATCTCTAGTAAACCATATCCCATAATCCACAGTTGCATTAAGATATTTTATTATCCTTTTTACTGCAGTGAGATGTGACTCTTTTGGGTTGGCCTGAAACCGAGCACATACTCCCACGCTAAATGCTATATCAGGTCTACTGGCAGTGATATATAAAAGACTTCCTATCATGCTTCTATAAAGAGTAGGGTCAACATTTTTACCTGTAGGATCCTTGCAAATTTTCACTGATGTACTCATAGGTGTACGGGCATTGCTTTTCCCCTCCATGCCAAACTTTTTCACAAGGTCTCTAGCATACTTGGATTGAGAGATAAAAATTCCATCTTTGCATTGTTTTACTTGAATTCCCAAAAAAAAATTTAACTCTCCTATCATGCTCATTTCAAATTCAGATTGCATTTCATTTGAAAACTCATGTGCTAGGGACTCAAGTGTAGCTCCAAATACAATGCCATCCACATATATTTGGGCGAGTAAGAGTTGCTTACCTGATCTTCTTATGAATAATGTTCTATCAGTTTGCCCCCTACAAAATCCGTGCTCCAGGAGGTAAGCTGTCAATCTCTCATACCAAGCGCGAGGTGCTTGTTTTAGTCCATAGAGTGCCTTCTTCAACCTGTAAACAGAATCAGAATATGAGTGGTCAACAAAACCCTTTGGTTGTTCAACATATACCTCTTCTCGGAGTATGCCATTCAGGAAGGCACTCTTGACATCCATTTGATAGAGTTTGAAGTCTAGATGACAAGCAAGAGCTAATAGAATTCAGACAGATTCTAGCCGTGCTACTGGGGCAAAAGTCTCATCGAAGTCGATCCCCTCCACTTGAGTGTATCCTTGAGCAACCAATCTTGCTTTGTTCCTTATGATTGTTCCATGTTCATCGAACTTATTTTTGAAGATCCATTTAGTCCCGATTATATTGTGGTTCTTTGGTCTTGAAACTAGTTCTCACACATCATTTCTAGTAAATTGATGGAGTTCTTCGTGCATTGCATTGATCCAACTCTCATCTGGTAGTGCTTCTTCCACCTTTTTGGGCTCGACCTGCGACAAATAGCACACAAATGAGACTTGGTTAATCACTCTTTTTCTTAGTCTCATACCTTCATCTAATTCACCAAGTAGATTTTCCCTTGGATGATTATTTGTCACTCTTGATGAGGGTTCCTTTGATTTGAGATTGCTCTTTTCTGTGTTCTCTTGGTCACTTTGTTCTTGAGCATCTTCCTCACTTGTTGATGCAGCCCCTTCTAATTTTTCAAGCTCTCTCATGGTGATTTCATTTGAGACGTCATCTACAACTACGTTAAAAGATTCCATAACAGATTTTGTGCGTAAGTTGTAAACTCTATAAGCCCTACTGTTTGAAGAATAACCAAGAAACCAACCTTCATCACTTTTGCTTTCAAATTTATGGTTGTTCTCTCGGTCTCTTAAAATGTAACACTTACTACCAAAAGTCCTGAAATACTTTACCGTGGGTTTTTTGTTTTTCCACAAACCGTAGGGAGTTTGCTTTGTACCGGGTCTTAGGACCACTCGATTCAAGATATGATTGGTAGGGTTAACCGCTTCTCCTAAAAAATGTAATGCCATTTTCTTGTTGCTTAGCATAGTCCGAGCCATCTCCTGTATTGTTCTGTTCTTTCTCTCTACCACTTCATTTTGTTGTGGAGTAATAGGTGCTGAAAATTCTTGGTGGATTTCCTGTTCATCACAAAAAGTAGTGAAATTAGCATTATCAAATTCCCTACCATGATTGCTACGAATTCTAGAAATTGATTCTTCCCTTTCTATTTGTAGTTTTTTAAACAAATTTTTTACAAGATCAAATGCTTCAGATTTTTCTCTCAAGAGGATGGTCCATGTGTATCGTGTAAAGTCATCCACAATCACCAAGATGTATTTCTTTCCACCCATGCTCTCGGTTTGAGTTGGATCCATCAAGTCCATGTGCAAAAGTTCAAGAGGTCGAGAGGTGTGAATGAGAGAATTTTTCTTGTGTTGTGTTCTTGTTTGCTTCCCTTCTTGGCATGCTCCACACACGATTTTCTTGTCTTTCATGGCTCTTGGTAATCCATCCACCACTTCTCTTTTTGAGATTTTAGCTAGATCCCTGAAATTGATATGCGCAAGTCGTTGATGCCATAGTTCAACCTCATCTAGCAGGGCTCTATGGCAGCTCAATCTTGAAGTTGGAGACACTCCATAACAATTGTCCGTGGTCCTTAGGCCCTTTAGCATCCATTCTCCGACTGAATTGAAAATGTTGCACTCCTCTTTTGTGAACTGCACAGAAAAATTTTCATCACAAAATTGGCTTATACTTAATAAATTGGCTTTAAGACCATTGACAAACAAAACATTGGTTAAAACAGGCAATCCAGGTATTTCAATACTCCATTTTCCTTCTACAATGGCTTTGCTTCCATCTCCAAATGTTACTGTGCCTCTATTTGCAGGTTCCATCTCTTTGAAGAGTGTTTTATCTCCAGATATATGCCTTGAACAGGCGCTATCCAGGTACCAAAACCAGTTCTCCTTGGCTTTAAGTGCAGTGTGAGCTATGTGGCCTACAGTCTTGTCTTTCATCACCCACTTTTTTTTAATTTCCAGCTTGCTTTTCTCATCTTTCTGGGTGCATATCTTCACTAATTCACCAAGTTCACGACTCACAAAATTAATTTGATGACTTATATCATCAACTTGATTTTGTAAACTTTTTCTTTTTCTTTTTGAAGTTTTTTCAGCTTTGGTTTTCTGCACTTGAAACAGGTTAAAGCAATGTGGTCTTATATGACCAATTATTCCACAGTGATGACAAATAGGAGTCTTCTTACCTTTATACCTACCGTTTTCTACCAAGCTAGGTGCTGAGCTTTTGCTAAAGTTTCTGGGCTGGGCAGCTTTCGGCATGTCAAGAATATTGTGGTTCTCCTTTTCACTTTCTTGTACAAACACAATACCTTTGGAACTTAATGCAGTGGATGATGGTATTTGTTTTTCTTTTCCTTTGGATGCCACATATCCTAGACCCGTCCTATCACTGCTTGACTTTTGGAAACTCAACATTTCATTTAATTTTTGTGTTGTTGAATTTTGTTTCCATTCTTGAGCATTTTTTAATTTTTGTTCTAATGCACCTTTTTTATCTTTTAATCTCAATACTTCAACTTCAGACACTTTTAAAGCCTCACACAAATTATTTTTTTCATATTCCAATGCGGTAAGATTATTGTATAGCTTTTTAGTGAGCTTTTTCAGCTTGACTACCTCTTCACACACTTCATTATAGGCATATTGAACACACAACTCTTGATCGGCATCGACTACAACAATGTCCGAGTCACTTGAGTCACAACCACTTTCAGATTTTGTCACTAAATTTTCAGGTAAATCAGTCACACTAGATAGAAAAGCCATGAATGATTTTTCATCATCTGAGGATGATTTTTCACTTTCCGAATCCGAACTATCACTTAATGACACATTCAGTGCTTTCCCTTTATTTTTCTTATAATTTGGACAATCTACTCTAATATGACCATAAACTGAGCATTCATGACATTTTACTTTGTCCTTTTTCTCAATTTTTTCTCTGTTCAAATTTTCAAAGTCATTTTTCTTTGCTAGAAATTATTTAGCTTTCTTTTGTTTCCCATTTGTTTTCTTATTGAACATGAATTTTCTAAATTTCCTAGCAATGAGGGCTATATCATCATCATTTAGGCTTTCCTCACCACCACTATCCTCAATTTCTTCTTTCATAGTTCTCAAGGCAATAGACTTACCTTTTCTTGGTTGAGGAAGGGAGGATTCATACGTTTGTAGGGACCCGACCAGCTCTTCCACTTTGATTGTGTCCAAGTCTTTGCTTTCCTCAATGGCTGTAACTTTGGGTCGAAATCTCTCAGGTAGTGACTTCAAGATTTTCCTTACAACTCTTGAGTCTTCAACCTTATCTCTAAGATTGAACCTGGAATTCACAAGATCATTTAGTTTAGCATAGAAATCATTAAAGCATTCATCTTCATGCATTTTAATTTCTTCAAACCTAGAGGTTAGCAATTGCAATTTTGAGTTTTTCACAGTCTTGGTTTCCTCATGTGTGATTTCCAAGATATCCCATGCCTCCTTAGCTATTTCACACATAGAGATCCTTTTGAACTCTTCTTGTGATACCGCCATGAATATGGCATTCAATCCCTTGCTATTAAAATTGCTATTGCTCAATTTATCCTTCGATCAAGCTTTTACACTAGTCTCGGGTCTTTTCCAGCCAGTTTCAACAGTGTGCCATACCCGTTCATCCAATGATTTGAGGAATGCTCGCATGCGTACTTTCCAATTTACATAGTTCTCACCGTCAAATTATGGTGGAATATTCAATGATGCCATCTCTACCAGGGGAACAAATCACACTCGGATGAGTGAACCCGCTCTGATACCAATTGAAATTTCCTTTTCACCCCTGTATGTCCAAATATCTCTAACAATTTCAATCAAAATTGTTAGATATCAATCGTGTGAATATTCATAAACATGTAATGAATAAATTACTAATTATTAACACATCGATTGGTTACGAAGGGAAACCCTCTGAAGAACTCTTCAAAGGTAAAACCCTACGGGGCAACCAAACCCAGGAAAGTCCATTTTATTGATTGAAAATCAGTTTACAAGTAAGCTATTCAATTACAAAACCTTTGTCAATTGACTCCCTTACTTGACCGGATAAACGACCCGTTTATCCCTACCGCAGTAGCAGCCAGAACCTCTGACGATCTTCAATCTATGTCTTTCCTACTGGAACCTCCAGTGGTTGATTATGTACTTCAATCAACAATCTTCCTCTGACCTTGGACCAGAATCACACTTCACAAGTGTATAGATCTTCTCCCTTGAGTTCTCCTCACCGTTTTTCCTTAGAAAGGCTCTCCAATATCTCAAGGTAGGTGCTCTAGTCGAAAAACCCTCTAGGATTATGATATGACTTCATTTAAATAGCCTATCCAAAAAGTGCTGCTGAAACGCGCCTGCTGACAGGTCATCCTTCATCAGAATCCGTCTGCTGATAGGTTGCTAACAGACTTCCAGATTTACTGTTGCTATTTGAATTTCGAATTTGTCTTTTGAGTTTATCATTCCAGATTTTGAAATTCAAGCCTTCAGCCTTTTTACCAGACTCCTAGACTGCTAGATGGATGTTGAATCTAGGTTTTAATTCGATCAACCAGAGGACTTCAACAACGCCAAGATTTGTACAATAAATCAACAAGAAACAAGAAACAAGAAAACAACAGAATAATAGAACAGAAATTGAAAATAGAAGAACACACAGTTTAACGTGGTTCGATCCTTTCGGATCTACATCCACAGGGGGAACTGGCCAGAGATCTTCTTATTGATGATTCGAGAAGTTTCAAGATGCAGGTTACATGCTCCAAGTCACTGCAATGACCTCAACTCCCTCTCAATCTCTCGGATTACAGAGCTTCACACTAACCCTAGAATCGCCTCTCGGTGTTTGAAAGAAAAGCCTTGAATGTGTATCGATTATCTGCTGACTACTATTCATCTCTAACTATTTATACCCGAGCATAATATTATACCCTAATTACATAGGATTACAACACGTGGCCATTAAAATGACCACTGGATCATACGGGTCTAATGTTATAAAATAGAGACACGTGGTGACCACTTCATTGGTCATTATACACAGATTAAAATGAATTAAGACTAAATAAAAACAAAGACAAATTGTTGACATCCTTTCTCACAAACTCCACCTTGTCATCAATTTGACTTCAAGGTTCCCCATCCACATCTCTGACCAGTTCCCACCTTTTATTTCCCCAGGTACCCTTCCTTCAGTTGGATCAAATCCAGGCAGTGATTGAATTTGGATCTCGACATTGATGTTTTGTAAGATGGATTGTACTTTGATTATCACAATGAACTGTGATATTACCCTCAAACAATCCTAACTCATTTGATATTCCTTTCATCCACAAGGCCTCCTTTATAGCCTCTGTCATGGCTATGTATTCAGCTTCAGTTGTGGACAAAGCCACAACTGATTGCAGGTTGGATTTCCAACTCACAGCACCTCCAAATGCTGTAAACACATAGCCTGTGAGAGACTTTCTGGTGTCTAAGTTTCCAGCAAAGTCAGAGTCAACAAAACCACAGATTTCTTGACCTCTCAACACATTTCCACCAAAACTTAACCCTAGACTTGCAGAACCAACTAAGTACTGAAATACCCACTTCAAAGCTTGCCAGAGGGATTTACCAGGGTTTCCCATGAACCTACTAACTAAACTGACAGCATAAGTTAGATCTGGTCTTGAACAGACCATAGCATACATGATACTTCCTACCATACTTGCATATGGTAATTTTTCCATGAATACTCTTTCATTTTCAGTTTTGGGGGACTGATCTAATGAAAGTTTAAAGTGCTGTCCAATGGGAGTACTCACAGATTTAGCCGAGTCCATGCCAAATCTTTTTAGTACTCTCAATAGGTATGTCTTTTGTGATAAGTGGAGTAGCTTATTTTTCCTATCTCTAATTATCTCCATACCTAAAATTTTCTTAGCAGGTCCAAGGTCTTTCATTTCAAAGACAGATTTTAAAATTTCTTTTACATGCTCAATCACATCTTTACTTTTACAAGCAATAAGCATATCATCAACATATAACAGAAGATAAACAGTGGCATCATCAGAAGTTTTGAAGTATACACAGCTATCATAATTACACCTTTTAAAACCATTTCCAATCGTGTGTGTGTCAAATCTTTTATACCACTGTCTTGGGGATTGTTTTAATCCATATAATGATTTTTTTAACAAACACACATGATTTTTATCGGATTCACTTTCAAAACCTTCAGGGGGCTGCATGTATAGGGTTTCTTCCAACTCACCATGCAAAAATGAAGTTTTAACATCCAATTGTTCCAAAATTAAATCATGATAGGCAGTATAAGCTAGCAACAACCTGATAAAGCTATGTTTTACAACAGGGGAGAAAATCTCATTTAAATTTATACCCTCCCTCTGTGTAAAACCTTTTGCCACTAACCTAGCCTTGTACCTAGGTTTTTCTACCCCTGCTATACCTTCCTTTTTCTTGAATATCCATTTAGATCCTATGATTTTAACCTTGTCAGGTTTTAACACCATTTCCCAAGTTTTATTCTTATATAAAGATTCCATCTCTTCTTGCATTGCAAGAAGCCAATTACTGGACTCTTTACTGTTCATGGCATCTTTATAAGACCTTGGGTCCAGATCTTCAATGTCCTGGGCTACAGTCAGAGCAAAGGCTGTTAATTCAACCTGCCCAAACCTCTGGGGGGGTTTGATGACCCTCCTAGCCCTATCTCTTACAAGATTGTATGAGTCAATTGAATCTTCTTGGTTATTGTCTAGACTGGTTTTAGCACTGGCTGGAGATTTAGGGTCTGTTTCAGTAGGTAGTGTATGAAGATGCTCCACCTCAAGCTGGACACTGTCTTGGGCAGTATCCTTTTGAGCTTCATTAGAGCCAGTGGGAGCTCTGGCCATTTGTGACTCATTAAAGGTCACATCCCTGCTTATAAGACACTTTTGTTTACCTGGTTCTTCTATCCAAAGTTTATAACCTTTTACACCCTCAGGATATCCAACAAAAATGCATTTCACTACCCTTGGTTCCAGTTTGTCAGTCTTGGTGTGTGCATAGGCAACACACCCAAATACTCTCAAATTAGTGTAATCTGAGGGTTTTCCAATCCATAATTCCTGGGGAGTTTTAAAATCAATGGCAGATGAAGGGGTTCTATTTATCAAGTACACTACTGTACTTACAGCCTCTGCCCAGAAGGTTTTTGGTAGTTTGGCATTAGACAACATGCACCTAACCCTCTCAAGAATGGTCCTATTCATTCTCTCAGCTAGGCCATTCTGTTGGGGTGTTTCCCTCACTGTCCTGTGTCTAGCTATACCCTCCCTTTGGCAGTAGATATTAAATTCATTTGATAAATACTCAAGCCCATTATCTGTCCTAAGCTTCTTCACCTTCCTTCCCAGTTGATTTTCAACCAAAACTTTCCATTCCTTAAATTTGTCAAAGGTTTCATTTTTCTGTTTAAGGATATAGACCCACACTTTCCTTGAATAATCATCAATTATGGATAGGAAGTAATTCCCTCTACCATGGGAACTTACCCTTGCAGGTCCCCATAAATCAGAGTGGACATAATCCAAGCTCTGCTTTGTTTGGTACACTCTAGTTTTAAAACTTACTCTGGTGGATTTTCCTAGAATGCAATCCTTACAAAAGGGAAGGTCCCCTAGGTTTTTGTCACCAAGTAACCCCTGCTTGTGGAGTTCCTTTAAGCCCTTAAGGCTGACATGGCCTAGTCTCCTGTGCCAGAGCAAAGTGTCACACTCCCTTGCATTCTGTACAGTAGATGCATGTCCAATAATAGTCTGACCTAGGAGGGTGTAAAGGCCATTCTTTATCTCTCCTTTCATGACGACTATGGAACCTTTGGTAACCTTTAAAGTTCCAGACTCAGACTTAAAGGAACACCCAGATTTGTCAAACATTCCTAAAGAGATTAAATTCCTCTTTAATTCAGGTATGTATCGTACATCCTTTAGTATCCTTTCCATACCATCATGCAGTTTTAATCTAATTGTTCCAATACCAAGAACCTTACAAGATTTGTTATTACCAAGCATAACATGTCCACCATTCAAATCAGAGAAAGTTTTAAACCAAGGCTTACATGGACACATGTGAAAAGAACACCCAGAATCAAGAATCCATTCCTTTTCAAATTCTACTTTTGAGATACAAAGTACCTCAGCACTCTCATAGCCATCTAATACAACAGATGCATTTCCTTCAATTTTTGCCTTATTCTCTTCTTTAGTTTTCCTCTCGAGGCAGTCTTTCTTGAAGTGTCCCTCTTTGTGACAGAGGAAGCACTTCAACTGTTTTCCTTTTGGTTTAAACTTAGGTTTATTCTTCTTTCCCTTTTGGCCAGGTTTTTCTGGTTTTACTCTAGCCAATAAGCCCTCACCAGCTTCACCTTTTGGCTCTGTGATGTTCTGTAGTTCCCTAACATGTAAGATGGACTGCACCTCATCTAGAGACAGACTCTCTCTACCATACATGATGGTTTCCTTGAGATTAGTGTATGAACTATCCAGTGAGCTTAATAGTAATATGGTCTGATCCTCATCCTCTATGACTATGTCTATATTGGCCAGATCTAGGATGATTTTATTGAACTCATCCAAATGATCTTCAATAGACACACCAGGGGACATTTTGAAAGTGTAAAGCTTAGTCTTCTTATGAAGACGATTAGCCAAGGATTTGGTCATGTATAGAGACTCTAACTTTAACCAGATCCCCGCTGCAGACTCCTCATTGGCTACCTCTCGTAATACCTTATCCCCTAGGGAAAGAATGAGGGCACTGTGTGCCTTCTGTAAGATCTCAGGTCTTATCGTCTCAGACGAAGAGAAGCTAGGTTTCTCTTCTGATGACCCTTTAGACACTTTCTTGTCTCCAAGAAGTGCATCCTGGAGACCATGGTGCACTAAAAGAGCCCTCATCTTAATCCTCCAGAGGCCAAAATCGTTTTTTCCCGTAAATTTCTCGATCTCAAACTTAGCCGACCCCATCTCTAACCTAGGCTCTAGATACCACTTGTTGAATCTAGGTTTTAATTCGATCAACCAGAGGACTTCAACAACGCCAAGATTTGTACAAGAAATCAACAAGCAACAAGAAAATAACAGAATAATAGAACAAAAATTGAAAATAGAAGAACACACAGTTTAACGTGGTTCGATCCTTTCGGATTTACATCCACAGGGGAAACTGGTTAGAGATCTTCTTATTGATGATTCGAGAAGTTTCAAGATGCAGGTTACATGCTCCAGGTCACTACAATGACCTCAACTCCCTCTCAATCTCTCGGATTACAGAGCTTCACACTAACCCTAGAATCACCTCTCGGTGTTTGAAAGAAAAGCCTTGAATGTGTATCGATTATCTGCTGACTACTATTCATCTCTAACTATTTATACCCGAGCATAATATTATACCCTAATTACATAGGATTACAACACGTGGCCATTAAAATGACCACTGGATTATACGGGTCTGATGTTATAAAATAGAGACACGTGGTGACCACTTCATTGGTCATTATACACAGATTAAAATGAATTAAGACTAAATAAAAACAAAGACAAATTGTTGACATCCTTTCTCACAATGGACTTAAAAAGCTATGGATAAACTCCATAGTTTGAATTACACTTATCTAAAACTTACAACTTAAAGATAAGACTCCATCTTATCTTATTTGAATTCAAATTAAATACTTCAAAATTTGCAGCTTTATCTCATTTGAATTCCACCTCACTAATCCAAGCCAATTTGCATTTTCAATATATATATATATATATATATATATATATATATTTTATTTACTGTAATATGCAAGGTTTCTTTGCTTGTTCTTAGGACTGATTTGCTAGAAGATTAATATCCAGACATATTTTTGTGTCTGTCTTGGATGTACGAATTAAAATTTGCTCTTCTGCATTGGCAACTATGATGAGAGGTAATTATCCCCCAACTTCGGCTCAATGTTATTTGAGGTGAAGTTAGCTAATATAAACTGAAGAATCAAGAAGTAATTAATATAAAGACTACCTAAAAGACGAAGCTGATCCGTACCCACTATTTGTTGACAAGGAAACTAATATTTATCGTGTTTATAAAATACAAGCTTCATGAAATACTAGAATTTGAAAAAAGAGGTGGTTGCTGCATACATTAGCACTGAGGCTTTCCTTTTCATTTTCTCTTTTGGATGGAAGATAAATTTTAAAAGGAATTACTTTCTTAAGTTTGCTACATAAGTTATGGACACCTGCAGGAATATGCTATATATAATCTCAGCTTTTTCTTTTAATATTTCTTGGATTATTTTCTGAACGACCAAAGAAGAATAATCTCAACTTTTTCTTTTAACATTTCTTGGATTTTTTTTTTCTTTTTTTCTGAAGGACCAAAGAAGAGTTGATTAGAGATGGATAGACAGAAATTAGAAGAAGGCGAAGTGGGCCCAACTTCGGGTTTACTTCAAATTTGTTAAATTTATTGTAAGTTTGTAACTCAATGTTTAGCATTTTAATTATTTCGGCTGTCAATGTTATTTTTGGATCAGGTTGGGTGGAAGCTAGCATACTCAGTTATATAGTATTGGAGTAATGTGTTCTCTTTATAACTTTTATGCTTTGCATGATTCTCTCATATTAATGGATCACTTGCAATGAGGGCAATCAGAGATTTGACGGCTAGGATCAGGATGGTGTCTGCACATTCAAGCCATGTGCCTGATATACAAATTGGATCTACAAACCCAATATTCAGTTGGATCACTCAATATTGATTGTTTTGTTGTTTTTGTATAGTTAGTTGGTGTATTTGACTGTTGTTATTATTTCCATGTCAAGACACATTCTGTTGAATATATTTGTTTATTTTTGGATCATTATGGAGTGATTCAGACTCATAGAATGGAATAGTGGCTACTTATGGAATGGAATGGTGGGTTTGTCTGTTGTGCCCAAATAAATGAATTTGCATGAGATGGATTTTGACTTGGAATTGAGCAGGTTTTTTTTTTTTCCATTTAAGGTTGAAATCTTGATGCCAACCCGAAATTGGTATTTGATATGTATTTAGATTAGAAAGAATTTGTTTGGAAGGCATGAAAGAAGCGGTTTTTTTTTTCATTTAAGGTTAAAATCTTGATGCTTTTCATAGTGGACAGACACGCCCCAGAATTTGTTGCCATCTTTATGTGGGTTCTCACAACTGTTATTGGCATGAAAACTATTATTGGCATGAAAATTGGTTGCCATCTTTTTGTTTCACACATTCTCTAGCTTTAGTATGCAGGCAGAAAAATCAAAGGCACTTGTATGGTTAAGATGATCTATTTTAGCATAATCACGTCTGTCTCTCTTTCCCTTGTCTCAGATTGGCAATATTGGATGGCTTAGTAAAAAAATCAGTGATTTGAACATTTTCGGGGTACCATATTCACAAGTCTGGCAAATTGCTTGGGTAAAAGACATTTTTCAGGACTAATTTACACTGCAATAACAACCCAAAATTAACAGTTTGCTTCCAAACTAAACATTATCCATAGCAGGTTTTCAATATCCTATTACAGGTTCAATAAAAAACCAGATACACAACAACATAGCTGTTAATTATCCTATACATGCTAATATCAAATTTCCATTCAAAATAGGTAAGTGACTAAATAACAAGATACACAAATGACAAAAGCCCAAAACACATGAAGTAGCATGCGTGAACATCTCATTTCAGCCTCTTTTTCAACAAGCATTATTTCTCTCTTCAGAATTGCCTCATCTCTATGAGACCAACCAAAGCAGATTTTACTATTTTTTAAGAGTCTATTCGTTGCTTCGACAATGGAGAAAATCAAATAGAAAGACCTGTAACAAAACACAGACAATTAGAACTTAGGTATTACAACAAATTAGGGTTTAAAAAAACTGAAATTTATGAAACAAAAATAACCTAATCCAACGTGAGTGCAGGGGATGCTCGGGTAAGGATTTTCCGAAGGCAACTTCCTTCTATAGGTTTATGAATAACAACTTTAACAGAACCAAAATTCAAGATACTTTCCATTCCTGAAGGCATGATTTTCCCAGTTCCCTTAAGTGTAATAGGTACTACTGGCACCTTGGTTTTGGCTGCAACACTGAAGGCACCTTTCTACATAAATCAGCAAGATAAAACAATAAACTTCGTAAGAAAATACTTGAAAGAAAAGACTAGGGTCAAAGTGGATATAATAACTGTATAATTTTAAAAAAGATCTAGACCCTTAAGTGGTTCTTATAACAGCCACAGACATGATCCCTTCACATTCAGCAAGAAGAAGCACAAAAGCATATCAACACAAAAGCATATAATCTACGCTTTATTTTGGTGGCAGAAAAATTGAACACATGCAAGTGTGTTGTAAAAATAAAACCTGCTTCTTTCATGCCTTCCAAACAAATTTTTTCTAATCTAACTACATATCAAATACATGCACTTGGATTGGCATCAAGATACCTTAAATAAATAAATAAAAAATGAAACCTGCTTCTTTCATACCAATAACAAATTTTTTCTACTCTAACTACATGCATATCAAATACATGCACTTGGGTTGGCATCAAGATACCTTAAATAAAAAATAATAAAACCTGCTTCTTTCATGCCTTCCAAACAAATTTTTCTAATCTAAATACATATCAAATACCAATCTCGGGTTGGCATCAAGATTTCAACCTTAAATGAACAAAAACAAAACCTGCACAATTCCAAGTCGAATCCATCTAAGAACAAGCAAATAAAAGTGTGTGTGTGTATATATATATATAGCAAGTGAAAAGTATACTAGATGATGGGCATTCAGTGCAGAGTTCTTTGACGAGGAAGAAATGTGAAAACTTAAACTGGGAATATTTCCTATGCATTTGATTAGATATGTCATCTCTATCTATTCGGAAGAATCTTCTTTTTTAAATATTTCTTACACCTCTAGTTCACATGTCTTAAAGCTCTTTACTGAAAATGAGGCAGCATGGATCACAAAGAAGGCTAAACAAGAGTTCAAAGTACAACAAATCTAGTAAGGTTTTCCCTTAATTCAATTTGATGTAGCTGTTAGAAGGAGTGGCAATACAGCATCAGCAATCTGTCATAAAGACAATAGAACACTAATCTTTGCCATCACTTGCTATAGCCACAATAATGATCTAAATGTTGGAGAAACAACTACAACACTATTAGACATTCAAGAAGCTTCAAATAGAGGTTTGGCTAAGCTTATTATTGAAGGAGATTCTAAACAGGTGGTACAAGCAATCTCTAAATCAAAAAGTCCAACATGGGAAATGTCTCCCATAACGCAAGATATAGACCAATTGCTACGTATATTTTTGAAATGACAAGTGAAAAAAATTCATTAAAAATTTAATCGATGGGAGCATAATATTGTGAAATAAGTAGTTACAATAATATTGCAAGTTAAAATAATTTCTGATTAAATTAATAATCTAAAGTTGAATAGTTTTTGTTTCCTCACAAGCTTAATGATTATTAAGGACCTCTATGTGCAATACAACATTCAATTTGCCTAGAAGACCTCACTCATTGACAGAAACAAGACAACCTCTGTGTTCATGCTAAAATTGAAAACAATTTATGTATTCTGTCAATCAATTACATAATGAAGAGCCTAGATCGATCACCATATCAAATAAGCAAACCTGGTGAGTCTTGGAGCTATACTCTATGTAAACAGCAGCACCAATTGCCTGTTGGGAATTTTGGATCTCCCAAATTTCCCCCGCCAGGATCTACTTTTGACAGAATAATAAGAAAAATAGAGAAATAAATACAACACAAGAATTTACATAGAAAACTCCAAAACAGGAGAAAAACCACCAAACCCAGAGAAGAAAATTTACTATGTGAAAAATTGTTACAATCACACAATTTTTCTCCTCACCCCAACGACACCCACAAAAACTTCTCCCACTAGTAAAACTCTAACTTTCACCTCTCTTCCTTTTACATACAAAAAGGACAACAGAGGAATTTTACTAAAGTCAAAAGTTACTAGATAAGTTTCTGACTGGTGTAATTAACTAAGGAGGCTAAACCTCCTTTTATAGGCAATGGGTCTTACCCCCTCTTCCTATTTTTCCCATGTGGGACTCTAGCAAATGAGCAAAACCCAACAATCTCCACCTTGCGACTTTGGCTGATTCCACAGCCACGCTTCACCGCAATGAAGATCTTCATAACTTCCGCTATCATGCTCCACCATAAAAGCATAACCACTCAAAATAAACCAAGTCCAAGTATTTCACTTCAGCCCATGTCAAAAATAACCTTGCTGGAAAATTATGGTGCAACTTCCACGTTTGGCTTTCCTGAAAGTTCATCAGCCATCGACATGAATTTCCACCACACACCCTGCATCAATGCCAAACCAATGCCCGTGTGCAAACTTGTGAAACAACTAATATTAACACATCATTTATCATGACAATTTTGAGATTCGCGTCATGTCATAAGGATATACATGTCTCTTTTTCCATGGAGAGAGACACAATATTAGCTTGATACCAGTATCTCTATTTACTGACTTAGAACCACTTGCCGAACCGGCTCCACTTTTTCTTGTTAACAACTTTTCTTGACGTGCTCAGGTTGTCCACACCTCCAGCAAATTGCTAACTTTATGGGTTGATCGACGGCTTGTGTAATCCTGATGGAATCAAAATATCCCTGACTTGTACTTTCCACAAGTCAAAATTGATTCTCCCATCAAATTTCTCTACCTCCATTCTTGACATTGCTTCGATGAATTTTACCATAGAAATGAATAGTACCCACTAAGTAAGTTCCCAAGAAAGATGAGAGGGTCACAATAGACACACTTAAAATTTTCAATCTCCTAGACAGAACCTCCTTAGATCGTACGTATCCACACTACCACACCAAAACTCCACCATGCAAAAAGAACCTAGTGGCTCTGATACCACTTGTTGGAAATCTTGGATCTCCCAAATTCCCCACACCAAGATCTACTTTTGACAGAATAACAAAAAAAATAGAGAAATAAATATAACACAAGAATTTACGTGGAAAACTCCAAAACAGAAGAAAAACCACCAGACTCAGAGAAGAAAATTCACTATGTGAAAAATTGTTACAATCACACAATTTTTCTCCTCACCCCAACGACACCCACAAAAACTTCTCTCACTAATAAAACTTTAATTTTCACATCTCTTCCTTTTACATACAAAAAGGACAATAGAAGAATTTTACTAAAGTCAAAAGTTACTAAATAAGTTTCTGACTGATATAATTAACTAAGAAGGCTAAACCTCTTTTTATAGGCCATGAGTCTTGCCCCATTTTCCTATTTTTCCCATGTGGGACTCTAGCAAATGAGCAAAACCCAACATTGCTCTCCTTAACTCTTCACCCTGTCCAACATTCAATATTCTCTCCATAAATAACTCCCAAAAATAACTTCATTAACCAGAGCAAACAGAGACCAGAAATTTAAAAAAAACAAACAAAGGACTTGCCTGAGTTCGAGGGAGGTTTCTCTCTCTTCGAAGGTTGAAGACTCTTGACTTGCTGTCGATGAATTTTGCTGGGTTTCTCTTTTCTTCGAAGGTTGCAGAGGCTTTTCCCAAGTTTTCGTTGGTTTACAGTGTGCAAAATCGACCGCACTTGTGATAGCGCTGTCTCTGTTCTCACCCTTGGTTGGAGCTCTCTCTCTCTCTTCAAACTCGAAAATGGAGCTTTCTCATGCAATTGTTTAGCGCGGGATGGATGAGGCTGGAGCTTTCGCTCTCTAAGCTGGGTTGAAGACGATGGTAGGAAATCGATCCCGCGCTGTCTCGGTTCTCACCTTTGGTTGGAGCTTTCTCTCTCTTCAAACTCGAAAATGGAGCTTTCTAATGCTATTTCTCACACGGGATGAATAAAAACTATAGCTTTCTCTCTCTAAGCTGGGTTGAAGACGATGGACAGCAGTGCTCTGGAGCTTTCTCTCTCTTCAAACTCTCAACAAGTGCAGATTTTGATTTTCTCCGTCTTTCGTCCCGCGCTAAACCCCTCTAATTTCAGTTTTTAAATTTTTTTTAATTTAACGGCTGACGTGGCAAGCCGACTATGTTTCGACTCTGAAACATTGACTCCGAGTAGAATTTCTCAAATACATAATTTCTAATTGACAAAAAACAAAGAAATTAAATTCGACTATAATGTTATATTCATTTCTTTTCATGATCATACCCATTCATGCATGTGTCCGACCGGTGGTTGAGCTAAAAAAAATTAAACTTTTATAATTATTTTGTCGTTTATTTTACAAACCAATTAACATAATTAAAATTTTTAAATATTTCAATGAATCTTAAAAATAGTACAATCTAATCGGTAGATTATTATTACAGTCGCCGTAAAATTGTCCCTACGTAAATGGTACGTAACTAAAAACTGTCAAAAGTTGAGTTAGTAAATAAATTTAGCCAGGAGTATTTATGAATTTCTGAGAAAATATCAGGTCCGCGCGATCAGTTTTAAACTTATTATTAGCGGTATAGTAGGTGTGTTTCGATTTAATTTTGATCAAAATATAGAATCAAACTAGTATCATCGATTTTACAAAATGTAAAATAGATTATGCTCCAATTATCCTTCAAAATTGATAGTATCGGTTTTACTAGTTCTGATTTTGTTCAAGTCCAATTTTTCAGTTTTAATTCATGGCAAATTTTTAAAAACAAAATCTATTTTTTGAAAACAAAAACTGATTTAAAAATCTGCATTATTAAAAAAAATTGTAATTTATTGTAAAAATCTGTTTTACTAAAAACACATGTTATATAAAAAAATCTGCAATAAAAAACTGGTTATAAAATAAAAACTATTATAAATATGTTTAAAATATATTATCAATTAAGTTTTCATGTTTATAATTAAAATTTTATTTTATAAATATTATAACATTATTTATTCATAATTATAATTTCTATTATTATATATAAAAATTATATATAATATAAAAACATATCATATATAATATTTGAAAAATTAATTTTAAATATATATGTAATATGATCGGTCCAGTGCGGTCTGGTCCAGTCCGGACCAAAATTGCTCGAAATCAAAACCGGACCGATACTTATCAATTTTATATTTTTAGAAATTGGTCTTGAACCGAATCAATTCAAAATCAATGTAGCTGGTCCATTTGAATAGATTCGGATCGATTTTCTAATTTTTTATACACCCTTATTTATTATGACCTGTAAATTCAATTCACGTAAACAGGTACACCAAATTACCAATATAACGCAGAATAAAATAAATTTATTTCCACAAACAAAAATAATGACGTGTGCATAATTGAAATGCCAATTTATATAATGATCTTAATAAATTGAGAACAGTTTGAAGTTAATTTCAAATTTTGGAATCAATTATCTCAGATTCTGAAACGAAAAATCGTTGTAATATAAATTTCAAAATCGTTCTTAATACATAATCATGACTATTTTTACATATATGATAAAATGTGTAAATGCTACATAATTATTTAGAAAAAGTAAGATTTATTCTTAAAAAATTAATTTTTTTTATATAAATCTCATATTTTATTAACTTTTTTCAAATTGATTATACGACAATTGCACAATTCACGATTACAAATATTTTTCTTATACATAATTCAGAAGCATATATTTATTGTTTTAGACTCGATTTATATTGTGTTTTGCCAAGATTGGTTGTGGTGGCAAAAACTACCTCGATGTGGGGAATAATTTTTTGCCACAAAATGTATGCTTGGCAGCTCCATGGCATAAAGTTTGCCACAAATACTATTGTTTGCCACAACAAAACAAACTCGTGGCTAATATACACTTACTGCCACGCCACCATTTGTGGCCAAAGCAAAAATTGTTCGTAGCTAAATTGAATTTATATACAGCTTGTATTGTGTCAATTAATAGGTGACTATGAGATACAGTCATGGATAATAGTGTTAACTACAAAAAGATTTTCTAGCAAAATGTCATTTGCCAAGAACGATCTTGCCCCCAAAAGCCTCTAGGGAGATTTACTACCAACACTATTGAAGATACAGGAAGCTCACTCTCCTGAGATGGTCACGGTTCTGCCAGATAAAAGTTAATAGAATATTTCTGTTAAAGTTTGTTTACTCACGCTGGCATTGTTTTCATTCTTTCTCATTTATTTTATTTAATTGTTTCTGTTATTATAAATAGCACAGCTCTCATGTAATTACGCAGTAGTAAATCAATATACTTAGAGACTCTGTTTTCGAGCCTTCTTCAACCTCTGTTTTACCTCTCTTGAGCATTCTTGGTGCCATTGTCAATATGGTATCACAGCAATGACTGACGATTCTCCACCACCCGAAATGCCATCACCCGAAATGCCACCCAATCCAGAAAATAACCCACACCATCCTGCTAGCCCATTCTACATTCAGCCTGGTGAAGGTGCTTCGTCTCCATTGGTTCCAGACCTCCTCACTACAAAGAATTACGTAACCTGGGCTAAGACCATGCGCCACGCACTCAATATCAAAAATAAGCTTGGATTCATTGATGGCAAAATTCTCAAACCTACCCGAGACTCTGATCCTCTCCTCACTCCTTGGGAATGTTGTAATGACATGATTATAGCTTGGATCCAACACTCTATTAGTTCAGACCATAGATCAAGTATTGCACATGCAGACTCGGCAGCCAGTGTTTGGAAGGACCTCCGGGAACGCTTCTCCATCGAAAATGCTGCCCGCATATTCCAGCTTACCAAATCCATTTTCTCACTAGTCCAAGACAACGACTCAGTGAGCCAATATTACAACCAACTCAAGACCTTTTGGGACGAATTGGAGATTTACCAACCAATGCCTACCTGTTCATGTGGTTCACTCAAGACATTATTGGAGTACACTCATCAACACAAGCTTATGCAATTTCTAATGGGACTTCAAGATTCGTATGATGCAGTTCGAGCACAGATCCTACTTCAGGATCCTCTTCCCTCTTTGAATCGCGTCATCTCCATGATTCAGCAAGAAGAACGTCGCAGATAGCTTCATGCTCTACCAGCGCCTCTTGTAATGGCTGCTAGAGTTCCAGATCAATGAACATCAGCTCCGTCCTGCAAGGATCACCTGTTCTGCTCACATTGTAACATTTTAGGACACACCAAGGACAAGTGTTACAAGCTCAATGGTTTTCCTCCCGGACACAAGAACCACTCCAAATCCAGGTCCTCAGCAAATCAATCTTCGATCGAGCAGGATCAGATCAATCATGGACCACCTATTTCTCAAGAACAGTATAATTAGCTCCTTGCTTTGCTTAATCCCTCCTCAACTTCTTCTGCTGCTCCCGTCGTGAATCATGTCCATGCCAGCATTTCAGATCTTACCAAATCACTTATGTCTGGTATTGCTTTTTGTAATTTCATCAATGCACACATTAAACCAACACCTCTCACCACCTCATGGATACTAGATACGGGAGCCACAGATCACATGACCTATAGTCCCCATTTATTCACTTACAACACAGCTCCTATCACTCACTCCATCAAACTCCCCAATAGCCACTCTACAATGGCTACACATCTCGGTGATGTGCACCTTTCTCCTTCTCTAATTCTCAAAAATGCTTTATGTATTCCAGATTTTTCATTTAACCTTATATCTACCAAAGCATTAACCACTCAATCAAATTGTTGTTTAATCTTTACTTCTAATTCTTGTTTTATCCAGGACCTTTCATATTGGATGACGATTGGAGTGGGGACTATTCTTAATGGCTTGTATCATCTCCAGCTACCAAGACACAACACCCCTGCGATGCAAACTTCATTTTCTTCTTCTCATGTATTGCTTTCAGACAGTACAGCTTTTATTACAAACAATTACAAGTTTGATACATTTACTTTATGGCACTATCGACTTGGACACAGTTTCATGACTTAATACATTTTGAATGAAATTAATGTTCCTACTTCCAAGCACCACACAGCTTCCAGATTTCCATGTGACGTTTGTCCATTAGCAAAGCATCACAAATTACCTTTTCCTCAATCAGAATCCAAAGTAACAAAACCATTTGAGATTATTTTCGTTGACATATGGGGACCGAATCAAATTGAATCTCATAATGGAACCAAATATTTTCTTACCATCGTTGACCAATTTATACGTTGCACTTGGATCTATCTTCTCAAGGCCAAATCCGAAGCTCGCCTCTCCCTTCAAAATTTTTTCTCCATTGTTCAAACTCAATTTAACACCAACATTAAAACTGTGAGAACTGATAATGGCGCTGAGTTTCAAATGCCTTCATTCTACCAATCCAAAGGGGTAACACACCAACTTATATGCGTTGCCACGCAACAACAAAACGCATTAGCTAAACATAAACACCAGCATATTTTAAAAGTGGCACGTGCATTGAAATTCCAATCTAGCCTACCCATGAAATACTGGTCTAATTTCATCCTCACAGCCGTTTATCTCATCAACCGAACCCCTACTCCCCTCCTGAACTACAAATCTCCATTTGAACTACTCTATCATTGCAAGCCATCATACACTCACCTCAAGATATTTGGCTGCCTCTACTATGCCTCCATTCTTGCCCATCCACGCACCAAATTTGATCCCCGAGCTCGACCCTGTGCTTTTCTCGGCTATCCTTATGGTGTTAAGGGATACACACTCCAAGACCTCAACACCAAACACATATTCATCGCTCGTGATGTAGTTTTCCATGAAGCATTTTTCCCTTTTAAACAATCCATACAGAACGCATCCCATGCATCATCATTTAACCCACAGCCGATTCCCACATATACCTAACCTGCACCATCACTTTCGCTCCTTTCAACTTTCCAAACCGATCCAAATTTCTTTCCATCATCCTACCCTAACACAACAACCACTGATGCCTCTCCACCAACATCACCATCTACTCCCTTCACCATACCTATCACCCCATCTCTATGACGCTCCACTCGGACAAGAACAGCCCCTGCATACTTTAGAGATTTTCATTGCCAACAAGTTACTTCTTCACTTCAGTCACCACCCCCAATGTCAGCTCCTGGTGCGCACATCACCGCAGGTAAATCTCTTCCTTTTCCTCTTTCATCTTACTTGTCTTATAAATTTCTTTCACCTACATTCAAAGCTTTTACAGCCTCTGTTTCCCTCCACCCCGAACCATCCTCCTACACTCAAGCTGCCAAACTACCTATTTGGTGCAAAGCAATGGAACAAGAATTAGTTTCTCTCGAGTTAAATGAGACTTGGTCCATAGTTGATCTCCCTCTCGGCAAGAAGCCAATCGATTGCAAATGGGTTTACAAATACAAGTTTAATGCCGATGGAACCATTGAAAGAGCTAAGGCTCGATTAGTGACAAAAGGTTTTAATCAGCGCGAAGGAATTGATTTCCATGACACCTTCTCACCAGTTGCCAAGCTCACTTTCATACGCTGTATTCTTGCCATTGCAGCCAGCAAAGGATGGGAACTTCAGCAATTAGACGTTAATAATGCCTTCTTGTATGGAGAACTCGATGAAGAAATATATATGAAACCTCCTCTTGGTCACTATGCTGCCAAGACCACCAAAGTTTGTCGCCTTCACAAGAGCCTTTACGGGCTCCGTCAAGCATCCAGACAATGGAACACTACGCTGACCTCTACACTTTCCGAGTTTTGATTCATCCAATCCAAAACTGATTACAGCTTATTTACCAAGCATGCTGGAAGCTCCTTTGTTGCCTTGCTCATCTATGTCGACAACATTATATTAATGAGCTTTGATACTGTCTCAAGTAATGCTGTCAAGAGTTTTCTGGAATTAAAATTGAGAATCAAGACCTTCGGCCCACTCAAGTATTTCCTTGGCATGGAAATCGCACATTCCAAATACGGCATCCAGCTCTGCCAACGCAAGTTTGCTTTGGATATCTTATCCGAAGTAGGCATGTTAACCTCCACGTCATCTCCTATACCTATGGAACCCAACCTCAAGCTATGCAAAGATGATGGAGATGTTTTTCATGATCCTACTTTGTATCTGAAGCTAGTAGGAAAATTGCTATATCTGTCCAATACCAGACCCGATATTAGCTACAGTGTCAGTTTGCTGAGCCAGTTCATGGAGTGTCCACGAATTCCTCACTACAATGCTGTCATTAAAGTCCTTCGATACCTCAAAGGCACACCAGGTCAAGGTCTATTTTTTCCATCATCCTCTACATTCCATCGTGTGGCTTATTCCGATGCTAATTGGGGAAATTGTCCAAACACCCGTCGTTTGACAACTGGTTTTTGCGTCTTCATCGGAAGCTCCATCGTCTTCTGGAAATCCAAGAAGCAGACCTCCATTTCCCGATCATCTGCGGAATCCGAGTATCGTGCCATGGCATCGGTAGTTTGTGAGCTAACATGGCTACGTTATCTGCTTCATGACTTGAACATAAACGTCTGACAGCCTGCAACTTTGTACAGTGATAATTTAGCCGCTCTTCACATTACAGCTAATCCCGTGTTTCACGAACGTACAAAGCACATTGAACTCGATTGCCATCTAGTTCACGACAAAGTCACCTCTAGACAAATTGTTACTTCACATGTTCCATCTTCAGCTCAGATAGCAGACCTGCTAACCAAGCCGTTACACTCTCCCACGTTTAATCGACTGCTGCTCAAGATGGGAGTAATTAACATTTACTCTCCGTCTTGCGGGGGGATGTTGAAGATATAGGAAGCTCACCCTCCTGAGATGGTCACGGTTCCACCAGATAAAAGTTAATAGAATATTTCTGTTAGAGTTTGTTTACTCACGCTGGCATTGTATTCATTCTTTCTCATTTATTTTATTCAATTGTTTCTGTTATTATAAATAGCACAGCTCTCATGTAATTACGCAGTAGTAAATCAATATACTCAGAGACTCTGTTTTCGAGCCTTCTTCAACCTCTATTTTACCTCTCTTGAGCATTCTTGGTGCCACTGTCAATAAACACTACAAATCGTGGCTAATAGTTTATTCCCACGTAGTTTTGTGTCGATACAAGATGCTTTCAAGGTATATGCTAGTAGAGGTCCTTAAAAGATCATTTTGTGGCTAATACTATTGCCCACCACCCCATTTCTTAGGTAGATGTTACTTGCCACCAACAATGTTGCCCCAGAAGGCAAAAATCCATATTGACTCACACCACCCAAACTTGTGGTTAATACTTTGTATTATAATACTTTTTATCGACCCAAGCAGTTTACCAAGACCCTAACTATGCATGGATAGTCCCCACAAAGGCACGGTGCCATAAATGTATATTACCCACGAAATTGGAGGTGGGGAATACGTATTCTGCATGAATTTGATGATTTTGTTTTGATCTCTTCATTTTCCTGCGATTTTTCCATGCGTTTAATACAATGGTTTGCATGTATATGTAACAAAACTTTATATGATTCGATTTCATACCAACAAGCCAAGTACTGCACATTCATGTAGAAATCAACCACATTCATGTAGAATAATGGTAATAATTAACATTCCAAATCCTCCTACAGCAAAGTAACATATATATATATAGCAGGTTTTTGAGACTGCATTACATTAATCACATATCACTTAAGTATAACAAGTGATTAATATTTAACACAACCTAAATTTGATGAAAGGGTCGATGGTATAGGAATAGGGTGGTTTTCGCACATGCCATCCTCTTGATGAATCATTTCGGTTACAACAAATGAGATATGAAAAGATACAGGTGTACTAGTGTTAAAAATATTGCAGATATCTCTTTATCACCAGGTAGCTAGGCAAACAACCAAGACTAACTGAGCCAAGCACTTGATCTACATCGCAACATGGATCCCCCAAGCCATTGCAGATGTGTTCATCCAATAGTTTAACAACACATGTTACAGATGACCTGAACAAGAATTAATGTAATATTTCTTAGCCAATAATTCTTATCGTTAAAATAAGTACATATATAGCAGTTGCTCGCCCCATTGGATGCAATTCCATCCTGAGTTTTAAATCCCCTAAATTCTATCCATGTCATGCACTACGATATATATGCAATAGAATGTCAACATATCAATTTCACCTTTGAGACTGCTACCCTGTTTTATGCACCACATCCCCAACACATGTGATCTCCTCAAGTATTGAATAATAATGTGACAATCATGACTCTTCTTTCCCACTAATTTTCATTCGCTAATGTTGACACAACATGATATATTTGACACGAAACTTTCGGGAAATTTAACATCTGACAACCAACCACTGAAACTTCGTCTCTCAGATCCATTTAGCATATAACATGTTAGACTCATGGAAGAAGTCTGGCCATCATGTTGTAGATGCAATTATTTCCTAATGCCAAGATGTTTGAGGTCCCTACGTGCATTGACGTTGTCTTTACTCTTTCCTTCAATATCCAGCAAGGTCCCCAACATGCTATCACATATGTTTTTCTCAATATGCATGAAGTCCAAGTTATGCTTCAACCATAGGTCAATCCAGTACAAAAGATCAAAGAATATACTTTTCTTGGTCCAGTTCAGCTCAATAGGGGTACGTTTCCTTTTCTTTGTTGATTTGCCAAATAGTACACTTGAGACATTTTCAAACTAATCCAACAACGAAGGCCCAATTATCATTTTCAGAGCAACTCGATAGTCCTCCCTACCCACGAAGGCATTTTTCTTCTGTCTCCAAGCGTGGTCTGTTGGCAACTATCGCTGATGACCCATATAGTAGTATTTACGGCCATTAACTAGCCAGAATGCATCAGTGTCAATATTACATATAGGACAAGCCATCTTACTCTTTGTACTTCAATCGGAAAGATTGGCATAAACAAGTAAGTCATTGATAGTCTAGAGTAGAGCTTCATGCAATTGGAAATCAACCTTGTTGTATGCATCGTATGTCTTAATCCCCTCTTCTCATAATGCCTTAAGTTCATCGACCAATGGGCGCAAGAAGACATCAATGTCATTTCCTAGAGCCTTAGGTCCAGGGATTAGCAACGACATCATCAAGTATGGGTCTTTCATGTAAGCCCACAGGGGTAAGTTGTAAGGCACAAAAAGCACTGGCCAAATGCTATAAGGTTTGCTCATATTATTAAACGGGGTGAACCCATCACTTGCAAGTTCAAGCCTAACATTACGAGAATCAGCGGCAAACCATTAATGTTTGATGTCAAACTCTTTCCATAATGGAGAGTCAGCGAGATGTCTCGTGGAGGTTGGGTCGTTAACACGTTCATCCACATGCCATCTCATAGCTTGAGCAGTCTTTTTTAGACATATACAACCTCTATAATCGTGGCTTAAATGGGAAATATCTTAGAACTTTTTGAGGAATCCTTTGTTGGCTAAATCCCTTTGCATCCCACTGGGATGCCTTACAGATAAGGCATTCATCTTTCCCAACATACTCCTTCTAGAACAGGATGCAATCGTTTGGGCAAGCATGTATATTTGTGTATGTGAAACCTAACCCATGCTGCAATCGTCAAGATGCATTGTATGAATCAGGTAACAGTGTATCAAGAAATGCAGTATGCAACAACTTCAAAACCATGTCAAATGACTTCACTATCCAATCACCAATTGTCTTGATATGTAGCAACTTCACTATAAACGATAGCTTCAAGAACGTGTGACAAGTTGGATACAATGAACGTCTTGCTTCGGAACAGCAACTCCTTGAAATTCAGGTCTACATGAACTTGAGAGGTATGGCCTTGGATATCTGCCATATAAGGTTCAGAAAATGATGTAGGCACATTCTCCATAAAGGTCCCCACACAGATGTCATCCAACATATCGTCGATGCCATCAACATACTCATTGTAGTTATCGATATCGGCACCTGCTTCATCTGAGGAGGTATGGTTTGCAAAAATTTCCTCATCACCATGGAAGATCCACTGTGTATAGCTTGTATCTATCCCAATTATAAACAAATGATCTTTTATCACATCGAGTGTTTGGAATGTTCTATTGCAACATTGCTGACATGGACACCTCATGCGGTCTATACCAGGTGTATGTGTATTTGCCGCATCTATGAATTGTTTAACGCCATCAGCATACTCGTTGGACTGCAATCTATCTTCGATATGCATCTAGGCCTTATCCATCTGACATACAAGAAAGATATGTCATGGCAATCCCAAGTATTTTAGGACAGTGTTTTGAAGGAAGTAAGTGGAAACATATTAAGTGAAATCACTTGTATGAAATTCTGGGTAGGATTGAATGGAGACTAAAACAACAATTACCATTTTCTAAATCTGCATTCCTTAACACAAGAAGTTCGTACAAGCATGGTTGCGAACAGGTAGTAGTCGTAGCAGAAACGGAAGGAGCAACAAATAAAATGACATAAAAATACCTGCATCAATATATTATAGTTTAAGGGCAGGTGGGTTCGCAAAAGTTCTCAGAAGCAAGCAAAGACAGGAAAAGAATGGGGGCTACTGCAATAAATTCCAATAAAACACTGCATCCAGTTAGTGTTTTGATAAAGCTTGTAGGGGAAATTAGTAAAGTATTTCTATATATATGTGTGTCGACTATTTATAAAAGTTTTTTTGTTTGGAATGAAGGCTAGCTTCTAATGAAAGTTCTAATTTGTGTATGTGCAGCTAATTATTGTGGCTTTTACACATGATGCGGTATGGGTTAGAAGTAGGGACAAAGTGCATCTTGTGTATATGGTGAATGTTGGATGAGTATTTCCAATATATTTTTGGATCTTGTGTTTTAATTGTGCTTCTTCATAGAAACAATTTGTATAGCCTCATGCATTTTGGCGACAACAGAGCTGTGTTGACAACAAATGGTGAAGGTGATGACACAAAGGGGAATGAGAAACTAAAAGCTATCCAACTCAATGACACATTTTTTTTCATATTCATTAGTTGTAATTTTTAATTCAAAACATGATTGTGGAGAAGTTAAACCAACTGTTTTTCCACAGTTATAGATTCTGTAAGCCACTAACTTTACTCGTCTATTGTGTATGTTCTCGAGAGTTGAAATGTGAATTTTTCATATTCAATGATGTTAGTTTAAAGAGAACATGAAGATTTTCGGGTGGAAATCCAGGCTGAGCTCACTAGCTACGAAGCACTAAGCAAAATATGTCTAGTTCCCTATGCAATAAGATATTTTTAAGTCTGGGTTCTATTCTTTAGTGTGAACATACAATAAATGATTGAGTGTTTGTGACTTTATTGTAGTTCTCTATTTTCAATCTAGTTATGGGTGTAGTAGAAACACGTTGTATCTGAATGGTGAAAATTTGTTTGTGAACAAGGATGCAAGGCGGCCTCAATAGTGCACCTGACCTTTAAGGACCATGGAGACTGATTGCTTAGTCATGCATCAAAAGAAATAAAACTCAGTTGCTTTAAAAATATAAACTTCAAACAAGTAATGAAGTTCAAATCTGCTTCATAATTTTAGCAACATTATGAAAAGATCAATATGAAATACCCAATAATTTACTGCCATATTTGTCCTCCTATTGCTACATAACAACAACTACAAGGACGGCAACTAGATAGCCTCCCGAACTCATAAATAAACTTAAGACAAAAACTACCTCAAATCTCCCATAACAGCAAAGGTTGAAAATAGAGATTTACACAAAGATTAAAACTAGAGGGGTGATCATACATCTAATAGCAGGATTTACACAAAGATTAAAAATATAAATAGCACAAATTCAGTGCTCATGGGAGATCATACAAAAAAAAAAAAAATACCTTTGAACTGTTGAAAATAGGGAATCCAAATGTGACGCCCCCAACTTCCACTTATGGAAATACGGGAATTGGGGTGTTGGAATGCTGACAACATGGGTCACGCACTCCCAACGTCAAGTGCTAAGTATGTGAACACGTGACATGCATAAATAAAAGTAGCGGATAAATAAAGTCAATATCTAAGTACCAGAATTTTTTAGAATTAATTTACAAACTAGTTTAACACAGATTCTCCAATAGGAGAATTAATACAGTCATCCCAAAAACAAATCATAAAAATACATAATAATAAAAAACGAGAGTAACAATTCCCAAGATAATAAATTATAATACCATATTTCAACAGCGAAGCTTCCTCCTCAAGCTTAGCCTCCTCAACATCTGCATCCAAAGTCTACGACACCAAAAATGGTATCACAAGTAAGTATAACACAAACAAACCACAAGATATAAAATATATTCATGCAACAACAAAACACATGAACGTGACACCATATGCATGAATCTCAAAATCATCATTATCAAAATAAATAAATTAATCAAGCACGCCAAAATCTCATTTGGCCCAAAATAAAATCCATTTAAAAACAACTACCATTTTTCCAGAATGGTACTCAAATCAGTTTATCCAAACTCGCCATCTTCCTAGAAAATGGCTCACAAATCTAAATAACACAGAAAGCGGGAATCGCAGGCGGGACTCTACCACCATCCTTGCTTAACCCCATATTCATACCAGTCATACGGGCGTTACGTATCGCCGTCCTTGTAATGACACAAACACTCCAATCATATCGGGCGTTACCAGGGGCGGACCTACTTGGGAGCTTGGGGGGCTACTGCCCCCCCAAGATTTTTCAAAAAATTTATATATAATATATAAGTTTATATATTTACATATATATAATATTAAATTATTCCTCAAATTATAAAAAAATTAAAAATTCCCCCCCCCCCCAAATTTTTATTAAAATTATTCTCTCAAATGTCAATACACATATAATTTTATTCTAACTTTTGATTTTATTGAAATTCAAATTTCAACTCACCTAATCTTACAATTACTTTAACAGTCTAATTCTAAAAAAAATATGGTTATAAATTTATATGATTGTCAAAATTGATTAATTATACTTACTTATATAGTTTCACTCTAACTTGATTGTATGATTATGAGATATAGTTTGTTAAAAATCTAACATCGATATATCAATAGTTATTAGAAATTTTTTATGTTTATTCTTGATCTATAATTTTTTTTTAAATCAAAAAATAATATGAGCAAGTAAAAAAATTGATTTTTTTTTAAAAGAACGTAGATAATTCGAAGAGTAATACATTTAGAGAGTTCGATAACGAAAAAATGTGATATTTCTATCGAGTCCTTTTAAAATTTATATATAGCACACATTTTATCGATCACCCCCCAAATACAAAATCTTGGTTCCGCCCCTAGGCATTACGTATCGTCGTCCCCATTATGACATCCACACACTAATCATATTGGGCGTTACGTATCACTATCCTCGATATGAAATACACACACGGACCATAACAAGCGTTACGTGTCGTTGTCCCCATTATGACTCTGTCAAAACTGTTAAAATTCATAAGCCTAGTAATACTGTAGGCGGGAATCACAGGTGGGACTACACCATCATCCATGTTTACCACCATCCTTACAGTACCTCTCTTTTAAAACCATTAATTAAATCATCTCAACATACCAAATCAAGTCTCACATAAAAACCTCAAATATCAAATATACACATCAACAAGAGTGCAATTACACAATGCATACTACCATGTACAAAATATCCAACATTCAATAAGTCAAATCATCAACCAAACACTAAGTTGTTACTGCAAAAATATATTTAAATCTCAATGATCATTTGGAAAATACTTACAGCGCTATAATATAATTTTCAAAGCATCACCGAGGTGCAAGCAACGGCGGCAAAACAACGTAACAGTGCAAAAAGGATAACGACCACGGGTCTCAAAATCCCAACTTTTGAACAAGGACAAACGAAGACTTGGAATGGCTAGAGAAGAGCTTAGAGGTGCTAGTGAAGTGAATGGTGGTGGTAGTTGGCCGTAGGTGGCGGCGTGGGCGGCGGTAGGAGGCTGAATAGTATAAAATAAAGATGTAGCTCAAGAGACCTCAAGAGTGGCGGATCGGGGCTGAGGAAATGTGTGTTAGGTAGCTAGAAGGCCGGTGGTGAAGTGGAGAATAGATGGTGGCCGGTGGTGGAGCAACGGCAGCGTTGGAGCACTTAAAGGCCACGGCTTGGAGGTGGGCGTAGGGGGCAAACGGTGGCACGGGCTGGGCTGAAATTGAAGGGGGTGGTCGCCAGTTGGTGGGAAAGAGAATGGGAGGGGCGGTGACGGCCACGGCCGCGCGCGACGGCGCTGGGTGGAGAGAGGAAGAACGGGCGAGAAAAGAGGGGGAGGGGGTCACGCGGCTAGGGGGAAAACAGGGGAAAGAAGAAGAAAAAGGAAAGAAGAAAAAAAAATTTTAAACAAAAAAAAAAAAAAAAAAGAAAAAGAAATGCAGTCCAACTAGAAAAAAGTACAAAGAAATAAATAAAAACTAACTGAAAGGCTACAGTTTAATTTCAATAAAATAAAATATTTAAAGTCCAACAATAAATAATTTAAATTAAAGAGCAATTTAAATACGAAACGTTAATTAATATAAAGAAAGCACATCAATTTAAATTCCACAACTTAAAATAAAACACAAATAAAACAATAAAAAATACATTTAATTTAAAACAACAAACCATTAATTATAATAATTTAAATAATCATTCGATAAAAATACATATAAATACAGGTATCACACCAAAGGCAATCATACATCTAAAATATGGCAGGATTTACACAGATTAAAAACAAAAATAGCACAAATTCGGTGCTCATGGGAGATCATACAAAATACGAAAAAAAAAATTCTTTGAACTGTTGAAAAGAGGGAATCCAAAGGCGATCATACATCTAATGGCATGATTTACACAAATTATAACTCTAGAAATAGCACAAGTTCGGGTTAATAACATCTGATTGAACGAAATAATAGATGTATTATATTATTTGTTGCAATGCATGAACTAACATGATGAAAACAGCGAAGGCGAAGCACGCAAGAAGATCTACCTTTTCTTTTATGCGAAATAGGGTTCGGCAACGTATAGTCTGGCGCGTTATATTAAACAGTGGTTGGCAACTGGCGGCAAGGCGCAGTAGCGGTAATGGACCTAGAGGCCGGACGACGAACGGAAGCAGCAGGGACAACGCTGACGACCCTGGGTGCGAGCACCTTCAGTCCAGCAAGGGAATTTTTTGACACACGAATGGGACCAGGTCAATACCTTAGAACCTTCGAGACTCAGAAAAAACTTTGTGAAGAAAGGTCACAAAACAACGATCAAATGCTAAGTTTTGGGAGAAATAATTGTTGTGACGAAATAAATTCATCGTAATATGTATTTATTACCACGGATAGATCCTCGTCGCACGTGAATTTGGCATACCCCACAATATTCATTGCGCCAACAGAATGTTGTCTCAAGGTTTATTCCCACTGTATAATCGTGGGCAGAAATTAGGCCTCTAAAATTTCATTTCAGTTTAATTTATTTTTTAATATTATTATTATTTTAAATTTAAAAAAATATATTAAGATTCAAAAAAATTATATTAAAAATTATATTTTATATAAAAAAATTAATAAAATATAATAATAAATTAAGACAAAGTCATCTCATCGAATCCAAATCTGCCCTTAATGTTAGATATGTTTATTAAATTAAGAATAAAAAATCAGTTAAGCGTTCGACTCACGGACAGTTCGGTAGAGCTACATGGCATGACATGCATGCACGCTGTGTTGACGGTAAGGTATCGGTCGATGATATCAAAGATATTACGAAAGTTAGTTAGCTTATGTCTTACGGCGAATAACTTCCGACTGTCGTCTTCTGTCGCGGCGAGGACAGTCAAATAATTATCTAGATTTTATTGAAAAATGTCCCAGTCAAATTGCCGGAAGTACTGTCGGTCAAACATACCATTTTATCTATGTCAACGGTTCTGGTTCAATTCAGGTAAATTCTGAACTACCGGTGGGTATACGTGGCACTTCTCTGATGTTGCTCTTGTTGTGATTTGTCAAACGAACGATTGAAGAATTCTTTTTTTTTTTAAACTGTTGAGCTAATAATTGAGCAATAATGATATATGATCAAGAAGACACATGAATATTTTAAAACCAATAAATACAGCTTATAATATATGCTTTTATTAATTATAAATAAAGATGGGCGGGAATCTACGTCAATTGGTTAGAGCAGAAGTAAATGCAGACAAAAGCTAAATAATTTCTCTCAAAAATAACTGTCTATATTTTAGAAGGGTAATGCTACATACAGTCGTGGAGTTGCAAACGGCGTGCAGTCGCTTTAGAAATAAAGTTAACTTTTTCACGTGGGTCCCATATATATTCACTTTTTTCCAAAGCGATTGCACGCCGCTTGCAACTCCATGACTGCATCTATCATTTCTCATTTTAGAAAGAGAGATCAGAGAGAGTTATAACGGGTGAATGGGTCACCCACGCGTCTGCACTTTATTTGAGCAAATCACTGGCTAGCTCGAGCGCTAATAGTCAATTAATGATACATCCTATTAATTAAGCATCATGCAATCAGCATTAATACAAAAGCTACCAAAACTTCTACACGAATCGCTAGCTTCACTTCCATGTATGCCATGATATCTGTAAAGTTCTCTTACCAAACTGTCCTAGTTTTATTAGGATTTCGATTCTCTTGAAGTGCTATTTCAATTTTTTTGTGACTTAAGGGGATCTGGATTTCAGTTTTTGGGATTGTTTTATTTTATTTTTTCTGATTAATTTAGAGGTGTGCCAACTTGTAAGGAGTTTCCTGAGATTCCAATTGCACAAAAAAACACAAGGAATGGAGGTTTTCCGTGTTTCATTGCATGATGGAATACTGAGATCTGATGCTGTTAATGTTCTGACTGCAATTGTGCCTCTATTGAAACTACTATCTATGAGTGTCATTGGTCTGATTCTTGCCCACCGGAAAACCCAAATTGTCCCCAAAGAGACTTTCAAGTTCCTCAGCAAGCTTGTTTTTGCCTTATTCTTGCCCTGTTTGATATTCACTCACCTTGGTCCATGCATTAGTCTCGAGAGTGTCATTCAATGGTGGTTCATCCCTGTAAATGTTGTTCTTAGTACTGCCATTGGCTGCTTATTGGGGTTCTTGGTGGCAATAATTTGCCGGCCACCGCCTGAATACTTCCGATTCACCGTCATCATGACCGCATTTGGAAACACAGGAAACCTCCCTCTGGCAATAGTTTCATCAGTTTGCCACAATACTGCTAACCCATTTGGTCAGGAATGTTATGCCTCTGGTGTAGCTTATATATCCTTTTCCCAATGGGTTGCTGTTTTACTTGTTTACACTCTTGTTTACCACATGATGGAGCCCCCATTGGAGTATTATGAGATCATTGGAGAAGGAGAGCCTGAAATAGAGGAGGTTTTGCCTGCTGCTGATGATGATGATCTCAGTAGGCCGCTTCTTGTCGAAGCCGAATGGCCGGGTCTCGAAGATAAGGAAACCGAAAATTGCAAGACAGCCTTTATTGCAAGGCTTTTCTATAGCATCTCGGGCATGTCACAAACAACTATTCCCGATTTTGATTTAGTTGATGAATGTCCAAGAAGTACCATGTCAATTAGATGTTGGGCAGAGCCTAGAATGATTAGAAAAATCAGAATTGTTGCTGAGAAAACTCCAATTCATCACATACTTCAGCCACCAACAATTGCCTCACTGTTAGCCATTGTTATAGGACTGGTTCCTACTCTTAAATCTTTGGTTTTTAGTGATGATTCTGTGGTTTCTTTTATCACAGACAGTTTAAATTTTATGGCTGAGGCAATGGTGCCTTCAACTATGCTTGTTCTTGGAGGAATGCTTGCTGAAGGTCCCAATGAATCTAATTTAGGGATCAGAACTACAATTGGGATCATTATAGCAAGGCTTTTAGTTCTTCCTTTACTTGGAATTGGGGTCATTCTATTGGCTGATAAGCTGAATATTTTGGTCCCTGGGGATAACATGTACAGATTCGTGCTTTTGCTGCAGTACACAACACCAAGTGCCATATTATTAGGGGCAATCGCAAGCTTGAGGGGCTATGCAGTGAATGAGGCATCGGCTCTCCTCTTCTGGCAGCATGTGTTTGCTCTCTTCTCCCTTTCATTGTATATAATTCTCTACTTCAACGTGCTATTTCCTTATATCTAAGGTATGTCCTCACTTACTGTTTTTCAACTTTAGGAAATACATATTTGCTGATTTCAAGTAGTATATTTCCTAAAAATCTTCAACTGTACTGTACAGGTTGACAAGATTTTACATGTAGCAGAGTTTTTTTATGATTTTTGGCAGGAATCTGTCTCATTAATAGTGCAATTTGAAGGTTTGGAACTACATTCATTCATTGTTAAGTTTATCTGCTTATGATCCCTCTCATTCCATTCTCTCTGTTTTTGCCTGTCTCAAAGGAATGCACACATAATTATTAATTAAAGTCCAATTATGTCGTTCCATAGCCATTTGAATTTTGAAGTACTTTCACTTCAACTTACATGTTATGTCACTACTGCCATCTTCATTCCGAATCTTGGGCTTCCCTAAGTTGCTGTAACTTTTCCTAGATTACAGTGGTTGAGACCAGCATGTGGGAGAGTGAAATTGGATCTTTTTCATCTGGATTAGGATAGAAGGTAATACCTAACCAAATTGGAAAACAATTTCAAATAAGAGAATTAATGTAATATCCATTACTTGAAACATGATCTTGAGAACCTTCCCCAGAATTTCAAAGCAATCTCTTGATGCTAAAGGTATTATCAATTGCTAAATTCTAGTGTCAGGAGATAGACATTAGAAGAAACTTTTAAACCATGAAAGTCTAATTTTTTAGTGGAATACACCTTGACAATACCCATTACTCAATGGCTGAAATTCTCCATAGCTTTTCACTAATTACCTAGCTGACTTGGAAGGAAAGACCCCATTTTTAGCAGCTGACCAGCTTGGAATATCTATTCTAGAATTTCCTCCCCTGAAACATTCAGAGGACAAACTCAACACCTCCTGCCCACTCTTCGAGGAATACTAAGTACAGAGTAAATATGTATGCATGCTACTCAAAAACGTTTTGTAAGAATCAACTTCCCATCATTTAACAACAAATTATTTTCAACCAGCTTGTTTTCTCTTGTTTTAATAACACCAAAGGTTCAAATAAGGATGCTTGTAATGTTCCTGTATAAATTGGTGCCCACAATAAAGATTAGGAAAGGGGGAAAACACTGTTTACTTCAACTTATTCACTAGCCGTCCAGAACATTAAAATTCTAAACCAGCAAGTTAGCAACACCTTTACCAACTCTTTCAAAGAAGCTTGAGAGCCATTAAAAAAAGTCTCTAAATGATCTGCATTAATCAAGTTTGAAATAGTAGAACAGCTTTTTTAAGAGCCATTAAAAAAAGCACCAACGTTTCCTTCATCAAAAGATGTGACTCCGTAACATCTTTCTTAAGAAAGCAACAATTTTTAAGTCTTGGCCTGCTGGAGCAGAAGTGGTCATTATCAATTGATCACTCAAAGTCCTTTTCCATTTGATATCTAAGAAAGAAAGGGAAGGGAAATAAAAAGGGCTTAGAAAAACACACCAAGAATGAGCGCAGCGTGCTTATGTCTTGCATGCCTTTGGTCCATTATTCCTTCTAAATATTATCAGCATCCATGTGACGTGATCAGCTTCGTGGATCATCCGTGAGTTTGAGACTTGGAGAATGAGACAGCAGTTTGTGGGAGTGGGATGTGATTTCACGTGCTCATTAAATAAGCCGCTCCACTTTGTCTGGGGAATGTTTACGCCGACACAAGGTTTTATGTTAAAGTTACAACTTACTGCTGCGAAACTAAAGATGTTTGGATTGAGAGATAAGTGGAGATGAATTGAAAGTTTTAAATTAAAGAATTATTATTTTAAAATATAAAAAAATAAAATTGAGATTTGAAAAAATTGAATTATTTATTATATTTTATATAAAATTTTAAAAAAATATAATGATAAATTTGAGATAAGATAAAACGAAATCTAAGTAACATAATGCACCAAAGACCAAAGAGTAACAAATTATGATCAACCAAGTTTATTATTAAATCGTCAGCAAAATGACTAACAATTTGTTAACTATATACAGATATAAGAGAATTAAATTTGAAAAATAAAATTTTAGGAAGTTTTGTAATTATGCTTTTATTTTCTCTGAAGGGAAGTGATTTTATTGGAAAGGGTTTTTCAATAATGAATTCATATGGTGAGGATGAAAGACCATCCGATATTAAGGTAGATCCACGTTTCATGCAATTTCTGCCTCAAAGCCGACGGTGACACCCGAAAAAAAAAAGATAAAAATGGAAAAAATAGGTTTTGATTCGATCGAAGGAGCAGAACGAGAACCAATCCCATGTCTGGTGTTGCATCACCATCACTCGAGGTTTTTTTTTTTTTGTATGTGTGTGTTGGGAAATGGGAGGGGGATGGAGGGTGGGCTTCAAAATGTAGTTTTTACATGCGATATTAATTGATGGATTACCTTATGGCGGACACATTTCCTAAGCCCTTGGCCTCGGAAAAAAGGAATATTTATAATTAATTTCCCCAACTAAAGTAAATCCATGAATATCATTGAAAGGCCATCTTGAGCTATATAATGGAACAGGGGTCCATGAATTAGGCAAAGAATTCAATCATTAGGTACGTCCTTATTTTTGATATATCGTTTCCTAAGGCGACGCCTGATACGGCAAAAACAGACATTCAATGGGATAACCATCGTGTATTAACATGATCTATCTTATTCAAATTTTATGGACTAAAGTAAAAGAAAGATAAAGTAAAGTAAAAGAGCGCAGAATATTACATTTGGTACCATCAAGTTTAATCATGCCATTATATTATATGACATAAATATATTGTATCGATTTAACACCACGGATTTATCCTTCAGATTTGAGAGAGGAACAAACTTTTGTAATTCAAAATAAATTATATTTATAGTAACTTTCATTGTTCAAAAGTCTTCTGCATATTTGCAATATGTATGATATTATTTATTATAAATAAAGATATTATGTAAAAGTAATCTCATAAATTAATATGATTTTATGTGAGTTGTTAAATTTACATTATAATAAAAATAATTTTATAATTTGACAGACTACATCAAAATACATCAATTTATGATATTAATTTTATTTGATATTTTGTAGTTAAAATATTAATCAATTTCTTTATAGAGAGATGATATCTAAGAAGAGCTTTTGATGATAAGAGATTTATAGGGTTTCCTCTAAATGATTAGAAATGATTATATCCGGTGAAACAGAGGTTACTGTATTAATTACACTAGGAGATATATTGATTGAAAGCGATACTCACATGCATTGATCTTTACACCACTGCAAGTATGTCAAAGGAATCATGATACACAGCATGAAATCATGGTTCCGTGAGAAAATTTAGTATAAATTAATACAAGACTTAGCTTTAAGTTTACTGTTCGGTAATATTTCGATACATTGATCTAAGATGCCATTTTTTTGGGCAAAAGCCAAAATGCAAGTGGGGCTCACGATTTATACACTCAGATAGTACACCGTGATTTAAGCCCCACTTCTCCTACCTGCTCTTCCCACATCGTTATTTTATAAAGAAAAATTATTGAGTGAATCCACACTCAGCACACTCACATTCACACTCACAGAATACTGTTTATATGAATAGTACTCTGTGAATGTGAATGTGAGTGTGCTGAATGTAGATTCACTCTAGCATCACTCTTGTACAAAATCCCTTCCACTGCAAAGTCCCACTCACTAGTCACTACTACTGGGACACTGAAACAAACAAAGACGAGATGGGATTTCATTATACTAACGAAAATCATGCCACAAAATCAAAGTACGACTAGAAGGTAGTGATAAATATGGGACGTGAAATGCGGATAAAGTAACTGAGAGGAATCGTGGCGGTCGTGGTGCTGGGTTGGGCTTTTTGCAGTTAGAATCTCTCCCCCAACTTTCTCTCTCTTCAAACCAAACACATTACACTTTACATTATAGAGAGAATATTTTGTGTTTCTGTCTACCTTTGGAATTGTGCTACCTTTACAATTGAGCGTACCTTTTAGAATTGGTTTTGATTACTTTTGTTATATACGAGGACACTCCATCTGTTGCTTCGTTTGATCAAATAGGAGGAAGAAGGCTAAGAGTGTTGCTTTCTTCGCTTGCAGAAGATTCCATTCCCATTCTCGTAAGCCTCTCTGTCTCTGTCTCCCTCATTGAATCTTTCTCATATTCTCCATCTTTCTCCCATTTGATATTTCTTACATGTCAATCATATAGAAGCTGTCTTCGTTTAAAGCATGTTCTTTTATTCATCAAGGTGACACCTTTTACGACTCTCTTTTTCTTTCTCACCATGTCTGCATTTTGAAGCTATTGGAGTGTGTCGGATCTGGGTTTCGCTGTCACCCTTGAATAAAATCTTGGGTCGATTTTATTTTAAACTTCTTTCTGGGTCGGATGTGGTCGGTCCATTAACTGTTACAACGCCTCATGGAAGGATCAAGGATTAACCGTGTAACTTCTTCAAAGTTGCATTTCTTTTTTGGGTTTCATATTTTTCTTGTTTTCTTGAAATCTTTGTCGCTTGCGCTTCCTGGGTTTCGAATCCTGTCTACTAGAGTTTTCCATTTCCTATTCAAAGATATCTCCACTTTTAATACTTTTTCCCCCTTTATTTGTTGTTCTTCAGCTTTATATCCCTTATTTTTCTTCTTGGCTTGATGGTCCTTTAATGTTTTAATGCAGCTTCAATACTGCTATTTTGACTGGCGATCACTATCTCGGGTTTCTTCTAATTAGGCTTCTGGACTGTATGCTGTCTACTTGCATGGGCTATCATTTTCTGCATTACTAGTTGAGTTCCCAATGTTCTGATACATACCTGTTTCTTTTTTAATTAATCGGGGATTCTAAATATCGTTTGATTGCTCACATAAGGCAGGAAAATCTACATAACCTAATTGGAATCCTATGTTTCTATGTCTTTTCCGTTCTAGTACATGTAACTAGTAATTGATTGGATCTGTTCATGAGCGCCGAATAATAGAAAACTCATGTCGTATAATTTATTGTTACTCTCCTGTATTTTTCACCTAGTTTACTATATTGGCCCCTTTTGGGGAATTTTTTGTTCTCAGTTGAGACATTCTTTTTCCTTATCATTTTACGGTAAGGGCTTGTTGCAGACTGATATCCTGCTTTGATTGTAATGTGGGTGTTTTCACATTGTTTCTCTGATTTCCTATTCAATTCCTCATTGAACGCAGTGGGATTTGTGGAACCTACTTTCCCAGACTTTGATGAGGAAGAAATAGACTGCAAATAGGTTTGGCTTGGATTTTAACTAATATTTCGATTTTTATTTTTGAATTCCATTTTTTTGCTACTTTGAAGGATGGGGGATCATTTTGTTTTGCTGGTGGATCGGCTGCTCACTGAATCTACTCTTGAAGCAGCTATCGAGAGCAAAAACTGGTTGCAGCAAGCCATGCCCTCAGCAAGCAAAAATTATTTGAGTTCTTCCTGTAGGATGGACGTCAGTACTAGTGAATGTCCAAGTAAATTGGTAGAATGTAGGATTTGCCATGATGACGATGAAGAGTCAAACATGGAGATGCCCTGTTCTTGTTGCGGCAGCTTGAAGGTCAGTCGGTAGCTTATTTTGGCAACTGCTCCTTCACTTCAAGATTTGAGGATTGTTGAGTTTAATTATTGATTGTGTTCATAAATATTGCTGTAACACTTTTGACTTGCTATGAAAAAGAGTGCTTATTTTTCTGGAAGTAAAATGGATTGCTTGTTTATACAATGATCTCCACCCGTTATAATATTTTTGTACAACTTCTAATGGACAACCTCTTTCTAGCTTTTTATGCGATTGAACCATCTCCAATAAAATTGGGTAGTCAGCTGGTTTCATTGTTCTCAGTAAATTCGAGTACACCAACTCAACGCCCATCCCTTGTTTCGATTTGGTACTCCAACATACTTTGTACATGGTGATCAATTGGATTCTTGAAAAGACATCTAAGGCTAAGAAAGAATAATGGAGAAGCTAGTATCCAAAAGAAAATGCAATATGAATTATAGTAGATATGAATATTGATATGCTAAATTAGGTTCTAAACACATAGGTGACATTATATATGGTGACTGGGTGTTTAATTGACCAAGCAACTAGACTCACAGCAGAGCCGATTGGGCTGCCAATCTCTGGACAAAGATCTTGTCATAAAAAATGAGCATTAATATATTCTTTATAAGATCCTCAGCGAGCAATTAGTGAACTTAGACTAATGGAGAGTTATCCTGGACTATGGTATGAATTGATCATATAAAATTATCTCTGATGTGGGACTTACGCTCCTGGCTTTTAGGCTCCAAACTCCAAACAATTACAGATTCCTTTTTAATTTTGCAGTATGCACACCGTAAATGTGTTCAAAGGTGGTGCAATGAGAAGGGTGACACCATCTGTGAGATTTGCCGTCAGGTCTGCCTTTGTTTTATGTACTTTATTATGAATTAACTTTTTATGTAATCATCTCAAGTAAGAAGAAATTATCACTAGTTCTTTGATAATTGAACTTTGAAACTGCAGCATTATGAGCCAGGTTATACAGCACCTCCGCCTCTATTTCACTATGGTGGCATTCCAATAACTCTCAGGTATCCTTCACCTGGATGTACTTAATTTTTAGCTGATATTTCCTATTTTGTTTTAGAGCAGTGGAACTCGGATTCTTTTCTTTAATTCATTAAACATGTTCCTTTTGTGATACTCTCCTCAGCAGAAATTGGGAGATTTCCAGAAGGGACCTGCACGACCCTCAATCTATACCAATGGTTGCTAGTGATCATGAGTTTTTTAACACCGACTTTGATGAATATTCAGCTCCTACAAGAAGCTTGATTTGCTGCCGTGTAGTTGCTATAATTGTACTCTCTCTCTCTCTCTCTCTCTCTCTCTAGTGCTGCCATGCTGTTGTGACTTAAAAGATAGCTACTAACATTGCCGCCTAGCAGCTGTTTACTTGTTCTGTTACTTGGTAATAAAAATTAGGAAACCCTTGCAGGTATATTGATTGGTTCTCTTAGTTCTAACAAAAAATAGCCCAAGGAGTACACATCTTCCTTTTTTCACAGGATTTATTCTAAACGTTTGCATAATTATGAAGCTTGAAGAAAATTAATGATGTCTCTTCAGCCTCCTCAGCAGGGTTCCTGGAAAAAGTTCTCCCAGCAAATCATTTCTATCAAAACCACTGCAGCCCTACAAAATATATAACACCAACAATTACAACTTTGTTGACTGGAACTTATAAGTTAGTACTAGACATACTGTGTCATATGATAGATGGTTTATGGTTGGTGACCAGTTTGTGACAGTGATTAAGGTTTTCATACGATTCTTCACAGCCTCGATGTCGAAGCCAGTGGATACAGGTTTTGATGCCTTTAACTTCCAATTGCAAAATAATGGTCCAATTTTATCCTTGTGATGTACATGCTATTGAATTAGAGTATTTTAAGATTTTAAGAACATAATTCCATTTTACCCTCAACCAGTAAATGTACCCCTAAATTACATTGATTGCCCATGTATTATGATCCTTGTTAGGCTGGCTTACCAGATCACACCATTGTAACAATCAGGTGTTTTATTTGTCTTTTATTTGCAGTTCATGGTTCTTCTAGTTTTACGTCATACTCTACCAATCATAATCAGTGGAGCTGGAGAATACTCATTGACACTGTTCACGGTATGGCTGGCGTAGACTGTTTGTTTAGTGAAAAAAGATTCAATGGCTTAATGATATTGTACAAATGTCTTGTGCTTATCACTGTATTGCAGTTACTGATGTTAAGGGTCGTTGGGATTCTTTTGCCAATCTATATTATGGTAAAAGCATTCACTGCTATCCAGCGCCGGCGACGCCATCAGGTTAGTTTTGGGATCTGTTTTGCTATTGCTTTTACAACATTTAGTTAACATCCTCCTTTTCTGATGTTTTGGGTAATAAGAGCATTCACTTCTTCCCTTTAACAGATACCAGTTTGTTTTGTTACATATAAGCAAGCAAAGTTTCCTGCTAAATTGAGCTGTGCATTTTTCCCTTGAAAGGGATTTAGTAACCCCAATTTGTCAATCATGTCTTTCAAATTCACCATTCCGCTTTATAAATTTATTAGTTTTATTGTTAATCGGAAAATTACCCTTTAAAATTCTTTCTAAAAAGTCAATTTTACTTGTAAAAAAAATTGCTCATGATGTCAACTATTGGACGATATAAATCATTTGTTGATTAGTATTTGAACTTGCTGGAAGGTAATTCTGAAGGTTGTTTGAGAGTAGTTAAGTTATCCTAGAAGCAGTGTTAAAAACAACTGATGGTTGACATGTTGCTTCTTAAGGTCTTTGGGGACAAGTGTGTGAAATCTTTCAATTCCTATTCCCCTGCATCATAGTTATGGCATTTTTGATAAAAAGCCACAGGCACACTGATCCTTTATTGAATATTTATATACACATGCACAAACACACGCATATCCTTGAAAACTCATAATTGCAAGAACTGGAGACAAAGTTCTAAGTTAGAGGGTTATCTCATGTAGAAAAAGTTCAGCACTCGGTCGGTGTTTTTGGAATTTAAATTCTAGGAAATGCTTCTCTTGCAAAGGCTGGTGAAGTCCTTTTAACTACTTATGTTCTGGTGAATTGCACAACCTATATTTCATTATGTATGCTCTGAGATAAGCAATTTGTGACACTTGACATTGCGATTAATTCTATATTGTTTCTCGTACGTGTAGGATCCTCACTTCTCCCTTGCCACTTCTCCTTATCTCGATTAAAGAAATCCTAAGATCAACAATCTGCTGGTGTTCAGATTTAGAAGCCAGGTTGAAGCGGAGACGCTCAGAATGATTGGTGCAATAGTACCACTTTTGTCTGAAGGAAGCCTTTTAACTAGCTGCGTCTATTTATTATATAATGGGAGCTCCTTATACGAATTACGAAGTATTATTGTTAAAGCGACATTGAAGTGTATGGATGCTGCTTTGAAAATTGCCAATGGGAAAGTCAAAACTAAAGCATATAATGTTTAATAGAGAGTTAGCGATAAATGGAATCAATCAATAGTTAATCCTGGTAATGGGGGAGTACTAGCAAACAACTTTGACCCATATGCGGAAATTAGAATCCCCGCCCCCTTCAACTTTTAATTAAATACTCTCTCTCTCTCTCTCTCTCCAGAGAAGAGATGGTTAGTACGTACATGATACATCTGACTCCTTCAAGTTATCATCTACAGCAACTATGTTACAGACTAAGCCAGGAGAAGACATTAAAAGATTAAGATGTTCTTGGAGATATCAAGAGAAATCTTTCAGCAAGCTTCAAAGTATGCGGCATTATCCATTAGAAAAATAAAATATGAATTGATAAAGAAGATGCATCCGTTCATAAAAGACACATAAATGATGTTTTAAAGTTTTAACACTGAAATAAACTGCACTTGATGTTCTCACACTGAATCAGACAAAACACAAGCAAACCATTTTGAAGACGTAATAATCAAACATAGCGGTAAAAGACAGGACACGGTCCACAAGACAACCGCAAATTAGTAAATACCAGACGATAAGTATAGACCAACAAGCAAAAGGGTTGAGTGACATCAGAACACTTCACTCCTCTTCAGATTCTGACTCGGCACTCTGGAGCCAATCTATGAAGGGTCTGGCATTCTTCCATATCTGAGACTCCTTGTTGCCTCCTTTCAGTCCTTCTTGATACCACTGAACGATGAACTCTTCCTCCAGGATATCAGCATCATAGAGTGCTTTCAAAATTAGAGCAACTTCCTTCATTGCACTCGTAGTTGACTTCAGGGAGAACTCCTCAATTGCGCGAAGTAAGAGCAACTGCGAACCCTCTTCCTGTAAAACAGCAGTAGCAAAGTAGCTCTTCTTCTTCTTCACTTCCTTTGTGAACCCTTTATCAATGCCATCAAATAGTCCCTCAATCAGGGCAGTCATCTTTTCTTGGGCAGAGCCGGAAAGTGATCCCAGAAGGGACTGCAATTGCTTTGCTGAGACACCTTTCTTCAGATTTTCTTTTACCTCATTAGCTAGTGGTTTGTGTGTGGCTGAGTTTCCATTTTCAGCACCTACACTCGGTTTATTTGCAGCATTTACACTCGGTTTATTTGCTGTTGTTGGCTTCTTCTCTGGCTCATTTGTAGAGAGCATGACCATATCAGCTGTTGCTGCACTAAGTTGCTCTTGGATGCGTTGCCTAGCTGCCTCTAGGGATGTATCCGTTTGCCACTCGACATCACCATCCTCATCTTCATCAGCTTCATCCTTCTCATCAACCTGACTGTGAGTAGGTGACGTGCGATCCTCATCAGAGCCACTTGCTTTCTTCTTTGAAGAGCTGGCTTTTGTGGTGCCATCCTTCAAAGATGTAGTGCCCTTCTTCTTGGCCTCTTTCTTAATCTTCTTCTGCTCCTCATCAGCTGCCTCACCTTCCTTCAGACGCTCCTTCTCAGCCCTCCTCATAGCCTTCTTGTCTTTGGATCCCTTTTTTGATTCAGGTGGGTTCTTCAGAATGAATGTAGTGAGTTTGTCCCTCATATCAACATCTGTCAAAAAGCCACAAGCGGCACATTTCAGTTGGATCATCTGGGTTTTAGTGATCAGAATCTCCGTCTCAGGGTTCCCACAACCATGACACTGAACATATTTCTTAATGAAGTTCTCGAGAAGGCCAGCAAGTTTAGGAGTGTCATGCGCTCCATTAACAAGAGAGGTCCCAACTTTCTCATCAAATTTAGATTGTGCTCCAAGCTCACAACCAAAGTACTTTGTGGTGTATGCAGCAGGTCTTGCCAAAGCCTTTGCAATATCAACCATGTTGACTATGTTTGTCTTGATGCCATTTCCTCGGCCCTCAATTTTTGTTACCATTTTGGGCATCTTATACCTGTAGAAGGCATCATCATTATTTCCACCAATGTTCTGTAAAGCCATCTTGACCACAGATCAGAAGTAGTAGAAGAAATACACTCGATCTCACGAGAAACAAATGCTAAAATTTGGAGAGTATGGGGCTGAGCAATTGTCTTCTGAGGTTTTCTGAACAAGAGAAGACTGGTCTTCTGTGGTGAGAAAAGGTTGCAGACAATTGCAACCATGAAACTCTAGATATTCCGAAAATGGCTCGAGATGCATGCAGACAGTCCTTATAGATATGGATCTATTCTTTTTTCTTGACGAAGGACAATACTCTCCCAACAGCCCAATTGATCCCAAACAGAAGGCGGCCTGTTTGGACATAAAAGAGACTTCAATGTTGACACCTTCACCTTAAGAATCTGCAAATAGCAGAAAACCAGCAACCCCCCTGTATGAAAATTGTTCAAGATCAGAAAAAATGGTATGTAGAATTAGAAAAAATGGAAGTACATCGCCCATCAACATTGCAAATCAAAATCAAATTCTCACATCAAATCATCCAAAGATCAAGTTACACAAATTATGATCCCCCTAAGAGACATAAGCAGCAGTCAGAATGGAGGTAAAACGTAAAAAGTAATAAGTAATATCAGTCCCAACAGCACATTCATAGTATAGAAAGGAACAGTTAGATCACATCTACTCAGCAATATCTGCATGGTAGTAGGAGACAAAGATTCAAAGGAAAACCCAAAAGACTACAAAAATATTAAAAAATGTGTATGAAAAGTACTTCTTATATGAATTGACCATAGTCAGTTTTCTCATAAGTTTTCCACATTCAGACTTACTTAACCAGCAAACACATCAACGTACTTCTCAATAATACAAAATAAATGAAAAACTAGAACATATTTCAGGTTATATTGTATACTTCCTGTGTACATGGGCTTTGCCTAGTTGCATTCAATCAATAAAGGTTGTTACTTCTAAAATAAAAACATATTTCAGTTATATCATAACATCTTGAAGTAAGAGGCATTTGAGTCGAGGTCATCAGAACAAATAACAAAGAAACACGGCCTGCTAATAGAAGCAGATCCTTCTTTTCTCTACACACACATAATACAACCCAATAAGTTGATCTAAATATATTATAACTCAAATAATTTCTCTTTATATCCTTTATTATTTCAGCGAGGCATTTCTCTGTCGGGACCATCGCAAGTTACAGAACGTAGATTTCGTTCGTATTTGTGGATTTTTCTTTCTTGATTCCTCCCCAAAAGTATCATTTTGCCAACGTTTGGCACACCGTTAGGCAAATCGCAACTTACAGAGATATTTTTTATATTTATCGTTTGAACAAATGTTGAGAGCATTTGATAAAATGGTGATGAATACACTGATTTGATATGAAATCGCATTTTGATCAAAACATCATAAATCGATTGAGCTTAGATAGCTTGAGATCTAGAAATTATCAGATAATATAGTCCCAAACAGGAAAAAAAGCATCGTCGAATATGAATATTAGAACCAACTGACCAGGGAAACCCTAGGGCTCGTACCTGCAATTGATCGAGATCGAGATGGATAAGGCAAATCCTCGATAGAGACAGAGAGAGAGGGACTGAAATATTAGGGTTTAGATTTACGACTCTGAGTCGGAAGAGGAAGAGAGAGAGAGAGAGAGGGTTGGGAGGTGATATCGACCAAACGATTTCTTATATAGGGTTGGATGCAATCATGCAAGGAAGGTGGGGAGAGATTCACCTGTTCAAAGCTATGAACCAAAACGCACTTGGTTTGGTTTGGACCGTTTGGTTTGTTTTGGGCCGTCTATTTGGGCTATTGTCATTCAGCCCATTCTTTCCTTTTATCAGCATTATCGTATCAAAATCAAATAGATTATATAAATTTTTTATAAAAAATAAGTTTTACTAATTAATAATTTTTTTTTTTTTACATTTTTTCTAAAATAAAGTTTACTTTTTTTTAAATTAAATTATATGAGACTTGTTTATCTACAACTTATACAAATTATTTATCTTCCATATTAACGATGCCAACTTGAATCGTTTAAATATAAAAATAGATCATTTTGTCCCCCATTCATATCTTCTCCGTTACAATTTAGAACATTTATGTTAAAAAAAATAGAATTTATAGGATGTTAAAGTTAATGGCTATTGAAAATAAGATCCAGGTCTTTGAATCTCACCGAATTATTTGAAGGTTGTAAAATGTAAATGAGGAAAATTTGGAGAGGCGAAATTTTTGACGAAAATGGCCTCCCACCAAACTTTTCTAAAATCTTATTTAATACATAGTTTCCCTAAAGATGTCCCTAATGTAATGAGGATGTGCAAAAATTTCAAAATCCTTAGTACTTAATAAGAGAAATTTTGCTAAATCAACAGATGAAAATCTCGACTCGGATTTTTGATTGTGGGTTTTTTTTTTTTTTTACTTAGTGATTAAGGATGTAATTTTTAATGATGTTGTATTTTTTTAAGTTTTTTAAATATTTAAATGTGTAAAAAATACATGAAAAAAAAAAAAAAAAGATTTTGCACTTACTAGCTGTGGGATTCTAATCAGGATTTCCGTGTATGGGGTATAGAAGCACTCTTTTTTAAAATCTCGAAGTTGTTCGGCCACTTCTCCTAATAAGCAAGAAAATTAATTATTGGTCTATTTTTACAAGTTTTTTATTTTTTATTTTTTATTTCTTTGGTACCTAAGCAAAAATATACATTTTCAATAAACAAGCGATACATGTATTAAGTTTACAACATCACTGTTCTCCTTAATTTGTTTTATACTTTTCATTTCCAATCTTTCGCTTTATATTAGCTTATGATTTTGATTGATTTTGTTAATAATATCTACTCTACCTAGTTATTAATTTATATTAGAAGTGAAAACAACCAATGATCTGTCATATCTATATCTATCTATACTACAAAATTTTCACGACATTCATGAATCTTTGCTACCATCCAATAAAAAGTTTATTTTATCCTTTCATATACTTTTATGATGGCCGAGTGAGCAAGCAGTGTAATTATTTTTAAAAAGTATAGGATTCATTATTAAAAAATTAATTTTTTTTTATATAAATATCCTTTTTTTTTTTCAAAATAATTTTGTGCTGTTACATACTCATCTATTCTTTTTAAAAAAGAAAAAAAAAAAAAAAAGGAAAAGGTCATGTATCGAAAAGTCTGATAATTAACTGATAACAATCAATGTAAGTTACGTGCATGTTGATGGAAGTCTATATATTGGAACGCAGTCCTTCTGATAGGCATAAATGGGCTACAAAATGTGGCCTTCCTAGCTAGCTAGATCAGCATATATATATATATATAGAGAGAGAGAGAAGAAGGACCAGTACATGTTGACTTTTTAAATCAGTTATTTATATATGTGTGCATTTTTAACAACCCTAGTTCAATTATTCTTTGAATTTAAGGAAATGCACATCAGAAACGCCTCCCATTTTGAAAACTATTCAGAAATACTCTCAGTTTCCCTGCTGCTTTGGTTAACTACTGTCCTGTAGAACCAGTACATCTAAGTATATTTGTGAAAATAAAGCAGCATGGCTTCTTGTCTGCGCATGCCTTCCTATATTGTTTCATTCAAACCGCCCCTCAGGCACCATATTACTCGTCAAGCCATGCAGATAAGAGCTCAGAGCTTTAGCAATGAAGGTAACATTATTTATACGATTCTTATCCTTACCAAATAATTGTTGTTCTCCTCGCCAAGTTGTTATGTACCTCGTCCTTGTTACAGGTAATATTATTCATCTCACTTTGGTGTTATGTCTTTTCGGTTTGGCAGGGAAATCAAGTAACATAGTTGATGCAAACTTGAGTGTTCTTAGAGACAAAATAGAGCTGCTTAAGACCAAGGAGCGGCTCGAGCGGTGTTACAAATCTGAAAATGGTTGGAATTATGTCCCTGGATATGATTATGAACTCAAAAGAGATAAAGAGATGTCTCAGTTAACGTACTTCTTTGAGCTTGTAGGTTTCGTTTGTGGGAGTCTTGGTTTTACCTGTCTTGGTGGCACTGTCTGTCTTTGCCTTGTTTCCTTCTTTCTTCATTTGATTCAATAAGCTGTTTGATTTTTGTGAAAAAGAAAAATGTTGATCAATCAATCTCTCTCTCTCTCTCTCTCTCTCTCATATGTATATCTCTTAGTTTATCCATTTCATATTGATGTTGCAACTGAAGAACTTTAGAAGGTTTACATTATTAGAGCTGTGACATGTACTTGTACCGAAAAAGGTAGGATTTGAATAATGTGAAATAATATTTGTAATTGTGAATTGTGTAAACTAGAATCATCTATTCATTTTGAAAAAAAGTAAGTAAAATACGAAACTCACTTTAAAAAAAAATTTAATTCTTTTAATAATAAATCTCACTTTTTTTAAAAATAATTACGTGATATTTCGTCGACTACCATTTCCACTGTTTCTAAGGCTACAGACGTCTCGTGATGCAGAAAATAATTACAGAAGCTGGTGGGAATAGTGGCCTTTGAATATAGTTAGTCCTCAGACTCATTTGTTTGCAGTCTGCGACTCTGTAAGCAGTCAGTCAATTTCATTCATAACTGTTTCAAACATTTAAACAGATATGTACGTTCGAGTCACTGTTCTTCTAAGAATTTATATATTAAAATATTTTTTATTTCATATAAGCTGATGAAAATTGAGGAGACCTAGTGAACTTGAAACTTGTTTGAGACAAGAACAAACTATAATTTATAAGTGTCTTATCCTTCTATCAATCCACATAAGGTACCTTACTAAAGACATCTCCTTTTGTCCCAAGTTTGTGGAGTTATTTGACCTGCATATAGCCAATTTAACGGTCGCTGAATTGCATGGATTCCGCTACTTTTGGTTTATGCATCCTTTTATATATAAATATTATATATATGTGTGTGTGTGTGTGTGTGGTGTGTGTGTGTGGGCGCGCGCGCGCTAACAACTCTTCTAAGAACGTGAAACGATAAGGCACCTGGGACTCGTATAAGCTTTGACTTCTTTTTTGGCCTGCAAAAGCCATTTAAAATTTCTTCAATGATGCTTGATAAGAACAGCAGAGTCAGGGCGCTGATTTGCCACCAACCTCTTTATTTCTATTAAATATACACTTAACACTGTTCTGATGGTGCCAAAGGCCTGAGGCCTGATTGGCAGGATTCTCAACCTCCAAAATGCAGGTTTCGAAACCCAACCTCTCCCAAATGTATTAAAAAAAAAAAAAAAAAAAAACACAGTTCTGATGGCCGAGTACTTCTCCCAGTAACGAATCCTGAAAAAATTAATGGAAAACTGACATTCAGATCGACAATCAATCAGACAATGCCCACCTTTTTTCTCATTTTATGTGCTCGGTCAGGTTTATGTTCAACAAAGGTTTGTTAATCAATATCACCAACAAGGGTTTCTGCAGATGTAGCTTATTATTGATCTCAGAAACCTTCCTGAACGATGCTGTAAGATGTATAGCTAAATGCAATGCAAATTTAGGGTGAAATATTCTCATATGCAACCACTCATATAGTTCCCTAACAAATTAAAGCGTGAGGAAACCTCACTTTCACATTCATCAGCAAATCCAGGTTCTCAAGGAAATAAACCTTCTACATCAGTAGCTTTCCATTTTTTCCCATCCACATACATGCACGGAAAGCATAAACCATGTGCGTCAAACCTTATGATCAAAAGTATATCCAACAAGGACAAAGAGACTTGCAATTTTAGCTCCGTAAAAATGCCATAGTGGTGACACATGATCCCTCAGATCCACCAAACATGAATGTTGGATATGAACGAACATGGCTCAGGAATTGAAATGGAGGATCTCTCCCTGCTTCTTGATCCCTAGGTGTCTCAGGATCTGGGACCCTCCAATCCTTCTCTGATTGAGACTTTCCACTTCTTGCATTAATTCATTTTTTGTGCTGTTACATGATGTGATAACCCACAAAAGCATCACCTTGGTCAGTAATAAAAGACAGAACATCCAGCGGAGTATGAAAAACCTTGGGATACATAAGCTACAAATGACTTGACATAAGGTTAATCATGATCCTCCCAACGGGGAATCTCCCTAAAAATGAGAGCTTGTTTAAAAGCATGGTATACGTAAAAGAAACTATTAAGGTACCAATTCCAGTAACAAATATTAGCCAAAGCAATGGTGCTTTACTAATAATCCACCGGACGCCACCAATCTTGATACTGAATCCCAATACATCATCCTGCGATATCAGAAAACGCCAACTCAATTATTCTGACGCCCATGTATATTGGGTAGGAGATTAAATAAGAACTTCACACAACTACTTGAGAAATAGTAGTAGAGCAACTTAAAAACTACACGTTACCTTTTGATTGGGCCATCATGATGCAATCCAATGGCATCTAAAGTTCCTTTGTCCAAGACAAGTTTAAACTGTCTTTCCAACTTTGATTCAAGAACATCGTCAACCTTATAAGCAAATAAGAGAAGAACAATACAGGGGATTTAGATGGGAAAGAATCAACTAATAGATTTAAAATTATTACACACGCTCATTGGTAACATTATTTACTTAAATCAAATACAGCTCATTAGAAAGGCCATCCATTTCACAATAATAAACAAACTTGTAAATAAAAATTAGCATATTTCTATCTAATGCCCATTAATGGAATGTTAACACACCCCTAGGCATGCTTAAAGCTCAAAGCACCAAAGAGAAAGCATTTCAAACTCCTAAATCAAAGTGCAAACAAAATGTGCTTTTTGTGAAGTACCAGGTGCTAATGCCGCTTTTTTATTTTGAGTGAAGAGTAAGTAATTCAATTGGAAAAATGGGAGAATCCATAACTAGTTGCAATTGAATATTATTATTATACAACTCCATTCTTACAGTCTAATAGACTACTCATAAAAACGACTTGGCAGGTATGTAGAGAAAGGGCACCTAAGCCTTTCAACAACACTGATCAAGAATGAGAGGAGCCCCACTTCATCACCATTACAGTATTACAATGAAAAGAAGAATTTACCCTGTGAATCTTCTTAGCAGTGCATTAATCTAGTCTCTTCAAAGAAAATGAATGGAAACTGTGAATCTGTGAGCATGTTTTCATAGGAGACTTATTAAAATTTTGTGAAAACTCTTTTGAGATGTTCTATTATTTGTGAAAGTGATAGGATCTATTTAAAGTGGAAAATTTTTGTGTGGGTTCCACTTATGATTCATTTGGTGAGATTACCTATAAAAAGAAATTGATTCATTTGGTGAGGTCAAAAATTATTTTGGGGTTTAAACATATTTGTATTAAAAGTTAAAGAAATATTGAAAATGTTTTTGCTAATAACATGTTTTCTATTGATTTATTGCATCCATTTCAAACTGCAGACTTCTCTGTTTTGGAAATTCAAGCCAGACAGTTTTTCAAGATTCTAATCAACCTTACATTTTGAAGTATACAACTGTTTATCAAGCAGCCAATAAAGTGGCAGATAAAATTTCTAAAAGTGATAACATGCTCTGAAGGAAAGAAAAGGGGGGCAGGGGAGGTCAGTTTAGCTGAAACATGTGGCTTATCTTGACTTTTTTCCCCTTTAGGCTCTCCGAGGATCAGAAGGAAGCAAAGTTCCCACTGATGATAGGAAGAGGGGTTTAAGTAAGAAAATAAAAATCACCTCACCTTCTCTCCATCCTCCATCTCTTCTAAAAGGCACCAAACAAAAAGTTGAAAGATTGGAAAAGTATCTGGTCCTAAGATCCTATTAAGAATGTGGTACGGGAAAAGAGGAACGTTAGGGACCAGCCCTGTTGTAAATAGGGGAAAACCAGCCCTCTAATGGGCTCTCTACAAGTAAGAAAATAGAGAAAAACATAATAAACATGTCTTCATCTGATTATTCCTAATATCACTGCACATCTGTTTCATCCGAAACCTACCTTCTGTTTGTCTTCATCTGTTTCACGATTTCACCCCACCCTTGTCGTCAAACAATACACAAGAGGAACCCTAGCCGTCGCACAATACATAGAGAAAAAATGAAAGGAGTCTGCAGTGTTGCCATCGCACCTAGGGGTGTTCATCCGGATTCTTGATTTAAAATATTGGCATGACTTTGTCTAAATAATTTTATCATTTGTTCTTCCTAATAAAAATAAATAAACTAGCATCGAATAAGGAAATCAGGTATTACATTAGTTACATACAGCAATGAAGACTGATCATGTCTAATGTTGGGGAGACAACCAACATTGTAGAAATGCCCATTTCATTGATTGTAAAGCATGTACCAAAGAGATTAAAGCTAGGTGGCATTGGATCTCTTAAGCAGTTAAACTATTTCACCTCAATTGTTGGCCATACCTATTATGTGCAGTATGCATGGTTAATGCATATTTCACAACCTGCAACTTTCCTACTGTAGTTAGATTGCTTAATAACTCTGACTAGTTCCCCATTCTTGATCGATTATGCCGTGGATGAATGGTGAATGACAATGCTCTGCAAGCAAACCCACTCCCCTCCCCCTCAGGTGGAGCATAGAAACCCTATTCTTTTTCTCATTTTACAATACTAAATTGAATTAAATAACTGTATTGAATTTTTTTTTAATGGCATTTTTTCATCCCAAGCCACATAGACATCTTCAATGTTCACAACAATTCAAAATAAGTTGTAATGTTCCAGACACTTTAAATGGACATTAAAAATGACACTTCAAATCCTTTAATTTTTCCCCTCCGTTGCCAAGTTGTTTCCCTACTCTCTTTTTGTGAAAACCCATTCCGAACCAAACAAATGCAGGAAAAAAATTCCTGCATAACATTCTACAAAACAAACCCCCATAAGCATAACATTCTCAATCCTTTATACAAATACAACCAAACAATTTCTAGATGAAAATCTCCTCTTGTCATTTCAATGAACAACTCCTCAAAATCCCTTCAACCACATTCACAACGTAAAAAAGACATTACCAGAAATACAGTCAAGATTTCAAAGCATACCCCTGCTTAGCAAGTTCTTGAAGGAGTAAACCATTCCCAGTTCCAATATCAAGAACACTCCATGCACACAAAGATTTATCGCCCTGAACTGGCTCAGACTTGATATCATCAACATGATTTAGCGTGCAAACTAGAGAAATGTCAATACACAAGCCTTTGGTCCAAAAAGCAACTACTTCCATGACATCTGCTCCAAACCTATAGAAAGATAGGTAAACAAACAAATAGATTATTTTACTGAGAAAAAAAAAATAACATAAGATTCTTTCTAAATTCATTCTTTAGCCCTAACCCTATCAAATTAATAAGTACATCAAATCACTTCAGTGTTCTTTACACCACATTTAAGCAAACCACCTATCATACAGGGACCTAAGATAAAACCTCAAGAATATATCTTAGTGAAGAAACGAAGAAGTCAGCCTGCATCCATTTGTGCTATCAAGTTTAACTCATGCGAGCCTCTGTTTCTAACGCTTCAAGTACGCAAGGCGTACCCTCTTTCGGTCAACATTCATTATACCTTTAGTCATCAAATAAGTATAAACACTATATATCGCATAACATTTTTTTTTTATAAGTAAAAGAAACTATATATCGCATAACATAGCAACAATGTTCCAAATACTTTAATTACATATATAGAAACTAAGATTATTTGAGTCCCTTCCTATCTTTGATTTCATCTACAGAAAATTAGAAATATAAACCCCTTGTTCGAAAAGTTTTTTAGTTTTGTGTTATAAATAACAGTCGTGAAAATTGAAATGGATTCCAGATTTCCATGCCCAAAACTTACAAAATTCTATGAAAATAAAAGAATAATGTAAACAAATCAACACTTACCAAACTTCTCCAACATGGCCATGCTCACGAAAATTTACTAACTCATCCGCATAAGCAGAATCCCAATAACTCTGAAGGCCTGGCATTGATTGCGCTGCTTCTTCAGCATCTGCCTCCTCCTTGTCAGAACTGCACACACAATACATGATTTAAAACTCAGTATGCACATCAAAATACTAATAGTTAACAAATAAGCCATCATATTCAGCTCTTCCACAGACTTCAACAGTTTAAAGAAATCATATGCTTCTAAAATCTGGGGGGAACAATTCCAAAAGTTTCTTTGGCGTCTGTAAGTTGTGGGCGATTCACATATATTCCTCGGATTAATATTATATTAATCAAAATTGATAATCAATGAATTCGATAGAGCCATGCATCACATAAACTAGCCCCCCACTTTCGCGTTCCACCACATGGTCTTACAGCTTTTATTTTAACATGTTCAGAGACCTTCGTTTTTAGGAACTCCTTAACAAAATCGCACAACTAACTTGTAAACAGTTACAAAATCTTGCTTACCCTCGGTCTACTGATCATTGCATATTTTACTCAAGCAACGACGTTGAAAACAAAACTCCCCCAACAATGCAAGAACCCGCCTTTCCCGTGTTCATAATATTTTCTCATTACTTCCCAAGAAAATTGCTCACGAACCAGACGGAACGTTACAGAAACATAGAGAAATGAGACCTGCAATCTAGGGGGCGCGGTAGTTGGCGGCAGAGAGGGCTTCAGCAGCGTCGGTTTGGCGCTGGTCGTCGTCGAGGGTGCTGCCGTAGTCGCTCTTGATGGACCAGGAGTCAGCCGCCACGGAGCGCTCGTCGTCGGAGACCAGATCACACGCCGCGCCTCTGCTCTGCTGGGACGAGAGCTCGGGGTCCTCCGGAAGTAGTCGGATTCCAGCCATTGTATCATGTCTCAATGAAGACGCACACAAAAACGAGAGAGAGAGAGAGAGAGAGATTGGGATTCGGGGTGGGACTCGAGAGGAAGTAACCGCGGGAAAGAAGGGTGATGAAACGAGGGATCTTTGGTCGTTAAATCACTAATTTTGAACTTTGGGTTGTATCTTTGATTTGGATCTTCTCTCCCAAAAGTGCATTTCCATCTGTACGGCTCAACTGCTCAAAATTCAAATTGATAAATACGTTACTTTAAAAAAAATAATAAATCAGAACAAAATAAAATCAACTAAAGAAATCAACTCTAATATTAATACAATAATCGTTTTACTGTTGTTTTATATTAGGAATATTGATTTTTTTATTATTTTTTGTCTGAGTTTTAGGATTTAAAATGAGATATAAGAAAGACATATAAAATGAGTCTACACCATTTATTATTATTTGTATTGTGAAAACAAATAACTAGTTCTTATATTTGTTTTTAAATTTGAACAAAAACTGTTAACCATCTTGTAGTTATTTTCTGCAAGTTTTTATTTATTTGAATTTTGATGAATTTGGTGCTGATTTCAGTGATTTGATTAAGAAGATCTTAAGTTTTTATTTAAGGTTTAGCATTATAGGGATTTTCAAATGTTAGTGTTTGAAAATGATAGTTAGACATTATTTTTTACAATATTTTATATAACCATATTTTAAATATAAGATAGTGGTCAAATATGTTACAAAAGTAATATATTGCATGATTCTTGTTATCATAAGGTGGTATTCTCCGCCCTTGTCAAGCGAAATAGAGGGAGATAACGGGAAGGTCAGGGAAGGAAAAACAGCAAGGATTTACAAATATTTCAAATTAGGTCCATTTATGTAGATACTTTCTCCCCTAAGCTATTGGGTCAGTTCCAAACATTTTATTATTAAATCCGTATGTGGAACATACAATTCATAATATTTAAATAATAAGATTTAATTTATAATATTTTCAAACAAAACATTTGATTTTTAATATTTAAAATTTAAAATTATTTTTCAACTCAAATTATATCATGCAAACACTTTATTAGATATATATATATATATATATATGTTATTCATACCGAGTTCATATCTTTAATTTGCATTTTAAATTTAATCATTTATTATCCTACCTTTATTATGATATAAAATACTGTTATATCAACTAATACTCTGAAATACTGTTATCATGATGGTTCTCCATCACACATGGAGAACAGTACTTGTGGCAAATGTGTACATATATAAAATTTAATATGCTCAATTTTAATAAAAATATATATATTAAATAATATTTACTTTCTTAATTATTAAACAAATAAAAAAATCATCGGCCAAATTATCCGTCAAGTATCCGTTCAATAAATATTTTCTTTTTATAAAAAAACATTTTCTTTTTATGTTTTTGGGATGTATTTGGTTTTTTGTATTGATTGGCTTATTTCATTTCATACATGTATTATATGTACACATTTGCCACAAGTACTGTTCTTCATGTGTGACGAAGAACCATCATGATAACAGTATTTTAGAGTATTAGTATTGATTGTATCAATTTTTTTTTTTTAATTTGATTTTTTAAAATTTGATGGAAAGTATAAATTTAATAAAAAAATAATTAAAAAAGTTTTATATTAAGTCTATTAAATTTTTTTTATCATATTTATTCAAAAATTAAAAATATATATATATAATAAAAATACTTTTGGAATCATGTGGCAGCAACGTCTATCCCGTGACGCAGCCCGCTTAGGATCATCGATCGGCCGCATGCACTTGAAGTCTCGAACACCGACACACCGCCATGCACCGGCTTCAGCTTCTCCCATGATAAACTAAAATTAAAAAATAAATAAATAAATAAATAGAAGATTTCGCGCAAAGCTCACGAATCACGATCCTTACTATTCACTCGTGGTCAAACAGTACTAGTCAGCTTGTGATTAATATTTGTTATACTGCCACTGATTAATTCTGCACGAAAGACAAGACAACTGTTTGATCAAGAACCACTAGAATAGAACAAGAGCCCCAACAAGACCAGGACCAAGACCAAGATGCACCCACTTCGAAGCAAGAAAAAAGAAAGGAGGAAGAAAAGTTCCATCACGGAGGCATAAGGGCTCAAACTTCAAAGTCTACTTAGGTGCACGTCAGCAGTAGAAAATTTTGATGATTTGTAGATGTACGTTATTAATTGTTTATGTCCATGTATTGCGAGTACATACATATATAGAAGTTATATATATATATATATAAATTATAAATTAATACGATCTCATATAATCAGTTAAATTTATTTTATAATAAAAATGAATTTAAGATATCATGATGAATCAAATCATTTGGCCACTTTAATTTATAAGCTGATTAATTTTATGTAATTCTTTTATAATTAAAATATTTCTTTCTCATATCATAATACACATAGAAAGAGATCGATAAACTACGTACCAACTGGAAATTAGGTTACCAGCTACCCTTCTGTTTCTAGTGTATGATATATAACATTAATACATGATGATGTATTTCTTTTGTGCATTTTCTTTGTTGTTTCCCCGACGCGGAGTCTAATTAGCAAAATGTCAACTTGGGGTACAACTGGTTCCCTTAGAATCTTCTACTGCTATTTCATTCTAATTAGACTTTTTCCATTTCCCTGGACCCTTATAAAGTTGAATCCATCCTCCAGGTAGAACTTCATCTCCCTCACCTTCATGGTCGACGTACGTCTACGACAAAGTCATCTCAGCCTCCTAGTCCTACCGTCTCTTCTTTAAACCCTTCACACTTTCAAATCTCCCCCCACCAAATCCCACCTCTCTCTCTCTGATCTCTCTGATCTTTCTCCGGTTGGAAAGTTGTGTCCGGAGTTCGATCATCTGAATTGCTATCATACCTTATATTGAAAGAATAGTACGTACGATCGTATAATACGTACATTCATCTTTTTGCAACACAAAAATATGGGCAACTATATCTCTTGCACGCTGGCCGGCGCCCCAGGAGGCAAGCATTCTAAAGTCACAAAAGTGATCTTTCCGGACGGCGAAATTCGAGAATTCCACGAACCCATTAAGGCGGCCGAACTGATGCTCGAAATCCCCAACTTCTTTCTCGTAAACTCAAGCTCTCTCCACATCGGACGGAGGTTTTCTGCGCTCAACGCCGACGAAGACCTAGAGATGGCCAACGTTTACGTCATGTTCCCCATGAAGAGAATGAGATCTGTCGTGTCAGCTGCCGACATGGGCGTCTTGTTCCTCACCGCCAACTCCATGGCGGCCAAGAACAGCGCGTCCGGTGGGAAGGTTAGGTTCTTTCTTGAGTCTGGCAATGCTCCAAAGATGGTGGAGGGAAGAACAACCGATGAAAGGATGGAAAACGAGGCAGCTCATCATCATGTGGAGGTGCCAAAGTTAAATTTGGATGATATCGAGGAGTTCTCGTCACCGGAGTTCATGCATAGGTTGTCCATGTGCAGGTCAAAGAAACCAGTGTTAGATACCATAGCAGAAGAGCCAATTTATTCATCCTGAATTAATAGATCATTGTTTAATATTTATGTGATATAAAATGTTACATGTGGGGTGAAATTTGAATGCTTGCAAAACTACAGTACTATTAATATCCTTTGTTGCAAGGAATTAGGTTATAGATAGATCAATCTCTAGATGTACTGATATATATTATATGTCGTTTTAGGAAGCTGCTGATAATGTGGGTAATTTAGTGTTCGTTAATTCCTGTCTTGACAACAATTGCATGAGTTGCTGAATTGGAAACATTTTACATGGGCTGCATGTTATCCACTGGAGATCCCAAGATCATGATCAAGATTTTATCTTCATCTGTTATGGGAGGGACGGAACTAAAATTTTGTATTTAAATAAAGTGATTGATAAAATGTGTGGCATGTATAATTATAAATAATATATTTTTTTTATACGTGATTATATATATATATAAAATAATAATTATATGTCATAAAATTGTATACAAAAAATATGTTTATAAATCATTTTATAAAATAATTTTTGTAAGATTTTCATAATTTATTAAAGACCATTACAAAAAAAAAAAAATAAAATATATCAACTTAAGAAATTTGAGTATCAAATTAAGCTCCACAATGATTTTTTATAAAATAAAATTCATCTATTATTATTTATTATTCTCTCAACAATTCTAAAAGCTTGAGTATTGGGGGAGGGATTTTTATTTTATTTCTTGATAAATTGAAAGGATAATATTAATTATATATATATATTCCGCCCCCTAGCCAACACTTGGTCCACCCTTGGTTATGGAGTTATTAAGTTAATTAGGTCAAGATGTGTGTTATATAACTAGAATTAATCAACGGTTGTACGATTCAAATTGCACGAATTATGCGGCCAATTCAGACGGTGGGTATATAAAAAACTCCGTTTTCCATTTCATGGGACTGAAAATGTATGTTATCCACCCAATCAGGATGCAGGCATGATTACACGTGTTGATGAAGGGAATTAGACATGTTTAATTAATGAGATAAAACAGTACTGATTTTCTTCCGTGAATTTGGTATGCTTGTGAAAAATGATCATTTTATATAGCTAGGTATGCAATATTATGCATTTAAATTATTGCAAGACAAATTAGGGCATTGCATGGCGCAGCTATTAATGGATGATCTATTAGCTAGCTAGCTAGCTATGCGTTTTGAATTTAATTCATGCCCGATCGTATGCCTAATAGGCCAATAGCCAATTTTATCAGATAATCAATCAACATTATAAATTATTGCATCGAATGCTTATCAGCAAAAGCTGGACATCATGAGTAAAATTAAGCGCTAGCATTTGATACAATACTAATTAATGTCTGGGTTTTATGAATTATCGTGTGATTGCGTAGCATTAAGTACCGTTCGATCCCTAACATGTTTTTTGCTCAAGCTGCAACCATGCATGTGATCATGGGCAATTAGCCTCATATTTGGTTTTGTATTTTGTGCATAATTCGAATGATAAATGAATAATTGATCTTCATATTTTGAATTTTATTGTTTTAAAATTCCATCAATTTGACAATTACTTATTATCTTTAATTTTTATTTTAAATAATTTTTTTTATTAAAAGTAAATCGAATTAATATGGTTTGGATAATTAGGATGATCATCATTTCCCACAATTTCGTAAATAAAAGTGTTATTATATTATAAATAAATTCTATAAAATTAGACGGCGATTAGTAGCTACAAGCCAAGGAGAAACGAAAGGTTTTTCATTTGAAAACTCGTATAGTACAGAACAAGCAATTCTAGTTGTCGGGAATTTTTTGCCGACAAGAATCAATTCATCAATCAGGTCAATTAATCTTTTAGAGATCATGGTGAGGTTTGGGTATGGAAAAATCAGCAACTAAAATCACGTTTAATGGAATAGTTATTTAAAAAAAAAAAACAGATCACCAAATACTCTTTTTTTTTTCTATTTTATTTATTTATTTTTATATTTTACCAACATCACTTAATCTCTTTTTTTATATTATTTACATATTTTTATTTTATTCTTTTTAACTATTTTCTTAATTTTTCATATATTTTATTATTTACAATAACTCTCAATCTTCTATCTTCATCACTCGCAAATACGGTATGAACTAAAACCCAAACTCCCAAAACCTACTCCTCGATTTTGTAACTCCTCTATCTTTAATTTTGCAACTCAAACAAATATGAAACGTCGGAAAACATGGTAAGAACTAAAAATCTCAACTCCTTAAACTCACTCGCCAACCCTATCTTTGATTTTGTAACTCTCCATTGAATCCAGTTTTGATTTCATAGCTCTCATCAAACTCAACTGCGCCATTAATTTTGTAAATTCATCGGACCCAACCTACACCTCCCGAAACCCACTCTTTGAATCTCATGATTCGAGCTTCTCGTCGATGTTGATGAGGATGTATCGAAGATAGGAACACAATCGATGGAGTCTGCCATTGAAGAAATCCTCGAAGACGATGGCTTGGCCTTCGTGTCCTTGGCAATGGAGTTGACAAGCTTCGACTAGAAACGCACGAATGTTTCTCTAAGATGGCACAATGAAATTGCAAAATTAGGTCTTGCAATAGTGTCAAAGAGCTCTCTATTGCGATGGCATAAAGGAATGAGAAATAGACTTAGAAAATAAAATTGCAATAATTGAAATATTTTATTAGTAGAACGAGACCTCGGTTTGAACATAAAAAATAATAAAATAAATATTTGAAGATGAATAGTATTTCAATATATATAGCGAAATTACTATTCATGCTTTCAAATCTTTATTTATTTTGAATAATCTAATGAAGTGGATTTTTGGCCCATTTTAATTATATTTTAAAAGAAAATGGGCTTTAATTACTCCATTAAAAGTGTTCTAAGTGGGTTGGAGACCTCCCTCCAGACTTTATTTCTATATCATTAGATGTAGCAGATTCCCAGCGAACGATAATAACATCACAATATTCTATTATTGTTAAGATTAGACTGCAGAAGGCATTGATAGAGTCACCATAATTTTGTTGAATAGTTCTACTGCTTAGGAGGCTATTAAAATATATTGGACTCAAAACTGATGTGCGCAATAAATTATGCAATAGGCAGCTTCTAATCATGTTTTGGGATGCATACACTCGTCAAAATCTCACCTTGTTTGTTGGACTTTAACATTGGAAATTATCCACCTTTTTTATAATATTTTGTAATATTTTGTTAGTCTTTCTTGTAGTATTTTTTTTTATTAATAAATGGCTTTTTGTTATGTATAATTATTTTTATGCATTTTATTAATTTTATTAGTTAAAATAATTATTTATTTTAAAAAGATAATGCAGCAAATCATCTTAATAAAGTGGATAAAAGTGTGCAAAAATAAATTTATAAATAATTTTTATTAATGAATACGAATTTCTTTTCAAAAAAAAAAAAAAACAATTATTGTCGGGAAAAAAGAAGAGGCAGTTCTCTCTCATAAAACAGAGCAAGCTCCGACTTGTAGGCTTCACATGTACAATGCGCGCGTCTTCTCTCCTATTTCTACTTTCTCGCACACGCCAGAATGCCTCGTCTTCCATTATAGTCCGCCAAAGAAAACCACTCACCACTGGACTCCCTATGTTCCATGGGCTATGGCCTCCCAATCCTCCGAAACCCTAGCACTGGACTCCTCCCACCTCTTCCTGACTGCCATTCAATCCCTCCGCCAACAACAAGAACCACCACTCCCTCTCTCTCTTGCTTCCGTTCCCACCTCTTTTCCCCGGTCCAAACTCATCCCCAAAACCCGTTTCGCGATCGATGCCTTCCGTTTCGCCGGCGATTTCTCCGTTTCCTACTTCCTCTCCCACTTCCACTCCGACCACTACACCGGCCTCTCCCCCAATTGGTCCAAAGGCGTCATTTTCTGCTCCCACACTACCGCTTGCCTCCTCGTTGAAGTTCTCAAAGTCCCTTCGCCGTTCGTCATTCCATTACCGCTTCGAGAAACTATTGCAATCGACGGCAGTGAAGTTACACTTGTCGACGCAAATCATTGTCCCGGTGCGGTGCAATTTCTGTTCAGGATTCCAGGTCCCAACGGCAAATTCGAGAGGTTTGTTCACACGGGCGATTTCCGGTTTTGCAATTCCATGAAATCAGAGCCTCTTTTCTCTGAATTTACAGGATCGGATGCGGTTTTCTTGGATACTACCTATTGTAATCCGAAATTTGTGTTTCCGTCACAAGAGGAGTCTGTCGAGTATGTTGCAAGTGTCATAGAGAGAATAGGAGGTGAGTATGACAAGGAGGGTCTAACGAAAAACGTTTTGTTTCTTGTAGCTACTTATGTTATTGGGAAAGAGAAGATTTTGCTTGAAATTGCTCGGAGGTGTGACAGGAAGATATATGTGGACGCTAGAAAAATGGAGATTCTGCGTGTTTTGGGGTACGGCGATAGTGGGGTGTTTACAGAGGATGAGCGTGAAAGTGATGTTCATGTTGTTGGGTGGAATGTATTGGGTGAGACATGGCCTTATTTTAGGCCGAATTTTGTGAAAATGAAAGAGATCATGGAGGAAAGAGGGTACTCCAAGGTTGTGGGTTTTGTTCCGACAGGGTGGACATATGAAGTGAAGCGCAATAAATTTACGGTGAGGTCTAGGGATTCTTTTGATATTCATCTTGTACCATATAGTGAACATTCAAACTATGATGAACTTAGGGATTTTGTGAAGCTGTTGAAACCGAAGCGTGTTGTTCCTACAGTGGGGTTGGATGTTGAAAACCTTGAGAGTAAGCATGCTAATAAAATGCGAAAGCATTTTGCTGGGTTTGTTGATGAAATGGCCAACAAGAAAGAGTTCTTGAGGGGCTTTTATCGAGGCTCTTTTGAGATGGTTGACAAGGTTGAAAAGGGTGCCAGTGGTGCCTCAAATGAGTGTCTGGACCGGGATAACGAGGCCGAGACATCTGTGTCGAAAGTCATTAAAACTGGTTATCCGGGTTTTGTGTTGGAATCGTCATTGTCTCTGAAAGAACCGGTTACACAAGATCCAGTCTTAATGAATGATGAGGATGCATCTTCTCTCCAACAACCTTGTTCACAAGATCTATCCATGTTAAATGACGATGAAACAGAGAAAATCATTCAGGAACTTTCTCATTGTTTGCCAGCATGGGTCACTAGAAGCCAAATGTTAGATCTGATTAGCAGCTCAGGAAGGGATATTGTTGAGGCGGCCTCCAATTTCTATGAGCGGGAAACTGAATTTCACAAGCAAGTATTCACTTGTAAAGCTTCTGAGCCTTCTCAGAAAAGCTTACTTAATGACTGCACCTCGGTTGCAAACACAGGCTTTGTTATGAGCGATCCTGTTGGAAGTGTAGACAAATTTTTAAGTCAATTTGATAAGTCAGTCAACCTGATAGATTCAATCAAGAGTAACATTTCCCCTGGAAAAAGGAAAAGGATTATTGAGGCAGAGCCAAACAAGAAGGTGAAAGTCAATTTAATTAAAAATGGCACTTCTCCTGGAAAAGCGAAAACAAAGGCCGAGAATAAGCCGGACAAGAAAGTAAAGGTTAATACAAAGTCGTACTCTGGTGGATCAAAACAACCTACAATAACAAGGTTTTTCAGTAAAGTTTTGCCTGATGTTTCCCAACGTGATAAGGTTGGAACCTCGTTGGAGGAAATCCCTAAAGATGAAAATCTGGTTTCTGATGATTATGCAAAATTATACAGGGATGAAATAGTTCAGTTTATTCAAATAATAAATGGTAACGAATCATCTAAAGGCTATGCTGCCACCATCCTAAATAAAACAAAAGGAGATGTTAATAAGGCACTGGATATATACTACTGTGATACCCAGGGTGGCCTTGGTGACTCTGTTAAATCAGTTCTGGAGCAGAGCAATATGGACAACTGTTCTCCTAGCCAAAAAAAGAAAGTGTCAGGGAAATCAGAACATACTCCCGATATCTCCGTGCAGGCATTGTTAACAAAGGATGTGGGTGCAACTCTTGTAGCACTACCGTCAGAAAAATACGATCCTATAAAGCATGGTTGGTCATTTTATAATTTGAAGTTCTCTAACATCTTGAGTTTTCTTGTTCATATCTTTTGATACTAAATATTTTGAATGGCAATATTCACCTTGCTGAGATACATTTTTGCAGCATGCTGGAGAAGTGGACAACCTGCTCCATATATACATCTTGCAAGAACATTTGACCTGCTTGAGGATGAGAAAGGAAAGATAAAAGCTACTTCTATGTTGTGCAATATGTTCAGAAGGTTTGTTGCTGTAGATTTCATCTTTGATACGGTTGATAGATACATAGATAGATATACATTCTTTCTGTTATTTTTCAGTAGGGTATCTAAATGGGCACAATCTTTGCCTGCAATTGTTTTTATGACAGTCTGCTGATCTTGTCTCCTGAGGATGTGTTGCCTGCTGTATATTTGTGCACAAATAAGATTGCTGCTAACCATGAAAATATAGTGAGTCCCTTCCCTCCGCAATCTTTCTCCTGTTCTGGACTTGGAGATAACTTTGACTTTAAATAATACCATCGTGGGGCTCGTCATTATGTGAAGGGCATGGTTTATGTAGAGATCTATCAAAGAAGTTTGCTTGTTTTCTTGTTCTTTTAGATTTGTGCGAAAATTTTAAATTTTCTGATTTCTATTCTTAAAATTGATTGAACTTTCACATTTTCTCAGTTGCAACTGCATCCCCCATCTTATTCTTGTTACTTTTCTAAAAAGGTACTCTAAAATCGATATTATCAGGAAAAATGGAAATCTGTGATGCGTTTGTAATGCAATTTAATTATTTTGGGTGTGGTTTTGATGATTTTGATGAGACATGCTCAGATTAGATACTGTTATACATAACTTTGATACATAACTTTTTTTTTTATTAGTAAAACAAATTTTATTACTCAATAGGCCTTGCCCAATATACAAACAAAACTACATGCCCTTGCTAGGAGGGTTCCATAGAGACAAGAAAATCATGAAGGTTCATGCCATTGAAGTCAATAGCAAAGGACCAAGTACATAGGGTACTAAAAATTAACGATATAAGTTCCGCTGTCGATCTCTCATTGTCTTCAAAAGTCCGTGCATTACGCTCTTGCCACAGGCATCACATGATACATATTAGAATCATCTTTCATATTGCTTTAACCTGTCGCGTGCCTTGTATAGAGGTCTTGATACATAACCTTGATACTTAAAATGTTCTTTCTACCCAATGCATTTCTTAATGATTGTTTCTGCTGACAATGGCAATCTTTTTTTGATAGGTAAGAGGAATTTATTGATCCACGTAATTAGGCATTGCCTAGGTACACATCAAGTATACAAGAGATGAACCTAATTATAAGCAGGAATATTTTAAGAGTCCCTTAAGAATCTCTCTCTCCGTACTTTTTCATTTTCTCTCCGTACTTTTTCGTTTTCTCGTCTTTGTAATTGTTCAACAACTTTTGGCCCAATAGTTCTTGGCTCACCATTGTCTTCTATGATGGTTGGTTAACTTTGTTGGTTATTGTTGCTCATTATGAAAAAGGTCGTGTATGAGTCGAAGGGGCGGAGAGTTGTTAAAACTCTAAGGATGAGTTTAGTCAGTTCAAGATGGCTTTCGAAAGCTCTGGAAGAAGGCAACAACGTTGAGGGTAAGGGCTACTACTCTGCTCATCGAGATGGAAGTAAGGTTACACTTTTCAGATGTGCTTCAACCTCAATGGCCCTTTCATGACTTTGGTGGAGTTTTGTGGGGAAGGTCGACAAAAGTCCATTTTCATACCTGGAGATAGGAATGGTATGAGTTGGGCAAGGTTGGTGACGGCGTTGCTGGAGGTAGGAAAGGATAAGCCTACAAATTTAGGGTTTATACTTGGTAATAGAATGTACAAAGCGGTTCTGGAAGTTCACAGAGACGTGCTTCAATCAGAGAAGGGTGTCCTTTCGGCAGGAGACCTGGGTGGCGAAGGCGTTGGCAGACTTTCTGTTGGGTCTAATAAGGAAGGTTTTATGAAGGAACTGGTTCACATGCAACGTCAGTTAGAAGAATTGGCAGTTAATGTGAAGGGAATGATACGGTGCGTCGAGGGTTGGGTGAAGGGGAGGCCCAACTCCGAGTGGACTCAGGCCCATGCTTCTCGTTGGGAACATAGGGAAGAAGAGGCCTGTTGTCAGGAACCAGGGGGGAGGCCCATCATCGAGTGGACTTGCAAGGTCATCGCCGGCATCTTCTTAGGTGGTCGCGCCGGTGGAAGCCTTGCCGGTAGCCGTTCCCGTGATAGCAGAGTCCATAGGGCCCGTTTCAAGCCTCGCATGTGTCGTCGGAGTTGAGCCTAAGCTGCCGGCTTCTGCATAGACTATGTCGTCGGAGGCTGCCGACGTCGTATCCTCGCTGCCGGTGACAGTCATCATGCCGTTGGTGGTTTCTGTGCTAAAACCTGGGTAGACGGGGATATCAGAGCTTATAAGGCCTGATTCAAGCCTCGGTGTTGTTGGATCTGAGTCAAAGCTGTCGGCTTTTGCACAGACCTCGTCGTCAGAGGCTACTGACGTCGTATCCCCGCTGTCGGTGATAGTCATCACGCCGTCGGTGGTTTCTGGGCCTGTGGACACTGTTTCTCCTCTTACGGCTACAGTGGGCTCATCACGTTCAGAGCTGGAACTTGGGCTTATGGGGATTTCTGGGTCTTTAGACTCTGGTTTTCCTCTTACGGGTACAGTGGGGTCTTCATGCCCGGACTCTGTTTTAGATTATGGGAAAGGTACTTTGGTTTTAGTTGAGAATTATAAAAAAAGAGAGGATGACCCCATTCTCCTAAATTCGTTAAAGGAATCAGATTGGGTGGTCAAGACTGCTTGGGACATCAAAAATATTGTTGGAATTGCTTATTTAGGTTTTAAAGCTGAATTTTTGGCACTTCTTACCGCTGTTGAGGCCGCACATACACAGTCCAGGTCCGAATATTCTATCTTTTCAGCGAAGAAGAAAGATCGAGAACTCAAGAGACTTATTTGGGATATGAATGATGATGAAGGTGACAAGAGTTTCTAGTTGGGAGCGTATTAAAGGGAGGGGTAAATCGGTTGGTCCATGAAGCCAAAAATAATGTCATGGAATGTAAGGGTGCTGCATGTTCTTAACAAGCGGCTTCAGGTGAGGAACATACTTAGACAATGGAAGGGGGATATAATTTGTTTACAGGAAACCAAGCTGTAAATTATTACTAGGCAGCTAGTTTGTAGTTTATGGAGAGGACAACATATTGGGTGGTCTTACCTGCCGACAAGAGGGGCTTCTGGGAGTGTCTTAATTATGTTTGACACAAGGGCGGTTGAAAGGGTGGAGGAAAGTGTGGGTGAATACACTATCGCTTGTCCTTTGTGAATTTGGAGGATGGATTCAAGTGGGCCTTTTTTGGAGTTTATGGGCCAAACTTAGACATGGAAAGAAGTCTTTTGTGGGATGAGTTGGCTGGCTTTCTAACTTGGTAGGAGTTACCAAGCTGTATCAGGGGTGACTTTAATATCATTCGCTTCTTGAGTGAAAGGTCGGGGGGTTTCTCATATTTCTCTAGCCATGAGGGAGTTTTATGATTTCATTGCAAAACATGAACTCATGGACATTCCCTTAATGAGAGGCACTTTCACGCGGTCTAACAACCGAGAATGCCCTTCTTGGTCACGGATTGATCGCTTTTTGTTAACCCTGGAATGAGAGTCACATTTTCCGGATGTAGAACAAAGAAGATTGCCCCGTTTATGTTCTGATCACTTTCCCATCATTCTAGACTACGGAGGGCTCAATGGTGGTAGAAAGTATTTTAAATTTGAAAATATGTGGCTTAAATTTGATGGTTTTGTAGACATGGTTAGACTATGGTGAACTTCTTACAACTTTGAAGGACACCCTAGCTACATCTTGGCAAAAAAGTTGAAAGCTTTAAAGCAAGATTTGAAGCAATGGAACGAACAAGTCTTTGGCAATGTTATCCAGTGGAGATGCTCTCTAGTGGAGGAATTGCAAGATTTGGAGGGTGAGCAGGAAGCTAGAACCCTTTCTGAACCCGAGACAATATGTAAGAATCAGGTGGTCACTGAACTCGAAAGAGTAACTCTGATGGAAGAGATCTCATGGAGATAGAAATCAAAGGTGCTTTGGCTTAAGAAGAGAGATAAATGCACAAAATTCTTCCATAGGATGGCTAACTCCCGTAGGAGAAATAATGCTATTGATTCCTTGGTGGTAGATGGGGAAACTTCATCGGATCAGACAACTATCAAGAATCACTTGGAACAGTATTACCAACAAGTGTTTATTGAAGAACACAATTGGCGTCCAAAGGTGGATGACTTATCCCTTTCAGCAGTAGATCACCAATCAACAGTTTGGTTAGAGAGGCCGTTTACAGAGGAGGAGGTAAGCAAAGTTATCAAAGGTATGACTAGTGATAAGGCCCTTGGCTCAAGACGGATTTACTTTGGGTTTCTTCCAAACTTGTTGAGAGGTGATCAAGGATGACCTCTTGCAAGTCTTTTATGATTTTCACGCCAGTGCTAGATTTGAAAAGAGTTTTAACACTACTTTTTTAGCATTAATTCCTAAAAAGATGGGGTCTTTGGACAATAGGGATTATCGCCCCATTAGTTTTCTGAAGGGGGTGTACAAGATCATCTCCAAGGTACTTGCAAATAGATTGAGCTCGGTGATGGAACAGGTTATCTCGAAGCCCCAAAATGCATTTGTAAAAGGCAGACAGCTTTTAGAGTCAGTCCTTATTGCAAATGAAATACTGGATGGACACCTTAAATCTGGGGAACCTGGTTTGATTTGTAAGTTAGACATAGAGAAAACTTATGACTATGTCAATTGGCAATTCCTTCTAGACCTCCTTTCAATAAGTAGCTTTGGGGAGAATTAGTAGAAATGGATAGAGTTTTGCATCTCTTCAGTTTGTTTCTTCATCTTGGTAAACGGTTTGCCAGTGGGTTTCTTTGAATCCTCCCATGGTCTGAGACAGGGAGATCCCTTATCCCCGATTTTTTTTTTATTTATTATGGAAGTCCTAAGCAAGATGATCGATCGTGTGGTAGATGTGGGGTTACTCCATGGTTTTCCGGTGGGGAATAGTGATCTTTCCAGACCTCACATTCTTTTTGCTGATGACACTCTTATCTTTTGCGGCATTCACCCTGGACATATTCAGGCTTTGAGGGGGTTGCTTCTTTACTTTGAAGTTGTATCAGGGCTGAGAATTAATCTTTCCAAGTCTACACTAGTGCCTGTGGGGATGGTTCAAGAAACAGAGTTGTTGGCTACTTTGTTGGGTTGTTAGGTATCCTCTTTACCCCTCACTTACCTTGGTTTACCATTGAGTGCCTCTTTTAAATCTGAACGGATTTGGAACGGGGTGATCGAAAAGGTAGAGTGTAGATTAGCCACTTAGAAGAGGTTATATTTATCTAAAGGTGGAAAGCTGACTTTGATTAAAAGCACACTCTTTAACCTACCCACATACATTTTGTCTTTGTTCCCGCTTTCCTCCAAGGTAGCTAAGCGTATTGCAAAGCTACAAAGAGATTTCTTGTGGAGCGACTTGGGGGATGAGTTCAAATTTCACTTGATTAATTGGCCAACGGTGTGCACTCCAATAACGGGGGGAGGTTTGGGGATTCGACACTTGGTGAAATTCAATCAGGCTTTGTTGGGTAATTGGTTGTGGAGGTACCAAAACGAAAGGGAGGCGCTTTGGAAGTTCGTTATAGACTCAAAATATGGTGTGTCTTGGGGAGGTTGGTGCTCAAATGAGGTGCAAGGCACACATGGAGTGGTTTGTGGAAGTTTATAAGGAGGCATTGGGAGATTTTTAGAGTTCATGAACAACTTGTGGTAGGGGATGGTTCACAGGTCAGATTCTGGCATGATAGTTGGTGTGGTGGTCACAATAGCCTCAAAGACTCTTTTCCTGTTATTTTTGATTCAGCAAGAGATAAGGATGCAGCTATAGCAGATCTAGTGGTCCTCTCTAATGGCACTCCTCATTGGAATATAGATTTTGGGAGGGATGCTCAAGACTAGGAGATGGAAGACTTTTCTAGATTTCTTTGCGACTTTGTACTCGTTTATTTTTCCAATTGGCACTGGGGATATGTTGCAATGGAAACACTCTAAGAAAGGTCTCTTCTCTGTTAGCTCGTTCTATCGAGTCCTTTCTAGCCTTGGAGTTCTCAGGTTCCCGTGGAAGAGTATTTGGCAGTCGAAAGCTCCTTTGAGAGCGGGTTTTTTTGTGTAGTCAGCAGCCTTGGACAAAAAAACTAACTACAGATAATTTGAGGAAACGCCATATTATTGTGTTAGACTAGTGTAGTATGTGCAAAAAAAAAGGGAATTAGTAGATCATCGTTTCCTTCACTGCGAGGTGGCTAGGTATATGTGGGATGATTTTTTCACAAGGCTTGATCTCTCATGGGGGATGCCTCTTCGAGTGGTGGATTTCCTAGCTAGTTGGAGAGGACTCAAGGGTAACTCTCAAGTGTCAGCTTTTTGGTGTATGGTTCCAATTTGTATGTGTTGGTGCATTTGAGAGAGAAATGCAAGGAACTTTGAAGATTGTGAGAGATCTTTGGAGGGACTAAAGAGCTTTTTCTATAGGACCTTATTATCTTGGGCGGGCTCTATTTGTAACGGACTTAGTGTCCATGATTTTCTTCTTTCCATTGTAACCTCTAGCTAAGTTTTATCAGGTATACTCCTAGTGTACTTGAGCTTAGTCTTTTCCTATTAATAAAATCCTTTTGATTACCTATAAAAAAGAAATTATAAACTAAGTGCTATGGAAAACAACATAAAAGTCATTAAAGCTAATCCAATTAAATACAATAGCCGAAGCCCAATGTAATAATGTATTAAAGAAAAAGTCACTGAACCCTCCCATTGAACGTTTTTCGTTATCAAAACAATGACTGTTCCGTTCCTTCCAGTGCACCACATGAGACATAAAGGCATCATCTTATGTAGAGTTGCTATTTGACGATTGCCCGGAATACCTCTCCAACATGATTGTAAATCTACCACCCTCCTAGGCATGACCTAAGTAATACTAAGCCTAGTAAAAATTTCATCCCATATAGCCTTAACTACATCGCAATGAAGAAGAAGATTATCTGCCGTTTCACCATTTCTTTTGCACATAAAGTACCAATCTGTTATAACAATACCGCGCTTTCTTCGGTTATCAGTAGTCACTATTTTACCATGGGAGACCAACCATCCAAAGAAAGCAACCTTGAGGGGAACGTTACTCCTCCAAATGCTCTTTCATGCTCTTTCAAGGGAAGACAATGGTAGAATGGACTGACATAACCTTATAAAAGGAGTTTACGGAGAAGTTCTTGTTCCCCGAATGAATCCAAAGCAATATGTCCTCCCCTTCAACATTTAAATTTAACACATATAATGAACTATAAACTTTTGTAATATCTCTCATTTCCCAATCTTGGGAAGCTTATGAACCTCATAAGCTTATGAACTATAAATTTAACACAAGAAGAAATGACCATGTTATCGGCCACTAAAGCATCCTTGTCCAATGCAATCCTATGAAGAGAGGGGAAGGTATTCATCAAGGCAACTTCACCACGCCAAGTGTCGTGCTAGAATCTGATTTATGTTCCCCTTCTCACCTCAATCTCAAATTGTTGAAGAAATCTTCCCATCCATTTCGGATAAATTCCCAAATTTCCACACCATATGTCCCTCTTATTTCATTTGAGCACCAACTCCCCAAACACTCCCATGTTTGACATCAATAACTTTCATCCAAAGGGTATCCCTTTCCCGATGGTACTGCCATAACCGCTTCCCTAGTAGTGCAATTTGAAGTTTCTCATCTTTCTAACCCCCAAACCATTGCAGGGTAAAGGGATGCATATCTTATCCCACTTAATCAAGTGGATTCTTTTCTCATCCTCTAAGCCTCCCCACAAAAAATCATGAAAAAACTTCTTCAATCTATTCGCCACCACTGTAGGCAAGGGAAATAAAGATAAAAAGTATGTTGAGAGGTTAGATAACATGCTTTTAATTAAGGTGGTTTTACCATTTTTGGACAAATAAATCCTCTTCCAACCGGCCAATCTACACCAATCTTTTCAACAATCCCATCCCACATTGCCTTGGATTTATGAGGAGCTCCCAAAGGGAAGACCAAGATACTTCATAGGCAAGGATGACACCTTGCAGCCCAAGATAGCAGCCAATTCATCTAAGTTATGAAATGTGCCAACATGAACCATTTCATATTTTGATAGATTTACCTTAAGTCCAGAGACAGCTGCAAAACAAAGCAAAAGAGCCTTCAAGGAGCGAATCTGGTTGGGGTCCGGCTCACAGGATCTGTGTCATTAGCGAAGCGAAGATGAGATACATTTTATGCAACCATTCGAAGAGCCACCCACCTTGAAGCCCGAAATAATGCCCGTCCAATGCTGCCTTCAACATTTTACTCAATACATCCATTACAAAAATGAACAAAAGAGGAGATAAATGGTACCCTTGTCTCAAGTCCTGAAATCCACTGAAGAAACCTTTAGGAGTGCCATTTAAAATTGAGAACCTGACAGGTTAAAGAACCTTTTCAACCTGTCCAGTCTCTGGGGTTGGAAATCTTTCGACACTTGGGGTCTGTTTGGCACTATAACTGTTCCCAAGTGATCTAAGATATTTCCTTCTCAAACATCACTCAACTATAAAACACTTTTCAATTTCAAATCTTCAACTTTTCATCTAATCATTATTTAATCATTACAACTTTTCAAACTCCCAAACAAAACACAAAAAACAATACAACTTTTTCAAATTTTAAAATATAAGTAATATTAAAAAATTATTTTCAAACAATTTTTTAACTTTATAATATTTTTATTCAACTTTTTCTCTCTCATTTCCCAAAGCCCAATAAAACGTTTTAACTAAAACTATTTTACTATTATTCACAGATATAATGAGATATTCTAAGTATCCAAACGGGCTCTAAGAATCTGCTCCTGTGCTTGTCCTCATGTCATACTATGCTGCAGGAACTAAACATTGGTGGAAGTTTGGTCACATCAGCACTGGAAGAGGCATGTGGCACAAACCGGTCCAAAATAAGGGAGATGTATAACAAGCTTGGTGATCTTGGTAGTAACAAATGTTTTTTTTTTTTGTGGTTTAGATTTCGTCTGCCGGACTGTTTCTTGCTGCAAGATTCTTATATTACATATGAAATAGTCTATTATGCTTAAAGGTGATGTTGCTCAAGAATGCCGACAAACACAGACTTTACTTGTCACTCCACCACCACTTCTAATTAGAGATGTATTTTCTGCACTTCGAAAGATAAGGTATGAAAAATCCATCTTGGTTTTCTATTTATGACAGAATTATGAGCTTAATGGCCCTGTGTACTTGGGCTTTGCCTACTTCTACGAATAAAACTTCTTGATTACCTATCAAAGAATTACGAGCTTAATTGACATATTGATGATTATTGAGTGGTAGTTTTCTGACATGCCAAAGGGATAAGTAGAAGAAGGATAACCCTAATTGGATGGGATTATCAGTGAGGTGTAATGCTGTAGTAGGGTAGTTTTTAGACAATGGCATCTCCTTCCCCCAAAACAGTGGGTGCAGGGTAAGGTCATAAATTTGGGAATGCCCTACGGCATAGGTGCTTGTGCGTGTGAGAGAGATCCAATACTTGATTTTTCCATGTAACTTCTGTCTATTTCAACCTCAAAAATGTTTTTCCATTTTATAACTTTTTATTGATGGTGACTTTTGTTTTCATTTTTCCATTATATTCTCTTGGTGCTCAGTTTGAAAATTTGATAATTACCTGGATATGCTAATGCAGTTAGTAAATATTACCACTTTAGTATTATCCTAATACTTCAACATTATGATTTTATAATGATCTGTGTCTTTTTTTTTTTTTAATATAGAAAGCAATTGTGGATGCTTTTAAAGATCACAAGACTTTGTTAAAATTATCAAGATAGTTGCATTTTGGGTTATCAAAATAGCTCAAGGTTCATTTCTGCTTTTATAAGCTCAGTACCTTTGAGAAGCCATTCTAAACCGGGTCTTATTTCTAGAGGTTTTAAAATAAATCACCTCTTTTGTATTGTTGATTAGTATGAAAGAAATAATTTCAATCAACTTCAAGTTCGAGATTATGGAATGTAATGAACCTACTTTAATGGCTTATTGAAAAAAGAACTTATTTAAGTGATTTGCATATTTAGACGTGACACTAATTGCTAGCAGTTTGTTATAAAATCCTCGGTCTTCTTATATGATATCCATCAGTGTACAAACAGGCAATGGAAGCACTGTTCGAAAGAAAAACATTATTGTAAATCTCATGTGTACTTGTAGAGAGAAGGAGATGAAGTTTCTTGTTAGAACTTTGGTAAGTCTTTTAACATAGTTTAACTTGGAATGTCTACATTTATTTTAATACTTATATTTTGCCATCTGAATTGAACAAGGTAAGAAAACGGAAGGGAGGATCCGTTGCTTCTGAAGTCACCTTCTTTTCATACTTGAACACATATCACTGCACTCATCTAAGGGAATTTTAGGAAGAGTGTTGGTTTCAGTAAATTGATGCTGTTATTTTTTCAAATAGGGTGGGAGAGAGGCAGAAATATTTTTTAATGCGCATGATAATTGGTGGCTGTACTGAACTATGTTTTGTGAGTGCCTAATTTTCAGTATCATTTCTCTGCAGATAAGGAATTTACGGATTGGAGCAATGATTCGAACTGTTCTTCCTGCTTTGGCTCAAGCAGTTGTTATTAATTCCTCCCCTGACTTTTACCCTGAAGGAAGAGTTGATAATTTGAAGGACAGGCTTCAGGTGAATTCTTTCCACTGCTTTTAACAAGATCTGCCTTTTTTCTCATTGTTTTATCTTTTTTAATTCTCCTTTTAGTTGGCACTTTTTAAATCTTTTATCCTATCTACCATTCAAACAAATAAATTTCTACATAATCTCTGATAATTTTTAAAGATTTTTTCTTTTTTCTTTTTAAAACTTTCAAAGATTGTGAATTACTGGAAAGAAAAATTGATCTATTTATAAAAGAGGTTCTGGTAAAAGAAAATTGTTTGTGAAGTCAATCAGTAATTATTTAATGTGGGTATACTTAATTTGTAGAATTTGTTTTTGTTATATAGTTTCTGATGGTTACTTGATCTTTTGGTTTCTTTCCAGTGCCTTTCTGGGGCAGTGGTTGAAGCCTATAATATCCTTCCCAATTTGGTTAGTATTTGGTTTTATGCATTAAATTCTTTGCTGTTTTCGTTATTTTTTCCTTCTCTGGAAATTTAAATTTTGAATTTTCTTTTATTCTTGTTCAGGGGCAGATCTCATACATTCGTTCCAGCTATATGCTACATCTGTTTATTTATTGAACTGTTTTGAAAAGAATGCTTCTCTGCTCGTACTTGTATAAAAAAAATGCTTCTCTGCTCATGCTGCTAATAGAATTTGTTTTATTTGTTAATCCTCAAGCTCTGTTTTGAATTGTGACTGCATTAATTCAAGCTCTGTTATTGTAATTTCTTATGGGAGGAAAAGGGGAGGAAAAGAAGTTTCATTTGGTTAGTTGGAACAAGGTTTGTCATCCAGTTTTTTGTGGAGGATTGGGGGTTAGACATTTGAGGTATAAAGCCCTCCTTGGGAAATGGCTTTGGAGATATCATGAAGAGAGAGATGCTTTGTGGAAGAATGTTGTTGCTGTTAGATATGGGAGTGGGTAGGGGGGATTGGTGTTCTAAAGAAGTTGGAGGAGCGTATGAGTTTATGGAAGTTTATTAGGAAAGGTTGGTGGGAGTTTTCTGAACATATAAAATTTAAGGTGGGGGCAGGGAAGAGGATTCTCTTTTGGCATGGAATTTGGTGTGGGGAATCAGCTCTTAAATCTGATTTTCCATCTCTCTACAGGCTGGCAAGGGATCAAAATGATGCTGTGGCAGATTACCTTCGATGTACGGATAATAATATTTTAAGGAATGTTGAATTTATTATAATTCCAAATGACTGGGAAGTTAATGTTGTTTCAGATTTTTTGGGAAGGATTTATAATTCAAAAGTGATGCAGGGAAGAGAGGATAGGCTATTGTGGGACTATGCTGGAAATTTCAGGTTTTCAGTCAGTTCTTATCATGAGGTGCTTAATTGTCATTCTGGCTGTGTATTTCCATGGAAAAGTATTGAAAGCTTTGTGGGATGAGGTCTTTGCTAAGGCGGGGGAATTGCTTGGGTGATGCCCAAGAGGGTGGTGAACCTTTTGGTGTGTTGGAGAGGGATTCTAGGAAACTTTCAAATTGCAATCATTTGGAAGATGATGCTCATTGTCTTATGTGGTGTATTTGGAATGAGAGAAATGGGCACTGTTTTGAGAATAGAGAACCTTCAATGGAAGGGATTAGAGCTTTTTTCATACTTTGTTGCTTTGGGCTTCGGTTATTATATTGGCGGGAATAGTCTTAATGACTTTTGTACTTTTTTTCAGGTTAGCTCGTAATTAGGTATCTCTCTTTTGTACACTTTAGTGTATTTGGGCTATGCCTAAATTACGATTTGTAATAAATTTCTTACTTCTAAAAAAAAAAAGGTTGGCATCATAGTTTTGATTGTGTACTTAGGAAAAAAATGGATATCAGAGGTAAGGCATCTTCGATACAAGATAGTGCTAATGCTATAGAATTTGTAAATGAATTGTGGCCATTTGATTAGGAGAGGGGGTGTTGGATTGGGGAATTTATCTTATTAGGTTTTAACATTTTCTTTAGTGATAAACTCTTTACCTGTTTACTTAAAAAAAAAATAGTTCTTTAAGTGATGAATTTTTTTATGCTCCCGTTGATTTCCTTTGTATTATGTTATGGTGGTGATTGGTATACTGTATGTAATTTTTGTTACGGGTAATCAAGGAGTTTTATTCATAGGTTAGTATACGGTATACTATTGACCTGCACATTTTATATGGCTGCTCTTTTGCGTACTCCTTTCTTGTGATGAACTTGGAAGATGTTTGGGAAGTGTATGTTACAATCACTATCTGAAAATGTAACACCTGTTTAATTAATTGTAAGCAGGATCTGATTGTTCCTTCACTCATGAACAAAGGCATCGAATTCTCTTCTTCAACGCTGTCTATGGTTCCAGGAATTCCTATTAAGCCTATGCTTGCAAAGTATATATTCTTGGATATGCGATATGTGTGTTTTTCCCATTTGGAATTATGCAGGATGCATCGCAATGCTTCGGCTTATTGTTTGTTTTGTTTCTTCCTTCTAATAGAATCACAAATGGTATTCCGCAAGCACTGAAGCTCTTCGAACATAAAGCTTTTACATGTGAATATAAGTATGCCCATTTTTTCTATGGTAGATATATCATTTTCTTGCAGTCTTTTCCCATTCAGTTATTTATTTGAAGTTCTGCTGAGATGGATCATATATTATGCTTATTAACATATGGACAGGTGTCAGTAGTCATGTTGGGTTCTTGCTTGGATATGATCATAAGTATTGCATGTTTTAATGTTATTGTGATCTTTATTAGGTTCTTTATCTAAGTTTACCGTATTGGCACCGTAATGGTAGAATTGCAAGAATCTACCCACAAGCAAGATGAGTGGTTGAATAGATTCGAGATATTGCCTTTCCATTCTTCCTTCTCCTCTCACTTACTCATTTTCAACAATAGGCCCCACTCCCAAAGGGGCCTCTCTCTGATGAGGAAGAAACAAAGTAATATGATTTCTTATAGCATATCTGATTTGAGGACCTTGGCAAGTTGTTTCCATTTTTTACTATATAGAAGCGTGCGTAGGTCATATAGGGAATAATAGTTTTTAGCTTGTTAATAGTTCTCTTTCTAATGTCCTCACCTTCAAATAGTTATTTATAGAGGTTTTTTTTTTCTTTTTTTTTATAAGTAAACAATTTATTGATAGTAATAGGCAAAGTCCAAGTACACAAAAAGGTATACAATAGACGAAACCTATCTATATTGTGGGTGGATTGTTCGATACAAGGAAATCATGAAGGTTAAGGCCATTAAAATCTATAGATAAAGCCCATAACAATAAAGTGCGATAAAAGTGAGAAAGAAGCTCCTCCCAAGTCCGTTCCTTGTCTTAAAAGGTTCTATCATTCTGCGCTTGCCAAATGCACCACATAATGCAGATCGGGACCATACTGATTTGATGGGAGTAGCACCTCCTAGAGATGTCCAACTAGCCAATAACCCAATCACTGTGGCCGGCATAACATAGTTCAGATTGACTCGGCTGAAAAATCATCCCACAAGTGTTTGGCTGATTCGTAGTGTAGCAAGAGGTGATCCACAGATTCTCCTAAACTCTTGCACAAGCAACATCAGTCTGATATAATGATCCCGTGCTTTCTCAATAGAATGTTGTTTAGGGCAGTCTGATGTAGTGAACCCAGAAAATACCTTGTCCGACGATGTCCACCAGAGCTTATTAGCTCTCTTTCCATTTGGCTTAGTGGAATAGATGTAACTGAAAAATGTCTCAAAGCTGTCCACTTCCCAATTTTGGACTGCTCTACTGAAAGTGACATTCCATTGAACTTGGTCGCCTGATCGAATCAAGAGATTTGCCATCGAAGCTTCTTGGTCATAGGCTAACCAGAACACAGAAGGAAATTTGTCTTTTAGAGCTTCACTCCCACACCAAGTGTTCCTCCAAAATTTAATCCTAGTTCCTTCACCCAATTCAGTTTGGTATGAATGGTGAAAACCTCCCATCCTTGTCTAATATGTTTCCACAAACCCTCTCCATGCGCCCCAAACACCTCTTTAGTACTCCATCCCCCCCATAGGCCACGATGTTTACAATCTACCACCAGTTTCCATAGAGCATCAAGTTCCAAAGTATACCTCTATAACCATTTACCAAGAAGAGTCCAATTGAAGGTTCTTATATTTTTTAAACCTAGACCACCTGAAGTAATAGGCTTGCACACGTTGTCCCATCTGATTAAGTGGAATTTGAATTCTTCCCCTATCCCACTCCATAGAAAATCATGGTAAAGTTTTTCAATCCTTCTTGCTACAACTGCAGGTATGGGAAATAAAGACAAGTAATAAGTAGAAAGGTTGGAGAGGGTGTTTTTGATCAAGGTCACCCGGCCTCATTTGGATAAATACAATCTCTTCCAACCTACCAGTCTTCTTTCAATCTTCTCTATGACTGCATCCCAGATTGCAGAAGACTGTGCCACTGCACCCAAAGGCAACCCCAAATACTTCATTGGGAGAGAGGCCACTTTGCAACCAAGAATGGTAGCCAAGTGTTGCGGGCCAGTGACATTCCCTACTGGTGCAAGCTCAGATTTCTCCAAGTTAACTCTCAAGCCCAAAGCTGCCTCAAAACATAAAAGGAGGGCCTTCAACACTCTGAGCTGATTCTGAATAGCCTCACAAAAAACTAAGGTGTCGTCTGCAAATAAAAGGTGAGAGATAGAGATGGTGCCTCTACTGGGGTCGCCAATAGAAAAGCCTGCCATATAACCATCTCGGACCACAGCTAATAACATCCTGCTCAAAGCTTCCATGATAAAAACAAAGAGAAGTGGGGATAAATGGTCTCCTTATCTCAGGCCACGAGAACTACAGAAAAATCCCGTCGGGCTGCCATTTATTAACACTGAGAATTTTGCTGTGGAGATGCACCATCTAATCCACTTGCACTATCGCTCCCCAAAACCACATCTCTCTAGCAAATAAATGAGGAAATCCCAGTTTACATGGTCATATGCTTTTTTCATGTCTAGCTTGCAAATGAGGAAATCCCAGTTTATATGGTCATATACGTTTTTTAGCTTCATTTAGTCACCGCACATTCCAAGACACAATTTTTGGCTTCATAAAGACAAGCAAAATCCCTTCCCTTTAGTACACATGCTGTTGGTGCTGCCATCATTCAAGGACCATGTGAGTCTCCTAAGTTCTCTATGTTTCTTAGACTCCGATTTCTTAGACTATGAATGCCCAGCATCAATGGTAGTGAGTAGCGCTATAAATTGATATTCATATCCCACACACTTCATGCCAATACAGTGTTGAATCAATTTTACACTACTAAGTACCCATTCAGAAACCTCAAACTCAGAAGGAACTTCGCAATCTAAGGGATAAGGCGCTTCCCCCTACGAAGTCTGCCCATATTCCTCTCCCCCAAAGAGATTGGTGCCACCCCATTCGACCATTTGACCCTCTGTGAAAACCACCTCGTTGGTAGGGCAAGGAGTGAGCGTAATATTGGACTCGCCCACCTCACCCTCCGAAATTGCCTTGAGATGTTCTTCGACTGAAGAGAGCACCATAGCTTGAGCTGGGGAGGTGCCCAAGGTATTATCGGCCTTTTTTGGGCACAGATGTTCGTTGTCGGTGATTTCTGGTTGTCCCGGCATGTATCCGATGCTAGCAACGAAGAAAAAACCCCTTTCTCCTTGTTTTGCAATGACTCCGGCTCTGTTTCCGGACTCGCCAGTGAAGTTTGAACTTCCGATGAGATGCTTGTCTCCAGTCGATGGGTTCTTGCCGGAATCTCCGGCGTCGATGAGGAGTTGGGTCGATGAGTTCCTGCCTGAGTCCGCTGGAGCAATGCTAACAGATCTGGCCCAGTGAAGTGTTCAACGACTGGGGATAGGCCCGACTCCCATAAACCCAATTCCTTAGGCCCAACTAATTTCTTTAAACCCGACTCGTTAATGCCGGGTTGAGAGTCCATCACTGCCTTCCCCAATTACAGACCCAAGCCCAAGCCCAAGCCCATATCCTTTAAGTTGAAAGCCTCAACGCTGCGTTTAAGCCAGGATATATTGTGTTGCAAGCCTACCGCTTGCTTTTCCAGCTCAAATAACACTCCCATCACAATTTCCTTATTAAAGCCGGCCAAACTGTCTTCTACCATCTCCGTCTGACCCTTGACAGTAAAGGACAGCTCCCATGTTGCAGACAAACCTCAAGCGCCCTCTGCTGCCCTCGATTGCTGCAACGCTGCCTTGTAGGACCTGATGGACCGCGACGTATGTTCCAGTCCTTGTGACGGTAGAGAGTTCCTCCAAGGTACTCTATTTTGCACAGTCATCTCCCCCGGCGCCGATGAAGCGATAACCTCCCTTAATGTAGTTTCAAAATTTCCCAACCTACGCCTAGCCTTCCTTCTGGTACTAGAAGCATACCCTTTCGTTTCTTCGGGCTGAACTCTTAGATAGCGAAGAATCTTCCATAAGTATTCTTTTTCGTCTGCAGCACCAAAACTAGGGAACCTCTTCTTCGAGACCTGATGAAATCGAGAGTATACCCAGAGGCAATACCCTCCTTCACCATGGTAGCCAACCATGTCAACGCCTCATGATCGAAGACCAAATGCTTCACGAGACGAGGACTACTCTCTGTGATCCTCACTCTCCTGTCTTTTTCCCTCTTAAACTCGAAGCATTTGTGATATATAATAACATTTCTGATCGACCCCATCACTATCTTTCTAAATAAGAAAACAACCGGAACAAATACTGTTTTAAGCACCAGTAAACTCAGAAAACAGAGGCAGCAATCCCACGAACACTAACGGGATCATGGTTTTTTCTCAAAGTGTACGGAGAGAAAATGAGAGGAGAGAGAAAATGAAGCTCTTTTACAAGTAGTGTATAGAGGCTTTCTAATGTTCTCTTTCTAATGTTCATAGTTATTTATATATATGTTCTTGAATTCAGAGTTTGGAACTTTTAACTTTTTTATCAAGTTAGATGGCATTCCATATCTCTTCTCCTGTTTTCTTACTGAAAGAAGAAGAAAGAATTCAGTTCCGTTGCTCTTTGCTTTGTTCGGTCAGCATAAGACGTTTTCGTCATGAACATAATTAGGCCTTGCTTGTTTTTATAGATGAGATGAGTTGAGTTGAAATTAAAGTTAAAAGTTAAATAAAATATTGTTAGAATATATTTTTTAATATTCTTTTTATTTTAAAATTTGAAAAAGTTGAATTTTTATTTTATATTTTATGGGAATTTGAGAAAGTTGTAATGATTAGATGAAATGAAATGAAATGAAATGAGTTGAGAGGAATTGTGAAAGCAAACGAGGCCGTAGTCTGGTGGTTGTCATTGAGTAGACAATATGTAATCAGCATTTTATAATCCATTTTACTTTTTTTTTTTTTTGTAAATTGGGTGTATTATCTGCTGAACTGGTTCTTGTTGTTGTGATTTTAGGTATGATGGTCAGCGTGTCCAAATTCACAGATTAGTTGATGGATCTTTTCATATTTTTTCTCGTAATGGAGATGAAACGACATCAAGATTTCCGGATTTGATTAATATAATTAAAGAGTCGTGTAAACCTTCTGCAGTGACTTTTGTACTGGATGCAGAGGTAAGCAAATGTGGCTTTTTATATTAAGTAAGACCATGTTTCTGTCGGATGCTTCTTTGTCGTCGGGGGATTGAACTTTTTTTGCTTTTTTTTTTTTTCCCTTAAATCCTATTTTAAGGCTAGATGGTTTATTTTTGAGCTGGTACATGAAAGATCATAAATTAAGCATTAATCATTCTGAATGTGTTCCTTTCTGGTTTCAGGTTGTTGCAGTTGATAGAAAGAATGGCTGCAGACTCATGTCCTTCCAAGAACTATCTTCACGAGGGAGAGGGAGCAAAGATACCTTTATCACAGTGAATAGCATAAAGGTTTGATGTGTACCTATTTTACTTCATGATATAGTCCTATACTTTAATGCTTCAATATGAAAGCTCCTTAGATTTTCCTTAAATGGAACCTTTAAGGTAATATGCTTTTTGTTTAAATTTCTAGATATGATTCTGATGGTTTCTTGTTAACGCAGGTTGACATTTGCGTGTTTGTATTTGATATAATGTTTGCTAATGGAGAACGGTAATTTTTTTTGAAGTCTGTCTTGGTATTGTGATGGGTGTTCTTGCCTCGAATATGTGCATCGCATATTTTGGAAAAAAACCCGTACACGTAAGTGTGCACATTTTGATCTATTGTAGCATGTTTAGCAGTGGTATCCATCAACATTGCCCCCATTTCTGATCAAGATAGTCAAGTTTTATACATCTGTCAAGTGTCTATGGTATTGAGAAATTGTGATCAAGGGTAAATGCCAGTCCCAAAATTGTCAGAAATATGGCAAGTTTTAGGAATGCTTCTTGATCAAATGGAGGTCATTCAATGTATTTTTTGTTGTGGTTATGAAGTGGTCTCAATACTGTGCTATCCGAAGATGTAAACATGTTCAGTATCTGTTTAATATTTGAGGATTCAGGCTCGGTTTGACTTTACTGGAGTCGATCTCAAGCAGAGCCTAGCCTCTAGCTAGTTTTGCAATTTGCTAGCTTGCATGTTGGTGGATCTTAAGCATTTTATTTATTAATTTTGACTGATTTATCATCTATTTCCATGATTTTCCTTATTTTACTTTATGGATGAGATTTGTTGTATATTTCTGAAATTTTCCATTTTATGAGTGACTTGGGAAGTGGTCAGACCAAATGAGTGGTATATTTTGCGGTACTCATAGTCCTGATTGAGAAAATGAAAAAAGAAAGGTTACGCTACATGGTGTTGCCTTCCCCTCCCAGATTCCATCCCAAAACCTAAGACCTCATTATTAGCAGGGGGAAAGGTCACGTGGCTGCAAGAATCAGTGATTCTATTTTCAGCATCCAATCTTATCTTTGGATTAAAGTTTTAAATTTAGCTTGCCTCGTACTCTCTTGCAGGCTTTTGGGTTTTCCTCTCCGCCAAAGACGAAAAAGTATGCATCTCCGCATCTTATGGTGCAATATTATTTTATTTCTGGATTTAAGAATATTCTTTTCCCTTGAAACTTACTGTAATTTAATCATTTAACCCTTTGTGCCAAAAACTCAAAGAATTGACGGAGTTGTTTTGTGATGAGAAGTTGGGATATTTTGAATATGCAAAGGAAATGACAGTAAGTGCTTGAGTTTTACCTTCTGTTTTTTTTTTTGTTTTGTCTTTTTAAATAACCACTGTATGATTAGTGGTTTATATAATTTATCTGTTTGTAGGTTGAAGCAAACGATGCTTGTATGACTAATGAAGCCACATTAAGTAAGATAAATTCTTTTCTTGAAGATGCGTTCCGCTCCTCATGTGAAGGGATCATTGTGAAATCATTAGATGTTGATGCTGAATATTCTCCCTCAAAGCGTACCGACACATGGTTAAAGGTTATAGGCATATGAGTTCTGTTTTCTTCATATAGTTAACGAAGTGCAAGAAAGTTATTGACCCCTGATTGACGCCATTCTTTTGTTTGAAGGTCAAGCGTGACTATGTGGAAGGATTATGTGACTCTCTTGATTTAGTCCCAATCGGTGCTTGGCATGGAAATGGGAGAAAAGCTGGATGGTAAGCCCCTCCACACCCCCCCCCCCTCTTTCTCTTTCTTTTCTCCTCTTGTTCATGCTGCTTGCGCAATTGCAGAAAGAAAAAAGCAATAATATGCACTTTTAATATCTCTAAATAATTAACAAGAAACTATAGTTCATTCTTGGTAGAGAAGCATCCGTTTCTTTGCTAAAGAAATATTTATTTTGATTGTCTTACGTTGCAGGTACAGTCCATTTCTTGTGGCGTGTTACAACCCTGACACTGAGGAATTCCAAAGCGTGTGCCGTGTCATGTCTGGGTTTGCAGATACTTTTTACAGAGAGGTAATCATGATTGTTACTTGCATAGTTATTATGTGCATGTCGGTAGAGTTATGGTGAAAGTTTAAAATGAACCAAATCTGCATTTAGCAGGATATCATTTTATGTACTTTGTAGTTTGATGTTTGTTAGGGGAGAAAATAAGTCTTTAGAAGGGACAACTCACTGACTTGGATGCCTACATTGAAATCCAGATGAAAGATTTCTATTCTGGGGACAGGATTTTATCCAAAAAGCCACCTTATTATCTAACAGCTGAGATGCCTGATCTATGGTTTTTGCCCGAACTTGTTTGGCAAATAAGAGGTGCAGACTTCACAGTGTCACCAGTTCACAAGGCGGCCATAGGTTTAGTACATCCATCTCGAGGTATCTCGATCAGATTCCCCAGATTCATCTGCCCCGTTTCTGATAGAAATCCAGAAGAATGTAGCACAGCTGAAGATGTAGCTGAAATGTTTCAGTCTCAGACTCGAAGGATGGATGTGGCAGCTGAAGTTTGAACATTGTCTTTGTCATCCTGTACATAAGCTGCTTTTTTTATTTCAAATGGTTCAATGTAGAGTTAAATAAAAAAAAAAAAAAAGGAGAAAATATATATGCAACTGTGAATTGGGATACTTTCGCTCAACTGTTTTGAAAAAAGTGATTTAAACATGGGTTTCACATGAAAAAAGTTGATTTTTAGTAGTGAATTTTACTATTTTTCAAGAGTAATGTTAGAAATTATTCACACTCATCACACTTACTTTCACAATGCATTTTTGATGTACAAAAGAAGATTGGAGATTAGCCATTCCCTTTCGCTACTTAATTTTTAGCCTTTCAAATAATATATAAGAAATGTTCCTTGGACTTATGTATAACGAAACTTAAAGAGGGCGGCAGATGGTTCTTTTCGTTTATTCTGGGTTATCTATATTTAAATTAGTGTCTAAAAGTACATCATTTATATCATTTAAATAGTGAAATCTGTTTTGTAAAATTTAAAATTTAAAATTTATCTTTAAAATCAAATTATATTATATAAACACCATATCTGATGTGATTTATATATTAATTTAAGAATGAAAATTTTATTTTCCAATTTATTTTACTGGAAAGACCGAAGAAAACAAGAAAAGAAAAAGAAAATAAAATAAGGTAAAGAATAGTGTTCATATAACGTCATGTAATTATTTTTTTGATAAATTCTAAAAGAATTATTATTATTTTATATAAGTATTATATTTACTCGTTTTAAAGAGGTTTCACAATTCAGTAATTCACTATTCAAATATCATTTTTGGGATTATTCCTCCTTAGGTCACGTGCATCTGCACGTGTTTTCCATGGATACTGGACCTGGGAGTTTACCCCCTCTCAGTTTCAGCCCTAAATTCTGAAAGCCCTATCTATCTATCTATCCATCTATCTTTGATCTCTCTATCTTTCTTCCCGCCACCACGCACGCACGTACGCACGCACCGTCTGTCAGAGAACCGACCGTTTTCGTAACCTCCATTGGCATACACACTCCCGCCAAATCTCGCAACCGGCTGTCGCCGGTAAAACCTCCGTACAATCTCGGTGAGTATCCTCCAAATTTCGTAGAAATTTTTGCTTTATTGGAAGGCTAGAAAAGAGAAGTCCTTTTGGTACTTTGGTTCGGTTTTAAAATTCTAGCTGTGTTTGTACATAAAGTGAACAACTTTTAAATTTTCATTTCTTGAGATAGTGCAGGTGTTGGTGTGGTGTAGTGTTGTTGAGGTTCCTGTTTTGTGTTTTTTGATTTCTCTTTAGGGTTTTTGATCTGAGGTCGGATGAAGGTTCTGGAAGGTAGGGTTCTCATACAGTCGCACGTGGACCTGCTGCATGAGAGCTCCGCGCTTTCTTCCCATTTTAAACAATTATGAGCGCTGTGAATATCACCAACGTTACCGTCCTCGACAATCCCGCCTCCTTCTTGACCCCCTTTCAGTTCGAGATCTCCTACGAGTGCTTGACCCCTCTCAAAGACGGTACTCTCTCTGCCTCTCTCTCTCTCTCTCTCTCTCTGTTATTATTTTCTTCTTTTTTAAATTTGGTTGATTCCGGTTAGGGTTCTCTCTCTGCTTGACTGGTTACAAATTTCGCGAAAATAAAGGAAACTTGAATGCATATTTATTCTGTCGTAAATGTGGAAAATGAAATCTTTAATTTCTTGGGTTTGGTTCCGTTATTTGAGTAAGTTCTCTGTTTCTTTCCCAGCGATTTATCTGCACCCAAACAGCTGGCTAGGGTCTGCAATGTCATAATTATATCTTATTAAACTTCTGAGATAGGGGAGTTGCTATTGTTTATGCTTTCTGTTTTTGCCCCTAGTTGTGATATGGTCAGGATTTTTAACTAGGGCTTGGAATCTTGTTTTGATTTTGGAGTCAGAAGTCAATCCCAAATGCTTATGGTTTTGTATGAGACGATGAAGTGTCTTGAGGCAATGGCCAATGAACATGGTTTACTGATGGAGTACAAATGCTAAAAATTATGAGACCGCTAGTGTCTTTTTGAGCCTCTATCATTGGACAAGATGTTCTGCATTTGAAGAATGGGTACCTGTTGAGGATTTGTTCTACACAAGTTCTTTTATTATTATTATGACAAGGAACCCCAGGACCGTGTTAATGTAACATGTTTTTTACTCAGTTAAATGCAGGACTTGTGTAACACAAGTAAGGTAACTTTTATTAATGATCAAAGAAAAAAATTAGATGACTTAGTCGAGGTACATGGGAATACATCAGAGCACCAAATTAGAGGACGAATAGTGCAGGAAAATCTGGAAGTTAGAGCTAGAGAGACATATTGGTTTCCATCCAAAGGTACTTAAAAGAAAACCTTGAGATCTTCAATTGTCCTTTTTTTTTTTTTTCCGACTTCGTTCATTTCTTTTCTCCATAGGCACCATACAAAAAATTCGGGATCACTTTTCACTGGATCTCTGTGGGTGCCACCATCCTGCCCCTTCCAGCATGATAACATATCTACTACCTTATCTAGGCACCACCAAACCTACCCCATAGAGGCTAAAAACAGCTTACAATATTGTGCTAGCTACGTTACAATGGAGTAGAAGATGATCCAATATTGTGCTCTCAAAGAAGCCTGGCTCCTCCCAATGGTCTTCTGTGGAAAAGTTACATAGTCATGGGGGACTGAAGCCTTGTAGAATGGCTTAACTTCAAACATCTCTCTCGCAGATATACTTGAACGTGTCTTGTCTTCCTTTTCTTAATCTAAGCGAATACAATTCAGCATAAAAAAGAGGTAAAGAGGTCATGTCCCAATTTTGTTCAATCTTTGTCTATTCCATTGTGCGAGCTCTTTAATTAGTCGTTGTTGACTTATTTCCTGTTTATCTAAGAGTATCAATAATCGTTTTGTTGTCTTGGTACAGATTTGGAATGGAAACTCATCTATGTGGGGTCTGCAGAGGATGAAACTTATGACCAACTATTAGAGAGTGTACTTGTTGGGCCTGTCAATGTGGGCAACTATCGATTTGTTTTACAGGCAATCTTCCCTGGCACCTTGTACCACCTCTTTTCTATAGATTTTTGCATTTGAATTGCATATGGAATCAACTTTGATCTATTCTTTTGTTGGACATTTGCAGGCAGACCCGCCGGATCCATCAAAAATTCGTGAAGAAGACATCATTGGTGTGACAGTGCTTCTGTTAACATGCTCTTATCTGGGTCAAGAGTTTATCCGGGTGGGCTACTATGTCAACAACGATTACGATGATGAGCAGCTGAGAGAGGAACCTCCATCGAAGGTCTTAATTGATAGGGTTCAAAGAAACATTTTATCTGATAAACCGAGGGTCACGAAGTTCCCCATCAATTTCCACCCAGAGGACAGCGAAAGTAGAGAACAACCACCTCCACCTGATCACCCTTCCGAGACTGATGGAAATGAAGAATTGCTTGCTTCACCTGATCCTCATCCTTCAGATGGGCAGGGGCAGTAAATAATGCAATCACAGGAACTACTTACAGTCCCTGACCTCTTGGTTTTCCCATTCAAGGTATTAACGATGGTTTCATTTTGGGGGCATTTTGATTGCGTTAACTTGACAACAATGTGAAGGAGTTTATGAGGTGGTCGTTGAACTTCTAGGGTTAAGTTTGACCACAGATTGTTAAATCCGATTGTATTAAGCTGATTGCTGTGTTGCAAATTGAATCTGCAGTTGTGTTGGGGCCAAAGAGAGAAACCCTGGGTTCATAGTGGTTTTCATCAAATTTGGCGTTATTAGTTTTGGGGTTTAATTATCAATATTTGCCGAATGTATCGCTGACAACCAGTGTTTCTTTTATGTGGATGAGGCTTCCTGATGTTGGAAGGACAATTGAGTGAATCCCCCATTTCACAATTTTAGTGTGTATGCATATATGTATGTATGTATGCATGTATGTTCTTGTTTAAGCTTATGGAGTAATTGATGGAAGGGGCATTGTCGAGTGAGCTTGGTCTCAAGGGTGGGGAAGGTTTCCGTAATTGCGGATACTCAAGTTCAGAATTCCTGTTGCATAGATCTTGAACCAACTAAAAGACCCTGTTTGAGAGCCAAACCAGCCTGACGGTCTTGGCCGGGCGAGAGAAATTGTGATAAGTATTAAGTTTAGGTAATGATGCCCGGTCCAATGAAGGTAATATGACTCATCACGATTACGAAATGGCCCACCCTTCTCAAGCCACTTTAATATTTAGGGAAAATCTTCAAATTGGATTAATCCATTTATCCTAAAACAGCAGATACCAATAACATCACGCCACATAAAGGCCATAACTTATCATTCCTGTGATGCATCTCAAAGAATTTCGCGTTTCAAATCTCTCTCTTAGCATTCTTTTGGCTATCTCTTTTTTTCTTTTTGTCTCTATTTTGCAGAAGCCTTCATGAAACCTAATTGCCGAGCTTCAGGCCACAGCTGAACCCATTTTCAGGCCACCTCTCTCTCTCTCTCTCTCTCTCTCCTCACCCTTGTTGGGATCGGCAGAAGCTACCAAATAATATCGAGACTGGAATTTAACGTGGTTCGGCCAATTTAACCTACGTCCACACATACAAAGATGAGTTTTTCTATTAAACAACAAACTAACGATTTACAGTGATTTCACTCAAGTCTCACAGTACAGAGTGCTTCTAATCTCACCAATAGATCTCACTGGAGACACACATATCTCTTTACAATCTTACATGTATTTATAGGAGAAATAAATGGGTATGAACATGATCAATGGTGGTGGAGAATTCCAGCAAATTCTAGCGTCTGTGCTTCCAGCACCTTCAGTCGGCGCCTACCTTCAAGAATCATCCATCGACGTCTACAATTCAAGAAGCCTCCAGCTTCTTCTTTTGAAGTTTGTGTGTTGACTTCCAACAACCCTAACCATCCATGCATTGAAGCCTACCTCTCTGGAATCTTTTTGGAACTCCACTCCAAAGTCTTTCAATACCTCCATCCAACTCCTTTCGATTTCTCTATCGAAACCCTCCCTGAGCCACCGCAATCGACGACGGGTAGAGATATATAATGTAATAAAGAAATTCCTAGAAGGAAAAGAGAGACTCATTTTGTAAGATGTTGATGTGTCAACTTGTAATTGATATCCATTTATTTGAGATTAATGGGCATGTCCTGCCCAAAGAGGAACTGTAATGTTTATTGTCGGACAACAAAAAGTGTTTTTCGTCCAACTTTTTCAGTCCACGAAATAATTTTATTTGTTAAAACGTTTTTCCAGCCAGAGGTTGGCTTTACTCTAATTTTTTAATTTTTATTTTTTTTCAATATAACTATGTGTTAACGCACAACCTATCACCACCGAAAATCATGAGAAACATTCGTATGCCAAAGATCACATCTCACGTACACAAGGCAACAAATTATTTAACCAATTGACAATTGTGTATGACTGCTAGCTCTCTTAACTCCCAACAATTGTCAAATATATTCCAGTTTTTGTCAATCATATGCCAGTAATTATGGTTATCATTTATTGGCAACAGTGTATATATTGTATTCTCTGTACAGTTATAGATTGAGTGGAATAATAATATCTGTCACACCATATTCTGTTTTTCTATGAAATTTGATTATATTTACGTACCCAACTTGCTTGATTGGCCCAAACACAGCCGCGGCCTTCCTTTAACAGCACGCTAAAATGAAAAGGGATCCAAAAGACAAGCCCGCAGAAAATATTAGATGGATTCTCAAGCAATAATAATAATAATAATAATAATAATAGGATAACATATTTGAACAATGTAGCGTAACCTCCGAGAAATACAAATTCATAATATTAATCCTTTAAGTTTGGGTAGTTAGACATATGGTATGCAGCAGGTAATCCGTGGACACAAAAACCTCTTATTACTCAAGTCGAGTCCAAGACAAGTTTTAAAAATGTTGTAGGCATCATAAGTTACGTGTACACACAATCAATCTAGTGCCTTACTGGGATCCACGACACCCGATACATATAATTCAATATTCCTTTTGTTATTTTTAATAATGCTACGTACAATTATATAATTATCTTAAAAAGAGGTGAGATTCATTTTTAAAAAAATTATTTTTTATATATTTATTATTTTTTAAATTATTATATAATATTTATACATTTTATAATTACAAATATTATTTCTCTTTATAAAAATATAAAAATATACATTACCGACACTATATATATCGATATAACACGTTTCGTTCGTAACTAGGGTGACGGATCCATCCGTCCCACATCGCTTTTGAAAAAGCTCATTTGGCAACGCGTCCAGCCTTTACATGGACTGCTGGCTGCCTGGGTCCATTGATTTTCCAAAACCAAATTTTGTTACGACTAAGGGCAAAACCGACCACCCAAATCCAAAGTGCAGATGGAAAAAAAAAAAGGACTCAGGAATACCTATGCGTTTCCAACTTTGCCATTTTTGTTTGCGTTCGTCGGCGTTGGCCCAGAGTCGCCGTCACCTCCCCTAGTTAACGTTATTCTCTCCGCAGTCCCAGACTCCAGTGGTCCATAAAATCTGACCGCTACAACAATAATTCATTTTGATAATTGCAATCCAACTTCTCTTCTTCCATCTTTCCCTAATTCTTGTTAGGCCTAATTAGTTCAATTCAACTCATCTTATTATATTTAATTATTATTATTATAATTTTTTAAATTTTTATATAAAATAAAATAAAAAATTTATTTTTTCAATCTCAAAATAAAACTAATATTAAAAAATATTTTAGAATAATATTATATTCAATTTTTAATTTTTACTTTAACTCAACTCAATTTGAATACAAAAATATTATAGATAAATATTAGAAACAAATGATAGGTAAATACTGATAATCTATAGTGTTTAATATCTACTGTACAATAACAAAAATGCTAAAACAAACACTAAAGACAGATAAACGTCAACTGATAATCTATAATGCTTAGCGTCTGTTGTGTGCTGCTGTACAATATCTGTAATTTGAAAAATAAATAAATAAATACAAAATTGAAGAAAATAAAAATTGTGCATTTTATTTATCATGACATATTAATTAGAGTTTATCAACTATTTAGTTCTACTATTTAGTTCTGACATTTGTCTCTAAACATTATTTATTCAAAAAATAAATCAGATTTTAATATTTTTATAGTAGGATTTTATTTATTTATTGTTGATATTGTAAAGTTATTATTTTTATTGTTTGATGTAATATTAAAAATTAATTTTAGATATGTTATGATATGATTTTTTATCTTAAATTTTGACACATGTTAAATATCTATTTAAATAATATATGTACATATAATTATTTGACATATGTTGTGTTAGCCGTTAGGAAATGTTATTCAAAATAAGAGATAATAACAAACCTCCCCTAGTTAGAAAAGATCAAAGACGTTCTTAAGAGTATTTTTATTAGTTTCATTAAAATTTATTATTAAAAATTAATAAAAAAAATATAAATTTATATACATATTAAAAAATTTTCATTATATTTAATTGAAAGTGAGAAAAAGAAAATATAGAAAATAACATAAAAATATTTTTTTACTTAATTTTTAAATAATAAATTATTAAATTTGTATAAATTTATATATATATATATATTTTTATCAATTTTTGATAATAAATTTGGATGAAATGAATAAAAATGCTCCAAGTAACCACAAATAATTGGAAGCACGAGGGTACAATCGTAACTCCGAAACAGTATCATTTCGTGATTATCCCCGAAAATGGGGGCCAAGTCGTTGTACCTTCCGTTGCCTACAAAATCATACGCAGTGCAGAGTGCAGACATCCTTCAAACCTCAGTCATCACCCGCTTCACATTTCTCTAATCCTTCCGAACAGTCGTCGGAACCAACTAATTCTCCCATGGCGGAATCAGACCCCACCACCACCAAATCCTTAATAGACGGCAACATCCTAGCCGCCAAGTCCCTCGCTCGCTTTGGCGTGGACCACATGTTCGGCGTGGTGGGCATCCCTGTCACCTCCTTCGCCAATCGTGCCGTTACACTTGGCGTCCGCTTCATCGCCTTCCACAACGAGCAATCCGCCGGCTATGCCGCTTCCGCCTTCGGCTACCTCACCGGCCGTCCCGGTGTTCTTCTCACCGTATCCGGTCCAGGCTGCGTCCACGGCCTTCCTGGCCTTGCCAATTCCATGGCCAACGTTTGGCCGATGGTCATGATCTCTGGCTCCTGCGACCAAACGGATATCGGCCGCGGCGATTTCCAGGAGCTCGATCAGATCGAAGCCGTCAAACCCTTCTCTAAGTTCTCTGCAAAAGCAAAGCACATCTCCGAAATCCCAAATGTTGTGGCCCAAGTCCTCCATCATGCCATCTCAGGTCGGCCTGGTGGTTGCTATCTGGACCTCCCGTCTGACGTGTTACACCAGACCATCTCCAGCTCTGAAGCTGAAACTTTATTAGCTGCGGCAGAGAGTTCTATAAAGCGCGAGGTAATCGCGGTCCCACCAGTTTCCGATATTGAGAAAACGGTGTCGTTGCTTAGAAATGCTAAGAGACCGTTAATTGTGTTTGGAAAAGGAGCGGCATTTTCACGAGCAGAGGACGAACTGAAGAGGCTAGTAGAAACCACTGGAATCCCGTTCCTACCGACTCCAATGGGGAAAGGGCTATTGCCGGATACGCACGAGCTGGCGTCGACGGCGGCAAGATCGTTGGCCATTGGCAAGTGCGACGTCGCGCTTGTGGTAGGTGCTAGACTGAATTGGTTATTGCATTTTGGGGAGCCACCCAAGTGGTCCAATGACGTTAAGTTCGTATTGGTGGATATAAGTAGCGAAGAGATCGAGTTGAGGAAACCGAGTGTGGGTTTAGTTGGAGATGCGAAACAAGTTCTGAAATTGATTAATAGTGTGATCAAGGACGACCCTTTTTGTTTTGGGAGGTCGCATCCTTGGGTTCAGGAGATAGCGAAGAAAGTTAAGGACAATGTGGTGAGAATGGAGGCGCAATTGGGGAAGGATGTGGTGCCGTTTAATTTCTATACGCCGTTGAGGATTATAAGGGATGCGATATTGGGAGTAGGGAGTCCGGCACCGATATTGGTTTCGGAAGGGGCGAATACGATGGATGTTGGGCGAGCAGTGTTGATTCAGACGGAGCCGAGGACTAGATTGGATGCTGGGACTTGGGGGACAATGGGGGTTGGTTTAGGTTATTGTATTGCGGCTGCGGTGGCTTCGCCGGGTAGGCTGGTGGTTGCGGTCGAAGGGGATTCTGGGTTTGGGTTTAGTGCAATCGAAGTTGAGGTACTCTCTCGCTCTCCCCCTGTAAAATGCTTATCGGTGATGGCAGACAAGTTGCCAACACCAATAAGCATTTTTTCAACTTTTTATTTCTTCACACGTTGTAGGTACAAATGGTTGCTCTTAAGTAGTTTGTTGGGTCACTTGTTCATTGTTGCTGTTTGTTTGGCTGATGTTTGCCCGAATTAGCTCACGCTCACAGACCATTTGGTTCCTTTTGGTCATTAGTAAAAGTTGGCCATGGCTTTTCAGTCATAGGAGAGGCCAACATCATGATTGTCAAACACTAGTAAGCCTCTATAGAGTGGGTAACTAATGGCAGCACGATCATAGAACTTGGCTACTAGCATGAGTTGAAGTCTATGTGGATGCTAATTGACACTATAGATGGAGATATAGAACGTGAATTTTCATGTGAGGCCGATGGAATCTTTTGCATTTTGGATTTCTCACCCGAATCAAATACGGGTATGAGGTGCTTAATGCTGATGTCTGGTTAAATAAATGAAATGCGCTGAATGTTCCATATTTGGTACATTCAAGAAAATGACACTGTAGTTATAAAAAAAAAAAGAAAAAAGAATATGAATGTGTAATTTATAGTCTTTCCAAGAATATGGTTTTGTTGATGGTCTGGTGAGTGTTCATCTGAGTACAAGATTCTATCACTGTGTACATCTTTAGCCTCTTTCTTTTTCCCTTATAGATAGGTGTCTCTCTTATATACTCACCGTGCACTTGGTTTGCACCTTTGTGCTTTTCAATAAAGATCTCCTATCAAATAGAGAAGAAAAAAAATTATCCCAGTTTGCTGCTCAGATGGTATAAGGCTTTGGTAGTTCACATTTAAAATTTGCTTCTCATTGTTGGGGCCTGATGGTGGTGGAGATTAGAATGAGCTGGAACCATGGATATCTTTTACTTATTTTGTTTCCTCAGTAGTTATGAGAATAGGAATTAGAGGAGAGAGTAGAGGACTGACAGTGGTTGTCAGATTCCAAGGGCCTATTAAGTCCTGATCTATTCTTGCCATTAATTTTTGTTATGTTCTCTAGCCGAGAATTCTGGTGCAATCGTCTGTTGTCATTCCCTGAGAAGATTAAGCACACTTAATTTAGTCTGAGAAAAGAAAAGTGCAGAGGCAGTTCTCCAATGACAGACAAAGACACCCTCATCACTTAGTTGCTCATTTTTTTTGCCTAATTTGGATTTGATATTTTGGGTGTTCTGTGGCAAAAAAACTGAAAAGAAAAGGCTTATTAAGTTTCTTGTTTATGCTGTTGTCATTGTTTAGTTGATCTGTTTGGCTTGCCTCATTTAGATTCAACAATTTGGATCTTCTCAGTGGTAAATGAATTGAAAAGGCTTATTGGGTTTCCTGTTTATGCTGTTATCATTGCTTAGTTGATATGATTGGTTTGCCTCATTTTGGATGTTCTATGTGGACTGGTGAAAAATTGAAAAAGCTTCTTAGGTTTCCCATTTGTTGGGGAATAAAATTCCAACTTCGTTAACTTATTGATGTACCGAGAACCTTGAGGACAGTTTTCAATCTATTTGCATTGGTCACTTACCTGTGATGTCAAGCTTTGCTTCCTTGCGGAATTGGTGTAGACATCCAAATGCTTCCTAGAATGGCTACAAGGACTAGGAAGAACAAAAGATGATAGTTGTCAGATTTTGAGGGTCTTTTCCAACCTTCTTTGAGTAAATCCCTTACTCGTTTGTCTAAGGGGGGAAGGAGTTGCTCCATACATTGCTGGTATGTTTCATGGGAAATGAACATAAAAAATCTCATCTCAAAATCTCTCATTCAAACATAACATTTTTTATATCTTCTTCTTGTATTGAATGGGGATAATTTAAATGTTTTTCTTTCATATTTTACTACTTCCTAGTTCAAAGCCTTGTATTTAGGTGTTTCAGTTTGTATACTTATTGTGTGTTTGAGTTATACCTATTTACTTGCATTAAAAAAATCTCTTATTACTTATAAAAAAATCCTCTTATTAATACCATATCATGCTAGTCTGTTCGTGGTTTCTGTACTTGTTAGCTGTATTGTATAAATAAATTAATGGGTGCATCTTCTATTGATGTCTGCAGACATTGGTTCGATACCAGTTGCCTGTGGTTGTGATAGTATTTAACAATGGTGGAGTATATGGTGGTGACCGGAGGAGCCCTGAAGAAATAGATGGACCTTATAAAGATGATCCTGCACCCACTTCCTTAGTCCCTGGTGCAGCATATCACAAAGTAATTGAAGCTTTTGGAGGCAAAGGTTATCTTGTTGGGACCCCTGAAGAGCTCAAGTCTGCCCTATCGGAATCCTTCTCTGCCATGAAACCTGCTGTTATAAATGTCACAATTGATCCTTACGCTGGTTCAGAAAGTGGCAGACTTCAGCACAAGAACTGAAGTGAAGGTTGGCTGCCTTTTTCCCTTCTTTTTTCTGGGAGTTGTGCATCATTTGCTGCCAAGCAAGGTTATATTTGCGTTAATGGTTAATAAAGAAACATGTATTTATTGTTATCACGAGATTGATGGAGTCATTTTACGCGTCCTGGGATACTCAGAGCCTCCTCCATAAGCACTCTTTATTCCTTGACTTTTGCATCACATAGTTTAAAGAAGGGGAGTAAGTACTGCATTGTGCTATAGTGCTTAGTTATTGAATAAGGAGAGGTTTAACAAAAAAGAAGAGCCTCCTCCTGAACATAGTATTGTTTGTGTTTTGCATCGCTTGTAGCAGTTGTCTTGGGTATAATTTTCGAGTTAAAGCTTATTTGAATGCCTGGTAAAGAGCCAAAGTCATGGATACCTCTCGCTTTTTCATGATGGAGTCTATTTTCTTTTACAAAGGCTAGACTTATATACTTGGTTCTTGTACAGATTATTTCTCTTTCTTTGGTGTGATATATAGAAGTGTACCGACAGTGCAACACCATCCACAAAGCTGCGATAAGAAACATAAAAAACTTCAGTTAGCTATTTCCCCTAAATTGCCATGTCGTCTAAACTCGGATGTCCGGAAAAATACTGATGATTTACCTAGTAATGTTATAAGACAGCACTTGCGGAAGAAACAATAGTAAATCCCACTTTCACTAAAAATAGAGAAATGATAGTCCTACTGCTACAAATGGGATTCCCGATTGGGAATTTGACTATGGGAAGAATAGGCAGTCGTGGGTTAGCTTTAAGTGACCGTGATCTAGTGGGGGTCAATATTTGGCTCTACTTGTCAACTTGCCTAACTTTAAGGTTTTGGCTTGTGTTATTTGACCCTTTGTCGCTTTGGGGGTTTCCAAATGCTGTCTTCGCAGCTTATCAACTTGCAGTCTGGTCTTGCTATATAATTATTTTTTTCTTATAGAAAGGACGTCATGCTTTGAAATGTGTCTTTTGTAAAAGATAAATTTGAAAAATTGAATTTGTGAAGAGTATGGAAAATCCTAATTCCTAAGTGAAGGGGCTAGTAGCAAGAGAAAAGCGTAGTTTCTTAGATCTTGAGTCATCTTGTTATCAAAGCCAATATATCCCATTAATAAACAGTCTGCGCTCTTCTTCTTACTCTTTTCTTTTTTCTGCTTCTTTTTCATTTTTGTAATTCCAAAAATCAATTACTAATTAAACAATAGCTAGCCTTGGTAGACAACAAAACAGAAGCTTGTGACCCTTGTGGTTACGAAAAGGTATGGAGTAATTAGCATGTACTATTGATCTTGTTTTATATTTCAAGCAGTTGGGATGGGCTGGTGGGTTGGAAACTCTATGTGGGCAAGCTTATGGAGCATAGTAGTATCAAAAACTTGGAGCCTATACTCATTTCTGTCATTCTAGTATGTGTTCTTTGTAATTTCATAGATAAATTACTAATCCTCATAGGTCAAGATCCTTAATATCGCTTGAAGCTCGCTAATACTCTGTATGGCACATTCCTGCACTGTTTGGCGGTGTTGTACTTAAACGCTCACTCGGAATTTCCAGTCGCAAAGCCTGATTCTTCCTATGCTCATTGGCTCTTTTTTTGTTCTATGCTTCCATATAATTGCATGTCCTTGGACTCTTGAGTACAGATTGGAATTAGGGACTCTTGGTGCAATGCTAGCCTTGGTTCGTCAATTTGGCTGTACGTGATAATACTCAGCTTTTATGTGATTTCTTCTTGTGACAAAACCAATGTCCCTTTCTCGAAAGATGCTTTGCTTGGTATCACGATATTCTATCACTTGGCCATCCTTCTTCTGTAATAGTTTGGTAACTTTCTCTTCTTTCTTCTGTCGAGAAATACATCGATATCTCCATAAATTACTTGGTTTTCACGCTATTGATTGGTTTTAAATGGTGGTCATGTGAGGTGCTTATTTTTACTGTCTGGCCTGCTACCAAATCCAAAGCTAGAGACTTCAGTGCTCTCTATTGAAAGGAATAATAAAATGTTCTGGACTCAATGCCAAAACCATTGCTCTGTTGCTCTATTTATATTGATAAGATTACATGAATCAAATTACATTGAGTTTGAATTACAAAATACAAGTATTGCGGAGGCAAGTTACGAGGAGGGTGATATAAATTCAAATGTTGCCAGTTGGTAAGGTTGTTGGAGAGTTTGGACTTGAACATGGTGGATAATATGTTTGCTTGAGATTTATTGAATTGGATTTGATATTCTGGTTATCATCTCCCCGCAAGCTGAAGAAGGGTAGGCACACTTGGAGTTGGTTTCTGAGTTCACAAAATCGATTTGTGCTTAACCCTTTGGTAAAGACATAAGCTATTTGTTCATAGGAAGAGGTAAATTGAAGTTGAATGTCTTTATTAAGAACTTTTTCATGGATGAAGTGGAAATCTACTTCTATGTGTTTGGTCTGTGCATGAAACACAGGATTGGAAGCTAAAGCCAAGGCACCAATGTTATCATATCAAATAGTTGGAGGAATGGAAAGAGGGGTACACAATTCTTTGAGAAGCATGCAAACCCAATAGAGTTTTGTTGTGGTAATGGCTAAGGCACAGTATTCAGCTTCCATGTTGGATCGTGCCACAACATTTTGTTTCTTTACAGACCAAGACACCAAACAAGAGTCAAGAAAGATACCATAACTTGTAATGGACTTGCGATCATAAGGATTCCTTGTCCAGACTGAGTCACAATAAGCTTGAAGAGTGAGTAAACTTTTTGGATAGTAAAGGCCATGATCAATGGTGCCTATGAGATAATGGAGAACCTGCTTAGTGGCAGACCAATGAGTAGAGCTTGGACAATGCATATGTTGACAAAGTTAATTAATAGAAGGACAATGTCAAGGTGAGTCAAAGTACAATATTGTAAAGCACCTACATTTTGTTGATACTCAGTGATTTGGGCTGCTGTGAAAGGTTCTCCATCATGAGCAGAAAGCTTAATACTTGAAGAGCATGGAAAGGGGTAAGGCTTAGGCCAAACCATCTTTTTACAATGTAGAATATCACAAATATATTTAGATTGCCTGAGATAAGAGTCTAGTAGAATCCTGATGAGCTTAAATACCAAGAAAGAAATTTAAAAAGCCAAGGTCCTTCATTTTGAATTCACTTTGTAGCTTGCTAATAAGAGAGAAAATGGGAGATTGATGTGTGCCTGTCACAAGTAAGTCATCCACGTAGATAAGAAAGAACAAATGAACATGATCTCGATGGTAAACAAAAACTAAAGAGTCTATTGGTGAGGAAGTAAATCCAAGCCGTAAAAGAGATTGAGAGAGTTGCAAAAATAAAGCCCGTGGAGCTTGTTTAAGCCCATACAAGGACTTGTTGAGCTTGCAAACATAAGAATGAAAATCTGGATGAATAAAACCTTGAGGCTGCATCAATAGAACTCTTCTTGTGAGACCCCATGTAAAAATGCATTAGAAACATTCAATTGGCGAACATTCCAATCAAAGTGAATAGCAAGAGCAAGAATGACCCAAATGGTGGAAGGTTTAATGACAGGATTAAAGGTTTAAGTGAAGTCTATACCACATTCTTACTCGAATCCTTTTGCCACTAATATGGCTTTAAGGCAATCAATCTTACCAGTAGATGTTTGTTTTACCTTGTATACCCATTTATTATCAATAACATTGTGCTCCAAGGGCCTAGGACAGAGAGTCCATGTTTGATTTCCAATTAAGGCATCATATTCCTCTTGCAAGAAGTAATGAAACTTGCTTGTAAGAATGAGTTTCAGATAGCATGGTAATACTGGTTAGAGCTTTGAGGGGATGTTTAGTGGAATAGAAGATTTTATATTCTGAGAAGTCACGAGATTTGAGATTTCCTGTTTGGGATTAAGTGGTCATCGAGTGAGTACTAATATGAGTGGACTGAGGTGTTATAGAGGTAGAATGATGAGATAATGAAAGAGAATTAGGCATGGGTAGGGAAGAGGTTGTGGGAAAATATCAAGAAGAGGAGAAGGTGAAGAAGGTGGACTTTGTGATGACATGGAAGAAGATTCAGAATGAGGGTGTGAGTGAGTGAAATCTGAAAGTGTTAGGAGATGAATCGGATTAAGCATGAATTAAAGATGAACTAGAATCAAAGGAATGAAAAGGGATAGAAAGAGACTTACCATGAGAAGAGACCATGGTGGAAGGAGGTGAGGATCTTAAGCTATCATTTGCAGGCAATGTAAGATTATAAAAAGCCACATGTTTGGAGATAAGAATTTTACGAGAGATAGGATCTAGACACCTGTAACCACGTTGGTTGGAACAATAACCAAGATAGATACATCTCTTAGTACGAAACATAAGTTTGTGAGATGCATAAGGCCTCTAAAGAGGATAACAAGCACAACCAATCTAAGGGATGTATAATCTGTATGAGTGCCAAACAATTTGAAAAATGGTGTTTGATTGTTAAGAATCTATATAGGTAATCGGTTAATGACATATGGCAGTTAATAAGGCATCAACCCAAGAGGTAATAGGTAATAGGTAAATGAAATTGTGCAAATAAAGATAAGCCCATTTCAGTGATATGTTAATATTTTCTCTCAGCAATGCTATTTTGTTGAGGAGTGTGAGGACATATTATGCGATGGTGAATACCATTGGATTGAAGAAAACATTGAAAGAATTGGATATGTAATCTCCACCTCAATTAGCTTGTAAGTTCTTGATCTTGCAAGATATTTGATTTCAATAAGAGCCTTGAATTTGATAAAAACATACATAGATATCGAATTTATTTTGGATTGGATAAATCCAAGTAAAAAAAGCAAAATCGTCAATAATGATAACATGGTAACGACAACCACTTAGAGATTTAGTTGAGTAAGACCAAACATCAGAATGAATAAGTTTCAAAGGAGAACTTGCTATTCGAGTAAATTGTAAAAAATGTAATTATTTGCCTTTACTAAGCTGACATGGCTTACAAAATTCAGAATTATCTAAAGAGCCTACATATGGTAGTGAATGTTTACTCAACAAGTAAGTTACATCTAAATTTGAAGCATGTCATAATCTAGAATGCCAAATTGAAACAGAAGCTTTGACCTCTACAATTGCTACCATAGTAAGTGGTTTATTGAACTAACGATTGCAAATTAACAGGATAGAGTCCACCACTACTCAACCTTTCCAACAGTGTCTTTCCCGTGTGGTTGTCCTTAACAAAATAATGAATTCTAGTTAGAATAAAGAAGTAATAATTCTCAAGACAAAATTGATTAATAGAGAGTAAATTTGCATAGGCTTGAGGACAATGAAGAACATGATTTAGTTTAAGTTTAGCAGTTGGAGTATGAAGAAGCATTGAACTAGTATTTTTGATATGCAAACCTTGTCCATTATCAGTAGCAATATGTTCTTGACTAGTGTGTGGCTGTTGAAGACTTAGATGCTCGAGATTGACAGTGATATGTTGATTAGCACCACTATCGATAAGCTAGGGTTTATTTGCTGCTTGAATACCACTAGTGTGAGTAACATAGCTGCCAATTGGGTTGGAGGATAGCGACTTTGATAAGCATAGTCCATACGATGAAAACAGTCAAGGCATAGTCCATAGTTGTTTGAGGAAGGAGCTGGATGTTTGTAGTGGTGTGGAGGGTGGGAAGAGTGCTAGTTAGACTTGCCTAGATACTTGGGTTTGCGGTTGAAATATTGTTAGGTAGGTTTTGGAGCAAACAAGGCAAAGTTGTTGGTTTCAGGTGACATGGTATGAAGGTGGTTTTCTAGGAGTAAAGTAGTTTATAGAACAATAGTTTAGCTTGAAAATACTCAAATGACAAAGCCTTCTCTCAGGTAACAACGGAAAAAGAGGTAACAAAATGGATGGAAATGGTTTAAACCACTAATAATGTAAGAAATTAAATCATTATCATCATCAATAGGCTTACCAATAGCTCCTAATTATACTGTTAGCTGCTTAGTCGAATCAAGATAAGCTGTACACTTAATGGAACCCTAATGCAAAGTTTGAAGAAGTCTTTTCAAATAATTGATATGTGATCAGGATGGGAAAGCAAACTTGTTGGCCAAAGCTAGCCAAGCACGTCTAGCAGAATTAAGACCATAGATAATATGAGCCACCTTATCAGAGAGAGTGACATTAATCCATCCTAAAACAAATTGATCTTTTCGGTTCCAAAGAATATACTCAGGTGTAAAAGTAGTAGTTTGTTTCCCTCGATCATCAATGAGAAACTATGGGAGGCACATTTGAGAACCATCCACAAAGCCCATCAAATCATGACTCTTAAGAACTGGAACAATTTGAGACAACCACACGAGACAGTTCTCATCCAACTTAGCCAAAACAATTTGACTAAGTTTTGAAGCAACAAAGGTAACAGAAGATGATGAAGCCATTAAAGGAGATGATAATGAAAAAACAAGATCATTTTTTCTATGTGTGAGTGAATTGGCTTGATACCATGAAAGGAATAATAAAATGTTTTGGACTCAATGCGAAAACCCCTGCTTTATTTATATTGATAAGACTACATGAATCATATTATATCGAGTTTGAATTAAAAGATACAAGTATTGCGAAAGCAAGATACTAGGAGGGTAATATAAATTCAAATGTTGCCAGCTGGTAAGGTTGTTGGAGAGTTTGAACATGAACTTGTTGGTGGAGAAATTGTTTGCTCAAAATTTATGGAACTAGATTTGATATCGTGGTTATCATCTATATGGTACACCTCTACATCTCTTACCATTGGTTTAGACAAATTTAATTTTTCACAACTCAAAATCATCTGTTTGTTATTATAGTTTATCGGATTTTCAATTAATTCTACTTTGCACTTTTCTGTGATCTATGGATTTGGGGTTGCTGCAAGGTTCGCGTTTTGCCAAATATGAATTATTCAAGTTTTACTTGCAGGATCATAAACTTAACGTAAAGCACTGACTATTTTACAGTATTCGTATTTCCAATGAACTAGGAGCTGGAAATCCACAAGTAGGTTGAGTGACAATTTGGCCTATGAAATTAAAATGAGAGTCACAACTCTATCATTTCTTATTAATTTCCTTTATAGCCCCCTAACATACACCAAAACATGAAGATAGGGATTCGCCAACATGGTACGGTTAGGACTTACCGAGTCCTACCATCTTCAGTAAATCCAAAACTCGAAACCTAGTTCATCAACAAATTTGATTTTCCCCCAATTGCCGAGTTGATCACCAAGTTGCCATCCAAGCCCACCAATCACTCAATGTTTATAGGAAAGTGTAGTACCCTGCAGTGCCGAATGTTATTTGCATCCAACAAGTAAGTCCAAGCTCAAGGCCAAAGAGGCACAAAAGCTAAAGTTAAATAATGTCATAATAAATTCTCGATTTGTCAGTTGGCTGGTCGTTAGTGGACAACCCAAATTGAATTTCTCTAAGATCTCTGCCACTAATATCATAGATAATAGATTATTTGTCAGTTGATTATATAAATGATGATGAAGTTTATAATCTCAATGATGAGCATAATAAGTAGGTGGATCTTACATCTACAAACAGAGAAAGCGACAATGTAGAGGTTGATACTAAAGACAATAATGAAGAAAAACATATTATTAATGATGATGATAATGACATGAGTTTTTGTGATGGGGGGTTTAGATTGGATCAAGTTGAGGAGGAGGAAGGTTGGTCTTTAGTGAGGAAATGGTGATTGCTAATCTATGGTTAATTTATTATGTACATTGGCCATTTCGAATGATTCCTTTGTATCTTTCCTTCTATTATGCCTCCTTTATTTACTTAAAATAATGTAACGTATAACATCTCTTAGTGGAGAGGTTGTTGCATATTCTTATTCTTGGTTTTTATAATTGCAAGTGTCGGCAATAGATTTTTAAGTATTAGTGGCTTTTCACTCCAATGCGTCTTAATCTATATAGAAAGAGATGTACTATAAATATAAAGAGATTTTATTAGAATAGTTGTATAAATAGATATAATTTTATTTGATTTATTAAATATACTTTATAAAATAATTTTACAATGAATATATCACATCAAATTACCTTAATTCATAAATTTAATTTAACATAATATGCTTATGATTAAAGAATTTCTCAAATCTCTACCACGACCAACTTACACGCCGTCTAGAAACAGATAGGGCAGACTGCATGGGCTGAAAATCTGTTGGTGAGCTACGACTATAGCTTGACGCGTGAGATACATGGGCCTGAGCGAAGCTAATATGTCCATTATTGGACCCATAGAAAAATTTACTTTTTAACATAGTTGGACCAATTGTTTTTTTTTTTTAATGAGTTTATTACTCATTATTTTTATATATTATATATCATATTTAATTTTTTTTAATTTATTATTTTTAAATTAATTGAATTTTTTTTACTTATCATCTATATACCAAATATTTGATAACAAAATTCAAAATTAAAAAATTATACCTAATGTGTAGTATGAAGATTTGCATTATATCATTTTCCTTCTTAAAAAAATAAGAATATAATACTTAATTTCGCGAATACACTCTTATGGAAGAATACTTTTACAATAGAAAGTTTGAAATTATATTAATCTTATTGATGTCTATAATATTAATGATTTTGAGTAATATCATATGTAGTTATAGTGCCTAAATAACACATAATCATTTTGAAAAAAAATAAACTCCATTATTAAAAAATTAACTTTTTTCATTTAAATTCCATGTTTCACTCACTTCTTATTAAACAAATACATGATATTTATATACTTTCCAGCTACAAATATCAGTTTTAGGGGTGTAAGGAAAAATTAGAAAACAGAACTGGACCCGTCTAAACTGGTGGAATCGGTCTGGTTTTAAGTCAGTATTGGTCTGAAATCGATTTTCATAATGTTGAAACCGGTAAATGTCAGTCCAGTTTTGATTTTAAATTTTTCAGAACCTGACCAGACTGAATCGGACCAGTTCAATATAATATATATTTTAAATTATTTCTTTTAATATTAAATGTAATATAAAGTAATATTTTTTATATTACATAAAATATTTTATACATTAGTATATCATATAAATTAGTTACAATTTACATTTTATGGCCTAATACTAATAGTCTAATAATTTAATACTACTATTAGTAATATATTTTAAGTTTATATATAAATTACTATATTAAATAATTACATATGAAATAATCATATAATAATACTGATACTAGTAGTATTAGTATACTAATACTTATTATTAATGATATACTTATAAAAAAATAAACTTACTATAATAAATACTAATATATAATTATTTTAATCACTATAACTAACATTAATATATATTAATTGAATAATTAATAGACTAATTTAAAATTGAAAAATTGGACTAGAATCGATAAAATTGATACTACTTATTTTAAAAATAATTGATGCTTAACCGATTTTAAAAAATATAAAATTGATGTTACTAATTGAATTCTAAATTTGCTCAAAAACCGGAGTACCGATCCGGACCGCTTACACTTATAATCATTTCTTACGTCTACATGAACATGTACAGCTAGAAGTAACCCATTATTCCATATTGAAAATCCTATTATTTGTGAGGGAAAAGCATTTAGGGAGTGAATAGTGGGGAATGGAAGAAGCACTGTTGTCACCAGTAAGGAAAGAGAGGCCGGTATGGAGGCCGACAGTAGGACGGGGTGCCTTTGCGGAAGAGCTAAAGAGGTTAAGCTTCATGGCAGCCCCCATGGTGGTGGTTACAGTGTCACAATATCTGGTGCAGGTTGTGTCGCTGATGATGGTAGGACATCTGGGTGAACTTTCACTCTCCGGTGTCTCTGTAGCCGTCTCTTTCACCAACGTCACTGGCTTCAGTCTTCTTGTAAAGTTCTCTTTCCTTTACCCTCTTCTTTTTACTTCATCCCTCTATTCCTTTACCCTATTTCGTTTTAGCTTGTAAAGCTTGATCTTGGCCAGATTAACACGAGCCGAGATCTAACTAAGCTAATGTTTTTGGATGAGCTTGATGCAAACAATATTTGAAATGACCATGCAGGCCTCCTAATTGAATGCTAGGAAGTTAATATGGCTTGCCCTTGTTATAAGTCTGTCTCAACCCCCCTCAACTTTGATTGAGTACGTGCTTTTTACTTCCTAACTGAAGCTTAATAGACGAATTGACCAAATTTGAATGCCAAGCAGTTTGGAATGGCTGGTGCTTTGGAAACCCTATGCGAGCAAGCTTATGGGGCAGAGCAGTACCAGCAACTCGGGATATATACTTATTGTGCAATACTTTGTCTTACATTGGTTTGTCTGCCGGTGTCTCTACTCTGGATGTTTGTCGACAAACTGTTGGCACTGCTTCGCCAAGACCCTTCAATTTCACTTGAAGCTGGCGAATACTCAATTTTTCTCATTCCTGCACTATTCGGCTTTGCTGTTCTCCAATCGTTGGTTCGCTACTTCCAATCTCAAGGCTTGATCATGCCAATGCTCTTTACCTCTTTAGTAACGCTATGCTTCCATGTTCCTCTTTGTTGGGCTTTGACTTTTAACTTTAAACTGGGAATCATTGGAGCAGCTTTAGCTATTGGTTTATCGTATTGGTTCAATGCAACCATGCTTGTATTATACATAAGGTATTCTTCAGCTTGTGAGAAAACCCGCACCTCATTTTCGAAGGATGTTTTCCGAAGCATTAGGGAGTTCTTTCGCTTTGCCATCCCCTCTGCTGTGATGGCTTGGTAATATCTCCTTTCTATGTTTTAACCAGATTTCTTCTTTGATTTTCTCTCCATTTTATTTTTCGAAGTAATTACTGAATTTTTTTTTTTTTGGCCAATAAACTACTAGTCTTCAATGGTGGTCATTTGAGCTGCTTGTACTATTTTCTGGGCTTTTTCCAAATCCGACAATTGAAACCTCTGTTCTGTCTATATGGTATGGTTCCTTAATTAGCCTATGCTAAATGATTACAGAATTATCAATATCATGGATTCTAATTTTTCGTAGACAATTTGAGCAGCCTTTCGACAATGTCACTGCACTACTACATTCCATATGCTGTTGGTGCTGCTACAAGGTTTAATCTGAGACTGCCTACTAGTTCCTAAATCTCACATATTTGCATTAAACTATTGAAAATGAATGCAGTGGACATTTTGCAGCACTCGGATTTCAAATGAACTAGGGGCTGGGAATCCACAAGTAGCACGATTATCTGTCAGTGCTGCGATGTTTCTTGGAGCCATAGAGATAGTCACTGTGAGCGCAACTCTTTTTTGTTGCCGTTCTGTCTGGGGGTATGCTTACAGCGATGAGAAGGAAATTGTGGATTATCTGAAACGAATGACTCCATTGCTCTGTTTATCGGTAATCATGGACACCTCACAAGCTCTTCTTTCGGGTCAGTTCGGCATATGTACATCTTGAAATATCTGTATTTTGGATTGTATCTGATTAACAATTACTTAATAACCCCAGGCTAAAATATGATACGATGTGTGTGTGTGTAAGCTATGAGAATCACTAGTCTTTTAACTTGAGCGAAAGACAACCAAAAGGGGGTTGAATTTTGATGTTTTGGCTACATTTAACACATGCTTGGGATTTTTGGATCAAGATTGAATCTGTGGGAAACATCATCTATTACAGTGCTTTCCATTGAAATTATCACCCAAGCATTGTTTCTTTTGAGCATCCTTCTCTTGAACTAATAATGCTTCCTAAGAGTGTTATTCTCTGATATGCATTAGGGGTTGCTAGAGGAAGTGGGTGGCAACATATAGGCGCCTTCGTCAACCTTGGAGCATATTACTTGGTTGGAATTCCAGGGGCTGTTGTATTGGGTTTTGTTCTACATTTAAGAGGGAAGGGCCTATGGATTGGGATATTGGCTGGTTGTACTGTACAAGCAATCTTGCTTGCTCTGGTTACAACTTTCACAAATTGGCAAAAACAGGTTCTTACTTCTTTGTCCTAGGCTTTGGCTGTTTTTTTTTTCTTTGGAAACTTTTGGGATTTACTGTGGAGAAAGTGGATAAGAAAAAGAAGTTGAAATCCTGTACTGCTAACAGCTAGGAAACCTAATATTAGCTTCTGTGATTATGTTGCAGGCGACCAAGGCAAGGGCGAGGATATTTCAGGGAACAATATCTGCTGAGACTTGATTATTTTGAGTTATTCATATGACAATTGATCCTTACGCTGGTTCAGAAAGTGGCAGACTTCAGCACAAGAACTGAAGTGAAGCTTGGCTGCTTTTTTCCCTTCTTTTTTCTGGGAGTTGTGCATCATTTGCTGCCTAGCAAGGTTATATTTGCGTTAATGCATAATAATGAAACATGTATTTATTGTTATCACGAGATTGATGGAGTCATTTTACGCTTCCTGGGATACTCAGAGCCTCCTCCATAAGTTCTCTTCATTCCTTGACTTTTGCATCACATAGTTTAAAGAAGGGGAGTGCCGCATTGTGCTATTGTGCCTAGTTATTGAATAAGGATAGCTTTAACAAAAAAGAAATTTGAAGAGTGATTGGGTCTTGCGTCACGAGATTGCATCACATATTATTGTTTGGGTTTTGCATCGCTTGTAGCCGTTTTCTTTGGTAATTGGTATAGTTTTCGAGGTTTATTTGAAGAGTGGTGCTGCCATCCGGATTGGAGAAAAAAAAGTTTTTGCGCCAAGTCAATAATAAATTGCCACGTAGCAGTTTTATTTTATAAATAATTATGGTTGCAATGTCAGATTTTAGACTTGTGAGTAGTTCTCTCTAACGCCAACAAAAGGCTTCTGTACGATGTAGAAATCGACGATAACGATGATGATGAAAAAGTAAGCCTTGAGTGAAGTTGAGTCCGTGGCTCGCGGGTCTTGCCCCAATCTCAATTCGCATTTCTTATTTATCATTATAATTTTTTTAATTTATATATATATATATATAATATAATTTCTTAGAATTTGTATATTTTATTCAAATGTTTAATTTTTATTTAATTTAAATCCTGAGACTACTTTTATTATTTATTTGGTTTCTTGATTTCATTTATCTGTTATAATGTTTTGATTTGCAGCTTCAAGAGAAAGATACAACAAATTAATTCACTAAATATTTAGGTCTATTTCTATATTTTTTTTAATTTAAAAAAATGTATTTATTTGAACATTTTTTCGTGTATTGACATTTGTTAATGATTTCTTCGTAATCATTTATTAAAATGCATCATTTTGAAATTTTTTTTTCATCATTTAACTATAAATTTACAATTTACTAGTCTATTTGAGTTTTTTTTTTGTCATTATTTTCTTTTAAATATTTTTAATTATTTTTAATCATTAAGAATTTTTTTTAGAACAAAAATATAAAACTTTATTTATATTTACATCCTTAATCATTAAATAAAATTATAAAATTATAAAAAAAAATTAAATACAAAAAAAGTAGTAAACAAATTGTACAATAGTAATAATTCTATCATTTGTCTTACTTATAAAAAAACAAATTCTATCATTTCTCTTAACGTTTAAAACTATTTAAATTTAGAAGTCTTATATATGTAATATATAACATATATCATACTACAATTACTATATATCGACTATATAATGAAGTTGTACATTATAAAATATGAAAAATTTAATACGTTAAGCTAAATATATATATTTATAGTAATTTGGTTATAATTATATTCGTAAAAGTTACAATTTTAGTATTAGACTATTAGTTATAGTGATTTACATAATTATATTATATAGATATAACTATGAGACTAATGTATTAGTATTAATATTACGATATTACTAACTTTATAATATAAGTATTATTATATATCTATATTACCAAATTTAATATTAGTATTAGTATTATTATATTACTAAATTTAACATTACTAAATCTATAGTATTACTATATTTATTAGTATTAATATTACTATATTACTAATATATTAGTATTAGTATTACTATATTACTAATGCATTAGTATTAATAGTAGTATATTTATAATATTAGTATTACTAATACATTAGTAATATAGTAATACTAATACTAATACTAATAAATTTAGTAATATAGTAATACTAATATTAAATTTAGTAATATAGATTAGTAATATAGTAATACTAATACTAATACTAATAAATTTAGTAATATAGTAATACTAATATTAAATTTAGTAATATAGTAAACTAATATTATAAATTTATTAATATAGTATTACTATATTACTAAATTTAATATTAGTATTACTATATTACAAATTTATTAGTATTTGTATTACTATATTACTAATGTATTAGTATTACTAATGTATTAGTATTACTATATTACTAAATCTATAATATTACTATATTTATTAGTATTAGTATTACTATATTACCAATCTATAGTATATTAATAATACTATATTACTAATGTATTAGTATTAGTATTACTATATTACTAACTCTATAGTATTACTATATTTATTAGTATTAATATTACTATATTACTAATGTATAGTATTAGTATTACTATACTACTAAAGTATTAGTATTAATATTATTATTACTATATTATTAATGTATTATTATTAGTATATTACTAATGTAATAGTATTTGTATTACTATATTACTAATTTATTAGTATTAATGCTATATTTATAATATTAGTTTTACGATATTACAAAATTTAATATATTAGTATTACTATATTACTAAATTTAATATTAGTATTACTGTATTACTAAATTTATTAGTATTAGTATTAATATATTACTAATGTATAGTATTAGTATTACTAATGTGTCATTATATTATTTGTGAGAAACTTTTAATTTGATGAAATATTTTTTGTTATATAATGGTATTGGCGGACTGAGTTCGACTACATTACCTCCAGACCTGGTCACTATATCAACATCATTTGATCTGTATGCATACTAATTTTATCTTACAAAATTTTGTTATATTTAAATGTTTCATTTAGTCTAATTTCGTCACTTAAATTTTTCATCATTTGTAGGAATATTAAATATTCGACACCTCCATATCCTCCCATCATGTCAATCTCATTTGATATGTATGGAGTACTAATCTTATCTTACAAATTATTGTTATATTTAAATGTTTGATTCCATCTTATTGGGTCACTTAAATTTATGTTCTTCAGTAGGAATATATAATACCTGACACCTCCATACCCTCCTGTTATCTCAATGCCATTTGACATGTATGAATACTAATCATATCTTACAAATTGTAGTTATATTTAAATATTTAATTTTGTCTAATCATGTTCCTTAATTTTTTTTTTATATAAATAAGAATATGCAATACCTGATACCTCCAGACCCGCCCATTATGTCAAGACCATTGGATTTGTATCAATACTAATCTTATCTTATTCATGTGTTATATTTAAGTGTTTGCTTTCATCACTGAAATCTTTCTCATTTTGTAGGAATATGCAATTTTTTACAATGTCGCAATATCTTCACGTACGGAACATCGTGAAATTTTGACTACTTAGAAGATAATTAGTTATTAAGCAGCTAATGGATAACGACTTTTGTTACATTTGTTGTTTCCTAAGTCTGTAATGATATTTAGGCATGATATTTGGGTAGATCATTCATTTTGTAGCGATATGCAATTTTTGGGTTATAATAATAAATTTTTAGTTGGATGTACGTTAGTTAGTTGTATACGTTCACCTGATGAAAAACTAATTTGTCATCTATCTTAAAAGAATTTCTATTTTAAATATTCATTTTCAGGTGGTGATTGAATTATTGGCAGTTTAGTAGTTATAAATGCAGCTTAGTTTCACGTTGGATAAAGATGTCATGTTAAAAAATCAGATTGAATGAGTCAACTAGTTAAACTTTTGTTATAGGACTAAGGAATTAAATAATGTAGTAATTCAGCGAAATTTTTTTGAAAAAATGTTTAAAAACAATATTATTTTTCAAAAAAGAAAGAAAATTCCTCAAATTTAATTAATTTATTATCAAAATTTATGGCATAATAAATTATCTACATTATTTTTTTGATAAGTGCTATATTACTAAATTAAAATTTGGTAACGTAGTAATGCTAATACTATACATTAGTAATATAGTAATACTAATATTATAAATATAGTAATACTAATACTAATACATTAGTAATATAGTAATATTAATACTAATAAATATAGTAACACTATAGATTTAGTAGTATTAAATTTAGTAATATTGTAATACTAATACATTAGTAATATAGTAATACTAATACTATACATTAGTAATATAGTAATATTAATACTAATAAATATAGTAATATTATAGATTTAGTAATATAGTTACTAATACATTAGTAATATAGTAATAGTAATAGTAATAAATATAGTAATATTATAGATTTAGTAATATAGTAATACTAATACATTAGTAAAATAGTAATACTAATACTAATAAATTTAGTAATATAATAATGCTAATATTAAATTTAGTAATATAGTAATATTAATATTATAAATTTAGTAATATAGTAATACTAATATTATAAATATAGTAATACTAATACTAATACTAATACTAATACATTAGTAATATAGTAGTATTAATACTAATAAATATAGTAATACTTTAGATTTAGTAATATTAAATTTAGTGATATAGTAATACTAATACTAATATTAAATTTAGTAATATAGATATATAATAATACTAATATTATAAATTTAGTCATATAGTAATACTAATACTATTACATTAGTCTTATAGTTATATCTATATAATATAATTACGTAAATCACTATAACTAATAGTCTAATACTAAAGTGATAACTTTTACGAATATAATTATAACCAAATCACTATAACTATATATATTTAGTTTAACATATTAATTTTTTTCATATTTCTTAATGTACAACTTTAATATATAGTCGATATATAGTAATTTTAGTATGATATATGTTATATATTACATATATAATAGACTTCTAAATTTAAATAGTTTTAAACCTTAAGAGAAATGATATAATCTATTTTTTGATAAGTAAGAGAAATGATAGAATTATTATTATTTTACAACTTATTTACTACTTTTTTGTATTTAATTTTCTTTTATAATTTTTAATTTTACTTAATGATTAAGGATGCAAATATAAATAAAGTTGTATATATTTTTTTAAAAATTCTTTTCTTAATGATTAAAAATATTAAAAAAATACTTAAATGAAAATGATGAAAAAAAACTCAAATACACAACTAAGTTGTAAATTTACAGTTAAATGATGAAAAAAATAATCTTTTCAAAATGATGCATTTAAATAAATGATTACGAAAAAATCATTAACAAATGTCAATACACGAAAATAATGTTCAAACAAATATATATTTTTTAAATAAAAAAATAGAAATAAATCTAAATATTCAATGAATCAATTTATCATATTTTTCTCGTCAAGTTGTAAGTCAAAATTGAACAACAAACAATTGAAATCAAGAAACCAAATAAATAATAAAAGTAGCCTCTGGATTTAATTTCAATAAAAAATATAAATTTGAATAAAACATTTAAATTATAAAAAAATCAAAAAATCAAAAAATTTATTATATTATATATATAAATTAAAAAAATTATAATAATAAATAAGAGGATGCGAATTGAGAGTGGGGCACGTTACAAGGTCGAGAAGAGGCTTACTTTTCATCATTATCGCTGTCATGAATTCCTACATCGTACAGAAGCCTTTTGTTGGCGTCAGAGAGAACTACTCACAAGACTAAAATCTGGTGTTGCAGTTTATAAAATAAAATTACTACGTGGTGTTTTATTACTGGTTTGGTGCAAAAACCATTTTTTCTCCCATCTAGACCCCCTGTTTTCCTTTATTTGAATGCCTGGAAAAGAGCTAAAGTCATGGATACCTCTCATTTTTTAATTTTCAAGATGGGGGCTATTTTTTTTTTTTACAAAGGCTTAAAGGAGGCTTATCTATTTAGGTCTGTTTTATTTTCATAAATAATATAAGATAAAAATTAAAAATTTAATAAAATATTATTATTAAATATTTTTTTAATATTAGTTTTGTTTTAAAATTTAAAAATACTAAATTTTTTATTTTATTTTATATAAAAATTTAGAAAAAATAATATAATAAGATGAAATAAAATAAGATATAATAAAAGTATTTGCAAAAATAAATAAACTTTAATTCTTGTATAAATTATTTCTCTTTTTTGGGTGGAATATATATAGGAAGCATACAGAGTCTAGACACTCTGATACCATCCACAAAGCTGCGATGTGGCGAGTCCTCCCAAAAGAGAATTCCTTGTGAAGAATTCCAACTCTTCTAGGCTTTGAAGCTAAAACTCAGCCAAGGTTGAATCTTGCTCAAGAATTCGCTTTCTATATGGAACCGTTAATCCTCAGGCAGAGAGACTAGTATGGAAACTAAAAATCGAGTATCTAAAATCTTACTCGATCTTAGCTTGATACTGACTTGAGCCAGATTCTCGCTCGATCTTGGTTGACACTTAATTTGAGCGAGATTCAGGTAGAGAGTTTCATTCGACACTTCATTTGAGCGAGATTCGTAGGAATTTCAGAATAAGGAATTTAGGATTTTCAGTGCTCTTTTTGCTATAAATATGTCATATTTGACTGTTTAAACACAATTTTTAGCATATTTTGAGAGATAATAATGACCAAGTGAATGCATATTGTGTCAAAGAGCAAAAAGTTTTAGAGAGAGTGAGTTGAGATTGGATAATTGTAATATCCTCTAATTAATAAGATTTCTACTACTCTATAAACGTAGGGAATTTGTTAAAACTCGTAAATCTTATGCCATGTGATTGATTGCGTTTGCTTTCATTTTTATTTTTCATCGTTAATGTGTGTATTTTGCCACAATAAAAACAACTTCCATAGTTGCACCAATGGCTGTGTTGACATTACTGCAATATCTTTTGCAACTAGTATCTATTATAATGGTTGAGTCATCTTGTTCTTAAAGCCAATACCATTAATAAACAGTGCACTCTTCTTCTCCTCTCTCTCTCTCTCTCTCTCTATTTGTTTTTTTTTCATTTTTAAACCAAAAACCATTTACTAATTAAACAATTGCTAGCCTTGATAGACAACAAAGCAGAAGCTTGTGACCTTTGTGGTTGCGATCGAAAAGGTGTGAGTAATTAATACGTACTTAACAATGGTGTAAGGTAGTAGGTTGAAGATGACAGAAAGTAAAGAGGAAAAAGAAAAGCAGAGTGAGGAGAAAACTGTTTGTTATATTCACGTCAAAATCATGTACATCTAACACTATTTATAGAGTACAAAAGAATGATAAATAACAAATAAAGAATAATTGATCAAAAGTACAGCTCAGCAAAACAGAATGGTTGAATAACAGATTGCTAATGTCTTTGCTAATGCGTCAATCGGGAAGCACTGCATGTGTTCGATGAATTGCCTCGTCTATCTTCAATACCCCCCCGCAAGATGGAGAGTAGATGTTTATCACTCCCATCTTGGTGAGAAGTCTGTTGAATGCCGGGGAATGCAAAGGTTTAGTAAGTAGGTTAGCAAGTTGATTTGAGGATGATACATGAGCTATGATGACTTGACCTTCAGAGATCTTGTCCCGAATCAAGTGGCAGTCCAATTCTATATGTTTCATTTTTTCATGAAACACTGGGTTTGCCGCAATGTGTAGTGCAGCCAAGTTATCACAATATAAACGAGCAGGAGTTAGCAGTGTGAGGTGAAGATCATGAAGGAGATATTTGATCTAGGTGAGCTCGCATACGATTGTTGCCATCGCCCTATACTCAGATTCGACAGATGAACGAGAAATGGTAGTCTGCTTCTTAGATTTCCACGAAATTAATGAGTGGCCAAGAAATACACAGTAGCCAATTGTAGATCTTCTAGTATCTAAACAATTACCCCAATTGGCATCAGAATATGCCGTGAGAGTAAGTTTCGAAGATGCTTGAAAGAAGATTCCTTGTCTAGGGGTGCCCTTGATATATTTGAGAATCTTAAGCACTGCATTGTAGTGCGATAGTCGTGGAGCATCCATAAATTGACTAAGCAAATTAACACTATAAATCAGATCAGGTCTTGTGTTTGTCAAATATATAAATTTGCCAATTAATCTTCGAAACAGAGAAGGATCATGGAAGAGCTCACCATCATCTTTTCGTAGTTTTATGTTTGGCTCCATGGGCAATAGGAAAGGTTTTGAGGTAAGTAATCCTATTTCTGCAAGGATGTCTAACGCATATTTACGTTGACACATTTGGATCCCATTGTTTGTCCGTGCGATCTCAATGCCGAGGAAGTATTTTAAGGGACCTAGGTGTTTGATACAAAATTTGGAAGCCAGAAATTGTTTAACTTCGGTGATGGAATTTGAATCAGAGCTCATCAAGACAATTTCATCTACGTAGATGAGAAAGGCAACGAAGGCAATGGTTGTTTGCTTGATGAAAAGACTATAATCGGCCTTGGATTGAACAAAACCGAACTCAGCAATTGATGAGGTTAACTTGGCATTCCACTAGCGTGAAACTTGACGCAGACCATATATGCTTTTATGGAGTCGACAAACATGGTTGGTCTTAGCTGCTGGATGACCCAGGGGAGGCTTCATGTAAATTTCTTTAGCAAGATCACCATATAAAAATGTGTTGTTGACATCCAACTGTTGAAGGTCCCAGCCTTTGATGGTAGCAATGGCTAAAAAACACCGAATGGATACATGCTTGGCCACTGGAGAAAAGGTATCGTGGAAATTAATTCCGAGTCGTTGGGTGAAGCCCTTTGCCATTAAGCAAGCTTTAGCCCGCTCCACCGTGCCATCAGCTTTGTATTTGAGTTTATAAACCCATTTGAAATCAATTGGTCGCTTGCTAGGAGATAAGTCTACATTGGTCCAAGTCTTAGTAAGTGCAAGAGCAGAGAGTTCGTGTTCCATAGCCTCATGCCAGAGTTTGTGTTTGATGGCTTGGGTGTAGGAAGTGGGTTCGGTATAAAGAGAGATGGAAGTTGTAAAAGCTCTAAAAGTGGGTGAAAGAGAACTATAAGAGAGAACAAATGAAAGGGGAAAGGGTTTGTGCTTACCTGATGTCGGTGGAGAGTTAGAACCCTTTGTCTCAAATGACAGGGAGGAAGAGACAGATGCAGAGGCTTGGTGGTAGTGATAATCGGAAAGGTATATGGGGGTCTTACGTGTTCTTGTAGACTTTCGAATGGGCTGGGGAGTTGGGTTTGTGGTGATAAGTTAAGAGGGTTGGGATAAAGTGGTTGGAGAGGACATGTTGGATGTATCGAGTGGGCTTTGTGTTGTGGAATTGTTGGGCTGAGATAATGGTTGAGCTAATGTGTTTGGAGAAGGGGTGTGAATAGGGGGTGGGCTTGTGGCGGAAGGATTGGGTTGTGTTGCCCAGATGATTAACACAAGAGGGGGGTGAATTTGGCTATATTATAAAAATTAACACTTATAAATCAAATACACAATATAAAATATAAACAGAATATACAGCAGTAAGAGATGTAAAGAGTAGGGTAAGAAAAAATAAATTCAGTATTTTTACAAGGTTCAGCCCCACTGCTTACGTCCTCGCCTCAAGCTACCCCTTGAGAATCCCGAATTCACTAGTCAATCTCCTTTAGGTGGAGATATAAACCGATTACACTTTTGAGCAGCACCGCTCCAAAGAATCCGTGTAGAACACCCTCTATATTTCCAATCACCTCACACTTGGTGATTTAACTATTCTCCGTGTAGAACACCTTTTACACACACAAGAGTTATACGCACCCTCTTACAAATACAAGAGTTGATAGTTGGTAGATTATTAAAGTACACTCCTCAATGAGTGAGATAGAAACAATACAGTTTAACTTATATCTCTTTCAAAAAGAATAAGAATTAAGACTCAAAACTTTAGAAAAGAGAGAATGAGAGCTTTGAAAGAATGATGCAAAACTTAACAATAGATATGTAAGCTCTTGTTGTTGTGATTTTTGTAAAATACAAGTGAGCTATTTATAGGCAAATGAGTCCCCCTCAATCATCTTTCAAATTCAAAATTCAAATTTTGATGAAGTTATTGCATATGTCATTCAATTTTCAAAATTCAAATTTTTGAATGAAGTCATTGCATATATCATGCACATGTAAAATATAATTTTTGAAAATAGAGCTTTTAATGAAATCATTGCATATGTCATACACATGTAAAATATAATTTTCCAAATTAAAATTTTTAACGATGTCATGCATATATCATGCTTATGTCATACATAAAAAAAATGCAATTTAATGTTTTATGAGAAAAAATTAATTTTTGAGCCTTAATCCAATTTTATCAAGAGATGTACAAAAATAATCTATGGGTTTCATTTGTAGACTTGTTCTTTTATGCTTGATGTGCGCTTCGCTCTATTGCGTAGATAATTTGAGCTTGAGATTTGAATTCATTTGTTATCATCAAAATCTACACGTAGATACGAAATTTGAAACATTGGATTTAACAATCTCTCCCTTTTTGATGATGACAAATACTTAGTAGAATTTTGAGACTTGCAGTAATGCTTAAGCTCCCCCTGAGAATATGCGTTAGTTTTTCAAGCAATAGATAAATATAATTCCAGCATATATAACAGAGTTAAAAATCTAAATATTTACATTTAAAATTTCTCCCCCTTTTGGCATCATTAAAAAGGAATCATAATTAGCTCAATAAGACATCTTCCTACAATAACCAATAGACAAATAAAATGGTGCGTTAGTAGAGACTGTAGAGAATTCGGTGCGAAACCATGCGTGTCCGACAAAACCTGCAAAGGTTGGAAGCCTAGCTTTAGCAGTCGGTGCGGAAGTAGATTCAAATTCGTATGATGTTGTTGAAAAATTAAATATTATCGAGATTTGAAAGTTGCTGTTTAAAAGACCATTTTCATCTATCGGATACTCGAATAAACTTTCACACCACTCATTGATCCAATTTTTGTTTATTCAAAACGATAGAATGGCGGAGAAAATTTCGTCTAATATTCCAGATTTGAATTAGGAACCGTCTCAACCAGTCATTTTATCTCATGAGGTTGTCAACACCATGATAGAAGCAGAGATGCATTTTTCTGGTAGAACTGATTCTGAAGTTGTTGCAGCATCAAGAACTCTCAGTACTTAATATGCTGCCTCTGTTACGATCATGTCTCGGAGATTACTAGCGAGGACGAATGAGGTTGATCGACTTAACAATCAAATATCTGTTCTCCATCAAAAGCTTGCAAATAAAGGTAGAAAAAATAAGAGGTTAAAATAAGAAAATAAAGATTTGACGGAATTAACTCGTGTTCTGAAACTTTGAATAGAAGAATCGGAACGAGTGAGAGTTCAAGCACAGAGTCAATATCAGCAGATAATGGCAGCGTTTCACGAGAGAAACATGGACAATTGTAATTAATCTCGCTGGCTTAGTTTGGTAACTTTTGACAATACGCATCCGGCATATCTTGTAAGTTTGACTAAATAAGATTTGAAGAGATGACAATTTGTCTTCTACTTATTTCCATCTTTATAAAAGCAATCCTTAGTTTTATCTAATCCGCATCAAATTTTCTTCTCATTTCTGTAGTTCATCTTCATTCTTACTTTACAAAATTTCAATGGCTCATCAATTTTCCTTCAGTGCTTCTCGTGATCAAGATATGAGGTATTCTTCACCTCAAACTATTTCTGCATCTGTTATAGGCGCTATGAAGCAACAAAATACTGATTTAGCTAATAAATCAGATCATGATGCCATTTATGAGCTTGTGAGTCTCGGAACTCGATACTCATCGTCCATTGTCGTTTTTTCCGCTCGGTTGTAGTCCAAAACCCGCGAGATAGAGAAACTTAATGAGAAGATCGATGTTCTTCAACGACTTGTTCAAGAGTCTAACAAAAAAATAGTAGACTTAAAACAACAGAATAAGGATTTAAAATCCTTGATTGTCTCTGCATTTCGCTTGCCTAATCCTTTAGACAAGGATGGCATAATGATTTATGAGGAGCAAATGCATTTGAATGATGAGGCTAAACGTCTCAAGTTTCTGTAGGTCATTTGAGATAATGGAATAAAAATATCTAGCAGATATTCATGGCATGCATCATTCCTATTTCTCTTCTAATCATGCACAGTCTATCTTCTGGTAGGGGTTTTGTAAAAATGTCTGCCAATTGATCATGTGTGCTAGTGAATTCTAATACAATATCGCCCTTCTGCACATGATCTCTAAGAAAGTGATATCTAATTTCAATATCCTAGAATGTTGTAATAGATTCTTTGAAAGATTTATATCACTAGTATTATCACATTTAATAGAAATATGATTGTACATAAGTTTAAAATCCTCAAGTTGTTGCTTCATATAAAGAACTTGAGCACAACAACTGCTTGCAGCAACATATTCTGCCTCAGCAGTAGATAATACAATAGAATTTTACTTTTTACTAAACCATGAAACAAGTGCATGACCTAAAAAATGACATGTTCCACTAGTACTTTTTCGATCAACTTTACAACCAGCATAATCCGCATCTGAATAACTAATAAGATCGAAAGAAGTGTGCTTAGGATACCATAACCCGAGGTCAATGGTACCGGCAAGATATCTAAAAATACGCTTGACTGCAATCAAATGAGATTGCTTTGGAGATGATTGAAAACGTGCACATAAGCATACGGTGAACATAATATCAGGTCTACTAGCTGTCAAATATAATAAACTACCAATCATACCTCGATATACTTTTGAGTCAACTGGCTTACTGTTTTCATCTTTATCAAGTTTGGTGGTTGGACTCATTGGTGTTCCAATTATCTTCGCACATTCCATCTCAAACTTTTTAAGTAACTCTTTGATATATTTTGACTGATTAATGAATGTTCCACTTTTTGCTTGCTTGATTTGCAATCCAAGAAAGAAATTAAGTTCTCCCATCACGCTCATTTCAAATTCTTCTTACATGTTCTTAGCAAAATCTTAGCACATAGTTTCATTAGTAGCACCAAATATTATATCATCAACATAAATTTGAACTAGAAGAATATCATCTTGTTCGTATTTGATAAAAAGAGTTGTATCGATCTTTCCTCTAGAAAAACCTTTCTCAATCAAGAAACCACTAAGCCTCTCATACCAAGCTCTAGGAGCTTGTTTGAGTCTATATAATGCTTTTGCGAGCTTATAAACATGATTAGGAGAAATATGATTTTCAAAACCTGGAGGTTGCTCAATATATACCTCTTCATTTATAAAACCATTTAAGAAAGCACTTTTAACATCCATTTGAAAAAGTTTGAAATTTTTATAACATGCATATACAAGTAACATTCGAATAGATTCTGATCTTGCGACATGTGCATACGTTTCATCATAATCGATTCCTTCCTCTTGATTGAAACATTGGACTACAAGTCGAGCCTTATTTCTAGTGATGATTCCAGACTCGTTTTTTTTATTTCTAAAAATTCATTTTGTTCCAATAACAGCATGATTTTTGGGTCTAGGAACAAGTGTCTATACATTATTTCTTTCAAATTGATTTAGCTCTTCTTGCATAGCTAGAATCCATAATTCATCAATAATTGTTTCATCAATATTTTTGGATTCAATTTGAGATAAAAAGCAGTGTGATTACAAATATTTCTAAGAGATGATCGAGTACTTACACCTCGTGAGAGTTCTCCTAGAATTTGTTCCACTGGATGATCTTTCACATGTTTCCACTGTTTGGTTGCATCTTGTACTAAATCTTGATAATCTTTCCTGATGTTTACATGTTGGACTTCTTCTATAGTATTCTCTTTGTCGAGATTGAGACTATTTATGTTATTTGTACCTTCTGATTCTTCATCAATAGATTTCTTGGAGAGTAGAGGGTTAGATTCATCGAATACTACATGCATAGATTCTTGTACAGTCAAAATCTTTTTATTGAATACTCTATAAGCTTTACTATTTGTTGAATACCCAAGAAAGATACCTTCATCAGATTTTGCATCAAACTTTTCTAAATTATCTCTCTCATTGAGTATAAAACATTTGCATCCAAATACATGAAAGTAACCAATGTTGGGTTTTTTCTCGTTCCAAAGCTCATAAGGGGTTTTATCTAATTTAGACCTTAACATAACTCTATTTATAACATGACATGCAGTACTTACCGCTTCAACTCAAAAATAACTAGGTAAACTATTTTCATTAAATATTGTTCGTGCCATTTCTTGAAGAGATCTATTTTTCCTTTCTACTATCCAATTTTGTTGAGGAGTTCGAGGAGCAGAGAAATTATGTAGAAAACCATTTTCATCACAAAAAAACTCAATATCTTTATTGACAAACTCTTTCTCCCTATCACTTCGGATGTTTGAAATAGTATAACCCTTTTCATTTTAAATTCTCTTGCATAACTTGGTAAATACATTATGTACCTCATCTTTATGAGCGAGAAAGATGACCCAAGTATATCTAGAGAAATCATCAACAATAACAAATGCATAATATTTTCCTCCCAGACTCGCAACTCTGTTTGGTCTAAAAAGGTCCATGTGTATTAGTTGCAAAGGTCTAGTAGTGGAAATATGTTTCTTGATTTTGAAAAAAGTTTTTGTTTGTTTACCAAACTGGCATGCATCACAGATTTTGTCTTTAAAAAAGTTTGCTTTGGCAAACCTCTCACAAGATCATTTTTTGAAAGTTTAGAAATAAGTTCCATATTTGCATGACCTAACCTTCTATGCCATAACAAACTATTTTCATATTGAGCTGATAAACAAATAGTATCTTGTGAGGTAATTTCTTCAAATTCAATTGTATAAACATTATTGTTTCTAAGAGCAATAAAACAAACATTGCAATCATGATTATTCAAAATAATGCACTTATCCTTTTTGAAGGTAACTGTAAATCCTTTATCACATAATTGATTTATACTTAAAAGATTATGTTTTAGACCTTCAACAAGTAGAATATCTTCAATTATGAGAGAAGACTTATTACCAATTTTACCTATTCCCACGATCTTCCCTTTTGAATTGTCTCCAAATGTCACGTGTCCTTCTTTTTTAGGAGTGAGATCAATAAACTTAGTTTTATCTCCTGCTATGTGTCTTGAGCATCCGCTATCTAAAAATCATATTGTTTTACTTACGGAAGACTTCATGCATACCTACAAAAATAATTAAAATAATCTTTCTTGGTACCCATGTTCTTTGGGTCCTTTATTTATTAGTATTAGAAGAAATAAGATTTTTTGGTACCCATATGGCCCTAATAATCATTGTATGTTTTCTTCTAATAGGACAAGCATGATAGTTATGACCATTTCTATTGCAAAAATTACAAATAATATGTAACATATTTGAAGAACTTGAGTGATTGTAATAATGTCTTTCTTTGACAAATATCTTTTTAGAGAAAGACTTTTGAAAATCTGATTTTGATTTAATGGGTTTATCAAAGAAATTTTTATAGGGTTTGAGTTTTTCTTTTGATATGTATCCCAAGTCTACCTTATCAAAAACACATATTTGATTACCAAGAAGTTTTTCGAAATTTCTTTTTCCATTTGTGAAATTTTCAACAATCTTTTCTAAATCAGCTATTTTTTTTTCAGTTCATCATTTTCATCTTTTAAAACTATATTTTCTTTTCTTAAAACATCAATTTCATTTATTAAAGAAGAATTTTTCTTTTTCAAAGCGGTATATTTAATACCCAATTTTTCAAATTCCTCATCTACCTCTTCCAAAGCATTTTGCAATTCTTCATAAAAAGGATTTTCAAGATTTGTTACCTCAAGATCATCTTTAGCCATAAGACAAAGATTTGCAGATTCTTCATTACTTGCATCGTTGTCTGAGCTACTTGAATCATCATCCCATGTAACTTTCATTGCTTTCTTGCCTTTGTATCGATCTTTCTTTAGCAGGGGACAATCTGCTTTGATATGTCCAGGTTTTTTACATTTATAACAAATTAATAAATCATTTTTACCTGTATTTTTGTTAGAAGATTTTTTGAAAAGTTTCATTGGATGAGCTTTATTTTTCAAGAATCTCTTCAATCTTCTAGTGATCATTGCAATCTTTTCGTCATCGCTTTCTTCATCTTCATCGCTTTCACTTTCATGAGGAACGGCTTTGAGTGCTAAGCTCTTCTTTTGCTTTCCTTCTTCTTCTTCTCTTTTCAATGTGTACTAATGGGTAATAAGTGACCCGATGAGTTCATTTATTTCGAGTTTTTTAAGATCTCTAGATTCAAGAATCGCCGTTACTTTTGATTCCCAACGTTTTGAAAAGGAGTTGGGAATTTTCCTTACTATCTCCAAGCTGGAATAAACTTCATCAAGAGATGTCAAACTATTTATAATATTAGTAAAACGAGTATACATAGAAGAGATAGATTCATTATCATTCATTTTGAACATTTCATATTCATGCGTAAGAACATAAATTTTTTATTCTTCTTGTGAAGTTCCTTCATAGGTTACTTCCAAGTTGTCTCAAATTTCCTTTGCTGTCGTGCAAGTCATTATTCTGTTAAATTCATTACCATTGAGAGTATTATATCAAAAATTCATAGCCATTACATTCACAGTATAAAGTCTATCGTCTTCGCGATCAAACTCTTCCTCTTCCTTTTTGACCTTTACTCCATCAACAGTTTTTGTTGGAATATAAGGCCCATTTACAATACATTTCCAGGTTTCACGACCTTGAGACTGAAGGAATATTCTCATTTTAGCTTTCCAGAAAGTATAATTGTCTCCACAAAATAGCGGAGGCCGACTACTGGATTGACCTTCAGTGAATGTAGCTGCAATGTTAGCCATATAATCTTAACTCAATAGATAATTAATCTTATAATAGAGCCCTTACTCTGATGCCAATTGTTGCCTAGATGACTAACACAAAAAAGGAGGTGAATTGGGTTATATTATAAAAACTAACACTTATAAATCAAATATACAATATAAAATATAAACTGAATATAAAGCAGTAAGAGATGTAAAGAGTAGGGTAAGAAAAAATAAACTCAGTATTTTTACGAGGTCCAGCCCCATTGCCTACGTCCTCGCCTCAAGCTATCCCTTGAGGATCTCAAATTCACTAGTCAACCTCCTTTAAGTGGAGATAGAAACCTATTACACTTTTGAGTAGCACCGCTCCAAAGAATTCGTGTAGAACACCCTCTACACTTCCAATCACCTCACACTTGGTGATTTAACTATTCCCCGTGTAGAACACCTTCTACACACACAAGGGTTATACGCACTCTCTTACAAATACAAGAGTTGATAGTGGGTAGACTATCAAAGTACACTCCTCAATGAGTGAGATAGAAACAATACAGCTCAACCTATATCTCTCTAAAAAAGAACAAGAATTAAGGCTCAAAATTTTAGAAAAGAGAGAATGAGAGTTTTGAAAGAATGATGCAAAACTTAACAATAGATGTATAAGCTCTTATTGTTGTGATTTTTGTAAAACACAAGTGAGCTATTTATAGGCAAATGAGTCCTACTCAATCATATTTCAAATTCAAAATTCAAATTTTGATGAAGTCATTATATATGTCATTCAATTTTCAAAATTCAAAATTTTGAATAAAGTCATTGCATATGTCATGCACATGTAAAATATAATTTTTGAAAATAAAGCTTTTAATGAGATCATTGCATATGTTATGCACATGCAAAATATAATTTTCCAAATTAAAGCTTTTAATGATGTCATGCATATATCATGCTTATGTCATGCATAAAAAAATGCAATTTAATGTTTTATGAGAAAAAATTAATTTTTGAGCCTTAATCTAATTTTATCAAGAGATGTACAAAAATAATCTATGAGTTTCATTTGTAGACTTTTTCTTTTATGCTTGATGTGCGCTTCGCTCCATTGCGTAGATAGTTTGAGCTTGAGGCTTGAATTCATTTGTTATCATCAAAATTTACACGTAGATACGAAACTTGAAACCTTGGATTCAACAGGTTGAGATAAAGGCTGGGAAAGGAGTGGGTTCGAAGGTAATGAGATTGGGTTAGTGGAGATGGTGGGTTGGGTATTTGGATAAGAAAGTGAAAGGGGGATCTCAATCGGTTCAAGGGAAGGGTGTAGAATGGGAGAAGTAGATATTTGAGGGTCTGAGTTTGGAGATGAGTGAGTATGTTTGAAGGGGAAGATGTTCTCGTGAAAGACGACGTCACGAGAGATAAATGTCTGAAGGGAAGTGAGGTTAAGGAGCTTGTATCCCTTGATACCGTATGGGTATCCAAGAAATACACACTTGTGAGCTCGAGAGTCGAGTTTGAGGCGATTGTGGGAAAGGGTGGAGGCGTAATAGAGACAGCCGAAAACTCGAAAAGCAGAGTAAGCTGGTTTGGTTTGGTATAGGGCTTCAAATGTTGTTTTGTAATCAAGTGTGGGTGTGGGTAATCTGTTGATTATGTACGCAGCAGTGGTGATGAAGTCGGACCAATATGGTAAAGGTAAACCAGATTGGAAACGTAGGGCGCAGGCAACGTTTAAGAGATGTTGATGTTTAAGTTCGGCGAGAGAATTCTGTTGTGGGGTGGCTACACAGGTAAGTTGATGCAACGTGCCTTTTGAGTTATAAAATTGAGGCATGTTGAATCCGGCACCATTGTCTAATCAAAGAGTTTTGATTTGAGTATTGAATTAAGTTTCGACAAGGGTGAAAAACTTCTGAAGAGAGCTACGAGCTTCTGATTTATTTTTAAGGAGGTATAGCCAAGTGCAATGTGTGTGTTGATCGACAATGGTAAGGAAATATTTATAGCCTTCGTATGATGCAGTGGGGTTAGGACCCCAAATATCAGTGGATACTACTTCAAATGGTTGTTTAGTCTTTGAATCCGATTTAGGAAATGGTTGTTTATGTTGTTTGGTGAGCGGACAAACATCACATGGATAATCAAGATAATTCGAATGTTTAAATTTTGGATTAAAATCTTGCAACAATTGCTTGGTCAGTGCACTGTGGCCAAGTCTATAATGCCAAAGAGTAAATGTATCAATCAGGGAGTAGCTGTGTTGAGAACAAAATTGGAAAAAGACAAAGTACGTGGAAATTCATGTATAGCAGTTAAGTTAGGCTTGGTGAGCTGAAGGTGGTAGAGGCCATCATGCACCGTCCCCACTCCAATCATCATCCAGGATGAAAGGTCCTGAATAAAGTAAGAATTAGAAAGAAAAATCAAGCAACAATTAGATTGATGTGCTAAAGCTCTGGCAGAGATGAGATTAAAGGAAAAATCTGGAACACATAAGACATTTTTAAGAACTAAGAGTGAAGATAAATAAACATCACCAATATGTGTTTCAGTGCTGGAAGCACCATTAGGTAGCTTGATGGATTGGAATGCATTTGGTATTGTGTGTGAAGAAGTGAGAGTTACAGATCATATAATCTGTAGCTCCAGTATCTATAATCCATGGAGTGGTATGAGATGGGTCATGTGCATGTGGAGATGAAAAAGGATTATCAGACATAGGTGTGGGACTCGTATGAACATTGTTTGCAGCAGAGATCGAGGAGTCATTTTTGTTGGATTGGAGTAAGGCAAGGAGCTGACCAATCTGTTCTTAACTAATAGGTGGACTATTGTTGATGAAATCCTGCACAAGGGAAGACTGATTAGCAGATAATTTGGATTTGGCGCTATTCTTGTGCCTAGGGGGAAGCCCATTTAACTTGTAACATTTTTCCTTTGTGTGGCGAGGTATGCGATAGTGAGAACACAGGCAAATTTGGATTGGCTTTAAAACAATGTTCGAGAGAATGGCCATGAAGGTTGCAATGTGAACAAAAGAGACGCTTCCGTCAGGAGCATAGTTGTGTTCGAGAGTCCGGTCCCTTAATGGCCATGGCAAGTGGTGTAGGAGCAGGAGTAATTTGGCGCCGTCGTTCTTCTTGTTGAACCAAAGAGAGAACACGGTTTAGTGGTGTAAGCGGATCATACAGAAGAATCTGAGCTCGAATAGGATCATAAGAGTCATCCAGACCCATAAGAAATTGCATCACCTTAGCTCTGTGGGTGTATCCAATCAGAGTGTTAACTGCTCCACAAGTGCATCCTGGCATCGGCTCATAAATCTCGAGCTCATCCTATAGAGTTTTGAGTCTGTTGTAGTACTGGCTAACCGGATCAGAGTTTTGCATGGAGGAGGAGATGGATTTTGTAAGTTGAAAAATCCTTGGAGCATTTTGAATCGAAAAAGGCTCTTGAAGATCCTTCCATACAGTGAAGGCTATTTCAGCATGGGCGATACTTGAGCGAAGTTCAAGGTTGACGGAGTGAAGAATCCAAGCGATTATGACATCGTTGCATCGTTCCCAAGCAGAGTAGAGTGGATTTGAAGTGGATGCTAGTTTGCAAATCTTGCCATTAACAAATCCTAATTTGTTTTTGATATTTAGAGCACGACGCATATTGCGAGCCCAGGTGACATAATTTTCAGAGGTTAGGAGGTCGGGAACCAAGGAGGATGAAGCTGCTTCTCCTGGTTGGATAAAATATGGGCTGGCGGGTGGTGGGGATTGAGTTCGGGGTTAGATAGGGCGTGAGAATTTGAGTAAGTACTCATTTCTCTGATACCATAATAACAATGGCGTAAGGTAGTAGGTTGAAGATGACGGAAAGTAAAGAGGAAAAAGAATAGCAGAGTGAGGAGAAAAATGTTTGTTATATTCACGTCAAAATCATGTACATCTGGCACTATTTATAGAGTACTAAAGAATGATAAAATAACAAATAAAGAATAATTGATCAAAAGTACAGCTCAGCAAAACAGAATGGTTGAATAACAGATTGCTAACGTCTTTGCTAATGCGTCAATCGGAAAGCACTGTATGTGTTCGATGAATTGCCTCGTCTATCTTCAATATACTATCTGATCTTGTTTTATTTCAAGCAGTCGGGATTGGCTTGCGGGGTGGATACTCTATGTGGGTAAGCTCATGGAGCAGAGCAGCATCAAAAACTTGGAGCAGAGCGGCATCAACATGCAAGTATATGGAAGCAATCATTTCTCTCATTCTAGTTTGTCTCCCCGTCTATGTTCTTTGTATTTTTATAGACAAATTACTATTTCACATAGGCTTAGACCCTATAATATATTCTTTGGCAGTGCGGTACTTAAACCACTCACACGGTATTTCTAGTCACAAAGCTTAATTTCTTCGAGTGCTCTTTGGCTCTTCTTTTGTTCTATATATGCTTCCATATACTTGCATGTTGGATCTTGTGTACAAAATGAAATTAGGGAGTTTTGGTGCAGCACTAGCCTTCGATTCGTCAACTTGGCTATATGTGATAATATTCAGCTTCTTCAGCCGGTGAGAAAAGAGAAATGACACTGCATAATTATTTTAAAAAATATGAGTAAAATATGATATTCAAATAAAAGAAATTAATTTTTTGCTAATAAATTCTACTATTTTTCCAAACGAAATTTTTACGCATTTCATAATTATATATAGCTTATTGGAAGAAAGACCGTACCCCTCTTTTTCTAAAGATGCTTTGCTTGGTTTCACGATATGCTATTGCTTGTCCATTCTTTCATCTGTAATGGTTTGGTAACTTTCTCTTCGGTTGCCGCCATGTTTTGGGTTATACTTACAGCAGGGAGAAGAAGGTTGTGAATCATATTGCAGCTATGGCTCCTTTGATTTGTGTTTCAGTTTTTATGGACAGCTTACAGGTAGTTCTTGCAGACAAACTAATCATTCAGGTAAAAAGTCCACCATTAAAACCTGTAAAGTGTAAATACTTGGGTCCTTCCTTATTTCCTATGGATCCCATATTTTTTTATTTTCTTTTTCTTGTTAATAGTCTTATAAGAAAAAATATTTACAATCATAAATTATATAATTGTTGTGTAATTATTTAAAAAAAATTAAATAAAATATAAAATTTACATGAATAAATATTTTTTAAATAATAAATTTAATTTTTTTAAATGATAATGCGATATTTATATAGATTACAATTGTACGTAGAGTCACTCGTCGAAATGATAAGGTTAGATACACATTTTTATCTCACTTGCAGTTCGCGTGCAACATCATGCATGGCATATATGATTTTAACATTTGCTATAAAAACAGAAATTTTGATTTTAACAAAAAATCTGCTAATATGCTATAAGTCCATATTAGAAGTCCATATTACACCAAATAAATTGATATAAAGAATCTTAAGTACAGACTTGGTACGTAATTCTCTCGTTTCGGCCTCTTCCTCATTAAATTCATCCAGAAAATAACAGACTATGCACAACAAGTAATCTCAAAAGTTACATTACAGTTTCATCTGGAAAGCATAGAACTTAGCTTTTTTTTTAAAAAATTTTTTGGCACATTAATAAAAAGATTGAGTTTAAGTAGGGCTGAACCCAAAAAAGGCAACCCGACCCGAAAATGACCCGTTTTCAGTTTAAATCAGTAATGGATATTACCCGTTATCCGATTAGCTATTTTAGCACCGAATCCCTCGACTCCTCTCCAATCTGTCCATTAATCCTGGACCTCACGCAACTCTTCCCCAATCTCTCCATCCATCCCTGACCTCAAAATCATGGCCACCGTCCATCTCTTGTAGGCCTTTTGGACTTGTCGACTCAACAATGCTATGATTGTTCCCATGTTTTGGACTGGTTAAAGCTAAAAGCCTTTGGAGTGAGTTCTCGAGAAGATTGTACGGAATAGATCTCAATGTCAGTGAGGTTCGATGCTCGTGGTGTAATGGTAGTTAACGAGTTTAGTTGAAAGAGGAAATCATAGAAGTTGTGGCCAATCTTCTTACCACTATGTGAAGTTTTCCAACGTCGCCGATCTTAGCATCAGCCTGCAATGGCTTCCGACCGTTTAGAGACAAAATGTCTGAATCAACTTTGAAGGAGGTGATCGATCTTGAGAGGTTGGTTGTTGAAGATTCCTCCAGCTATGCATTGGAGAGCCTGCACTCTGCTTCGGAATCCATGGAGTGATGGCGTGCGCAAAATCAGGATTTGTAATCTAAATTTTTTGGGTGTTTTTGCGTTGGTTTGGAATTTTTGTTTGCATTCTGGAAATGGGGTCTGTGAAAAATAAAAATTATTTTATATCATTATATATATATATATATATATATAAATAAATAATAAATCTACCGGTCTGATCCAATTTTGTGTTATAAAAAAGAAAAATTGATTCCAGCAGATTTTTCAAAAAATAATATTGGTACTGAATTGAATGAATCAACAATTCGATCCGGTTCAAGCCAATTCATTGGTTTACCCATTTTTATTTTCACTCCGTCTTATTTTCTAAAAAATCATTTTGACGGATCCAACAAAACAGGAAAAACTTTTTCCCAAGAAAGTCGGGTGAAATTGTGAATATTGGCGGGCTCGTTTGTATTCGTGAGCTTATTTCATTTTAATTTATCGTTATATATTTTTTTATATTTTTATATAAAATATTAATTTTAATATAATTTTTTTAAATTTCAATATAATTTTTTTAATTTTTAAGAGAATTTTTTTAAATTTTCAAATAATAATATTATTAAAAATAATCTCTTCTCGCTTCTAAATTAAAACAAGGCCCAACTCTATTTATCATCATCATATATCACGTACTATATCTATCTTAATTTTTTTAATGATAAATATGTAATATATAAATGATAATTGATAAGTAAAATAATTTAATTAGTTTAATAAGAATAAAATAAAAATAAATAAGTTATAAGTAATAAGTAATAAAAATAATATTAAAATATATAAAATATATCGGATAAAATGATAAGCGTCTCTCGAATAATAATATCAGACCAATCTTGCGGCTACTTCTAGCTGTACAGATTGAAGTCAGTCAGTAATATTCCATATTGAAAATCCTATAATTTGTTAGGAAAAGCATTTAGGGAGTGAGTAGTGGGGAATGGAAGAAGCACTGCTGTAGCCAGCAAGGGAAGAGAGGGTATGGAGGCCGACTATTGGACGGGCTACCTTTGTGGAAGAGCTAAAGAGGTTGAGCTTCATGGCTGCCCCCATGGTGGTTGTTACAGTGTCACAGTATCTGTTGCGGGTTGTGTCGCTGATGATGGTAGGACATCTGGGTCAACACTCACTCTCCGGTGTCGCTATAGCCCTCTCTTTCACCAACGTCACTGGCTTCAGTCTTCTTGTAAACTGCTCCTTCCTTTACTCTCTTCTTTTTACTTCATGCCTCTATTTCGTTTTACCTTTTAAGACATCCTTGATTATCATCACTGGTGAAAAGTCAGGGATTCTTCCTAACTCTCGTAGTTTCCTTTTACTTTTTAAGGATAATAATGAGAAAATTTGAAAATATCTACGTTTTTATTTAAAAGGGTATAAATTTAAGCTTAAAAAATTGAGTTATTGTTTTAACGGTTGTTCCTGCAATATATTATCTTGACCGTCACATTCCATCTTCTTCCCCATAAATTTTGTAACCTTTGGCCCCCTGAATTTAATTTTAAAAACTTGAAGCTTGACTTGGCCATATTAACATGAGCCAAGATCTAACTAAGCTATGGACCTATGGTTTTGGACGAGCTTGATGCAAACAATATTTGAAATGACCATGCAGGCCTCTTAATTGAATGCTAGGAAGTTAATATGGCTTGCCCTTGTTATAAGTCTGTCTCAACCCCCCTCAACTTTGATTGAGTACATGCTTTCTACTTCGAGAAATGATACACACAAAGTATTTTACAATATATTTCACAACCGATATTATAAAATAGAAGTATTTTTGTAATGTGATATTAATTGTATAACGTAGTTTTAAAAAATACCCCTCTTTTTACAATATTGTTGTGTAAAATATTATAAAAAATGATGTATGTTTTATCATTTTCTACTTTCTAGATAAAGCTTAGTAGACGAATTGACCAAATTTGAATGCAAGCAGTTTGGAATGGCTGGTGCTTTGGAAACCCTATGTGGGCAAGCTTACGGGGCAGAGCAGTACCAGCAACTCGGGATATATACTTATTGTGCAATACTTTGTCTTACATTGGTTTGTCTGCCGGTGTCTCTACTTTGGATGTTTGTCGACAAACTGTTGGCACTTCTTGGCCAAGACCCTTCAATTTCACGTGAAGCTGGCAAATACTCAATTTTTCTCATTCCTGCACTATTCGGCTTTGCTGTTCTCCAATCGTTGGTTCGCTACTTCCAATCTCAAGGCTTGATCATTCCAATGCTCTTTACCTCTTTAGTAACGCTATGCTTCCATGTTCCTCTTTGTTGGGCTTTGACTTTTAACTTTAAACTGGGAATCATTGGAGCAGCTTTAGCTAATGGCTTATCGTATTGGTTCAATGCAACCATGCTTGTATTATACATAAGGTACTCTTCAGCTTGTGAGAAAACCCGCACCTCATTTTCGAAGGATGTTTTCCGAAGCTTTAGGGAGTTCTTTCGCTTTGCTATCCCCTCTGCTGTGATGGCTTGGTAACATCTCCTTTCTACGTTTTAACCAGATTTCTTCTTTGATTTTCCTCTCCGTTTTATTTTTAAAGTAATTACTGAAGGTTTTTTATTTTGCCAATAAACTACTAGTCTTGAATGGTGGTCATTTGAGCTGCTTGTACTACTTTCTGGGCTTTTTCCAAATCCGACAATTGAAACCTCTGTTCTTTCTGTATGGTATGGTTCCTTAATTAGCCCTATGATTACAGAATTATCAATATCATGGATTCTAATTTTCGTAACCAATTTGAGCAGCATTTCGACAACGTCACTGCACTACTACATTCCATATGCTGTTGGTGCTGCTGCAAGGTTTAATCCAAGACTGCCTACTGTTGAAAATAGGCCACCAAAGTGTAAAATGGAAACCATTTGCAGTCCACCATAGCTGCACCGTTCACCATCCTTCAACAATGGCTGCACCACCCACCTCAATGCAGAGTTTTCTAGTTTGGCTGCACCTACCACACCAACCATTTGTAAAACCTCTCCTATAAAAGGAGAGGTCTGATATTCGAAAGATAGAGCTGTGGAGAGCAGAGAGAAGTGGTGTGTGCATTTGAGAGTTACGTGAGAAATTTTTGAGTGATTTGTAAATCTCAGAAATTATAGTAAATTTGGCACCTGTGGATGTAGGCAAATTGCTGAACCACGTTAAAATCGTCTTGTGTGATTTTTGGACAGGTTTGAAGGCTCAACAATTGGTATCAGAGCTCTGGTTCGTGCTGTCCAGAAATCAAGTTGGTCAAAATTGATTTTTGACAACTCCAGGCTGTTCCTTGCGTCGAGACGAATCCGTAGGCGCAAACGGAGTCGAAAACGGACGTCAGAAAAGCCTGTACAAGCCGGTAGAAGGTCCGAGCGTGTACCCACGCGCCCCACTCGCAGCTGGAGGTTGAAGACGACTGGAAAACACGCGTCATGCGCCCCCACGCGCGTCCCGAGGAAGAAGACGCGTGACACGCACGTTCACACGCGCCTCCCACGCGCAGCACGCGCTCCCACGCGCCTGAGGAGTTCTCTGCGCGTGACCTGCACTCTCCCACGCGCCTCCACGCGCCGTACGCAGCATCTGCGCGTGAATCCCACGCGCCTCACGCGCCTCTGACCACCTTCAGCGCGTGTATCACACGCGCCTGACAGATCCGGACCGTCCGATTTTCAGATCTGATTTTGGGCTTGATCTTAGCCATTTGGAGTCCGATTTCGACGATCAAATAGTGCTTTCCAACTATTTGGATCATTCCGGACTCATCCGTACGGTTAGAATTTCGAAATTTGTCTTCTAAATTTTTTTAATTAATATGGAAGGTGTTGGGGAAGTTAGGAACTCTGGAAATGCCAGCAGTTCAGTGCGTAGGTCCACAGTTTCAAATGCCAAGTTTGAAGTTGAGAAGTTTGATGGAACTTCTAACTTTGGTATGTGGCAATGTGAAGTGATGGACGTTTTGATCCAACAAGAGTTGGATATGGCGTTGGAAGCGAAACCCAACGATATGTCAGAAAAGGATTGGAGGAAGCTTAACACCCAAGCTTGCAGTACAATCCGTTTGTGCCTTACCAAAGATCAGAAGTATTTTGTCATGAGAGAGACAAATGCAAAAGAACTTTGGCAGAAATTGGAGGATAAGTTCATGAAAAAAAGCATTGAGAGCCGTTTGCATTTAAAGAAAAAGCTCTTCAGATTCCAATTTCGTGAAGGTATTAGTATGTCTGAACATTTGAATAGTTACAATCAGATTCTTATTGATCTACTAAACTTGGATGTTGAAATCCAAGATGAAGATAAGGCTTTACTTTTGTTAAATTCCTTACCCGATACATATGATCATTTAGTTACAACATTATTGTATGGGAAGGAGAAAATTAGTTTTAACGATGTATCTAGTTCTCTGATTAGCAATGAGTACCGGAAAAAGGATAAGCAGGTACAGCTAGATACATCAAGTGAAGCACTGACAGCAAGAGGGAGATCGCGGTCAAGATATCCCGGAAAGAAGAAAGGTTTTCAATCGAAAACTCGGGCCACGTCACGTGGTTCATCAGTCGGCAGAAAACTCGCCAAAGATGAGTGTTCCTATTGTCACGACAAATGACACTGGAAGAAGGATTGTCCCAAATTGAAGGGACAACAGAAGAATCAATCCACCACAGCAAATGTCGCGGACAGAGATGAAGATCTAGACATTGCCTTGACAGGTTCATCATTGATTTGTCATCCCGATGAATGGATTATGGATTCCGGATGCACCTATCATATGTGTCCCAATCGGGACTGGTTTACTGACTTCACAGAGATTGAAGGTGGAGCAGTACTTATGGGCAACGACAGTGCCTGTAAGACTCGGGGGATAGGGAGCATTCGGTTGAAGTTGCACGATGGAACTGTCAGGATTCTGACCGAAGTTCGGTTTGTTCCGGACCTGCGGAAAAATCTTATCTCATTAGGATCTCTGGATTCAAAGGGATTCAGAATCACTATTGAAGACGGAACTCTCAAAGTGTTAATGGGAGTTCAGGTGGCTATGAAGGGTTTGAGGCGAGGAAACCTGTACTTCTTGCAAGGAAGTACTATTGTTGGAAGAGCTTCTACAGGTTGTGAGAAGCTAGATGAGACTGATGCTGACACCACCAGACTTTGGCATATGCGTATGGGACACGCTGGAGAAAAAGCTTTGCAAACACTCGTAAAGCAAGGCTTACTCAAAGGTGCCAAGACTGGTAAATTGTCTTTTTGTGAGCACTGTGTATTGGGGAAGCAGACGCGGATCAAGTTCGGAACCGCTGTTCACAATACACAGGGGATACTTGACTATGTACACTCCGATGTTTGGGGACCTACCAAAATTGCATCTTTGGGAGGTAAGCATTGGTTTGTAACTTTTGTAGATGATTATTCTCGTCGTGTGTGGGTGTATACGATGAAGAATAAAAATGAAGTGCTGAACATCTTTCTTGCTTGGAAGAAGATGATTGAGACTCAGACCGGCAGAAAAATTAAGCGGCTCAGATCAGATAATGGAGGGGAGTATACTCTAGACCCTTTCATGGAAGTATGTCGGAGAGAGGGAATAGTCAGACACTTTACGGTACGAGGAACACTGCAGCAAAACGGTGTGGCAGAACGGATGAATCGTACTTTGCTAGAGAAAGTACGATGTATGTTATTGAATGCTGGATTCAGTAAACAATTTTGGGCTGAAGCTGTGACATATGCATGCCACCTCGTCAACAGACTACCCGCAGCTGCCAATGGCGGGAAAACACCCATTGAAATGTGGAAAGGTACACATGCTACTGATTATGACTCTTTACACATTTTTGGATGTCCTGCTTACTATCATGCAAAAGAAAGTAAGCTTGACCCTAGAGCCAAGAAAGCAAAATTTTTGGGCTTTAGTTCTGGTGTAAAAGGGTATAGACTCTGGTGCATAGAGTCTAAGAAGGTAATTATCAGTAGAGATGTCACTTTCAACGAATCTGAGATGCTTAAGTCACATAAGCATAAAGATTCCACTGAAGGCAGCTATGATGACGAAACACCCGGTGATTCGCAGAAGGTGGAGTTTATTACTCCAAATGATTCAATAGAAGACAGACAAGAGGAGGATGATAGTCCAATCATAGCACCTCCAAGTCAAATTGAATCAATAGCAACCAGTAGATCGAGACGAGAGAAACGTGTGCCGACACGTTATGCAGACTACGTGACATATGCACTACCAGTTAAAGGGGGTGAGATCCCCACTACTTACAGAGAAGCCATACAATCCAGTGAAAAGGATGAATGGATAAAGGCGATGACAGAGGAGATGCAGTCTCTTCATAAGAACCAGACTTGGGAACTTGTGCCACTGCCACAAGGAAAGAAATCAATTGGCTGTAAGTGGATCTTTAATCAGAAAGATGATCAAGTTGCTAAAAATAGAATTCGATACAAAGCTAGATTGGTAGCCAAGGGCTACGCTCAGACAGAGGGAATTGACTACAGTGAAGTATTCTCTCCTGTTGTGAAGCATTCATCCATTCGGATATTGCTAGCTTTAGTTGCACAATATGATCTTGAATTAGCACAACTTGATGTGAAGACAACTTTCTTACATGGTGATCTGGAAGAGGAGATTTATCTGTCTCAACCAGAAGGGTTTAAAGAGACTGGTAAAGAAAAATGGGTCTGCAGACTGAAGAAATCTCTCTATGGACTGAAGCAGTCACCTCGGCAATGGTATAAACGGTTTGACCGTTTTATGATGGATCTGAAATATACTCGTTGCCAATACGATCATTGTGTGTATTTCAGAAAACTTGCAGATGGATCTTTCATTTATTTGCTTTTATATGTAGATGATATGTTGATTGCATGTAAAAGCAAGATGGAGATAGATCGTTTGAAAACTCAGTTGAGTCATGAGTTTGAAATGAAAGATCTAGGAGAAGCACGAAGAATATTGGGGATGGAGATCAGCAGAGATATGGTGAAATGTACAGTTCACCTTACTCAGAAGCAGTATCTGAAGAAAGTATTGCAACGCTTCAATATGGACTCAAAGTTGAAGCCTGTGAGTACTCCAATGGCCCCATATTTTAAGCTCAGTGCATTGCAGTCTCCTAAAGATGATGAAGAGCGGGACTACATGAAGAATGTCCCGTATGCAAGTGTTGTTGGTAGCCTAATGTATGCCATGGTGTGCACACGACCTGATATCTCCCAGGCCGTCAGTTTGGTCAGTCGTTATATGCATAATCCTGGAAAGAAACACTGGCATGCGGCTAAATGGATTCTACGGTATATTCTAGGGACCGTAGATCTTGGTTTGAAGTTCGAGAAGAGTAAAGATAGTCTAGTAACTGGATACGTTGACTCAGACTATGCAGGTGATCTTGACAAACGGCGATCGACAACTGGATACGTGTTCACTATGTCTGGAGCACCAGTTAGCTGGCGATCAAATTTGCAGTCTACGATTGCACTGTCATCCACAGAGGCTGAGTATATGGCTGTAACAGAAGCCGTAAAAGAAGCCATTTGGTTACAGGGACTGGTAACAGATTTGGGTTTTGAGCAGCAAGAGGTTACCATTTACTGTGACAGTCAGAGTGCAATTCATTTGGCCAAGAATCAAGTGTATCACTCTCGAACAAAACATATCGATGTCCGATTTCACTTTGTACGTGAAATATTAGAAGAAGAGGACATATTACTTCAGAAGATTGGCACTGAAGATAATCCAGCAGATATGTTGACGAAAGTCGTCACAGGGATCAAGTTCCAACACTGCTTGGAATTGATCAATATTGTAAGTTGCTGAGCACCTTCGGGTGCATTGGCACTTTTGGGTGCATTTGGCGTCTTATGACGCATTTGTTAGTAGAAGACACTCACGTCAAAGAAGGAGGTGCATTCATTTGAAGAATGAATCAGTTTGGAAGCAGCCTAGTAGGGCACACTTCGGTGGAGGGGGTGATTGTTGAAAATAGGCCACCAAAGTGTAAAATGGAAACCATTTGCAGTCCACCATAGCTGCACCGTTCACCATCCTTCAACAATGGCTGCACCACCCACCTCAATGCAGAGTTTTCTAGTTTGGCTGCACCTACCACACCAACCATTTGTAAAACCTCTCCTATAAAAGGAGAGGTCTGATATTCGAAAGATAGAGCTGTGGAGAGCAGAGAGAAGTGGTGTGTGCATTTGAGAGTTACGTGAGAAATTTTTGAGTGATTTGTAAATCTCAGAAATTATAGTAAATTTGGCACCTGTGGATGTAGGCAAATTGTTGAACCACGTTAAAATCGTCTTGTGTGATTTTTGGACAGGTTTGAAGGCTCAACACCTACTAGTTCATAAACCTCGCTGTTTGCATTACACGATTGAAAATGAATGCAGTGGATATTTTGCAGCACTCGGGTTTCAAATGAACTAGGAGCTGGGAATCCACAAGCAGCACGATTATCTGTCAGTGCTGCGATGTTTCTTGGAGCCATAGAGATAGTCACCGTGCGCACAACTCTTTTTTGCTGCCGTTCTATCTGGGGGTATGCTTACAGCGATGACAAGGAAATTGTGGATTATATGGAAGGAATGACTCCATTGCTCTGTTTATCGGTAATCACGGACACCTCACAAGCTCTGCTTTCTGGTCAGTTCTGCACTTGTCCATCTTGAAATATCTGTTTTTTGGATGTATCTGATTAACAATTGCCTAATAACCCCAGGCTAAAATATGAATATTCTATATATGTGAATCACTAGTCTTTTAACTTGAGCAAAAGACAACCAATTGGGGGTTGAATTTTGATGTTCTGGTTGCATTTAACACATGTTTGGAATTTTTGGGTGAAGATTGGGTGATGGATATGTGGGAAACATCATCTATTACAGAGCTCTCCACTGAAATTTATCACCCAAGCATTGTTTCTTTTGAGCATCCTTCTCTTGAACTAATAATGCTTCCTAAGAGTGTTATTCTCTGATATGCATTAGGGGTTGCTAGAGGAAGTGGGTGGCAACATATAGGCGCCTTTGTCAACCTTGGAGCATATTACTTGGTTGGAATTCTTGGTGCTGTTTTATTGGGTTTTGTTCTACATTTAAGAGGGAAGGGCCTATGGATTGGGATATTGGCTGGTTCTACTGTACAAGCAGTCTTGCTCGCTCTGGTTACAACTTTCACAAATTGGCAAAAACAGGTTCTTACTTCTTTGTGCTAAGCTTTGGCTGTTTTTTTTTTCTTTGGAAACTTTTGGGACTAACTCTGGAGAAAGTGGGGAAGAAAAAGTTGGAATCCTGTACTGCAAACAACCAGGAAACCTAATATTAGTTTCTGTGATTATGTTGCAGGCGACCAAGGCTAGGGCGAGGATGTTTCAGGGAACAATATCTGCTGAGACTTGATTAGTTTTGAGTTATTCCTATGACATATTATATTGAAAATAGCTTTAAATCCTTAACATTTTAGGAAAAAAATTACGATCGTTAGCATTTTAGAAGTCCTGCGAGCACTCCATACCTTGTAGGCACAAGCCTATGCGTATATATTGCTGTTCGTATTATAATAATCCCTGTGGTCTGGAGATTGAGCCATCAATTTACGAGCACATAGCTCTCTCTTGTAATGTTTGGTTATGAAAGCTAATCTTTCTCTTGGGTTTTATAGATATGAGTAAAAACAGCACCCCTTGGGGCCCTCCATATTGTTCTACAACTTTCATCTAAGACTATGAATGCGGAGTGTACATTGTTCTTTCAAACTTCTTAAGACATGAGGGACCATATTAGCCTATTAGGCATCTATATCTTGGGTGAGATTCTTGCGTTATTTATAAGCATCCGACCTTTCACCTTTGTTCGATAATACTATATATGGGATACATTCTTCATATAATTAAGATTCTGATCAACATCTTGCACAATTTCTAAGGAAATCGACATAAATGGTACTGCTGGGAGGGGGCTTTTTATCCAAACAATTGCATGTTTGACACTGGCCTGTTTTATAATAGAGTAATTTCCCTGATAAAGTTGTGTCTGCTGGATCATTGGTAAGATCATGTATATATGTAGAAAGTTCAAAAAAAAAAAAAAAGCTTTGTCTTAGAAAAAGTTATGAATCATTACCTTTTTTTATAAATGAACAAGCGTGAATCTACTCTTGAGTTTTGAAAAGTAAGGTCCACAAGTGCATTTTTAAGGGTTGTATACCAGGCTCTTGGAGCTTATTTTAGTCCATAAATTGTTTTTTTGAATTGGCACACATGATTGGGCTTTGACATGTCTTTGAATTCGGGTGGTTGCATTATAAAGATTGTTTCAGTGAGGTTCTCATGCAAAAATATATTATTTACATCCATTTGCTTCATTTTTCAACCATTCATCATAACAATAAGTAAAACAATCTGGATGGTGGCTGGTTTAATCCAAGATTAAAAGTTTCCTTATAATCTAGACCTGGGCGCTGATTATAACTTTTTGCAACAATGCAAGCTTTGAATTGTTTTATAGAACTATCAGTTTTTTTTTTTCACTCTAAACACTCATTTGCAGCCTATTGGATGACAATTTGGAGGGGATGGAACCAGACCCCAAGTACCTTGCCTTATGAGAACAGTAAGCTCTTCTAACATAGCATTATGCTATTGAGAATGGTTGATGACTTGACTCACACATGTGGGTTCTATGGTTTGTGGGAGGGGATGCTTTGAAATCGTGTGGAGTTGTTTCGATTTGAAAATTTTATTCATGGACCAAGTGGTCATTCTCAGTATCTTCATATTCTGCTCCTTCATGCTTGTATGATTAATTAAATATTTTATTATTTGGACCTACTAATTGAGGGGAAGTCTGACTCACAAATAAAGAGAAGTGTTAAGATATAAATAATAAAATCTACTTCTTCCCATTAGTTTAAGCTTTTGGAAACATGTAGATTTTATTATTTATATCTTGACAAGAACAAACTCAGGTTCCAGCTTAGTTGCTCAATCCAAAAATGCTCTTCGTGAGGTGGATAGAAGTGGTACCACCGAGCCCGGTTAGGTACTTTATCGGATCGGGGATAATAGTGATTGGAGTTGTATTGCCTGTCGGATACACGATGTTCCGAAACAAGCGTGTTCCTTCCTCTTCCCCTTACTTCAAACAGACTAACAAAGTTTTGATATAGGGAGACCGAGAAATGGAAGCTTTGGATTCGATTTGTAGGTCATAAGGTATGAAGAAGATGATTGAGAAAAAGGATTTTACAGACTCTCCAAGTACAAATGTAAATTTATTGGAACTCCCATTCTATTATATGGGGGGATTCTAACGTCATAATTGCCAAATGGTCTGCGTGCATTTCAAATCAATTTTGGTTTTGGATTTTATCATCGAGCTCATTTCATATAGTGGGGTAGATTTGCTCCGTCTTTATGTCTTGGCATTTGAGCGGCATTTATCTTGCTGCTGTCCAATAAGCTGTTGTTATAGGAATTTCTATTTTTGATAAGTTGTTATAGGAATTTCTTAAAGAACTATTTCTTTTTTGTAAGTAAAGGAATTTCTAGAAAGAAAAAAAAAAAGAGAAAAGAAAGTAGTATCTGTTATAATGGTTGAGTCATCTTGTTCTCAAAGCCAATTCCATCAATAAACAGTCTGCACTTTTCTTTTCTCTCTCTCTCTTTCTTTTTGTTTCTTTTCCATGTTTTTAATTCCAAAAATCAATTAAATTAAACAATTGCTGGCCTTGGTAGACAACAAAAATAAAGCTTGTGCCTTGTGGTTGCGAAAAGGTATGGAGTAATTAACATGTACTATCTGATCTTGTTTTATATTTCAAGCAGTCGGGACTGGCCGGCGGGTTGGAAACTCTATTATTCGTGGATTCGTAAGTGTACGATTCTTACGAATCGTAATGGATAATAAAATGGATTAATAAAAATATCATTATATGAAGATTGAAAAATTACTATTAAGAATAGAAATATATTCAATTAAGATCTATATGATAACTCGATAGAAATGAATTAATTATTAAACTATAATAGTAAACTAACAAAATTAAAAAAGAAATTTTTAATCAAGAAAGTAAGATCTAGAGTTTCTAATTTACTATAACTAATTCTATACAATTTCTCTTATTGAATTAAAAAAATTTATTCTTATTATTAATAATAAGTTTATTTAATTTACTCATTAATCTTTCTTAAGTGGTAACCAAATATCTTAATAGGTATGTTGCCCAGATAACTAACACAAAAGGAGGATAAATTAGATTATATTAAAAATTAATACTTATAAACCAAATACACAATATAAATATAAACAAAATATAAAATAATAGAAAATATAAAGAGTAAGAACAAGAAAAAACAAACTCAGTATTTTAACAAGGTTCAATTTTACTGCCTACGTTTTCGTCTCAAGCTACTCTTTGAAGATTCTAAATTCACTGTTCAATCACTTTCAGATGGAGATAGAAACCTATTACATCTTTAAGCAACACCGTTACAAAGAATCCATATAGAACACCCTTTACACTTGTAATTACTTCACACTTGGTGACTCAACTATTCCCTGTGACAAAAGGGTTATACGCACCCTCTTACAAATACAATAACTGATAGTTGGTAGATTATTAGAGTATACTCCTCAATGAGTGAAATAAAAATATTACAACGCAACTTATATCTCTCTCAAAATGAACAAGGATTAAGGCACAAAATTTAGAAAAGAGAATGATGAATTTGAAAGAATGATATCAAACTTAGTAATTGATGTGTAAATTCTTGTTATGATTTTTATAAAATTCAAGTAAGTTATTTATAGGCAAATGAGTCTTCATATTCAAATTTGAAAAGGTTCACATGTCAAATAAGAACACTATTCACTTTTCAAAAAATTCAAATAAAAAATCTCATTTTTACATTTGTTAAAGACAACTCTATTAATTTTTCAAAGAAATCAAATCAAATTTTTTACTTTTCATACATGACAAAATGAGCAAGATTTATTTTCCAAATCAAAACATCATTTTTTTGCATATGTAAAAAAAAAAAAACACACTACCACTCTTCAAGATTTTTAAATAAAATCATTTACGTTTTGCATTTGTTAAAAAAATTATAATCACATTTCAAGATTTTTAAACAAAATATGCATATATCAAAGATGACAATCAATTATCTTATAAATTTAAATTTTTATATATATGTAAAAATAATAATTTTTAAAATTAAACATTTTAATAATGTAATACTCACTATTGTTTTGTTTGAAGATTGAAGGCCTAATATTTGTGTCTATACCTATAAACGTGGGTGAATTTTATTGGATTCCCAAAAACAAGTTGGCCTTTGGCGTATCGGATTATTATTATTAGTCATCATTTAAATTTTAAATTTTTTTTTATCATTGTATAATGTAATATTAAATTATATTTTATTATAAATATTATCTAATATCACAAATGATGATAAATATATAAATAATTTTGTTTTTTTATAAAACCTTTTATAAATAAATTTTATTCAATCTTTTTTAAAAAGTAAATTACACTTAAAAAATATAGTTTTTTTTTTTAAATGATACTTAGTTTTAAATAGCTTTAATATATTTAAAACTTGAGTATGTTACACCTACCGGAGTGGATTCTACCAAGAGAAATAATAGATGCAGTCGTGAAATTGCAAACGACATACAATCGCTTTAAAAAAAAGTGGGATCCACTGTTAAAAAAGTTAAAACAACTGCACGCCGTTTGCAATTCTACGACTGTATGTAACATTACCCTTCCACTAATAGGTGCTACCGATATGGTCAAATAATTTTTTAATGCATTTTTTTTTAATATTTTTTGAATAGATTATTTTTTATAACCTCATTCATGCGTAGACAACTTGAGCTTGAGTTTTGAATTTATTTGTTATTATCAAAATCTATACGTAGATACTAGATTTAAAACTTTGAGTTCAACAAGGTAAATTCTCTACTTCTCTGTAAAAATCTTGAACCTGTCAAAATTTATTAAGAACAAAGAAATCCTATAAAGATTATACAAGTCCATAAATATCTCTATCCTATAGTATCTTATGGCATCTCAAATAAAGATTGAAACAATTATCACTTTCCACTTTCAAACTGAATCTCAAATTATATAAATGGTAGTCAAGCATTTACAAGCATTAAATATATAATAAAATATTCAACAATAGGAAATAAATATTAAATTAATCTAATTATGAAAAATTTAGATAATTAAAATTAGGCTACATCGTAATCTTAAAAAAATAAATTTGTTTATGATGAAATGAAATAAAAATCTAATATAAAAGTTTAACATTAAAACAATTAAAAAAATTAGAAAAAAACTTAAGAAATCGCCCTAGAGCCGCATCTCCTCATTTTTCCTCGAGGCTTTTCTCTTTTGCGGCTCCCCTGGCGGCTATATGTCATCCCTTTATATATGTTAGATCACTGGTATTGGTTTAGCCAAATACCTGTGCTCTTAAAATTTGGAGAATATTTGCTAAAGAGACATGCTAGGGAGAAGCCATATCCAAGAGCACTCACTCACATAAACAGTGATATGTACAGTACATATCACTGTTCATGTGAGTGAGTGCTCTTGGATGTGACTTCTCCCCATCATTTTTGTTTGCTAAAACGTTAGTACATTAGATTCGCTATTAACTTTTCATCTAAGCTTTTATCTACAGTAAGTTCATTTCATTCTTCAAATATGAAAAGCTACTGTAGCATTTCATCCCATTAATTTATTATTTTCCTTCCCGTGGCTCCGGCAATACAGCCTTCCCACGACCTCCAACCTTTTCTCCCTCGACAGAGCATCCTTTCCACTTCTAGTTCTTCCCATCGTCAGGTCGTCCCCCTCGGTAGCAACGTTTCATTGTCAGCTCCTTTTTATCGTCGGTGAGGGTTCCGTCTTCGTCTCCCTGGGTGTTCTCTAGATTCTCCACTTCGAATACCGGCATTTTTCCTCCAGATTTCTCACTCCAAAAAGGGGTTTTTCTCTCCAAGTAAACAAGTAAACACATTTGTTTAGCCATTTTCTCTACTCTAGTTGGACTGATTTTAGCCTTTGGAAGTTGGATTTTTGTTTAGGGTTTTTGGTAACCAAGTTGGCATAGGATGCATTTTAAGTTGGGTTTTGATTTGTGGGTTTAGAAGAACAAAAATATTTCTCTATTTTTTGGGGGTTTTGTTGATGGTTTCTGAGCAATAACATACAAACAATCATGGCCCAACCTTGACCTCTCTGTTTTCTCTGAGCAATAACATACAAAAAATATTTCTCTTTTTTTTGGGGGGGGGTTTTCGGAACATGTTTTATGTGGGCGTCTGTGTATGCTTGTGTTGCATATGATGAAAATTTGTCTAGATACTAGATACTAGTTGTATAAGTATTGTTTAAAATCACTTATTGATCGAATGGGATGATTCAGTATAGACTGATAAACATAGGCTATATACACAGCGTTAATTATATGCTCGATCGAGTAACATTCATATAATTGATTACCCGAAAATTATATACGGGTTGCATTAATAGTTGATCATATGGTTGTTTTGTCTATCATCTTCTTTAATTTTCTTTAAAGTTGTTGTTAGTTCTTTCAGTTTAGTTGTTTTCTCCACTAATCTGATTGAAGAATGATTTAATCGTGACTTGTTGCATATCTGATCATGAGCTGCAGATCTTTTTAGCATGAGTGGAATGGAGTATCAATATTTCTTGAATCTGAAAAAAGAGATTTTCGAGGAGACAAGCAAGCGATTTTCATCTAACTCTCTATTTTATTCTCTATTTCCATCTCTGTCTTTTGAAGATATCTAGTCTTTTATTGCTGTGGACATGTTTTAGGGTTGTTCTTATTCACTTAACATTGTGATTGAAAAGTTTTGTTATGGAATTAGTAGCTGGACAGCCACATGTGGTTAAAATATATGTGGCTGTCCAACAACTATTGACTATGCAGTTTTTGTGGGCTTCTGTCATTTTGAAACTGCTTGGGAACTATGTACATGTTTTGGAAGGCCAAGTGTGATTTATGTGCTGTGTATGTGTATATATATGTACCAGGTTTGTTATCTTGTTTTTAAGGGTGAATGTATATCAATTGTCCTTCATTTTAACTGTTATAGTCTCTGCATTTTAGCTGTTGTAATTTTTTTTTTCCTGGTTGCTATGGACATGTTTTGGAAGACCAAGTGCTGCTCAATGCAGGTGCTATGGACATGTTGTAAGTTATTTTCCTGCTCAATTTATTTAGCTGTTTTGGTTGCTATGGACATGTAATTTATGCTACACGGCATTTTAATGAATACATGCTATTGTAAATACAATGCAGGTTAAGTTGTAAATACTTCAGAGATATTAATGAATACAAGTCTGAAATTATAGTTTTATGCTACAAGTCTGAAATTATAGTTGAGGAAATTGTATTTGGAAATTAATGAAGGTATAAATGCAGTAGGTAGTTTTATGCTACAAGTCTAAAATTATGCTACACGGCATTCTAATATCTCTTAGTATTTACATTAAAAACAAAAATATATATAACTTATAAAAAATAATAATATTTTATTATTATAGAGAATGAGATAGTTAATTCAATATAAATTTTATGCTTTAAGTGATTAGTTAAAATATAAAAGATTATATATTATTCAAATTTTGAATATTGGATGACTAAAGCAATATCAATGCCGTTATGCGGCTTAATGAGTTTTTCCGTGGGAGTCCGTGCTCGAGCATAACTCTATGATTTAAAACCATGCGTGGAGACGTGATGCTGCTCAACCCGTTCGATGAAAAGAGGCTGAATTGAAGCCCAAGACAAACTGGGGTCCAAAATGACAATTATGGCTATGCGCGAATTGAAGAACCAAGTGGGGCCGAGCCATGTGAGGATAAAATCAAAATAAAAAGTGTGGGCCAAAGTCTAGTGGAAATCAGCCCATGAAATGCTGACAAGTGTGGAGCTTCTCAAAGTTTTTGGCTTGAATAAATATACTTGCAGTCAGGTTTGTACAGTCCACTATCACATAAACAGTACTCTTTTGGCTTATGCTCAATTGAATTCTGAAATTCATGTGATGAGTTGAGAAATTCTATACAAATTTTCAATTTTCATATATTATTATTTTTTAATTTTTTCTTAATATTTTTAATTTTTATTTTACATTTATTCTTTTTAAACTAATTTAATTTATTATTATTATTTATATATTAAATATTTGATAAAAATAAAATTAAAAAAAATGTATCGTATAGAGATTGTGTGAATAATAGGAAGTTATATAGAATTTTTTCGTGATGAATTATCTATTGCGACCCAGTATTTTTCAGAAGTAAGATTCACAAGCAACCTGATAAAATAAATAATTAAAATAAAACGTTCCTCAAGAACATATCTTGCACCAATTCTTTTAATTTGAAAGCTTATGATGTAGATTAATATGGCTATGCGCGACTTGAAATGCGCGACTTGAAGAACCAAGTGGGGCCGAGCCATGTGAGGATAAAATCAAAATAAAAAGTGTGAGCCAAAGTCTAGTGGAAATCAGCCCATGAAATGCTGACAAGTGTGGAGCTTCTCAAAGTTATGGCTTATGCTCAAGTGAATTCTGAAATTCATGTGATGAGTTGAGAACTTCTACACAAATTTTCAATTTTCATATATTATTATTTTTTAATTTTTCTCTTAATATTTTTTAATTTTTATTTTAAAATTTGTTCTTTTTAAACTAATATAATTTTTTATTATTATTTATATATTAAATATTTGATAAAAATAAAATTAAAAAAAGTGTAGTGTGTAGAGGTTGTGTGAACAGTAAGAAGTTATATAGATTTTTTCGTGATAAATTATCTATTGCGACCCAATATTTTTCAGAAGTAAGATTCACAAGCAACCTGATAAAATAAATAATTAAAATAAAACATTCCTCAAGAACATCTCTTGCACCAATTCTTTTAATTTGAAAGCTTAGGATGTAGATTAATATCAAACCGTCTCATTCCTTCAAAACACAAATAAATAGATATAATAAAAATAAAATAAAATATAAAGAATTAAATGAAAACTAACAATTTTAATAAATAAAAAGATAATAAAAATCATGTAAAAATTACACTTGTCATTTATGTAAGCAAGCTTATGGAGCAGAGCAGTATCAAAAACTTGGAACCTATACTCATTTCTCTCATTCTAGTTTTGTCTTCCCGTCTGTGTTCTTTAAATTTTCATAGACAAATTACTAATCTGCATAGGCCAAGACCCTTTAATATCGCTTAAAACTCGCAAATACTATGTATGGCTCATTCCTGCATTGCTTGGCAGTGTTGTACTTAAACCACTCACTCGGTATTTCCAGTCACAAAATTTGATTCTTCCTATGCTCTTTGGCTCTTTTTTTGTTCTATGCTTCCATATACTTGCATGTTGGACTCTTGTGTACAAATTGGAATTAGGGAAGTCTTGGTACAGCTAGCCTTCGGTTCGTCAACTTGGCTGATCATGATAATACTCAACTTTTATGTGATTTCTTCTTCAGTCTGTGATAAAACCCCGTGTCCCTTTCTCAAAAGATGCTTTGCTTGGTATCACAACATTCATGTGTAATGAATGTTACTAAATAATGGTTATTCCTATTACAATTTTGTATGATGTATTATGTCTTACAAAATTAATCCAAAAATTTCACTTTTCCTCCCAAAGGAGAAAGGGGAGCTTTGTGACTTCTCCCTCTCACCTTCTATCTTGATAATCATATTGTAAAGTTTTTTTTTTAATTATCTTTTTCTATGTTTTCTATCCATAATAAGGAAATAGGTCGATTTACTGCTTTTTAGAATCCAGTAACCACCTTGCACCCCAATACAAGATTTCTTAGTAGTTGATTCTTCTAATGGTTCAAAAAGTATTGTCTATTAGAATTACGCATGAGTCACATGTACACATTATAGAGTGAGTAAAATTCACATGTCACCACATGGAAAAAGTCTTGTCGCTACCACACGTGGCACTTTTGAGACAAACGACTTTGGATCTGACCAACTTACACACTTCTAATGTGGCACGTATCCCAACTGCCATCCTTCAATGATTCGATAGATCTCTTATTTGTTATTTATCTATATTTTTACTTCTCCTAATCAAGAATAATAGGAAAGAGATAGTAAAAGTCTCCTATAATTAGTTCAGACCAACGAAATATAGCATAAATTTGTTTACTACAACTTTCAATTGTAGTATTATAATCTATTTATCAACTATATCAAAATCTTTTTAAGTTGTATCTCTTTACGAGAAATGCGTGGGATTAAGTCATTAACTCCAAATCACCATTTTTTATTTTTATTTATTTTCTTTTGTTGTATTTGTTAATTTGGGTTGAATATCGGAATTAAATGTCGGGATTTCCTACTCTGTTGATTATTATATTATGTAACTACTTATTTTATTTATAATATGCTTACTTATTAAAAAATAGAACTAGAATTATATTAGCATAAGTTTGTCAACTACAACTACCAATTGTATTATTATAGTCTATTTATCAATTATATCAAAACTGCTTTAAGTTGTATCTCTTTATGAAAAATGGGTAGTATCAAGTCATTAACTCCAAATCACCATTTTTTATTTTTATTTATATTCTTTTGTTGTATTTGTTAATTTGAATTGAATATTGAAATTAAATGTCAGGATCTCCCATTCTGTTGATTATTATATTCTGTAACTGCTTATTTTATTTATAATATGCTTACTTACTGAAAAAAAAAATTAGAATTATATGATGTTAGTGATTCCGACTACAGTACTAAAGATTCCGACTATAAAATTTGGATTGATCGGTGTATTAAAATTAATGATTTGACACTATAATTATGATCCTTTTTGACGAGGTGATTCACCTCCTTCTCATCCAGCCGCAGAACGTTTTCCTGGAAATTCATTTCGACGGATCCAACAAAGCAGGGAAAACTTTTTCCCAACAGAGTCTGGTGAAATTGTGAATAATATCAAACTAATCGTGCGATTACTTCAACCTGTACAGATAGAATAAAACCAGTATTCCATATTGAAAATCCTATAATTTGTTAGGGAAAAGAATTTAGGGAGTGAGTAGTGGGGTATGGAAGAAGCACTGTTGCCGCCAGCGAGGGAAGAGAGGGTATGGAGGCCGACTATAGGACGGGGTGCCTTTGTAGAAGAGCTAAAGAGGTTGAGCTTCATGGCGGCCCCGATGGTGGTGGTTACAGTGTCACAGTATCTGTTGCAGGTTGTGTCGCTGATGATGGTAGGACATCTGGGTGAACTTTCCCTCTCCGGTGTCGCTATAGCCGTCTCTTTCACCAACGTCACTGGCTTCAGTCTTCTTGTAAAGTTCTCCTTCCTTTACCCACTTCCTTTTACTTCATCCTTCTATTTCGTTTTAGCTTTTAAGACAGAAGCCGCACCGGGGTTATTACCCCGGTGTTCCATAGAGTTTCTCATTATCATTACCGGTCAGGGACACTAATTTTTTAAACTCTCGTACTTTCCCTTTACTTTTTAAGGATATATTGAGACAATTTGAAAATATCTACCGTTTTATTTCAAAGGGTATAAATTTAAGCTTAAAGGATTCAGTTGTCGTATATTATCTTGAAAGTCTCTTTTGCATCTTCTTCCCCATAGATCTTGTAACGGTTGGCCAATGAATTTAGTTTTTAAAACTTGATGCTTGAGCTTGGCCAGATTAACAAGAGCCGAGATCTAACTAAGCTATGGTTTTGGATGAAACAATATTTGAAATGACCATGCAAGCCTCTTAATTGAATGCTTGGAAGTTAATATGGCTTGCCCTTGTTATAAGTTTGTCTCAACCCCCCTCAACTTTGATTGAGTAAAATAGACGAATTGACCAAATTTGAATGCCAAGCAGTTTGGAATGGCTGGTGCTTTGGAAACTCTATGTGGGCAAGCTTATGGGGCAGAGCAGTACCAGCAACTCGGGATATATACTTACTGTGCAATACTTTGTCTTACATTAATTTGTCTGCCAGTGTCTCTACTCTGGATGTTTGTCGACAAAGTGTTGGCACTGCTAGGCCAAGACCCTTCAATTTCACTTGAAGCTGGCAAATACTCAAATTTTCTCATTCCTGCACTATTTGGCTTTGCTGTTCTCCAATCGTTGGTTCGCTACTTCCAATCTCAAGGCTTGATCATTCCAATGCTGTTTACCTCTTGCGCAACGCTATGCTTCCATGTTCCTCTTTGTTGGGCTTTGACTTTTAACTTTAAACTGGGAATTATTGGAGCAGCTTTAGCGAATGGTTTATCGTATTGGTTCAATGCAACCATGCTTGTATTATACATAAGGTATTCTTCAGCTTGTGAGAAAACCCGCACCCCGTTTTCAAAGGATGTTTTCCGAAGCACTAGGGTGTTCTTTCGCTTTGCTATCCCCTCTGCTGTGATGGCTTGGTAACATCTCCTTTCTCTGTTTTAACCAGATTTCTTCTTTGATTTTCCTCTCCATTTGATTTTTCGAGTAATTATTGATAAGTGGTTTTTTTGCCCAATAAACTACTAGTCTTGAATGGTGGTCATTTGAGCTGCTTGTACTACTTTCCGGGTTTTTTCCAAATCCAACAATTGAAACCTCTGTTCTTTCTATATGGTATGGTTCCTTAATTAGCCTTATGCTAAATGATTACAGAATTATCAGTATCATGAATTCTAATTTTTCGTAGACAATTTGAGCAGCCTTTCAACAATGTCCCTGCACTACTACATTCCATATGCTGTTGGTGCTGCTGCAAGGTTTAATCTGAGTTTGCCTCTACTAGTTCATAAACCTCACATGTTTGCATTAAACAATTGAAAATGAATGCAATGGACATTTTGCAGCACTCGGGTTTCAAATGAACTTGGAGCTGGGAATCCACATGCAGCCCGATTATCTGTCAGTGCTGCGATGTTTCTTGGAGCCATAGAGATAGTCACTGTGAGCACAACTCTTTTTTGCTGTCGATCTATCTGGGGTTCTGCTTACAGCAATGAAAAGGAAATTGTGGATTATATGAGAGAAATGACTCCATTGCTCTGTTTATCAGTAATCATGGACACCTCACAAGCTCTGCTTTCTGGTCAGTTCCACACTTTGTCCTTGAAATATCTGTATTTTGGCTTTTATCTGAATAACAATTGCTTAATAACCCCAGGCTGAAATATGGTACTATATATGTGAATCACTAGTCTTTTAACTTGAGCAAAAGACAACCAAAAGGGGGTTGAATTTTGATGTTTTGGCTACATTTAACGCATGCTTGGAATTTTTGGACCAAGATTGGATCAATGTGAAACATCTTCTATTACAGTGCTTTCCATTGAAATTATCACCCAACCATTGTTTCTTTTGAGCATCCTTCTCTTGAACTAATAATGCTTCCTAAGAGTGTTATTCTCTGATACGCATTAGGGGTTGCTAGAGGAAGTGGTTGGCAACATATAGGCGCCTTTGTTAACCTTGGAGCATATTACTTGGTTGGAATTCCAGGGGCTGTTGTATTGGGTTTTGTTCTTCATTTAAGAGGGAAGGGCCTATGGATTGGGATATTGGCTGGTTCTACTGTACAAGCAGTCTTGCTCGCTCTGGTTACAACTTTCACAAATTGGCAAAAACAGGTTCTTACTTCTTTGTCCTAAGCTTTGGCTGTTTTTTTTTTTTTTTGTTTTGTTTTTCTTTGGAAACTTTTGGTACTAACTGTGGAGAAAGTGGGTAAGAAAAAGAAGTTGGAATCCTGTACTGCAAACAATCAGGAAACCTAATATTAGCTTCTGTGATTATGTTGCAGGCGACCAAGGCAAGGGCGAGGATATTTCAGGGAACAATATCTACTGAGACTTAATTAGTTTGAGTTATTCATATGACATATTATATTGAAAATAGCTTTAAATCCTTAACATTTTGGGAAAAAAATTACGATCGTTAGCATTTTAGAAGTCCTGCGAGCACTCCATACCTTCTAGGCACAAGGCTATGCGTATATACTGCTTTTCGTATTATAATAATCCCTGTAGTCTGGAGATTGAGCCATCAATTTACGAGCACTTAGCTCTCTCTTGTAATGTTTGGTTATGAAAGCTAAGCTGTCTCTTGGGTTTTATAGATAATTCATAATATATGATCATGTAACCAGTTTTATTAAGATTTGCGCCTAGATCGTCCTCAACATCACTCGCTCTGGGGTGTCCGGTAAAAACAGCAGCATTCCATATTGTTCTTACAATTTTCATCCAAAAATAATGAATACTGACTGTACATTGTTCTTTCAAAGTTCTTAAGACCTGTGGGACCATATTAGGCATATCTATATCTTGGGTGAGATTCTTGCGTTATTTATAAGCATCAGACGATTCAGATCTTTAATTCACCTTGTTCGATAATACTATATAAAGGAGATATATATATATATATTTTCTTCATAGAATTAAGATTCTGATCAACATCTTGCACAATTTCTAAGGAAATTGACATAAATGGTACTGCTGGGAGGGGGCTTTTTATCCAAACAATTGCATGTGTGACACTGGCCAGTTTTATAATATGGTAATTTCCCTGATAAAGTTGGGTCCGGTGGATCATTGGTAAGATCATGTATATATGTAGAAAGTTTTAAAAAAAAAAATGAAAAAGAAAAAAAGAAGAAGCTCTGTGGTAGACAAAAAGTAATGAATCATTAATTACCTATTTTATTGATCTTCCTCCATACAACAATTATGAGAATACCCAGGAAAAAAACATACTATGGAGAGTATCAAACAAACGTCGTCGATGTATTCTGTACACAATAAAATACTAGAGTCCCTAATATTCATATTTAGCAGTACTGCAGATCAAAGATGTGGCGAAAATTACATACCTTGCACAAGACACATAAAGATATCTTACTTCTACCTCGGGAAACAAAAGCCAAAAAGGAAAGCAAAAAGAAGAAGAACGATATAAGATCCGTCCTTAATTTTCCTTATTTCATAGCATCTTGGCTCCGTTGAAGTGGGTGGTACAGTGCAGACTAGCTAGTAAGGGGGAGGAGGGCGACTCCAAGGTGGTGGAGGACGATGATAAGGGTCTGCAAAACCGTAAGGTTGTGGGGGTGGAGGGGGACCAGGGGGTGGTGCATAGCCATAAGGTGGTGGAGGTGGTCCTGGTGGATGGTGGTGGTGTGGCGGTGGGGGTGGAGGATAGAATTCAGGACGTGGTGGCTGCGGTGGAGGAGGACCGTAAATATTCGGTGGCGGTGGCGGTGGTGGTGGGCCGAAAGGATCAAAGGGTGGCGGTGGAGGTGGGCCAAAAGGATCTGGAGGTGGCGGTGGATGTCTATGGAAAGGCATTATTTTTCTGGTGCTTAGTTATATGGAGAGGCTAATATAAGGTCAATTAAGATCATTGTGGAGTACTGGTTTATATAGGCCAATTGCATCTGTGAGATTAAGATGAAGGAAAAGTTTGTACATGCCATGAAATTGACTATTAGTTGGAAGAACGGCAGATACAAATATGAATACAACGTCAATTGAAGTACAACTTTGTCCTTCGAGTTTTACGATAATATAATTTGGAAAGTTCATAGAAATAACAATATTAATAAAGATGTATTAACTTAGGCACAAAGAATCAACGATCTCAATCCAATAGCGGCTAGCTAGCTAGTTCACAAAGAAATCAATGTACGTACCAATCGTTGAATGAGCATATTCAAGGTATTCTTAGATGTTTAATTCGTACTGATAGCTTGGGCTTACCGTATATTAGGATAGCTTAGTAGTTGGTTTTTAAGGCTGGGGTTTTTAATTTTAGTTTTCTATTTGATGCTGATTAGTAAAGTCTGGCTTGATTGTATATGCTTTATTTTTTTTCCCAAATGTTTGGTTTGTCATTAGTCTAATAAGGTATTGTTTTTTGTTTACCGATTGGGACGTTTTATGGCATATTGTAAATCCCTTGAGGCTTGTCTTTGTTTTCATAGTTTTCCTCTGCTATAAGTAGGGGTTATCTTAATGAATTTAGGGAAGAAGTCCCTACTGGACATGTGACCCAAACTCCTTAATAAAAAAATAATATTTGTAAGTTCTTGTAGCCACCTCAATATAAAAAAAATAAAAGAGTCTAAACTTAATTACTTCTGCGTTATCAGCAGATTTGACGAGATCAGATCAACGGTTTAGTTTCTATCATAATTCCATCTCAGCATGATGAATTTTTTTGTTTTCCTTTTTGTAGAGTATTTTCCAGGCACGGTCTTTTCCTGAGAATTTGGGTTAACCTGTCTAAAATGCAAGTAATTATAAAATTTGCCATCATTGTCGACCCATCTAGTTGATAATTAGAACCAGCACTACTACTCCTAATTGCCTATGTTTGATTTGAGTAAAAATTTTGTCAAAATTTGTATAACGCATGTTAGAGTAAGACCGTCTAGTTTTCACCAATAACTAGCTCTCTCATTTTAATAAAGAGAAAGTTTGGTGTTGGAGTATATGACTCATATCTGATGAGTATATAGTGGCTAGTGGTAGATGGCGGAATAAGCAGGCCAGTTACATATGATGTAACCCTAATTTGGATAATAGTAAAATTTAACTGCTCGCTTATGTAGATGTAAACATATCGTTGAACCATGTAAATTTCTATGTTATTTTTCTTTTGTTTTTTTTTTTCGATTATTCCGTATATTCATCATAATTGTCGCACGATCACAACACCTGGAGACCAAATCGTCTGGTCTCCATCCATAACTAGCTCTCTAATTGCATCCCGCCACATCATCATATTATTTCACTAATTATACACTTGCCTACACTCGAAAGCCTCTCTCTCTCTCTCTCTCTCTCTCTCTCTCTCTCTCTCTCTCTCTCTCTCTCTCTCTCTCTCTCTCTCTCTCTCTGTGTGAAAGTCTCCATCTTTCTCTTTACTTCTCTCCCTCTATGAATTGTTTATAACGAATCAAACAACCCAACTCGTTGTTCTTGGTATTCTTGCTCTAGTACGATATAACAAGAAGAAGAAGAAGGATGACAACAAACCCATTAGATTCTATTGTTTATGAGTGGTTGCTCTTCTTATTTGTATCAAAATTTTGTTCTATTTAATTTAACTTAAAGAAGAAATCACTGAAAAGAAAATTGGCGTGCCCAATGACTACAACATAACCAAGAAACCGATTCAACCTCCACTGCCCACTGGCAGCGGGCATCAATGGAGGAATACGAGTGCATAGGCAGCATTGAGACTCTTGGCCAAAAAGCAAAATACCGGATGAGTCACTCCTGGATATACAATACAAGAATTTAGGGAAATTCATTTGGGTGATAAATGACAAAGACCCGCTATTAAGACCCATCAACCCAGTGGTCTGGGAGTACCCTTCAACATTAGGACAATATGAGCGATTTTTGGGTTGCAGAGACAAAGGATTGAAATTGATTTATTATGAAGAAGAAGATGAGCTTAAGTAGAAGAACAAGAGGAGGAGGTGGATGGGAAGTTTGAAGGCAGGCAATGGAAAAAGAAATATTGAAGCATAAAATTAAAGAAATGTGACCTAACGATGTGTTTCAGATTTCACAAGAAGACTCATGGAGGCAGAGAGAGTCTTGAGTCGTCAATGAAGGAAGACTGAAGGCTACACCCGAAAGTGTCTATTTCCCTTTCTAATTTCTTGTATGAATCTCCTACATCTTTGGTGTATGGTGGTACTTCCACAATTTCTAACGTGTCTAAATGTTGGAGAGCTAGTTTTGTTCTAAAATCAAACAGGCGGACTAGTAGCTCATTTCTTTAATAAATAAGGAGTACTCACTCGAGCAACGCCACGTAATGTGTTTTTGCAAGTGTGTCAACACAAAATAATCAAGATATGAAAAGTAACTATATATATATGTTGAAAATCTAGACCTTTCAAATTCACCTCCTAAGATAAACCTTCATAGGAATAAAAAAAAAAATACTAAAGAAATAATAACCACACAAAAATTTACATAGAAAACTCTTCACAATAAAAGAAAAACTACCAGATCTAGGGAAAGCAATTCATTATGTGAAAAATTGTTACGCTCACACAATTTTTCTTCTTCCCTCCAAATTAAGACACCTACATAACTTTCTCACTAGTAAAATTTTAATTTTAACTTTTTTTCTTTTTACAAATAAAGAGCAACAAATGAATTTCACTAAAATCAAAAGTTTCTAACTAAGTTTTGACTGATGCACTTAGCCTTAGAGGCTAAGTTTCCTTTTATAGGCTTTAGGCCTTACTCATTCATTTTCCACAAATGTGGGAAAAAAGACAAAAGAGTAAAAAATCAACAATTTTCACCTTGTGACTTTGGCTAGTCCCACAGCCACGTTCCACCTCGTTGAAGATCTTCATACCTACCGTTATCATACTCTACAATAAAAGCATACCCATTTAGAATAAATTAATTCTAAACATTTCACTTCAACCAATGTAAAGAACAATTTTGTTGAAAAATTATGGTGTAACTTTCACGTTTGTCGGCTTTCATGGAAGTTCATAAGCCATTGACATGAATTTCCACCATACACCCTACATCAATTCCAAACTAATACTTGTGTGTAAATTTGTGGACCCTTTAACATTAATATATTATCTATCATGGCAACTTTAGGTTTAGCAGCATGCCATAAAGATGTATATTTCCTTTTTCAAAAGACCATCTTCCATGGAGAGAGACACAACATTAGATTTATTGCCAGCATTTCTACTTATTAATTTGGAACCACTTGTCAAACCTGCTCTAACTCTTGGATAATTTTTCTTAACAAGCCCAGATTGTCCACACCTCTAGCAGACTCTTGACTTCAGGGGTTGGTTTGGCCTTTAATGCCTTATGCAATCTTGATAGAATCAAAACATCCTTAACTTGCACTTTCCACAAGTCAAAATTAATTCTTTCATCAAATTTCTCCACCTCAGATTTGATAGGATTTATTGACATACTTACTAACATTGTATTTATGAATTTTATCGTAGAAATGAATAATACTAACTAAATAAGTTTTCATGAAAGATTGTAGGGTCACAATAGACACACTTAAATAATAATCTCCTAAACAAAACTTCTTTAGACAGTACATATCTACACTACCACATTAAACCTCCATTCCACCAAAAGAACTTGTCTCTGATACCGCTTGTTAGAAACTTGGATCTCCCAAATTCACCTATTTAGGATCTATCCTTTACAGAAATATATATCAAGAAAAATAGATAAATAATAATAATATAAGAATTTATATGAAAAACTCATCACAACAGGAGAAGAATCACTAGACTCAAAGAAGAAAATCACTATGTGAAAATTGTTACAATTATACAAATTTTCTCACCATCCCAAAGACATTCACAAAACTTTTTTACTAGGAAATTTAAAATTTTCACAGCTTCCCATTTTACAAAAAAAAGTCAACAGAAGAATTTTGTTAAAGTCAAAAGTTACTAATTAAATTTTGACTGTGTACTTAGCCAAAGAGACTAGGTTGCATTTGGATGTCGAGCTGAACTGAGTTTAGTTGAGTTGATTTTTATGGATGAAAATGACCAATGGCAGCAGGATAAAGAAAGGGATATGGTTGTTATTCAATATTTTCAGTCCCTATTTACAAGCTCACATTCCTTGGGTTCTTTGAAAATTTTAGCTCCACTAGTAGGCAAGATTTACCCTTAAATGAATTTGGAGCTAATAAAGGAATTCCATCTTGATGAAGTGAAGGCAGCTTTGCAAAAAATGAACCCAACAAAGGCTTCGAGATCGAATGGAATGTCCCCAATATTTTTTCAAAAATATTGGCATGTGGTTAGTCCTTCCATCACTACTGCTATTCTCCAAGCTCTCAATTAGGGTGTTTTCCCTTATTTAAATCATACGCATATTACTCTTATTTCAAAGAAAAAGCACCGTGCTAAAGTGAGTGATTATAGACCTATTAGTCTTTGTAATGTAGTTTATAAACTTATTGCAAAAGTACTTGCAAATAGGCTGAAATTGATATTGTCTGATCTTATAAGTGAGAGTCAGATTTCTTCTGTCTCTGGGCGTCTTAATTCTGATAATGTTCTAATTGCTTATAAATTAGTTCGTTATCTTAAACACAAGAAAAAGGGAAAGAAATGTTTTATGTCTATAACGTTAGATATGAGTAAGGCATATGATAGAGTGGAGTGAGAGTTTATTAATTCTATAATAGAGATGATGGGTTTTCATCACAATTTTATTTCTTTGATCATGTCTTGTGTAAGTTCTGTGTCTTTCTCTGTATTGATTAATAGAGAACCAAAAGGGCCTATTCTTTATTCTAGGGGACTAACACAAGGGAACCCCGTGTCCCCTTATATTTTTCTCCTCTGTACAGAGGGGTTGATTTCTCTTCTCAAAGATGCTGGTACCAGGAAGAAAATCTTAGGTTTGAAGATTTGCAGAGGAGTCCCAAATGTCAATCACTTGCTTTTTGCTGATGATAGTGTTATCTTCTGTCGAGCAGATGTGGAGGAAAACAAAAGAGTGCAAGCTATTTTGACAAAGTATGAAGATGCTTTTGGTCAAAAGATAAACAAAGAGAAGACTTTGATGATTTTTAGTGGCAATGTTAATGAAGAAACAAAGCAGGCAATCAAGGATCTTTGGAGTAATAGTGATATTCAGCAGTATGAGAAATACCTTGGACTTCCACCTATTATTTGGAGATAAAAAACACATGCTTTTCCGTCCATAAAACAGAAAGTGTGGGAGAAGCTTCAGTCTTGGAAAGAAAATCTATTATCTCAAGGTGGTAAGGAGATTTTATTGAAAATTGTAGCTCTTTCAATACTGACATATACGATGAGCTACTTTTTGCTTCTAGCTAACTTTTGTCATGAGCTGGAAATAATGATGTCAAAATTTTGGTGGGGACAAAAGGGTAGTGTGAGAAGGATTTATTGGGCAAGTTGGGATAAATTGTGCCAAAGGAAATCTATCGGTAGGTTGAGTTTTAAAAATCTCAGAAGTTTTAATTTAGTTTTTCTCGCTAAACAAGGTTGAAGATTGTCCCAAGATACAAATTCTTTTCTTTTTCGGCTGTTGAAGGCAAAATATTTTCCTAACAATTGTTTTATGACTGTTGGGTTAGGAAAAAATCCTTCATACTCATGGTGAGGTTTTTGGACGACAAGGAAATGGCTACTAGCAAGGAGTCGGTGGCAAATTGGAAACGAAAAATCAGTAAATATTTGGCATGATCAGTGGATTCCTGGTCATCTTTCTTTGCTATCAGAGAGGGCTGAAGTAAGAGGGGATTCCCGGTTATTTAAGGTTGATTCATTATTTGAATATGGTGAAAAGGCTTGGGATTTTGACAAGCTTAGATCTCTCTACAATCCAAGTGTGATTTTAGATATTACTAAAATTTTCTTAAATCTGAATGATGTGGAAGATAGAATGTTTTAGTCAATGGAGAGAAATGGTTGCTTTAGTGTGAGAAGCTGTTGTCGATATCTTTTTTCTCAGATTGGAACATAGTTGATTGAATCTTCATATGGACATGAGCAAAAGATTGTTTGAAAATATTTGTGGAAGATGAAGATACCAAATAAGGTAAAAAATTTTGCATGGCGTGCATGTAAGGTATATTACCTTCTGGTATGAATTTGCAGCAAAAACAAGTCCAAACGGATGGCCTGTGCAGATTATGCTCCTTAGGGAGAGAAGACATCACTCATGCTTTAGTTAAATGTCATTATCTTCGATCAACTTGGGAGATTTATTTTCCTCGACTTATTAAAGATAGATGCAAAAACATTAAAGAGATGGTGAAAAATTTATGCGAGAGGAATTTAATTGATAAGCTAGAAGGTTTTTTTGCATTACTTTGGAGTTTTTGGTTTAGAAGAAATAAATTTCTGCATGAACAAGTTCTTCTTAGTTTGAAATCAGCTTTTGATAATGCTTTATATATGGTAAATAGTTTCAGCTATGTGAAGAAAATGCCTACATCTCAGTTGCGAAAATTCCATAAATGGAAACCTCCCCAAGCAAATTGGCTCAAGTTGAATGTTGATGGTGCAGTGCTTTTAGATTTGAGAAAAATTGGAATTGTGGTTGTTTTGAGAGATTCAATGGGGAAGGTGCTCATGGCTGCTACAAAATCTGAATCTAATGTTGAAGATGTAGAGGCTATTGAGGTTTTGGCAATTTTCAAGGGAATGCAACTATGTGTTATTATGGGTATCTCTAATCTCATAGTGGGAAGTGACGGTCAAGTTGTTGTAGAAGCTCTAAATGCTGATAGTGTGTTCTTTTCTAGTCTAGGTATGCATAGTGAGATAAAAAAAAATTGGTTTCCTGTTTTGATTGTTGTATTTTCACTCGTGTATAGGGAGGATAATATGGTTGCTCATAATTTAATTAGAAATGCTAAGTTGGTTGATGACATTAGTTTGTGATGGGATAATATTTCAGACTGTATTTTTCAAGCTGTATGATTTGATAATTATCTATAATCGATTTATTCGTTTGATTAATAAAATTTTCATTTCATATAAAAAAATAATAGTACTTAACATTAATTAAGTTTGTAATGCTAGCTAGCTTGGATCGGTCAAAATAAAGAAACACTTATCCCCAACAGATGAGGAACGCCTCATGTATATTATATTCACGTACAAAAGATCGGGAAGTAGGACCACTTCTCAATATTCGGTGCAACATATTCACCATTACCGAGTGCGTAGCGGTGGAAAGTTGTATTAAACATTCCTGATCCAAACTAGTACAATTATGTGTAATAATATTGTGTGTTGTTTGAGAGTTGAGACTAGTAGTTGGAACGTCTCATACCGGCGGCCGAGAGACACTTGGCTGCCCAATTTGATTCCAAACCGTGTTTCGAAACGCGTGAGTATGTCACGTGTATGTATGTGTTTCTTGTTTTTTTTCAACAAACCATTGTTGAGCTGCCACATATAATGTGATGATTTTGACATTTGGGTACGTGTCCTGTACATTATGAAATAGGTTGTATTTTTCTATGTAATTCTATTAAATTAAAAACATGATACATAAGAAAATAGAAATTTTTAATAATCACTTTAAAAATAATAAATAATAATGTAAAAAAAATAAAGAATAATTTTTTTTAATAATTTTTTTTTCCTACCCCATATTTTATATGAAGACTCCATCTTATAATAAAATGAAAATAAAATATTTGCTGAAAAACAAACATCAAAATATTCACCACTAAGGACGGTAAAACTTATGCTAAAAGTGATAAAAATAACAAGTGCATTATTATTTATTGTCTAGAATCTTAAAAGGATTTAATGATAATACGAAAAACTAGAAAAACAAAATTTAGAGGTTTTTAATTCTTCATCTCTTTGTTACGATGATCTCAATATATTTCTAGCATGAATATTATTTTCAATGTTCTTAATTTAGTGATGGCAGCATTATGCTATGCCTAGGAATGTATTATTCTCAGACGTCGGCCATAGATGGAGTCAAAATTTAAGATTAATTCATGAAAACAACGCATATTATATAATATTGCTCCCAACTTACAATCATACTTGCCATATTGCGGTGGATTAATTGTTGATCACTTTTCATTTATCAGAAAGCTAGGCCTAAGTACTAGCTAGAATGTAATCGTGTGCCCTCATCACGTACGTACGTAGTTTCAGATTAATGAAAGCTAACGCATTTGGGTCTAGAATAAGGCACATCTATGATCATTACCAACACGAACAAATTACAATGAGCACTGCAATAAGATTACAAATGTAATAAAAAATAGCGATTTCCTTCGACGTCAAAGGTCATATATATGTTTATAATTCAACCCGACCAATAATAATAATAAAAGAAAAAAAAATGTAGCCACACCGGCGAACAAACATCGATCAACGACAAGTAGGAATTGGCTTTTATTTCATATATATCATTTAGGGCACGACGTCTTACACAACAATATGCATAATAAAGAAGCACACCTTAATCTAGTAAGGCGGCCATAATGGAATATGATGATCAAAATGGCCGAGGAGGTGGTGGGCCACCAGGGCTTGGAGGTGGTGGATGACGAGCAAATGGATCAGGAGGTGGTGGACCGGGTGGACCTGGTGGTGGTGGGGGAGGAGCAAATGGATCAGGTGGTGGTGGGCCGTGTGGACCTGGTGGTGGTGGTGGATGATGATGGAATGGTGGAGGTGGTGGACCCGCTGGCCCTGGTGGAGGTGGCCCAAATGGATCGGGCGGCGGCGGTGGACCTGGTGGTGGAGGGTGCCTGTGGTGACTCATTCTGATCTTCTAACTTTGAAGCAAATATTGCGGTGTGGCAAACGTACAAATTAAGGGTTTGATGGTTTTTGGAGGCCTAGCTCTGGACTGGTTTATAAAGTGATGGGTGGAAGGTTGTAGAAATATTTGTCCAGATATGTTGCGTTTTCTTGGTTCTTGGAGACATCATGAGACTGGTAGTTGCAACTCAGACCGGTGGCTCAGAGACCGCATTTCATGGTCTGCTTGCTTGCTTTCATCATATCGTACTCGTGTTTCAAACGTGCGCCGTGTTATTACCACCCCAAATACTTCGATGGCAAGTAACTCTAGCCCAGCTAGCTATAGCTGCCACGTGTTATATGGAAGTCTTGTCATTCTGAATTAATTCTTAATTACGATTAGGATACATAACTAAATTAAGTTTATTTGAATAAATTAATTAGTATTAAACAAAATAAATAGTTAGATTATATATATATAATTATTTTTAATACATTTATTTTTAATTTTCTTTGTTACGATCTTGCATAAACATTTATGCAGATATAATTCTTCTGTTATATATTTTTCTTTAGGTCAGAATTTGGGTACATAAAACGGAATTGGGTACATAAACGATCCAAAAACCATGGGCCAGGCCATTGGCACCACAGCCTACAAAATTAAAACGGAGCTCATCATATATTGTGGCACAAATTAAATTAAAAACCACACGATAAAGCATACCATGCATTCTGCTCATGTGAATGAAATTAGATTTATCCAATTACGTATAATAACGTACATCTAGGTTCCTTGTAAGAACACAAATTCACCATAATATATTCAATAATTATCTTATCATCAGTAAGTTAAAGAAAACTAAAAGTTTCAGTAATTAAACAATTAATTTAATATATTGAGAGATGGATATTTTAATAGATAAATACTTTATTCACAACATAATTAAATAAAAGTGAACCCATGAATTAGTAACGTGGATTAATGTACGTAGTATGCCAAGTTGCCAAATTGTACGTGGATTAAGTAAAGTGGAAAGAGTCAACAGCTACTTGCGTAGATCGTAGCATCAAAATTAAGGAACAGCCGGTTAATTAGCATCCAGCTTGCATATATAATTACGACAAAAGTTGATCAGATGATCATCTTGGCCAAGGAACTTGAATATATATATATATATATATATATATGATGTGGGTGTCACGTATGCCGGCCAATAGCAATATCCTTGCATCCATGACCATTTTATTCATTGTTGAGAGATAATTTGAATTAAAGCACCTAATAGTATACTCGCTCGAATCTCGCTTGACATACAGCTCGAACGAGACTCAACTCGTAAGTTCGTTCGAGTCTCGCTCGACTTCTAGTTTGAACGAGATTCTAACCCGAAAGGTCACTCAACTCTCGCTCGACATCCAGCTCGAGCGAGATTCTAGCCAATGAGTTTCATTGACCCTCGCTCGAGGGCCCACTCGAGTGAGGTGCAACCCTAAAAGTTCGATCGAGCTCTCGCTTCGAACTAATGTTCTTTTGTTAGGGTTTGTACCGTTTACAATAGTGTCTCGCTCAAGTGAGATACTTTCGTTTGAGCGAGCGTCACTTATATAAAAGGAATGACATTCATTTGAACGTCATTCACTTGCTGCACTTTGTTTCTTTGTTATTTTTTAGAGTTTGAGTGATTTTTTTGTAAGAATCTTGTGATTCGATTTTTGTACTCCATCTTTGTCTATAGTGAGACTTTGAGACCGACTCCACAGTGGATATATGCTTGTTTTAAGCCGAATCATTTATATCTGTGTGATTGTTTTATTTCTCTTTGTTGCATATCCACTGCGTTACTTCCTATTTGCTATCTATTAACCGGTCTACTCCCAACAAACTGGTATAAGAGCTTTTGCTTTGTGAAGATCTAAATGGATGGCCATAGCAAGATTTGAAGTGGAGAAATTTGACAGACAAAACAATTTCAGTTTATGGCGCATCAAGATGAAGGATTTGTTGCGACGATAGAGTTTGTTTAAGGTTCTAAAAGAAAATGTGTTTGCTGATTCTTCTATACTGTCTAAGTATAATGAAGATAAGGTACACAACACTATTATTTTATCATTATCTAATGGAGTTTTAAGAGAGGTTGCTGAGGAGGAGACCGTTATTAGTCTTTAAGAAAAGATTGAGAGCTTGTATATGAAGAAATCTCTCACAAATCGTTTGTATTTGAAACAACAGTTATATACTTTCAAAATGCATGAATGAACTTCTTCTAAACATCTAGATGAATTCAATAAGATTATTATGGATTTTAGAAATATAGACATTAAGCTTGATGAAGAAGATCAAGTTTTAATTGTTTTGTATTCATTACCTATACAATTTGAAAACTTTGTGAATTCCATGTTGTATGGAAGAGACACTATTTCCTTAACAGATATGAAATTGGTTTTGAACTTTAAGGAATTGATAAATAAATTTAGTGACAAGGGTAGTGAAAATTAAGCCAATGACTTGTTTGTTAAATGTTTATCTAACTGAGGAAAATCCAGTGAAAATTGTTCAGAAAAGAGCAGAGGCAAGTCCAAAGGTAAGTCGTAGTCAAAGTTTAACAAGAAAAATGCTAAATGTTATTACTGCCACAAGTTTGGTCATTACAAGAATGAGTGTACTAAACTGAAGAAGAATGAGAAATCCACTAGTTCCTCTAATGTCATTAATGTTGCAGATGAAAGTTCTGATAGCTTAGATATTGTATTAGCAATTAGTGACTCGAATAGTCGCTTATTTGACAAGTGGGTCATAGACTCAGCTTGTACTTTTCATATATGTCCTAAAAGATATTAGTTCACGACTTATGAATCAGTCAATGGTGGCTCCATTTTATTGGGAAATGATATGGCTTGTAAGATTTACAATTGTAGGACTCGGCTAAATTTAGAGAAGGATGTTTGATGGGATTGTTAGGACATTGTTTAATGTCCAACACATTCCAGATTTGAAGAAGAATCTTATCTCAATGGGCGCACTTGATTTTTTAGGCTTTAAGTACACGAGAGAATGTAGAGTTATGAAAGTCAACAAAGATTCCATGATTGTAATGAGAGGAGATAAGATAGATGATTTCTATTTCCTTCAGGGTAGTACAGTGACTGGTGCGACTATAGTATCTGTATCAGTTGATCCAGATTTAGATATCACTCGTTTATGACATATGCGCTTGGGCCATATGAGTGAGAAGGGGATGCCTATCCTTAATAAACAAGGGTTGTTATACAGTCAAAAGATAGACAAACTTGACTTGTGTGAATATTGTGTATTTGGAAAACAGCACAGGGTTCAGTTTACTACAGGAGTTCACAAAACCAAAAGTACTATAGACTATATTCATTTCGACCTTTGGGGTTCATCTTCTGTTCCATCGAAATGTGGAGTTAACTATTTACTTACTTTGATTGATGATTACTCATGGAAGGTGTGTGTATAATTTTTCAAGCAGAAAAGTGATGTTTTCACCAATTTCAAGTAATGGAAACTTTCATTGAGAATCAGACAGGCAAGAAAGTGAAACGGATTCGGACTGACAATGGTATGGAGTTTTGTAGAGGTGAATTTGATCAATTATGCAAAAACGAAATCATTGCCAGACATTGTATAATTAGACACACTCTATAGTAAAATGAGATAGTTGAAAGGATGAACCGGACTCTGTTAGAGAGAGCACTCAGTATGCTTTCAAATACAAGCTTGTCTAAATACTTTTGGGCGAAAGCAGTCAACACAACTTGCTTTCTAGTTAACCGCTCTCTAGCCACAACAATTGGTTTGAAAATACCAAATGAGGTATGGTCTAATACTCCTGCTGATTATTCAAATTTGAAAATTTTTAATTGCCCTGCTTATTTTTATGTTAATGAGGGTAAGCTTGAACCAAGGGCAAATAAATGCATATTTATGGGATATGCTAGTGGGGTGAAAGGATACAGGTTGTGGCGTACTAATCTCAAATCACCCAAATTTGTGATTAGTAGAGATGTTGTATTTGATGAACAGTTTATGCTTAATTTGATAAAGGAGTTTATTGTGTTGTCAGGTACAGACTAGAGGATAGACAAACAAGTGGAGCCACAGGCTCAAGCTCCACAAAGGACGCCAGTTAACACGCAGAATCATGCTATTGCTAATGGGCATGATTCTGATTCTGAGACTGATGCACGTGATGAGCAGGAATATAGTATAGTTATTGGTAGCCAGAGGAGACAGATTAGACCGCCTCAGAGATATGCTTATACAGACATGGTGATGTACGCCCTTACTACAACAAAGGCTATTGTTGGTTAGGAGCCTTTCAGTTATTCAGAAATTGTTAGCTGTATAGTGGTGCTCAGCGACGAGTGAAAAGATTGAGTCTTTTCATAAGAACCAATCATGGGATTTGGTTAAGTTGCCAGCGAAGATGAAGAGTGTTGGCTATAAATAGGTCTTCAAGATAAAATTGGAAATCTATAATGATATAGATGCACGATACAATGCATGTTTGGTTGCTAAGGGCTATAGTTAGAGAGAATGGATCGATTTCAATGAAGTTTTCTCTCCAATTATAAAACACAGTTCGATCAGAGTTTTACTTGCTATTACAACATTGTATGACTTAGAGCTACATCAAATTGATGTTAAAACAACGTTTCTACATGGCGAGATTGATGAGACTATCTATATGCATCAACCAGAGGGATTCATTGTTATAGGCAATGAAGACCGAGTATGCAGATTGAAGAAATCATTATATAGTTTAAAAGCAGTCTCCGAGACAATGATATAAACGTTTTGGTTGATTTATGATTAATCATGGTTATTTGAGAAGTAGTTATGATAGTTGTGTTTATCACATACAATTACTTCATAGATCTTTCATTCACTTATTGATTTATGTTGATAAAATGGTTATAGCTGCTAAAAGCATGTATGATGTTGATTTGATGAAAACTCAAGTTAGGAATGAGTTTGAAATGAAAGATTTAGGTATGACAAGGAAGATTTTGGGATGGAGATCTGCAGGGATAAGAAAGCTGGAAAATTGTACTTGTCTCAAAAAAAGTACATTGAGAAGGTACTTAACAGATTTGGAATGTCTACTTCCAAACCTATAAGTACACCGCTTGCCTTGCATTTTAAGCTTTCAGCTTTCCTATCTCCACAGACAGACGGGGAGGAACGATCTATGGCAAGTGTTCCCTACTCCAGTGCAGTTGGCAGTCTGATGTATGCAATGGTTTGTACCATTCTAGATATTTCACAGGCAGTGAGTGTTGTTGGCAGATTCATGGCTAATCCAGGTAAAACTTACTGGTAGACAGTGAAATGGATACTGAGGTATTTAAAGGGAACTTTGCATGTTGGCTTAATTTTTGATAAAGATGCTGATCTCAGTTCAAGTGTTGTTGGATATGTCGATTCTGATTATGCTGGGGATTTAGATAAAAGAAAATCATTGACAGATTATGTGTTTACTTTGTGCGGTTCTACTATTAGTTGGAAAGCAACACTACAGTCAACTGTTGCTTTATCAATTACAGAGGCAGAATACATGGTATCAACTAAAGCTATTAAGGAGGTCATTTGGTTAAAGGGCCTGATCAATGACTTAGGTCTACAGCAGGATGGAATATCAGTTTTTTGTGACAGTCAAAGTGCTATACATTTGACCAAAAATCAAATGTATCATGAGAGAACAAAACACATTGATGTCATGTATCATTTCTTTAGATATATCGTTACTGATGGTATTATAGCAATTCAAAATATTGCTACTACAAAAAATCCAGCAGACATGATGATAAAATCAGTTCCAGTACACAAGTTCAAAATCTGTTTGGACTTGATTGGTGTTCGGGATTTACAAATTCCTTAGGGGATTTCTGATGGAGTTGATCTTCTATGAGCAATGATTTCAGTGTGGCTTGTGAGAATTCAAGTCAAGGTGGAGATTTGTTGAGAGGTGGCTTGAATTAAAGCATCTAACAATATGCTCGCTCGAGTCTCGCTCGACATACAGATCAAGCGCGACTCAACCCGTAAGTTCGCTCGAGTATTGCTTAACTTCCAACTTGAGCGAGATTCCAACTCGAGAGGTCGCTCGACCCTCGCTCGATATCCAGCTCGAGTGAGATTTTAGATAGTGAGTTCGATTGACCTTCGTTCAAGGGCCCGCTTGAGCGAGATGCAATTCTGGACGTTCGCTTGATCTCTCGCTTCGAGTTAATGTTTTTTTGTTAAGGTTTGCATCGTTTACAACAGTGTCTCGCTCGAGCGAGATAATCTCGCTCGAGCGAACGTCACTTATATAAAAGGAACGGCGTTCATTTGATCGTCGTTCACTTGTTGCACTCTGTTTCTTTGTTATTTTTGAGAATTTGAGTGATTTCTTTGTAAGAATCTTATAATTCAATTTTTGTATTCTATCTTTGTCTATAGTGAAATTTTGAAACCGACCCCACAGTCGATGTAATCTTGTTTTGAGCCGAACCACTTATATCTGTGTGTTTTGTGTGATTGTTTTATTTCTCTTTGTTGCATATCCGTTGCATTACTTCCTATTTGTTGTTTGTTAACTGGTCTATTCCCAACATTCATGTTGATCATCACTAGTATGCAAGTTTTTGTACGTATTAATCAGGAGATCAGATGCGCAATAGTAGTAGTACTACTACTAGAGAGATCGCAGCTGGCGCTGCTATAGCACGTTACTACGTTCGCGTACAAATCATCAGGTACAATATGTTCTTAATTGCCAACTTTACTTGGAAATCAAGAATGACATGCAAGACCTAATTAATTAGGTTTATGTTTGTGATAATGAATTAAAATGAGATGAATTATAAATTGAGAAAAAAATTTAAATAAAATTTAAATTATTATTATTTTAAAATTTAAAAAAGTTTAACTATTTATCAAATTTTATGTAAAATTTAAAAAAAAAATTAAAATTTTGAAATAAGATGATTAACTACTACAAAAAGAACTTTTTTCACGAGGAATGATTTATCCAAAACACTAACCTTGGTTGTTAGGAATAGTTTTTTCTAGCATTTTGGTGTCGTAGGGAAGTCCTGAAAAATAACTTGCCTAGGATACCCTTTTTATTGGCCATTCTTTAAACTATCAGAAATACTTATAATTTCAGTGCCATTGTCTCGCAGGAAATGTCTATTTTTGGTGCCAGAAATAGTGTGGCCAACGTAGTCAAAGTTCGATATATAATCAAATCTTGCCACATTACTGCACAAGAAAAACATTATTCTGGTATTGAGAATTTCCAGAAATTATATTTTAGGGCGTTATAGTCATCAAAATAACAATTTCTGGCATATGTAGCTTACTGCAATAACTCTTTCCATATAGAAATTTGGTAGCCAGATCTATTCATTTCAGAAAAATTTGTTTGCCAGTATATATATATATTCAACCAAGTTTCTAATGTGTGTTACAAGTCACCAACTACCATATATTTATATAAAATCACATTTGGATACAGGGTACACAAATATATACAATATCAGTGTATTAATCCAACCACACATTAGTTTATAGCATATAAAGTAGTGTCTCTAGTGCACCGTTCTTCTTTATTGGAGCAATTTTCCTAATGCTGCATGCGTGGAGCTGAATCTGAACCCTTGAGTTGATGTATTTGGACATTTGAAAGCTGTAAAAGTCATATACATGCCATTCCAACTCATAAGTCGGTGTCAAATGTTAGTGTGAAATCAATTAGAAACTTCTTCTTCTGCTATATTGACAATTCCATCTACGTAAGTTATAAAATTTCTAACATCCTACTATCAATTCTGAAAGTCTTATTCTTATACAAATTGTCCAGCATTTTAGACTTACTTTTCACAAACTATTCTAATTTGTATTACCTACAATCCAAAGGTTTCAAACACATATATTTCTATCTTATACACCTTTCATTAAAATGCAGCTTGCTGTCCAGATAACACATCCATCCCTTGTTCTGAGTGTACATGCAACTACAATAAACTTCAACCTAAAAGTATAATTTCATATGCATGTGTTTTAAAAAGAAAGCACTCACACTGAATTTTCGAGAAATACCTGTATCAAATTCTCTAAAGGCCATTAGCTGCCATCTTCGACACCACATTGTTGCAAGGTTCAAAAAACAAAAAATCTAGTTCCATTTTACAGCTAGCAGATGAAATCTTCTTACAGCGTCATCAATGGATTAAAGTCCAGTCCTCATAGATGGAGTTGCTCCAAAAACCAGTCCTCACACAAAGAAGTTGCAAAAACCATCAGATGGAGCTACTGCTTATGTGTGGGACTTTGATACATTTTTAACTAGAGTTATGACTGCAAAAATTAACATACCTCTTTTGTTGGGAGAAGAGTGAAAGGTTAGAGAGAACCTGTAGAAACCAAAATGCACAAGAGAAGGTAACCTTTAAACTGTTGCACCCAAGGAGTGCCCCATGCTAGCAATTTCATCAAGTGAGTGCCCCATGTTAGCAATTTCAGCAATTGGAATTATACAAACTGAACCACCTATAATTCCTACAAGTCTAGCAAATAGAATAGAATTAGAAAAAAAGGCATAATTCTAAAGTGATGCATTAAAACAGAATGCTACGTACTACTCTAAAGCTAAGGGATCAGATGTAGGGTATTATACCTTGGCGTAACCTTCTGATTCACCTTGGAGCTTTAAGGCTTACTTATTTTATAAGTTGTAAACAAGACAAAATAATAAAGGAATCAATTGTGAGGTTCCATGATCATGGAGAACAGCTTCTTCCATACCACATGGGATCTGTATCTCCACTAAAGGGGATTATGATATTCTGAAATCATTGCATGACTGATGACTCACAAAGGAGACATGTTCAACTCCTTGAGACCCAATAACATTGGGCTTATTTCTTGAATCTCAAATATTCAAGAAAAAAGCAAAGCTTTGGTAATCAAACTATCTCAATTGGGCTCACCAAAAAGAGCCACATAAATCCACTATCTGAACCGATTTAGGACACCTAAGTCTATAACTAATGTTAGTGTGCCGCAAGTTTTGGTTAATGGTCATTTATCACAAAAAAATCAATTTTGGTTAATTTTCCTTTGCAAAATACGAAAATAATACAATTCTATTAGGTTGATATTTTGTAATCCAACGTTGAAGCCTAGATAACATTAATGACTTTTACCCAAAATTAATTGAAGCACAATAGATACTTTAATGTAGAATTAATTTAACATGTAAAATTGATGTTCTTTCTTCCATCATCAATGCACACTGCTTTAAATTATCACTACTTACGCCTATATCAATCTTGTCTATAATTTTAGCCATACTTTGCTCATAATCATTTAAATTGTAATAACTTGTAAAATAAAAAATAAAAATGAATACTTGAAAATTCATTTTTAGTAAGTAATTAACTATTTGAGAATGTGAGTTTCACATGCAATATTAACAAATGTGCTCATCATCTATGCTCATCAAACATCAAAATGCAACTCTACTCCCTTACTACATCAGCCACTCTGTAAGAGTAACTTAGGTAAAAACATCCCATCTTCATAAGGGTAAAATAGAAAAAGCTTAACTAGCTAAGTGCATTATACAACCCAAAGGCAACAAAATCAGCGACCAAACAACCCATTTACTACATTAGCCACTCCTTATCTTACACGTAAAATGAACTGCAATACCACGTCAAAAATATAAATTACAAATGTAAATGTGAAAACTCCAACATAGAAATCAATTCATTCCAAACAGCCAACCAGTACCCTCCAAACAATCATAAAGCTTACAAAAATACCAACACAACAAACCCAACCAGCCACAAGAATTCTAAACCATTCAACACCACCCATTACATTTCATAATAATCATCATTTCATCCATGATTATCAATAAAATGTGAGTATTAAATCGATTTTCAAGATTGGTGTTCGTAATTACCTTGTAGTATTTCGAATGGGGTCGTGAAATGCTACATTCCCTTGGATAACTGAATCTGATAAAATGCTTAAAGTGAGAAAAATCCAAGGTTGCGTGGGTGAGAGGAAACAGAGAGAAGGAAATCTAAAATTTAGAAGAAAAAAAGGTGAGAAAAGGCTTATTGTCGTCCGTTCAAGTCCGATGAGAATAATAGCAGCAACACCAATCCAAGAAGATTGACCCAAACAAATCCGAAAATCTTTGGAATCACAAAACAAAATAAAAACTCAATGAGATGTATTCGTAATGGAAAACACAGAACAAAAGGGTTAATAGCCAGATCCTTACCTTCGATCGCAATCACTTCAACAGCCAAAACCAAGAACCACCCAATATCGCAACAATAAATCAATGAGAAGCCGAAAGAATGCGTGAGAGAGAGACAGAAGGAGCGTCCGTTGAGCGAGATGAGAGTCCAGTTTCTGAGTATAGGAAAACAAGAATGCAGTTGAGATGTTGAAGGTGAAGTGGGAGTAGGTCTCGAATTAAGAAAAACTGGAAAAAAAAAATCAAAGAGGAAGAGAGGAAGACTGTCGGAAGCAAGAAGGAAAAGATCAAGCTTAAAATCATTGAGTGGGTCTTGTGAATTTGAGATTTCTTCTCATAATCTGAAAGTGCCGAGAAATCTCATTTCCCGAAAATCGAAAGAACTATGAAAAAGGGAGTTTTTGTTATGAAAATCAAACCCAAAAATTGGAAAAAAAAAACCTAGGGTTCAAGATCAACTTGAAAACCTAAAAAATCACTCACTTCGCACACACTGGATGGAGCAAATACAAGGGGGATCATTTCACATCATACGTGAAGAAATGTAGTTGACTGAGAAAATAGAAGCATTGACCTTACCCACAAAGATGACAATCCACATGAAGACCCATGGCGATGAATACCAGACGAAGGACCAGACGAAGACAAACTCCTTCAACTTACTCCCACACGAAGACCAACGAAGATGAAGACTAGTGGCACTCCCGCATGCAGACGAAGACGAAGATGAGTCAAAAATGAACTTTGAAAGATTTCAAATGCAGATGAAGGTCAACTGCTCGTAGAAGAACTAGGAGATAAAAGGGCAGAGGAGACACTCGTTAAGGGTAATTTAAAAATGTTATATATTGCTGCGTTCAATGTCGCAACAATGGATAAATCACTTAAAACTACTTATTGTGGCTTGATATTTCGATGTTAAAAAAAAAATCTCACCTTTTTACAATATTGCAAACACTTTTTTTTATTTGTAAACTCCGTTCTGCTAGAATAAATAGCTTTTCTTGCAAAATAACAAGGCATCAAAATATTTGGCCACAAAAACTACTTTTTGTTGTAGTGTGCATGAGTTGAAATACTTTAAGTATCCAGCCAGAGCATAATGTTCTCTTGCACCCTTTTTTACCGATTGATAACAATGATCTATAGAGTTAGCATGACAGATTCTACGTTACAAGAAAAATAAGTATTTATGAAGAATTATTTGTAATAATAATGATTATTTGTGATAATAAAAACTCATTTTAGCGAGAAATAATTGATCACAAATAAATAAGTTTTTTTTATGGTGCCAAATTAATGCTCATTTTAGCGGGAAGCAATAGTTTACATGAAGGACCCACACAATAACTAAAATGTTTTCCGGATATCCTGTTTATTAATAATGAATGCCAACACAAATTAAGGCTGGCCTAGTGGAAACAAATTAATGTACTATTAAGTCTGCATGATGTTTCTGATGATGTACTGAAGCGTTCAAGGACAAAACCAGGCGAGGTTAAGGTTTGATCATGGTTTTGGGAAAACGAAATGCAGATTAAGGTATGATCAGAATATATTAACGCGAAATCTAATTAATAATTCGATCGGTGATGACCATGATGCTGCTTTCCAAACACTTGGTTGCAGCAGCATGCAATTACAAGCGGATCTGATTCCATATATACTTGAATCATGTATAAATATATTATATGCTGATAATAATTAGCTGGTAGGGCGGGGCTGACAGAGTAGGAAATCTATATAGCTAGAAAGGATATTGACCAATTTCAAGAAACCCGTTCCCTGACAGTACTACTGTTTCTCCTTAATTAATCTCATACGCACCTTAATTAATTTACATCTAGCATGCATGCGAAGAGGGATTGAGCCGTAAATTATATATATATATATATATATATTTATTTATTGAAATGTTTTAGCCACAAAGAAATCTCACAAAATAAATCTCACAAACTAATGTAATTTTATGACGTAATTCGTCAAATTATAAAATTAATTTTATTATTATAAAGTAGATCGAACAGATTATATAAAATTACGCTAGTTTAATTATAATATTGATTTGGTAGGATCTTAATATAATTTCCAACGTCAAATTTAAGAAGATGCATGATTATATATTAATTGCCTCTTTGTTCCGATCGGAACATTAAAGAAACCTCCTCTATATATTAACATATCTTTACATACCTAAGTGCCTCGAGCTTGTTAAAGGTATTGAACGTTTGAATTATCCGATGCATGGCGATAATCAAACTGAGACGTTGTACAGTTGGTACCAATCAGTGCAGGCCTAAAAAATAATAATATAGTCTGTTTAATTCCAAGCTAGCGCGTCCAATATAACTAACCTGCAGAAAATAATAATAATAATAATAATAATAATAATAATAATAATAATAAATCCTATAGTGGATGATCCCAAACTAGCTGGACAAGATATATATATATATATATATATATATAGTTGAGTTTAAAGATGAAATACGAACATAAATCTCCACAAAATTAGAATCTAATGTCAGAAAGAACAGATTGTCGTAAGCAATTAGCAGAGAAAGTAAGGGTACAGATCAAGGACAGCAGCTAGCTAGCATAAAGATCATCTACTAACATGCTAATAATGGAGATCATTGAAAGAACGTATATTATACGGGCTTTCGGTATATAATATGCATGGTAATTATATATGTGATAGTAGTAGAGATAATATTGTTAGTATGAAGGTGAAATGAGGGTGTGAGAGTGATGACAGAAGAATAGAGAGCACAAAGGAGTGAGATGCTGTAGATCCATCCATTAATATTATGCATTTCATCATCTGTGCTCTCTATCTTCTGTCAGCAACATCGATCACCGCTAGCTACCCATGTAGTGCCAGCTCCTACATCTACATGATGTACTAATTCATGTTTAATTAAAATACTTTTACAACCTTTGGGATGGCCTAAATTAGGACTTCCCAGCTAGCCTTATGAGGAAAGCCAAGGGGAGAAATTAAAGGGATCGATGGCGGTGAGAGACTGATCACTTGGGTTGGCGGGGGATCGATTAGGGTATGGGTGGAAGGAGGGAGAAGGGAGGCGCCGGGGGGTTTGACTGCTTCGGATGACCATAGCTAGGGAGTGTCCAAATCCCCGATTTATAGAGAATAGTTGTGTTGAAACTCCCAATCCTGATCTTAGCTCTTCTCTCGCGAGATGTATGAAGGAATAAACTACTAAAATTCATTATAATATTCTATGTTCACGTATACTTGCCGCTGACATAACAATTATATTTATATATTCACAATATAATCCGAAAAAATCGAGCCATTTATACTGCCCTATATATATATAATATATGTCGTGTATGTGTTACTTATGTACTGCCTGATCATAAATTAACTCTTTTATCTATAAGAAATTACTTGTTAGTAATCAGTTAATTGTAGTAAAATGATTATTTATACTCCAAATTAATCGCAATCAATTGATCAAGAAAACTCATTTTTTTGTAGTGATAGTTGGCGTTGTTCTTGCCATATCATGAGATAATTATTGTACATGTAGTACGTACTATTTTATCTCCTTTAAATATAGGTACGTTAGGCCGCTTAATAATACATTTGGTACTGTTCTCTTATAATTTTATCGGGAGGAATTAATGACTAAAAGTAAATGGTAATTAGTGCACTTACTTCGGAGAAATTGCGGCGATATATAATATAATCATGATATTATACATTATGAAAAATGCTGAGGACAAAATTGAAGTGCAAATTAAACGACAGTAAAAATTATATGATCTGTATATATGGGATATGCGCAGATCATCTAGACGGCCGGAATCAATAATTTGTTTCTTCTAGATCTCCCTGCTGACATAATTAAGCATGCTTAATTAGATCATGAAGATAAGTTTCTAATTTTGATATTCCTAATTATACAGAAAAGATCAAGATCAACAAACAAGTAATTGGAATTACCTGATCTCGATGAAATTTTGTTGATGGCTTTGATGGACAATTTTTTTTTACAAAAAGGAATTGAAGAACTTTGTGCAAAGATCGTCCAACTAATTTCTCTACATTTCAAGCTTGCACCATTAATATAATCATGGCGGCCTGATCGCCTTTAATTGTTGATCTGCATGTTATGGCTACTCTGATGATCAGGGTAAATAGATGTGTTTTTACGCGCCTACATCAAAAACATATTATTACAAGGTTAATTTCATAGCATTTGATCTGCCTTGACTACTGAACAGATCATCGAGGTGATCAATTAGGATAAAAAAAAAAAAATCCCCGACATTAGGAGCTGGAAAATCATGTGCATCTTGTTTTACAGACACACACACACACATACATGTATAACAAAATCGAAGAGTATCTGTATATTTATGCTCGCATTCAGGGAGCTTACAAACGTCTACCTTGGAGATCTAGAAGATCATATAGAGGTGCGAATTCATATTAATGCTACATGCATTGATGATCATCATGATAGACGTGATCGATCTGTATATTCGATCGATTATTGTCTGACGTTTGATATCGATGCAGCAAAACGATTGTACATTATCTGTTACAATTTTTGTAGTCAAAGGGGTTTTTTTTATTATTATTTCTTTCAGGTCATGCGGCACTTATTGTTAACCTTATATATATATATATATATATATATATATATGTTGGCTATAATAGCTAGCGGATTATGAGTATATATGCATGGCGAGTACAGTACTTATAGGCAGGGAGGACCGAATCTCCGAAATGCTAGGATATCATGCCCTGTTCATCATGATCAGACGTTGGTGGAACTTCTCACGAAAAATGAGAGAGACAGCAAATTAATTGGGCTGTGAACTTCTCGGCAAAATAAATGATATGGCATGCAGCGAGAAAGGGATCAGGTCATGATGTCATGTGGCGCCAGGGAGTGGCAAGGCATGAGGAGGACTAATGCAAGTTGCCGAGATACTAATGCAAGTTGCAAAGATGCAGGTGGGAGAACAAAGCAAAAAAGGTGGAGGGAATCCCCAACCACGAATGCCTTATCGCTAGCTACTCATCATATCATCATCAATTCGGATATTTTTGCCAAACGTTATCGAGTCGGTCGGTGGGTACTGATCCAGCTTCGACCATCCGTCAGCACTCCATCACTCTTCTTTTATTGGGTTGTCGATCATATCTTGATTCCTTTCGGATTGGGTTTTGAATTAAGATCATCAACTTTTTTGTTTTTTGAACTGAGAATTTGTCATTCATTAAAACTCTCAAGAGGGGTAAAAAATACACGTCGGGACATGTCCCACATCAACAAAAGAAATACAATTTAACAAAGCATCCCCAACAAGGTTGTGTGCTACAGTATTACGTTGTCTTCTAACATGTGTAACTAACCAATTTTCAAAAACTAAGCTGGGCCGAAGATCCTACCCAAATATCTTCAAGGAACATACCACTAATTGACAAGTTTGATCATGTTGTAGGAGTTCAAGATCAACTAGGATATAGCACTTAATAAGGAAGAAGGCAAAATTGGTCTTGGAATAATAGTTAGGGATAGCAATGGAAGAGTGGTGACCACAACTCGAAAAGGCAGCAGGTCTCTTAACTCCTACAAAGTTTCCTTTGCCCATTTTGAGACTGAATCAGGGGGAAGGAAATGCTGGGTAAAAACATTTTTGTTTCTTCTCATCCAAATTCGTTTGGCCACTATAGAAAACTCCTCTATCAGATCAACTCCTCCTAGAGCAAGTAGTTCCAACAGGAGGTCTCTTAAAGAAAGTTGAAGAGAGGGTCGTTTTTCAAGTTGAACTGAATAGTTATGCCAGATATCTTGAGCTGCTGGGCATGACCATATTGCATGTAGGACACTCTCTTCTTCTCTACAATAAATAGGGCAAAGTGGCTTCTCTATTATTTTTTTTTTCTTGAATAGGTTAAGTATAATTGGGAGGCCTTCATGACATGCCCTCCATAAAAACATCTTATCAGAATGGGGATTTCTTGCTGCCACAAGGGAGACCAGAGATCCTTTTTGACTTTGGCTGCATGAAGGTTGCCCTTTTTTTGCTTCCTAACTTTCCATTTGTAGACAATAGGCTGTTTTGACCAAAAACATTCCTTGGGGAGGGGGACCAAATGAGCTTTTCAGGTTTATCTGTAGTAGTCAAGAGGATTTGTTTAATAAGTTGAGTTTCCTCTCTGGAGAACACTTCATCAATAATCTCATTTTTCCATTGTCTCGAGGTATGATTGATCAGGCTTTGCACATAAGCTTCAGATTCCATTTCTGGTATGGGGCTAGTGACCTTCACAGAGGATAGTTTAGAATCTATTTGTCTCACCACACCTTAAAAGACTCTCCATTTCCAATTCTCCAAAAGGTGCCTTGTTGTATCAATGGTCAGGCTTCTGTGATACTTCTCCATATAAAAGATGGTCCATGACCCAATTTTGCTTTGAACGAGTCATTGGGAGGGAAGTACTTTGATTTAGGACTTGAGTAGCAGAAGCCTCTGGCTTATGGATTAAATTCTAGCCCTACTTGGCCAAGAGGGCTAGGTTAACTGATATGGAGAATGTTGGGAAAGCTTGCACAACTGCCTTGATGAATATTTCTTTACCAGCATGAGACAACATCTTGGTTTTGAAGTTGCTCAATCTCTACCTAATTCTGTCCAAAATTGCCCCGAAAGCTTTAAATCTGTGCCTACCTATGATGGCTGGTAGACCCAAGTATTTTTCATAGAGCTGGGTGGATCTAACACCAGCTAGCTGAAGGATTGCCGTCTATTTATCTCTAGTTGTATTCTTGCTGAAGTGGACAGATGTTTTTACTTTGTTGAGTCTTTGGCCCTGATGCTGATTCATAAGCTTCTAGGGTAGAGATCAAATGGCTCCATTCAAGGGCATTAGACTTGCAAAACAGGAGGCAATCATTAGCAAGGTGGTTTATGTGTAGATCTCTCTTGCCAATTAGGACTTCTAAGATGTTCCACGAGTTTTTAGCATGATTGAGGAGAGAGCTTTGGACCTCAACATATAAAATGAACAAATAGGGAGACAAAGGGTTCCCTTGGCGAAGTCCTCTTGAAGGTTTGAAAGCTGGCTGTGGAAAACCATTCAATAGAACTGAGTATTGGACAGAGTTAACACACTTTATGATTAGTTTGATCCAGACCTCTTCAAAGCCCATATTGACTATCACTTAAGGAAATTTTATTCTAATATGTCATATGCTTTACTCATATCCAACTTCAAAGTCATATAACCTTGTTTGCTCTTGATCTTGTTGTTCATGAAGTGCAAAGCTTCAAATGCCACTATAATAATATCGAATATCAACCATCCTAGGACAAATGCTAATTAGGTGTGAGCTATAATGTTTGGGAGTATCAATTTGAGCCTATTTGCAATTGTCTTGGACGCTATTTTATAGAGTACATCACAAAGACTTATGGGTAAAAAATCTGAAACTTTGGAGGGGTTAGACAACTTTGGAATCAAAGCAATGAAAGTAGAATTAATATCTTCAAGCTGAACATTAGAATTAAGGAGATGTAAAACAACCTCACCTATGTCATTGCCAACAGTAGCCCAATGATTTTGATAGGATGCTGGAGGGAAGCCATCAGGGCCTAAGGAGCTTAGCGGGTGCATACTAAAAACTGCCTCTTCCACTTCTTACCTTGTAAACTTTTTACTCAGTCTTTGATTCATTTCAGTAGTGACCTTTGGTCTCAAGTGTTGGGTGCTTTCTTGAATGTTTTCTGGTTTGGAGGTAGTGTAAATGCTGGAGAAATACTATTGGAATGTTTCACTAATAGCCTCAGGAGAGGTTGCCTTTGCCCTTGTCTCATCCGTGACTTTGGAAATCCAGTTTCTTTTCTTTCTTTGTGAAGCATACTGATGGAAATACTTTGTATTTCTATCCCCCTCAAGCAATCATCGTTGTTTTGCCCTTTGTTTCCACTTTATATTCTCATCCTCTAGCAACTTGTCTATGTCTAGCTTTAGTGCTTTGATTTTTGTTCCAAGGTTCCCTCTGTTTATTGCCTGTAGTGATGATAAATCTTGTCTTTTGGCTTGAATTTTCTTCCCTGAATCTCCTATAGTTCTCTATCCCCAGGACTTGAGTTCCACTTGACTTCTCTCAAGGGCTTGTTGAGCAAGTTCCAGATTGTTTCTGGCCATAAAAGAAGATTTTCCTTTGCCTTCTCAATTATCTAATGGTAGTCCTCTTTCTTTGCCTAGGAGGCTTCATACCTAAAGGGCTTATCACCTCTCTGTTTAGCTTGGCATACATTGGGTGAGGATAGGAATAGGGATCTATGATTAAATTGTTGCACTGCCTCAAATGTCAATAAAAACCCTTGGAATGTTTCAATCCACCTAGAATTTGCACAGATTCTATCTTGCCTTTCTTTGGTGAACCAAGGATTAGGTCTATTGTTACACTAGGTGTATTTGTCCCCTCTATAACCGAGATCAAACAGACCCGAGGTGATTAATGCTTGTCTGAAAGCCTCCATTTGCTAGTAAGGTTGAGAATTTCCTCCCACTTTCCCATGGTTATGAAGTATCTTATTAAAATCCTCCTTACAGACCCAAGATATGTTGTCAGATGGTTTGAGGAGTTGTAATAGGTCCCAACTTTGGTTTCTTAGTGTAGTTACTAGATTTCCATAAAAACCAGAAAATCTCCTGTCCTTATTATCAACTTCTCTAGTTAACTTAGTAGAGATATGGAAGTGTGAGTATGAAATGATCCACAATGATATCCTCAAACCATAGGAGTGCAAGACCATCATTTTCCCCTCTACTTTTCACAACAAAACAATTTTTCATGCCTAATTTCAGTTAGGCAGTTTCCATCCAATGCTTAAAATTTAGTCTCCACAAAAAATAAAAGACTTGGGAGTTTAATTTTCACCAAGAGGTGAAGTTCATTGATTGACCGAGGGTTTTCAAGCCTTCAACAATTTTAGGTTATGCTGATCATTGGTGTTGGTGGGCTACAGAGCAGCCATCACTTTTGATTAATCCTGAGCAGGCTTCATTGGGACCAAAGCAAACCTCCATTTCTTGGAGGGAGCAGCATTGTTGGGGGGGGTCACGAGGATGAGGGAACACCCTCTTTGAGGGAGATTAAGCAGATGTGCATCTAGGCTGTGATTCAGTTTGGGCACAAGCCCTCCTCTTCCATGTGGCAGTGCTTTTTTATATTGCCAACTGATGTAGTCTTTGAGACATAAAGTTGTTCAGAAAATTTACTTGTGAGGCAAGGGAAAGGTCTGAGGGGACTGTAGCTTTGGAATTCCTTTGTCCAAGGGGTTTAGACGAGGTGCTTGGATCCTTGACTTGTCCAACAGGTTTTGAGGGTGTTGAGTGTCTTAGATTCCTTCTATTAACCTGTCTCACTGTTGTTTTTACCTAGGTGTCAGCCTCGAAGGTTGGTAAGCTCTGTATGGAGAGAATAACAGAGGCCATTTTGTATACCATCTCCTCAATATCTTCTGTTTTGGGCAAGTCAGGTTGTTGTGGCTGCTCTATCTCCTTCTTGACTGGTGTGTTGAAATTCTTAAAAGCTGTGAGATTCTAATTTGTTTGTATCATGTTGTCGAGTGTATGTTCACCCACTTTCTCAAGGCCATTCCGTCGTGCTTGGCATCTCTAGTGACCCATCACCATCGCCAAATCTTTTTCAGGAAGAGTTGCCAGCTTTTGGTGGGTTTGCTCTCAACCATGGTCTGTATTCCTTTTCTGTTGTGATCCATTACCTCCTCTGGAGTTCATCTTGCATCCCTCACTATGATGTTTGAGTATGCCAAAATGGAAGCAGAAATAGGGGAGTCTTCCGTACTTTATAGGTAGTCAAACTTGTTTGTCTTCAACCTTGAGCAGCCTGCTCTTGGTCAAAGGTCGGGTGATATTAATCTAGACCCTCATGCATAAGAAAGGGCCCCACACAGTCATTTTCATCAGCTTCTATCGCTAGGACTTTTTCAACTCCAATATCCACTTTGTGTCCAATGTCACAGTTCATGCTTCCTGCAGGCATGTTGTAGACCTGTATCCAGAAGACTTCGATAGAGAAGGAGACATCTTTTGTTGTCTTCGAGCTATCAATTTCTTCAATGCACACCAGGGACCTATCGAAGGTCCATGGTCTGCCCACCAATACTTTGGTTTTGTCTTGTGCCCGCTGGAACTTAACAAGAAATTTGTTAAACCCTATATCTTTGAACTAGATCCACCCCACTGTCTCCCAGACTTTTGACATAATTCCTTGAAACGCTTCCTTATTGATACTTTTGTCTAAGATAACCATGGCCATGAGACATAGTTTTTCTTTCCCCCGAATGCTTTTGAATACTTCTTGTTGTACCTCAACTTCTTGTAGCTCTTCTTTAGTTAAGGAGAAACCCTTCCACATCCTTTCTAAGTCTTCCTCTATAGTTGCGACCTCACAGGAAACTTGCACTTTTAACTCAGTAGAGGAGCACCTTTGCTAGGTAAAACTAAGCCTCAAAAACTCTCTTAGGAGAGCGGAGGACCAATTCAGATCATCACCTTGGTCGCCTCAAACTCTAAACTACATATATACTATGATCAAAACATTATAATACTCATAACCAAAGTACTCTACTGATCATCATTAATCATCCCTAGTAAACATAAAATTAATCCTGATACAATTGAGGTTACTACTAGTCGAGTGTGCATTTTGGTGAGGGACTTGCATATATATATATATATATATATGAGTTACGCTAGGGGTATACAGTTTCGTATACTTTTTACGGCATTGGTAACGTGTCAAAAATGTCACATTAGTTGAAATATTAAAAAAAATTAAAAATAAAAATAAAAATATAATAAGAGAAAAAAAAAATACAAATAGTTAGACTAAAGGATGTATAAAAATAACATTTGTGTATGGCGTATATGCAAAAGACATACCAGACATTAAATAATAGTTATATATATATATATAGAAAACAAGGCCGGCTCTTGCCTTAGGTAAGTTAGGCAATTGCCTAAGACCCCTTAATAGTAAAAGGTATTTTCTCAAAAAATTTAAAACATAATTTACGATAGCACATATATTTTCTCTCTCTATAAATATATATAGTGCGTGGTTCGTACTGCATGGTCCCATGCAATTGCTTCTTTGATTGAGAGAGTAAAACTGTCAGATCAGTTATGGAGAAGGAGAATCCTGGGGTTCGGTCCGACCGAACCCCCTCCATTTTGCAGCCCTCGTCGTTCCCCGTGGCGGTGGGCGACACCGCCCAGCTCATCGGGACTGGAGGGAGCCGGCGACCCCACCCCTGCGACTGCGAGCCCTGGCGACCTCTGGTATGCCCCCAGCGGCCTTAAACCAATTTCAGACCCAGTACTCGGCGCCAGCGAGGGTTGGGTGAGGCCGAATTTACTATAAAAATTCATCTTCATTTTATTTTTTATTGTGTTTTTTATTATATTTTTTATTATATATTTTTTTATTTTATTATTTTATTATATTATTTATTGTGTTTTTTAAATTTTCTTATTTTTATTGTATTTTTTATTATATTTTTTAATAATTTTTATTGTATTTTATTGTATTTTTATAAGAAATTAAAGGGGAGGAAGAGGGACGGTAAAGATACTGGGGTGCAGCTGCACCCTAACCGCACCTAGCATCTCCCTACGAAGAATTCTCCAAAAGCGGGATGAGAATAATCATTGTGGTCTCAATCCAAATAATTGATGAGTTATGTTCGAATAAATGCTATTCTTTTTCTTAATTAATTTAATGGGACATTTTTAAGTTTTCTTTCTTATATTCAGCTTCACGTACAATTCTCACGACTATATATATTCCTCCCTGGCCGAGACCTTCTTTCTTCCTGCATGGACGCCATAATCAGCATGCAGCACGCACTTTGAACCCCGTCGATCGAGTACATGATAGCACCACCACCTTGCATATATATGAGTCATGACAGTACATCACCAGAATTTCCTACGTTAGAGTCAAAAAGAATTTCAAGAACTGCATGCATGATATTACCATTTAATGGAAACTAGAAGTTACATTAATATAAACATTTTGGACTATAAACATGAATTTCAAAAGTAATCACTATAAAAAAAAAAAAATCAATCTATTGCATCTAAAAAGAACAAATTTAATAATCAAAATAAATTATTTTGATTATTTTTGCCTTTTTGAAGGCAACAAATTAATAATTTTTGTCGCATTTTCTTATAGTGATTTAATAAATATTTTTTAACAAGATTAATTATTATTAAAGATGCATGATGCCAATTAATTATATTCGAGTGGCTAAACGAATTCCAGCAGTTTGCCTGCTGCCATGCACAAAGCATTCTATTATCCTCGATCCGTACTTTTTCACCGTCACGAGTGGTTAGATTTGAGATCTTACAAATACAACGTCGCTAGCTGCTTCTTGAAAAAATTAGATTCCTCAATTTTTTATTTTACATTTTTTTCTAGGGATGATGTCGATCGTGCATGTTTCCAGTCATGTGTTTTCAGCTATCATTTTCGAAGGGATAAAATATATCAGGTCCAAATAATTAAGCTGATCAGCCCACTAAAAAGCTTTCACTAAATAGTAAAGAAAACAAAAGAGAGAGAGAGAGAGGGGACAAAAATTGAAAAAGGAAAAGAGAAATTTTGGGGGTTGGTGAAAACAACACCGCCCACTCCATCAGGACCGGTGGGTTTCGACGAGCTTACCCTTTCAACGGTGAGCTCCGGCAATCTCCGGTGTGTCCCACGGAAGACTTAAATCCGAAATGGGTCTGGTAGGTGTCGCCCACCGCCACCAAAGACGGCGGGCTGTAGCCTAAGGCCGAATACTCCTAAAATTTATTTTTATTTTTATTTTATTATAATTTTTATTATTTTTTTATTTTTTTATTGTATTTTTTATCGTATTTTTTATTATGTTTCTTCATTTTATTTTTTTATTATATTTTTTATTGTATTTTTTTATCATATTTTTTATTATATTTTTTATTATATTTTATTTTTATTTTAATACATTTATCATCAAAAAGCAGTCCAACTGCCATTGGGCTGTTTTTGACGCTGTGAGCAACCCGATCGGCCCCAACGTCTCTCAAAGAAAAATTGTGCACTTAGGAGGAGAAGTGAGAATGTAACGTAAAAAGTAAAAGATGAGACATAAAGTAGGTAAGACCCTGATATAAGACCATAGGATAAATCAAAGGAACAGTGACAGAGCTAAAAATTTAGGTTAGGGGGCCAAGTTATTTTATTTATATACAATTTTTTATACGATATAAAATAATTTGATAATAAGATTTACAATAAAAATAAATTACATTTAATATAACTTATATATTAAAAAAATATATAATATGATAAGTACATATTATCATAAAAAAAAAATATTACAATAAAAACATGTCCTCATATTATTATATCATTTTATTTTATATAAGATTTATTTTATTTTTAAATTAGATTAATTTTATAATAGGAGACCAAAATAATTTTTAGAGAGGGGCCAATACATAATAAAATTAATATTATTTTATAAATTTATAAAAAAATATACATATTTTTTTTCTTTAAAAAAACATATATTATATATTTTTGTATTTTTTTTAAAGAGTAGGAGTGGGGCCCATGGGGAGAGGGGCCATGCCCCCCTCCTGCCCCAACGTGGCTTCGCCACTACAAAAGGACCAGATTACTTGTAGGGGATCTTCTTTCACGAGCGAAAAGATTTTTTATTATACAAAGAGTAAGAGAGACCATTAGAGATTATAAATAAGCATATTATAATAGACTTTTCTCTTTCCAAAACTCTCCAAAAATTTTCTCTCCCCATAGATATTATAAGTTTTGTATCCAACTATGTAAATTAGAAGTTATTATCTGTTTATCTCTTTACATTTATTTACTGTTCACCATGTCATGTCTTTATGCATCAATGTCATACAGCCACATCAGCCCATCACAGGGGTTTACTCTACATTGATAGAGGCCCGAATAATCTCAGCGGATCGAAAATGAATCTTTCTCAAGGGATGTAACAGTTAAGCGTTAGGAATGGTAAGTGAAACAAAATGAAATCAATCATGATATAAAGTTTACATGGATCGACTACGTGTTTATGTTTAAAGAGCAACAAAATATCTTATTTGAGATTATAAGTAAATACGATATGGCGATTATAGAAAGATCTTATACAGTAAACTTTAATCAGCATATCAAGTCAGATCAAGAGCCTATCTTCTAAAACGCTTTATGGCCCAAGCATCATTGGAAAATCAACAAGACAAAAAAAAAATGCAACAAATTTTTGTCGGGTCACATCATCAACATGAACATACACAAACGGAACCAAACTCTACACAAAAAGATGCCCAACATTTTGCTGATGAACATATTATTATAATAAGCAAGCATCATATTATTATAATAAGCAAGCACCATATAATATGCTACACCTGATCACATGCAATGCCTTATCTTTCTCTTCCATTTCGCAATTTCCCCGATTGGAATTTAATGGGTGCTATATATTGTGCTTTAACTCGAGTTCCTTAGTTTTGACATTGATACAGCCTTTTCCTTATATATGTAATTCGTAGCTTGTAGAAAAGTAATTTTAAGGAGTTGTCTTAGCTGGTATGGATACAAAAATTATATCTCAACTTATTAATCTCATCTGGAAGGGCTTTAATACCCTCCTATGGATCTGCGAGGTGCCAATTTAGCCCTTAAGCCACATGAGGCCCGACGAGCCTTATGACGTAAGGCCCACATCTCTTGCACTACAATACTAATGCTATTACAAGAATCTCGTTGGGAATGTAGGAAGCTGCCACGAATTAATTAGTCTTTACCGACCACCATAAAGCAATAATACTAATTATAGCTCTCGTATTACTGTTTTAATATGTTATACATCTTTTATTGTCCACGAACCAGATTTACCACATATAGGCTCTGTCACCCAGATTCTATCAGAAGGTGCCACTTTTCCGTTAAACCATCGACAACATTTGAAATTTCGAACTGTAAGATGAGATTGATATATATATATATATGTTGTGAATTACTTGCTTGCATAACAGACATATGATAATCATAATCAAAGGAAAAGTAACTGTCCCGAATGCTGCTTATTCGGTATAAATAAGCATTTTCCTGTTTATCTTTCCTTATTTTTACAAAGATCCAAACAAGATCCATCTACTCATGTATCGGTACAAGAACGTACGACGAACCCAAAATACCATACAATACGCTAAATAATGACTATCATTTCCATTCATTTCCCTTTTCTGCCGTCGGGGATCGGGAAACTGCGTAGCAACTTGGAAAAGGAAAAAGAAAGCTCATGGGTCAAGAGTTGGAGAACATGGTTAAAATAAAAAACAGAGAGAGAGAGAGAGAATTATACCTTCCACCGGCTACATAACAAGGCAGTGGCAGAAACCCAGAAAGGTATTTAAGTCTAAGAGAGAGAGAGAGAGAGAGAGAGACAGAAGGGAAAGGGAGGAACTGCCGGAAATCATCGGAATGGGCGGCTTTGGGAAGAATTTCAACACTGTAAATCCAAAAATTGACCTCCACTTTCATTCATCCCAAACCGCCCATTCCTACAACTTCCAGTAGCTCAATCTCCCTTTCCCTATTCTCGTTCATCGCCAGTAGTTCCGACTTCGTTTCGTCCCACGTCTGTGGGTAGAAACAAGAGAGTTTGCCCTTCTTATATAGGAGCTCGACCCCAATAAAGCTGCTGTATTGCAAAACCATCCTTTTATTTTGGGTTATTTGTTAATATAGTCTCTGTATTTTGCAGTTCTTTTGAAAGAGCAGGACTCCTAATTAACTTCTACACCATAATTTTCTTTTCTTTTTTTGTTAGAAAAATCATCATCCATATTCTTCCACAATTTCTAAAGTTGAGCCAGTGGAAAAAATTTTGAAACCCAAATAGATTTTCATTGAGCTTTCCGTATTAGTAGGATGAAAGGCTGAAAGGACATGTCTTTATATTATGGAATTAAGAGCATTATTATTGATCTTATTAAAAAAATCATTAAAATTTGATAATAAATATAAATTTAATGAGATGAATATATCATATTCACCATAACTTTACATTAAATTCATTATTTGACTCATTAAAATAATAATATAATAATATTTTTAAAAATATTTCTAAATTTTCTTCAATATTTTATAATTATACTAATTATATGTATATTAATAATTTAATTTGACACTTAAATTTTTATTTTTAACAATTTTTAATAAAACTAGAATTAAAAAATATAATAAACACATTTATTCTATAAAGAAAAAAAAAGAGAAATATATAGTAGAAATAAAATATATTAAACTAATAAGATGAATAGTGAATAGTAATTCTTCAAATTTGAAAGGTTTATCTATTTTAATTGTAATTCAAAATTTAAGAAATATAGTTTGATGAGATTAATGTAAGATAATTTTTAATATAAATTATTAAATTTGTATTTAATAATTAGTTTAATAAGACCAATAAAAATACTGTAAAAGGGCCAAAAGTTAAAGTTTATTGGAAGGACAAAAAGAAAGCAAAAGTGAAGAATCTAAAGATTCTCGCGTGAGAAAAGAAAAGAGCTTGACCATTTGTGCGAAGGCTTCAGAGAAAGTTGCAAGAAATTTCTTTGGAAACAAAGAAAAACTTGAACTGAGTTGAGACAGTCTTGCATCTCAGTGTCTCGCCGTGCCCTTTCATTAATGACAAGGAACGCACTAGAGTAGTGAATGTATTCTTTCATCGGCAATGATGCTCTTACTATGTAATTACTACTTATTTATTATTATTAATATATTTTAAAAAAAATAGTAAAAGAATTGTAGAATGATTTTATTATTCTTTTGTTACAAAAAAAAATTGCTTTTTTTTAGTCCAATTTTTGTAATGCTCGAAGACATCTTTTACGTACACCACGCGAAATGAAAAAGAGAACCCAATTCGTCTAAAATATTGTGTGGATGTGTCCTTTTCCTTCTATGCAAAATGGGTCCACATGAAATATTCCTTCAATTATTATTAGGAACATAATCTTCACATCTTTAACACTGTCACACCACGTGAGATTGGGAATTAAGAGTACTTAAATACAATTAGTAATTTGTTGTTGAAAAACTTTATTTACAAATTCCTTCATGGACGCATCAAATATGTAAAAATCAACCTACTTCAGTTTGTTAATACTTACAAGTACTATTGCATGAAAGTCATAGGAAAAGCATCAGTCGGCAAGCCACAATCTATTTAATTATATACAAGTCAAGTTTCAATCGCTGAGTTGGTATCCTTTATGCATTAGTCGGTGTTAAAATAAAATGCGCAAAAAGTGAAACAATAAAAATTCCTATACACAATTAGTAAGACTCAACATTTCGTTTTACTCGAAAATTAAAAAAATGCAATATTTCATAAAAAATGACGCACTATTTCATTAAGAGAAATCGAATTCATCAAAACTTGGGTGAGAGAGAAGAAACATCACAACATTTCGTCAAAAACCTTCACATATTCATCGCAAGGCAATCATACGTAAATACAAAATGCACACAAGATCATCATCTCCATTTGAGAATCTTTCTAATGATGTCGACGCCACCAACAAAGTCTTCTTTTTCATCCATTTCTCTAGCAACTTCATCGACCACTTCTTCTGTTGTCTCTTTGACAACTACTTCGTCATTTTCTTCAAGATCTCTGACTTTATCTCTGTCTACGCCCAATTTGACAACTCCTCTGATGTTGAATTTGCCAGCAAAAATCCGGTGTTGAAAGTAGAAAGGTTGATACTTATTTGAAAAAAAGAAAGAAGCTTCCCTTCTAGGTCAAGTGGTGCCATTAGAAGTAGAAGCGGGAGAAAATGGATGGTGGAAGTGGGGGTGGCAGCATCAATGAGGCGAGGGTGATTCTCTTCTAGGATTTGATAGTAGCAGATGATGTTGAAGATGAAGCCGAGTCATTGGTTGGTACGCATTTTGAGACTGGGACTTCTACCGCATTTCGAGCTCTAAATCAAAATATGTGCCTGGGGGTTCTTTGCTAGTGGTGGAAGATGAAGATGAAGCCAAGTCATTGATTGGTACGCGTTCTCAAACATATAGACTTCTACATGAAATATATGGAATTTATTGGTAAAATAAATTACAATGTTTGGTTGATTTTTTTATGTATTTATATATTGATAAATTATTAATTAGTTTAAAATCTTATAATAGTAATTATATATAATGCATGTATAAATATGAATCTATAAAATTAAATATACATAACAATCCACACATTACGTAAATTATAGGCTCGTTTAATCGTAATTTCAAATTTCAACAAAACCTCATATATCTTTCAAGGCTGAAGCCAAGGGCCAAACACTTATCCAAAGACAAAAAGAAAAAAAAGTAAAGAAAAACACTTGACAATGCCATAGAGAAAAGGAATAAAACACCAAAGAATAAAACGAAAACATGTTTGGTGGCAGTGAGGAGGCACGTTGGAGCAGGGGGCCTCTGGTCCCAACCCTCTCTTCAAAAAAAAAAAAAAAAAAATTTAAACTAAAATAAAATAAAATATGTTAATTTTTTATAATTTAATAAAATAATATTAATTTTATTTTGTGTTAGTTTCTTCTCTAAAAATTATCTTGATTTTATCTCTATAAAATTTAATCTAATTTAAAAATAAAAAACATCTCATATAAAATAAAATAAAAATATAATTACATGTTTTTATTATAAATAAAAAAAATTAAAATTTCTAACATATTTTTAATATAATTTTATTATGATGACATGTCTTGACATATTATATATTTTTTTTAATACATAAATTATATTAGACATATTTTATTTTTATTATAAATCTTATAACTATCAGATTATTCTATATCATATAAAAAATTATATAAAAATATAATAAAAAATATTTTATATATTTTATTTTAATTTTATCTCACTCTCTCATAAAATAAATGCATGATTCCACTATTATTTGGTGGTGAGTCTTTGATGACCGTGGTCACAAGTTCACATCTATATTGTATTATGGCACGCATACTGACAAATATCCATTATATTATGCGATGGTGGTTTTTAATTTTAAGAGCCATATTCTGCCACTACTACTGATCTCCCTGCTTCAAATATCTTCCTTCAGGTGCTGCACTTTTGCTTTCCATTGATTTGTCACTGCAAAAATAATATCGAAGGGTATCTTACAATTGACCCACTAAAATAAAAGTTGGGATATTTTTGGGAATGAGAAAATTAGAGGTGTAAATGATCCTGATTCGGTCTGAAAAATTTGTGGACCGATTTTATTCGGTCTAAAAATTCTCTCATCCTGGACCGGACCGAACAGGAGTTCGGTCCATACCGGTCCGGTCCAATTCGGTCCAGGGGCAGTCCGGTCCGGTCCAAGGATGCCCTATATGATTTAATGGACTAAATTTAATCTAAAATTTTACAATGATCAAATATTTTTTTGGCACAAATTTAACTACTATGAATTATAATATGTTAATATTATAAGAATATATATTATATATTAATATGTTAGTATATATTATATTTTAAGTATGTTAGTAAATTATAACTAATAATACTATTACATTAGTGTATATATATATATATATATATATTTATATGTTAATAAATATTGGTAAATTAGTAATAATATATTAAATAATAATAATACACTTATTACTTATAAGTTATTATTAATTTTCTATATAGATATATTATAATTTATATTTTTATACTACAACTAGTCAACCAATATATTATAATATATTAATATTATAAGAGTATATGTATTATATATTATATGTTAATATATTAATATATTAATTTATATTAATATTAATATTATAATTTATATACTATTTTTATATATACATATATAAATATATATATGTGAGGTCCGGTCCGGTCCGGTCCGGTCCGGTCCGTCCAGGGGGAGAAATCCTCTAGACCGGACTAGACCGGACCAGAATTAATCGGTCCATGTAAAATTTGGACCGGACCGGACCGAATGGAATTCGGTCCGAGATAACCGGTCCAGTCCGGTCCACCGGTCCGGTTCGATCTTTTTACAGCCCTAGAGAAAATGATCCATACCTCTCAACGGATGTCTATTTTACTTAGAATAATGCTACTATTTTTATTCATTTTGACATTTTATTTTGATATCTTATATAATTTAAGTTTGTTTTGAATTTTGTTATTTAATAATTAAAGAAGTGATTATTAATATATTTATATATTTTTTATATTTCTTAAAAATATATTAACATGATAAAAAAATTGAAAAAAAAAAAAAAAAACAAAATGAATTCAGATTTTGTACTAACGGTCATCTAATGCGATCAAGGATAAGCGGCATAGCAGTGGGACTCTTTTACTTATCACGGCTGACCTCTGCCTCTGAGTATTTAATAATTTTTTATAGGAAAATATTGGAGATCGGTTTGTTCGATCTGCTTAAAAAACGGACGCCGACATCGATATTGTCTAATTAAGACCGAATCCTCTCTTAAATTCATCTTTATTTTATTTTTTATTATATTTTTTATTATATTTTTATTTTTTATTATATTTTTTACTATATTTTTTATTATTTTATTGTTTTAATTATATTTTTTATTGTATTTTTTATTGTATTTTTTATATTTTTTATTATATTTTTAAAATTATTTTATTATATGACTGAAAGCAATCCGACCAACCCCCAACCTCTCTCTTTTTTATACCATAATCACACCAAGGCGGATCACGTATACCGGCGTTTCAAGGAGATCAATTTTTGATGGGTGTAATATTTGTGGAGATTGTGATAAACTTCGTTGTACTCACACCATTAACGTTGATCATCATAGCTAGGATGATGCAGTGATGCAGTGATGCAGCAAGCAAAGTGTTATTTATATATAATTTGTGAATTTTTACATATACGTCATATATAAATATAATTTTTATACATCTTTTATTTTAATTATTTTAATTTTTTATTTTTGATTTATTTTTATTATATTTTTATATTTATTAAATTTTTTTTAAATTTTTTACTGACATAATATTATTATCAATTTTACAGAAGGTGTATGAGGCCGTGTAGCTCTAATATTACTCTTTGAGCAAGACAAGACTGATTAACTAGTTCGGATTTTTCTTTTTTTCTTTTTTCCCCGGTACTCTTTTCCCGATCAATTCCACCAAATTTCTTATTATTTCCAAATAATGATATTTACCATCTTCACACCACACATTATATAATATATATATATATATATATATTAGCAAATTTATAGTATATAGATAATAAATAGAAGAAATTCTTTATTTTAAAAAATAAAAAAATATATATATATTATAGTATATGACGTAGAAAGATGTCCGCACGCGCGTATATGATTTGTCACTTTCTGAAATCCAACCAATTTAGACATGGCTTTCCTTAGCTAAGAGTATTAATAATGAACTCACCAAAATTAAAATTTGATCAAAATTTAGTTAAAGTGCATAATAAATCATTGTAATGGATTCAACAAATTAACAGTGATTATAACCTAAGGTTATTGGCTGGCCAAATCTAGCCAGTCCAAAAGACTAGCTAAATGTTATTCTTAAAGTAAAATAATTCATCTTCTTACTATTTTGATCTCTTGCACAAGAGAAAAGATGAAAAATGTGAAGAATATTGTTCCCTTTTCTTCTCTTTGAATTCCAATAGCTGCAACGCTACTTTCCAAGTCAGATGCTAAAAGTCATATTTACTCATGTTTTATAATGGAAAATGTCATGTTAGTCCTTGTGCTGTACAGTAGACAAACTTATTTTACATTTTTCCTTTATATATATCGACAGAGTCCTTCTATGTGTATAATGATTTATGATTAATGTTTTCCGCCTCTTTGGTCCTTTAGCTCTCTACCAACAATGGAGACATCATATATAAAGGTTACAGCAACCACTTTTGTAAGTTAACTTTTAATCTTTTGGTGTTCAGTGAAGATTTTTCCTTTTTGTAGCGCATTTTATTTTTGTCATGGTATCAGAGATCTTTTGAGAAAAGAGTTTCTCTTTGATCTTCCTTTTCTAGGGTTTTCTATATTTCTCTAGGATTCCAAACATATTTTCCATGGCTGATAATGTCGATTCCCTACCACTCCTTACAAACCCTAATCATCCCTCAAATCCTTACTTCCTTCATCACTTAGAAAGCCCAGGCGCGATACTTATCTCCCAACCCCTTTCTGTTTCAAGGGAAAATTACCATTCTTGGCATCAATCGATGCTCATTGCGTTAGAAGCCAAGAACAAACGTGTTTTTCTCGATGGAACCATTGTTCCCCCTCTTAACGATGCCCCCTTTTCGGTCCTAGGTGCAGATGCAATAAGATGATCTTTTCCTGACTTCTGAACGCTGTTTGCAAAGAAATTACCAACAATATTTTATATATTTCCAATGCTCAAAATGCTTGGGATGACTTGAAGGATCAATTCTCTCAAACAAATGGCCCATGTATCTTTTAGCTTCAAAGGCAAATCAATGGCCTCTCACAAGGTTCTCTCTCTGTTTCAGTCTATTATACTTTACTCAAAGGATTATGGGATGAGCTTAGTAATTATAAACCCCACCTTATCTGCACCTGTGGTGCCCTCAAAGAAGTCATTGCTGCTCAACAATTTGAATATGCCATTCAATTTTTAGTTGGTCTTAATGAGTCTTTTTCTGCTGTCAGAGCTTAGATCCTCCTTATGGTTCCCTTACCACCCATTAATCACGTATTCTCACTTGTTCATCAAGAAGAAAAATAGAGAGAAATCCTTGCTACCCCTCCCATCAAGCCCATGGCACTACTGTCTTCTAGAGGCCCTTCTAGAGACCAAAACAGAATCACCAAGTCCCACCCCTCTCATGCAAAGGAAAGTCTTCTTTGCAGTCATTATGTCATCTTTGATCACATTATTGACCACTACTATAAGTTTCACGGTTTTCCACCTGGTTTCAAGTTCAAAAATAAACATTCTCAACCATCTGTCAACACAGTCTCAGGTCCAACACCTCCCTTTTATGATGCCATATTCCAGCCTAATGCTTTTACCTCTGTGCCTACAACAAACATGTCTTTCACCACTAAACAATATCACCAACTTCTCTCCATGCTAAACTCAAATTCCATCAAGGCATCAGGTTTTGCTACCTAGTCTACCAATCTAACCTTTTCTCACAATATCTCATGTATATAATGCCTCTCTGCCTCTCATCCTGTCTCTCACCCCCCTCCAACCTGGATCATTGACATAGGTGCATCGAATCATATGATAAATTATCCCTTTCTTTTTACATCATATGATAAATGTTCTTCTCTTGTCAAACTTTCAAAAAATGCATTGGTTTCTGTTTCATCCATTGGAACAATCCATCTCTCCCTTGATATTACATTGCTCAATGTTCTTTGTATCCCTGCTTTCCATTTTAACTTAATTTCAGTTTGTAAACTGACTACTGATTCTCACTGCTCCCTTGTTTTCATGTCTGATTCTTATATGTTTTAGGACCTTACCAGCAAGAAGACGATTGGAGTGGGTGAAGAGAGGGGTGGCTTGTATGTCTACAAACAACTAGCTTTGTTCAGCTAACATTATTTGATTTATGGCATTTTAGACTAGGACACGTATCTGCATCTCGGATGAATTTGTTGCAGAAATGAAACTCTAGTGTTCATCACTCAAACTTTTTTCATTGTACCACTTGTCCTCTAATGATAGCAGTTCCATTTCTTCTAATCTTTTTGATCTTGTACATTGTGACATTTGGGGCCCCTTTTTTGTACCCACACACTTTGGTTTTAAATATTTCTTTACTATTGTAGATGATTGTACAAGGTGTACTTGGACTTATTTGATGAAACACAAATCTGACACACGTTCTATTCTCAAAGCCTTCTTTGAACTTGTTAACACACAGTTCCAATTTGTCATTAAAAGCATTAGAATTGACAATGGCTTAGAATTTTTCATGACTAAATTTTACAACTCCAGAGGTTGCATACATCAGAGATTATGCATTGAAACACCCCAACAGAATGCTAGGATTGAAAGAATGCATCAAACTCTCTTAAACATTGCTAGGTCCCTTAGGTTTCAATCTGTTGTTCCCATTTCCTTTTGGGGTGATTGCATAATTAATGCCACTTACCTCCTCAATAGAATCCCCTCCCTAGTCATAAGAAACCTCTTTTCCTATGTTGTCCTTTACCACAAAAATACTTCCCTTAGTCACTTAAGAGTTTTTGGTTTTTTATGTTATACCGCAACACCTCTTAGCCATAGACACAAATTCTCACCCCGTGCTAAGCAATTCATTTTTATTGGCTATCCTTATGCCACTAAAGGATATACTCTTTTTGACCTCAAAGCCAAAACCTTTTTTGTTTCAAGGGATATAGTCTTTCATGAATCCATATTTCATTTTCTCATCTCTGTTTTTCCACTTCCTCCACATAATCATCAATCTTCTCCTGTCTTTCCCATCCTTACCTCAGATCCTCTTATTGATAGTTCAGATTTTCCATCCTTAACTCCAAATTTTACATAATCTTCTCACTTCTCTCAGGAATCAGAATTCTCTCCTTCCAACCAGGGCTCAAACTCAACTCCCTTAGCCCATCCTGCTCCAGCTAGAGTCTCCACTAGAATTAGAAAAAATCCTAGTTACTTGGCAGATTTTCATCATAGGCTCCGACCCTCTCACACTCCACCTCAAATCTCCTCTTCTGGTGGTCCTCTACAGTAGGCAATCCTTACTCTTTGATTTCCACTCCCTCTTATCATCACCTCTCACCATCACATAAAGCTTTCACCATCCACCTCTTCACATTCACTGAACCCAAATCTTTCACTGAAGTTGTTTCCTCTCCTCATTGGAAACAAGCTATGGCCACTGAAATAGCAGTACTAGAAGCCAACAAAACCCGAGAATTAACCACATTACCTGCTGAAAAATCTGCCATTGGGTGTAGATGGGTCTACAAAATAAAACTCAAGCAAGATGGAACTATTGAAAGGTACAAGGCCAGACTTGTGGCCAAGGATTATACTCAACTTGAAGGTTTTGATCATTATGAAACCTTCTTTCCAGTTATAAAGATGGTCATTGCTGGGACAATTTTAACTTTAGCTTCCATTTTTAATTGTCACCTAACTCAATTGGATGTCAACAATACATTCTTGCATGGTGACCTCCATGAAGAAGTTTACATGCATTTACCACCAGGATTTGATAAACAGTGGGAGAATCAAGTTTTTAAATTACTAAAGTCTCTTTATGGCTTAAAAAAAACTTCGAGACAATGATTTAGCAAATTTTCTGGAATTTTGATTACACATAGTTTCACACAATCTACTGCAGATCATTCTCTTTATACTAAGGTCACAGGTTCCTCATTTGTAACCCTTCTTATATATGTGGATGATATATTAATAGCCTCAAATGACACACAACAAGTTGAAGAATTAAAGTTGTTTCTCAACAGCAAGTTTCAATTAAAAGATTTAGGACATTTAAAATACTTTTTTGGCATTGAAATAGCTAGGTCAGCTGATGGCATCTTACTTAGCCAAAGAAAATATGCATTAGAGATCCTTGAGAATAGTGGAATGCTAGGAGGTAAAACTCAAAAATTTTCAATGGAGCAAAACTTAAAACTGAGCAAAACAGAAGGCACTTTATTAGATGATCCAACTACATATAGGAGGCTCATTGGTAAGTTAATATATTTAATTATTACAAGACCAGATATATCTTACTCAGTGCAGGTCCTATCTCAATTCATGGACAAGCCTAGCTATCCTTACCTTGCAGCTGCCAATAGAGTGTTGCAATACATCAAGGGATCCCTTAGACAAGGCCTCTTCCTCTCCTCCAAATCAAAGCTACATTTGAAAGCCATTGCAGATGCAGATTGGGCAGGATGTATTGACATTAGGAAGAGTATCACTGGCTTTTGCATATTCCTTGGAAACTCACTAATTTCTTAGAAATCCAAGAAGCAAACCACTGTTTCCAGAAGTTCAGTAAAAGCAGAGTATAGATCAATGGCCTCAATTGTATGTGAGTTAGCTTGGTTGGTCCAATTACTTAAGGATTTGCATGTGTCACACCCTCATCCATCCCTATTATTATGTGATAATCAAGCAGCAATGCATTAACATCCAATTCAGTCTTTCATGAAAAGATAAAACACATAGAAATTGACTGTCACATTATGAGAAAAAAGCTTCAAGCAGGCCTGATTAAGGTAATGCACATTAAAAGCAACTTGGAGTTGGCAAACATTTTCACCAAAGGATTGGGGCAATAGCAATTTCAGGCCTTAGTTTCCAAGATGAGATTATTAAATATATATAGTCCATCTTGAGGAGGAGTGTTAAAAGTCATATTTACCCCTAGTTTATAATGTAAAATGTCATGTTAGTCCTTGTGCTGTACATTAAATAAACTTACTTTACATTTTTCCTTTGTGTATATCGACAGAGTCCTTTTATGCCTGTATAGTGATTTAGGGTTAATGTTTTTTGCCTCTCTAGTCCTTTAGCCCTCTGCCAACAATGGAGACATCTTGTATAAAGGCTACAACAGCCACCTTTGTAAGTTAACTCGTAATCTTTTGGTATTCAGTGAAGATTTTTCCTTTTTGCAGTGCATTTTCTTTTTGTCATCAGATGCAAATGACTTAGTTTGTTTATGGCCAAATAGGAATCGAAATGAAATTAGATTTAAATATGTTAATGTAAATTTATAAAATAAATATACAAAATGGAGATTGATTGACCAAAGAGATGTAGACTACATGCAAGGACAAAAGTAAGTTGATCATAGATACAGATTCCCAAAAATATATTCATTTTTCATAATGGAGCAGGTACAATAATATTGCTGCTTTTAGATCAAAGTAATTCGCATGTGCAAAGAACCAAAGTGAAATTGCTTACGACAAAACTCTTTCCGTTTTGTCAATATATAATATATAGATCTCGATACTAGTTGAAGATGAACAATTTTTATAAATAATTCAAATTCTAGCACGCAAGTTCTGATACTAGTTGTTAAAAATAATATATATCAAGCTAAAAATAAGAATCACATCAATAGCCACAATTTAAAAAAAATACTTGTAGAAGACATGATCTTGGAAGCAATTTTTGTACCTCTACAAATATTAGCAATCAAATCTTTCAATATTTTAAATATTGTTTCGGTGAGCGTATCAGTTAAAGCATTGGAATGAAATAGTTTGGTGCTGGTATCGTTTTATGTACTGTTTCGAAATAGTCTATATATAAATAAATTTTATATATAAATTTCATATATATATTTCAAAATAATAGTCAATATATGAATAAATTATATATATAAATATATAAATGTAAATAGTCTAATTTGAATCAGGGTAAAAAAAAAAACAAGAAAAAAAAAAATGCTTTAACCAAAACACAAATCAAAATATTGGCCGGTACAGCTGAAATGTTGGCTGGTACGGCTGAAATATTTGTTGAAATAAAACAACAATTTTTCTGTATTAGACAACTAGCCGGTATGGCATATTTTACAAAATTAACAACTAAATCTTCTCCTCCTTACTACTCACAAAATTATTAACCTTCAACGGGGCAAATCAATAGACACACATGGAGATGAGAGGGGACCTAGCCATACATATAAAAGATTTATGGAATCCTTCCATTACAGACTTAAATTCCAATAGGATTTAGGAAAATTTTAGAATAAAATCCTTAAACTTCCAGGCCTACATATATAATTTACCATGTTAAATAAGATATAATCTTATATACTAAGGTGCAAAAAATCACAAATGATCATTTAACATGTTGGGTTTAACCAAAGTACCATTATGAGTTATATATATATATATAACCCGTTTTTATAAAACACAAAATGTGCAATCAAATTAAGCCTGTAATTAGGAATTAATCTAACATTCTCCTAGTTGGGGGAACATTGATTGCTATAAAATAAAACTTATTTTGAAAATGACTCTCGAGTTAGACTACATAGGTGGCCACACAAATATATAGCTCTAAAGACAACACCTTAGAAAACACAATATAGTCCAACAAGAATATCAACATCGAACATAGAAGTCGTTACACCACTTAAATGATGTAAGACCACTCTACAGCTACAAATGTTAATATCCTTATCGACATGGGTCACATCCTCAACCAATGTTAGTATGTAGTATGAACTTAGCACCAATGTGATAAAAAAACTATACTAATTCATATCAGTCCTCATAATGCTTTCAAATGGAGCCATATGTCTCTGAAAGAGACTCATCTTATGTCTTTTATCCATTATATTTCGAGATTTAAATGATATCATAATAAAATACATAAGTCAAATGCATGCTTAAACCATAGTTTATGAATATAGGAGATATACTTTATTATTGAAATGAGTTGTACCCGAAAACATATGGGTTGCCAACATACCCCGTAAAAGGGGATCAAGCCAAAACATAGTTCTTTTCACAAAAGTAACTCCCATTAACCAAAAATTTCAAAAGTTTCCACAATACCCATATTAGTAAGCCTTCTGAGAAAGTCCCAACAAACCACGAGTTCTATTACGACATATTTCAACGCCAAGCACAAAAAAGCTTCCCCAAAATCTTTCATCTCAAAATTAGTATATAACATTTTCTTTATTTCATGAAATAATCCCAAGTCATTACTAGCAAACAAAATGTCATCAACATACAGAATGAGGAAAATAAAATTTTCTCTAGTGGTCTTACGATATATGCACTGGTCATCTGTATTTTCAACAAAACTAAGAGAAGTTATAACCTCATCAAATTTCTAATACCATTGTCGTCATATAAGGATTTATTTAACTTACCCATCAAGTTTTCCTTTTCCTTTCGCAATCAAACTTTCAAGTTGTCTCTTAAGAATTTCTTCATAAAGATTTCCATTCAAAAATGATGTCTTCACATCTATTTAATGAAACTCCAAATCATAACGAGCCACCACAAGTGCCATGATAATATTAAAAGAATCCTTAGACGAAACTGGTGAAAAAGTTTCATTATAATCAATGCCTTCTCACTGAGTGAACCCTTTTGCAACTAGTCTTGCCTTCTTCGTTCAACATTCCCTTTTGAGTCCAATTTACTTTTGTAAATCAACTTGTTGTCTATGGCCTTAGCATCTCGAGGAAGTTCAACAAGTTCCCAAACCCTATTCTTTTTCATATACTTCATTTCATCTTCTATAGCACTTAACCATTTGTTAGACTCAAGATTTACCATGTCTTGTTTAAAAGTAACATGATCAACTATATGTCCAATTTTAAAATCACCCTCTAACAAATAGACAATGTAATCATTAGGCAATGTAGATCTTCTTTCCCTTTTGAGATCTTCTAACTTGCAATTCAGAAATTGACTCAATCGCTGTTGGAAGTTTTTCTTGTTGCTCAGGTTATTCTTTAACTATTTCAATTTGCTGAGAAACAACTCTTTCTTGTATAACAGGAACTGGAACAACAATTTGATTAGGTTCAACTAGAAATTCCTTCAACACAAAACTCTCACTATCACCACACCATTTTTCAAAAATTTTGGCAGTAATAGACTCAACAATCATGGTACCATAATTAGCATAATAAAACTTATATCCTTTCGATCTGTTTAGGTACCCAATAAAATAACGAGCAGTGAATTTTGGATTTAATTTCTTTTCAAGAGGATTATAAATCCTAACCTTAGTTGAATATCCCCAAATTCTGAAATGAGTCAAACTTGGCTACAATTCAAAAGGAGTTTTTGAAATAGTTTTATTGAAAACCCTGTTCAAATTGTACATAACAATTTTCAAAACTTCACCCCATAAAAATTTTGAAAAATTTGTTTTGCTCATTATACTCCTAATATAACCATATCCTTTAGATTTTGATTTCGTTTTTTAGAAATATCATTCTGCTCAGGTGTCCCTAGTATTGTGTATTGAGGCACTATTCCACACCCTTGTAAAAACTTTGTAAAATCACCCATGATTTTATCAGACTCATCATACTTCCCATAATACTCACCACCACGGTCAGATCTTACAATTTTAATACTTTTTTCACATTATTTCTCTACTTCCAATTTGAATATCTTAAATTTCTCAAAAGTAAGTGATTTATCATTGATCAAGTAAACATAACCATAGTGAGAAAAATCATCAATAAAAATTATGAAATACTTATTTCCACACATAGTAGAAGGCAAAGGTCCACTTGTGTCTATATGTATCAAGTCTAAAATACTATCGCTCCTAGTAGAACACTTTCTTGTAGATTTAGTCAGCTTTCCTCTTATACAATCCAAACAAGTTTCAAAATCTAAAAAATCTAGTGAGGGAAGTAAGTACCTTAACTTTTATCAATCTCTTCATTCTTTCTTTTTAAATGTGCCATAATCTCTTATACCACAACATAGAAGATGATTCACGGATTAAGGACATTTTCTTTGCCACATTAGTAATACAAGAAACCTCACTAAAAGAAGTCAAAGACAACTTATAAACCATCACATAAAAGATCATTTCCAACCAAACAAGAATCATGAAATAACTCAACTTTTCCATTACCAAAACTAAAGGAAAAACTAGAATCATCAAGTTTTGATATGGAAATTAAATTACATCTCATTGATGGTATAAAAAATGTGTTCTTCAAGACAAGAGAAAAATCAGACTTCAAAAATAACTTCACCACTCTTATAAATTCAATCTTCAATCTTCACTTGAATCCATCCCCAATGCACAAGTTCACTTCATTTTCATTTGGCTTCAATTTGCTTATGAACTCTTATAAGAATTTGCAATATGAATATTTACACTTGAGTCTATCCACCAATAATTTATTGGCACATCAACTAAAGAAGGCTCAAAACAAACTAAGGCCAATAAGGTATCATCTATTTCATACTCACCAGTTTATCCATCAGATCTCCAATTTCAATAGCAGATAATTGACTTAAAATAAAGGAGACACTCAAAATTGTGGAAACGTAACTTAATATATTTTATTTAACTATCATCCAACCATAATGCATGTAGTCAATGGATGATAACAAATATATCTAATTAACATGAACTATTAATTAGATAACCTGTAATTAAACTCAAAACCATATGAGCTTCATTACGATAAAAGCCTAAGTGCATCATTGTAAAGTCACATTTGAGTTATTTAACAATATTTTATAAGGTACTCTTAAAATACATTAGAAAATCACATAAGTTTTTGAAATACCATCACTTTTATGCAAAAGAAAATTTCTAGACTAATGTAATCTCATTTAACAACTTTTTATTATTTCTAAAATATCACACACAATAATACATTTGGACAAGTTAATATGTGCAATAATTTAAAAATGCAATGATATCTTTTTTTAAAAAAATGAATAAATATCAATGAGTGTACCATTTTGGCGGCCACCACCCACTAATATTTCTAAATATTTTTTTTAATGAGAAAATAAGGATAATTATAATGCCCATAAAATTTAATCACAAAATAGCAATAATATATATATAAATAATATATATATATATATATCACTACAATAAATTTGAGATTTTGTGACAGACAAAAATGTCACAAAAAATGGCCAAAACATCACGAAAGACTTTTTGTGACAGTTTGAAACCGTCACAGATAAGTATTCGTGATAATTTACTGTTCAACCATCACAAAAAATATTTTTTGTGACGGTTGGTGTCTTTCCGTTTGATGCAACGTTCGAACGTTAGAACCTTTAGTGATGGTCAGAATGAGTCACCAAAAGTCACGTTCGAACGTATGAAATGACGTTCGAATGACAGAATACTTTGTTAGACGTTCGAACATTAATATTTTCATTCGAACGTTATTCACATTCGAATGTAATGTTGACGTTCCAATGTTTAACATTCGAACGTTAATATTTTCATTCGAACGTAGTTCATATTTGAACGTAATGTTGACATTCAGATGTTTGTTATACAACATTCGAGCGTGGCGTAGGAACTTGGAATGTTAATTGATGAACATTCGAACATTTGTTCAGTTAGTTCGAACGTTTTGTCATTAATTCAAACGTTTACTTTGTACATTCAAACTTACTTGTACTATATGTTTGAATGTTGGAAGTATACATTCGAACGTACTAGTCAGAAATGGTAAATTTTAATAAAATTAAAAAGCATACAAATTGTATCATGTTACAAATAATAAAACAACAAAAAACATGCAAGATTATACAATGTTATATATTAAAAAGTATACAATGTCTTAGCATATCAAAATTGGATACTAAAAATTATAAATAGTATCCAACTAAAAAACATGATTAAATTTATCTCTTTTTTTTTTCCTCGTCGACTGTAATCTTGCTGCAGTGACATAACACGCTCATTTGGGCTGCCATCTCTCTTTACACTTGGTCTTGGATAGCAGTGCTCATTCTTTCCTCATGCTCTCTCTGTTGCTCTTTCATGCGCGTCTCTAGATCAGTATGTCGCTCCAAGAAAGATTCCAACTCCTGCTGCCTCAACCTCATAATATCGTTTTCTCGTCGTGTTGCTTTTAAATCTCTGGTGAGATTATTAACCCTTGAGGTCGAGAAGCTCGTAAAGGATAAACCAACTGAATGCTTGAGTGAACGTCCCAATCCTCTGACCATGCTAGACTTGGGCTCGAGCACTTTTGTGAAAATATTGATATCACTAGATGAGGATTTCCCAAAAGCTGAATGCATCTCCAACACTCTGTCCTACAATTAGAAAAAAAACACACATTAAGCAACAAAATTAATTAAAATACGAACAAAAATAAATTATTATTTTGATATTGCATAATTTATTCAACAAAATTAAAATAGCTTACATAATTTTCTTGAGTAGCAAGATCCATCCACTTACTATGTTCATTAGTGTGAGCAGCAGCATAGACATGAATGAGAGAAAAATTTTCAGGATCGTCACGTTTCTAGCAAAGACACATAAGGGGTTGGTTTTAGGAGTTTAGGATTTAGGGTTTGGGTTTTTGGGTTTGGGATTTGGGGTTTAATTAACATATGTTTGCAAAAAATGCACAATTCTAGGGTTTATGATTTGATATTTGGGCATTGAGATTTCGAGGTCTAGGGTGTAATTAATACATGTTTGCAAAAGATGCACAATTCTACAAAATTATAGAACCCAACATATATATGCAAAAAATACACAAATTGTCACACCCAATATGCAAATTTACTCACATTCAAATATATCTAAAACACATTCAAATAATCATCTAGTATGTTTGAAAAGTTTTATTGCATAGAAATAAACTTTAGTGCTACTAAAAAAATAGAAATATTTAATGCTACTAATATGTACAATGACCAACTATATACAATCACCTAATATTTCTAATCACTCAACAATCACTCAATAAATAAAAATATTCACAAATATAACATACCCAACAATAATATTATACCCAATATTTTTCAATATATATATACTTGGAAAAATCATTAAACACATGGAAAAAATCACTAAACAATGCATACCCCTCACATTGCAAAATAATACAAACGCCATAATATGCTTAAATCCTTTCATAGAAAAATAATAAAAAAATATACAAATACAAGACTTTGTGTTTCTAAAATTAAAGAGTAAATGGGAAATATATCTAGCAAAGTCACTAGACTTTTCTTCACAACACCTCAAATACACCACCAAGCTCTACAAAATAATATACAATGAACCATTAAATTCACACAAATTTGGATATTATAATAAAAATATCTCTATAAAATTCACAAGTGAAGTTACCTTTGAGAAGAATCTATCTCTCATTCTCTATCTCTTTTTAGCTCTCCCTCTCTCTCTCTCTCCTTCCCTATCTTCTCTTTAGCGCTCTCTCTCTCTCTCCTTCCCTATCTTCTCTTTAGCGCTCTCTCTCTCTCTCTCTCTAGCTCTCCCTCTTTAGCTCTCTCTTTCCCTCTCTCTCTCTCTCTCTCTAACGCATGGAATGAAGCAAAAATGAAAATTCTGCTTCATCCCGTGCCTATATTTAAATCTGTCTGAATATTTTAAGCAAGTTCGAACGTTCTAACCTAACGTTCGAACGTACTTAAAAACCATGATCACGTTCGAACATTAACTTGTGATATTTGAACGTTAAGTATTTACATTCGAACGTGAGTTAAAATGCTCAAAATATCCTAAATTGAGGCACAAATATTCAAACGTTATAAAGTTAAGTTCGAACGTTCTAAAAAGTGTGGGAAATTTCTCGCACTTTTTTTTTATCGTTCGAACGTAAAATCCTAACGTTCGAACGTTATTTGTGAAATAATTTTTTATGGTTAACATCCACACACAGATTGGTTTATTTATTAAACCAAAATATATTAAAAATGTTTAATAAAATTATAGATATTATAATAAATTATTATATATTTAATAATATAATACATTTTTATATTTTAAGAAGTTTATGCACAAAAGTAATTATAAAGTTAACACTATATAAAACTATGTTGTTAAGTGTTATATAGTGTTTCATATATATATGTGTGTGTGTGTGTGTGTGTGTGTGTGTGTGTGTTTTATTTAGTGTTATAACAAAATAGATAACACAATATAATACTAAACAACATAGTATTATATAGTGTTAACTAATCATATTTTAGACGTTAGAACGTAATTAGAAGACGTTTAAATGTTTTACTTATTTTTTTTATTGTTAAATTCCTATATTGGTTTATTTATTAAACTAAAATATATTAAAAATATTTAATAAAATTATAGTAAATATAATAAATTATAATATATTTAATAATTTAACTATTTTTTTTAAGGAATTTTATGCAGGAAAATAATTATATAGTGAACACTATAATACTAGTTAAGTATTATATAGTGTTGACTATATGTGTGTTACTTAATGTTATAACATAATATAACACTAATCAACATAGCATTATATAGTTTTAATTAATCATATTTTAAATATTACTTTATAAATCTTAATTATTATAGTAACATCATACAATACTAAGTGTTAATTATAAATAGTAGACTATTGTAATACTATATGATACATTATATAATAATTAATACTATAATATTATATAGTATTGGTACTAGAGAATTTTAGTAATCTCTTAGAGTATATAATATATTTAAGTATATAATTTTAGCATGTCATTTTATATTTAAGGTAATTTTAATTTTTCATTTATAAATTCAAAACTACCTTCGAACGTTCCAAGCTAACATTCGAACGTTCTCATGAAACGTTAGAACGTTCATAAATAACGTTTGAATGTAGAGAATACTTGGGCAACTAATTATTCAACTCTACATTTGAACTATATGTTTATAACGTTCGAACGGATATGATGGTTCGTATGCAATGTTGGTACATACATCACAACTCGTATTCAACGTTTAAAGGTTCGTATGATACGTTCAAACATTCATAAATAATGCTCAAATATAAAGAAAACTTGGGCAACAAATTACTCAACTCTACGTTGGAACTTTATGTATATAATGTTCGAACTATATGTATTCAACGTTCGAACTCATTAATGAAAATTCGAATGTTCATTGTATAAATACAGTAAACCCAACGACAATTGGCATTTTCACCAAAACTCTCACATTTCTCTCAAATTTCTTTGTCACGCACGCAGCCACAACCGTCACCAAAGCCACCGCAACCGTCACCAACAGGTAGAAAACTCTAAACCCACTTTTTTCATATAATTTGTATTCGATTTAGTTATTTTTTTCTAAGTTTTAAAAAAATTGGTGGCCGGAACTTCACTTTGATTTTCCGGCCACTACGGGTCTCCATTGGCCAAAAGGACTCTGTAGAAAATTTTTTTGAAGTGTTTACTTCATTTCTACAGAGGGTTTTGGCCCTAAAACTCCATGAAATATACGTTCGAACGTCAAAGTAGGGTTACGTTCAAACGTTTTATATATACGTGCGAACGTAACTTTTGTAACGTTGGAAGCCCAACAATAACGTTCGAACGTACACTCCATACATTGGAACGTGACTTCTAGAATGTTGGAATACTAATGGTTATGTTCCAACGTAGGTTTTCCAACATTGGAACATATATATTTAAACGTTGGAATATGAATCGTCACGTTAGAACGTACGATCGGTACGTTCAAACGTGACTATTAGAACGTTTGAAGAAAACCCCAAGTTCGAAAGTGAGTTTCCTTACGTTCAAGCGTTTGCTCAGAATTGCATTTTTTTGCGTAACGTTCTATTAAAAATTTAATTTCTCTTTCCACTCATTTTTATCTTATTTATGCAGATATATAATGGCTGAGCAGCCTCGAACCACAAGAAAAAGGGGTTGGAAAGGAGCCTTACGGGAGGCGTACCATATCAAGGCCCGCACGATTACACCAGAGCGGGAAATCCAAATTAACAAATTCGACTCTTTATTCTGGCAGCAAAGGAGCCTCCGATCCGTGTTCGTGGACAGGGGTTGGGTACCGACCTGTGCATTGAGGGGGATCGTGTACACTAGCATGGTCCACGAGTTCTACGCAGCGATGTCCACGTTGCTACACGACACAGACTCCCACTTCATCGAGATCCATCGGCACCAGATCACTGTCTTGACGGATGTCATCACCAACCTGATGCAGATCCGGCGTCTGCTGCCACAGCCAGCAGTTACACAGTAGGTGGAGGACACTACTGTTGTACCTGCTCCGTCGCCAGATGCTGACGTTGGCATGACGAAGTCCCAGACTGGCCTAGTTCTTTTTACGGGCAGTCATCACCTCAACGACGATGTGATGAGCGATATGCTGGATCCGAACAAGAGGGTCCACAGCGGGATGAGAATTTCTACATTCTTACGGGCAGAGACCGAGAGGCGCATGAGACATCAGACTCATTCTCCCTGAATGAGCTCCTTGATTTCTTCTGTATGCTGCATCTTATTGTTGCAGCAAACATGGATCCCCTAGCACACACGGCGACATTCAGCTGGACCCGTGCTCGGTTACTGATTAGGTTGACGCATGGAGACCTGATCGACCTACCATGGCTGATCTTTGAGAGGATCCGGTACAAGGCATGCACTGTCTCGACGGAAAACCTCCCATACAGAGTTATCATCACCCAGCAACTCATGGCACATGGAGTGGAGCCACGGGTCTCCAAGACTGTGCGACTGCAGATTGGCCCTATCGACATTAGCACGCACATACAATCGGAGTAAGGGGTAGAAGAGGCACATTCTTCCTCCTGTAGCTGATCTGGTGCCACCTCCCCAGCGTTAGACCTTCGAGCCTGATCCTACTGACGTTTCCGGCACCAGTTGACAGATTCAAACGAGACAGATTGCAGGTGGAGACGTGCCACCTGCTTGGATCTCATCAATGTTTGGAGAGTTGCAGGGACACATCGACCGGCAGTTCGCTGCACAGACTGCGGCGATCAGCACGTTCACTGAGCATGTGGATGCTCGTTTGGACCAGTTGTCGACTGATATAAACACCTTGCGTGTTAAGGTCGAGACTTTGATTGATGAGTTCATATTAGTCAAAAACCTCATCTAGTTTGCAATTTTATTTATTTTTTTAAGTCTTTTTGTATTTATTTTGTATTTATGTACTAGATCAACTTCCCATCAACTTCTCATGTAATGTATATATTATTTTTTTTAATTCTCAGTTTTCTTTAATATTAGCTTATCTAAATTTAATTTTAAATTATTGCACTTCATTTCTTTCACAAATTAAATTATTTTATAATTAAATAGAGTACAAAATTTGTATAATAAGGGTCCAACTCGAGTAAAATCTTATTTTAATTTCTTTACATATCTTTTTATTCATGTTTAGATCATTTTAAAATATTTAAAAAAAATAAATATCAATACACCAATAATCAAATCCTACAATATTAAGTAAAAAAAAAGTACTAAAATACTATGGGTATCAAAATAAGGTATCAAAGTATATATATATATATATATATATATATGTATATATATATATTTTAAATTTAAGCTAAACATTAACGTTATTTCAGAAACATAAATGTTCCAACATCAATGATCTCATAGTTCGAACGTAAACTCAACATTCAAACAAAATATCATCTTAGTTCGAACGTAAAAAAATTCAGCAAATGTCTTTAATGACGGTTCTAAAAAATCATCACAAAAAATAAGTTTTGGTGATGATTTAGAGACCGCACAAATTTCAAATCGTCACTAAAGCCTAAATATATTGTAGTGTGTGTATATATATATATATATATATATATATATATGATATCAGCAATATCCAAAACAATTACTCAAAAACAAATCCATTGACATCTACGCCAAAGATGTAAATATATCTTGCAAACACTACTACATACAGTTGTAATGAGATAAATAAATAAACAAAACTGTAATCAAGATGCACCCATTCTATGGTTCTTAATTGAAATAAATGAATAAATAAATAAAAGATATTTTAATCTAAAAATCGTACGGTAATGGAAACCATTCACATTCAAAAATTTCCATTCAGCGTCAAGTGTAAAGAAATAATAATCATAATAACTGGAACTAATAGTAATTGAAAAGAAACTCATTATAGGATCAGAAACAATTTGGAAAACAAAATGCTATAGTTTGGTCAAGAATCTTCCAGATCTGATTTCATAATATTTCATTTGATCCCTTTGATTTGGTTGTGCGGATTGGTGTTCTTTTTATTGCAATTAAAGGGCATAGGGCATAGGTCTCCATGCAAGGACAAAAGCAACTTGATCACCGATACGGATTCCCAAAAATATATTCATTTTTCATAATAGAGCAGGTACAATATTACTGATTTTAGATCAAGTAATTCGCATGTGAAAAGAACCTAAGTGAAAATGCTTACAAACTCTTTCCGTTTTGTCAGTATATAATATATATAGATCTCGAATATAGGTAGGGGAGAGATTTGATCGGTTTGGATCAGATCAAAATTAGATTTGGTTGGTTTTAATCCAAATATTATATAATCGAAAAACATTAAGTCTAGTCCCATTTTAAAGGTTTTTCACCCTAGACTGACCGGATTGAATAAATAATATAATATATATTTTTATTATTTATATAATTATAGTTATATATAATTAATTATATAATGTATATTATTCATATATTTTATTTAGTATCAAAGTATTATTAGATTCTTTAATAAATAATTATTAACTATAATATATAGTATTAACATATATTAATATATTAACATACTATAAAAGTTATAGTATAAAGACAGTATATGTATAAAATCGAGTGGACCAATCGAACTGAACTGAAAGGGACTGATTTGGTTCGGTCCTATAGAGTACTTGATCTGGTCCAGGCTGAAAAAATCCTGAACCGAATAGATTTGATCTAGTCCATAAAACTCTTTTAGGACAGACCGGACCAAACTAAACTCCCCTTAAATATAGGCATGAAAAAAATAATGGTTCCAGTACCAGATGTATCATCGAAGATGGACAATTTTTTTATAAATGATTCAAATTCTAGCACGTAGGCTCTGACACCAATTGTTGAAAATAATATATATCATGTTAAAAATAAGAATCACATTAACAATCACAGTTTAGAAAAATATATGTAGAAAACATGATTTTGGAAGCGATTTTTGTACCTCCACAAATATTAACAGCCAAATCTTGTCATCTTTGCTTCTCACAAAAGTATTAGTTTTTAATGGTGCAAACCAATAAACATACATAGAGAGAAAAGAAGACCTAACCAATTATATAGAAGATTTATGGAATCCTCCCATTAAAGACTCAAATTTCAATAGGGTTTAAAAAAATTTCAGAATGAAACCCTTAAACTTATAGGCCTATATACATAATTTATCACATTAAATAAGATATAATCTTATATACTAAGGTATAAAAAATCTCAAATGATAACTTAATATATTGGGTTTAACTAAAATATCATTATGAGCTATATCTCTAACTTGTTTTTATAAAACACAAAATATACAATCAAATAAAGCCCCTAATCAAAAATTAATATAACATTTACTAATTGGGCTCTAGCAACAATAAAGGCTAGTTTGAGTAAAAAAGAATTGAGCTAGCTCAATGTACATATTATCATATTTAGGGTTTGGAAAATCAGATTATGAGAGTGATACATTTTGACTTTATATGTGGTATTACAAGCTACATTCCTCTAGCTATTTAATAATCATGATAGATTAAACATTTTATAAATCATGAATTAGAGAACAGAGTGGAAGAACTCAAATCAAATTAGTTATTTCAAAAGGTTTGTGACTGGAGGATTGATGAGGGTTTCATGATCAAATATGCACATCGTTCTGCTTTGTTTTTTAAGTTTGTTCAGCTTCATTTTCCTGCAATTTCTATATCAAATTTAAGTACAAAACTAATCATGTTGGTTTGAAGAACTTATGGCATGGCATTGATGTTTCCTTTACGGACTAAAGGATGCTATGGGTTTTTTTTCCTCAAAGAGTCTTGCTGTTGTTGGTGTGGATCTTTCTGTCATGGCCATAGGTCCAGTTGCTGCAATTACATTGGACCAAAAGAAGAAAAGTAGTTTACCATGTTTGTTGTTGTGTATTGGATTTTAATTAAAGCATTGTATGTGTCTTTTAATGTTCTAAATAAATTAGTTCAAACAATATTGTAATCTGTAGTGAATTTTTTTTAGTTCAAAAGTTAAATAGTTGTTTATAGCCTTAGCTATTCTTAGCATAGATTTAACTTTTCATTTTGATATAATTTTTTTTATCATTATGGTCAATGATAAAAATATATGCTTTTATATAATAATAAAATATTTGCTTTTCAACATTATTTCTTGAGAAAATTGGAATAAAATTATTTAAGATTTTTGATAAACATCTTTTCAACAAGTTTCACTGGCAACTCAGATTTTTGGGTTTTCAAATTTCAGATTCATCTGGGTTTAGGCCTGAGTCACAACCCGGATATACTTGGTCCAAAATCTGGACCGGATTGGAGACCTAGATTCTGGCCCGAGTATAACCATGTATCTAGTCCAGAATTCAGATGTACAATCCAATTAATATCTAAATTTAATGGAAATTTTGCACACCATCATCATCAGGTAATTACAAATATCATCATGACTTTACAAAAATCAAGTTTGGTTGTTAGCTTTTTTAGTCACATTCACTCCACCAGAATCCATGGCGTCAATTGTACATAAACATCTACAACTACATTTCTACAACACAACTAAACTCAATTACAAATTATTTTCTTTACGCCACCACGTGCACAACGTAGCTTTATCCTGATCACACCAATACCATCGAACAATATTAAAACCTTTTATTTTAATTCATTTATTAACTTTGTTTTTTTTATTATTATTATCGTACGGTCGTGGATCTTATCATCAATTAATTATCATCTTTAATTATTCATTCTTATCAGTGTTACGAGTATTATATGACATCCGTGATTCTGTAGAACCCCAAAACCGCAAATTTAGTGCTCCGTACGAACGCCTCCCAAAACCCCCGGAATCCATGTCAGATCATCATCAGGATCATCGCCTCTAGCATGCATGCCAGTGACAAGTAATACTCTCATATCAACGCGGGGCCAGCAACAACTTCTCTTGCTCGGATAGAGAGTGGCGGAAGTGGCACCTGTGGCCGTAGGGACACATACCGCCAGCTACTACCATTCTGCAAACCTCCGTCTTGTAGCGCGGGTGCCTGATCACCGGACGGAGCTCCGTTATCCCGTGGGCGAACTGGCATTGGTCTCCGTATGGACACGTGCCGGTCTCTTGCCACTTGTTGCAAAGCTCTGTCTTGAGCATCCCTTGATTGTACACCTCCAACTCCATCGCCTCCTGATCCTCCACCCTCTTCCCCGATAAATACACCTTTTGCTGCAACCGCAGCACACCGTCATCAAAACATTTACCTCACAGCATGAAAGCTATAGAACGGATGCCTTAACAAAAAACTATTGGACGCATCTAATCTTCAATAATTTAAAATTTGTTAAAAAGGAAAGGAAAATTTATAAGGTTTTGATCGGACCCACCGATCCGGAGGCGAGATGATTGGGGACACGTGGTCGAGTGAAGGAGCGAGTGGGGGTGCTATTGTGAGTCGCGGCAGGGAGGTTGCTTGCCTTGGTCATGAAGCCAGTGGACCGAACTGAGATGCTCTTGGGGAGCGAGAAGCGTTCGGAGCTTGGCCTATCGAACCGATTGGTACTGGTGGTGGAAGTACTGTCTTCATCTTCGGTGGAGAGGCGGCGGAATTCGTGGAGAAAAGAACGGTCCGGGCCGGTAGAGGACAGCAGGAGGTTGTGGAAGGAGGCCTGTGAGGAGAGGAGCTCCAGCAACTCGGTGTTGACGATGCGGAGGTGGGCGTTCTCTTGGCGGAGTACGTCGGCCTCGGCAATGAGGTCGAGAAGACGAGAGCAACAGAGGTCGTAGTGGCTATTGAGTTCTTGGTACTGGAGGATAAGGCGGGCCTGGTTGAGGCGTTGCTGAGTGGCGATGGTGTCATAGTTAAGGTCGTCGTTAATGGAGGCCGAGGAGCAGCACGTGGAGGGGCTGAGTGAGATTGAGGTCGACTTTGGCGGGAAAATGGAGCGATACAGTGACGCGAAGTCGGTGCCGAAGTTTTTGTTCTTGAGGAGATAATCGAAGCGAGCAGTGTTATCGGGGGATGATGAGGGAGGAGGTGGTGGAATACTGTTATGAGATGCGATCGGTGAAGAGAGTAATTCCGTGATGGTGCCGGTGTTTGATGGAGGACACACGTCCTTGTCCATTTGAGCCTGAAATTTCTTGAGAAAAAAATAAAAAACTCAGAAAACATAAATTAATAGAGGAACAAGTTGTAAAATGAATTGTAATTAACTAACAGGAGACAATTTCTAGCAGCTTGTAGAAGAAGATCAAACCACAACCAAAGCCTGCTTGTTCAATAAGAAGTGCTAATTATGAAGGGATTGGGCGGGAGAGATGGGCGTATAAGCTGGTATTTGCATGCTAGCTCGGAGAATTAAAAAGAAAAAGGAACAAAAATTGAGTCAAATATTGATTTTGAAAAAAAGTTGGACGGAGACGATAGGCCGACGGTCCAAAAATGCAAAGTTAGCGTGTAAAATATACCTGATTAATTAACTAATTATCTGAAACAACTTAATTCGGGTTCCTCCAAACAAACCGACCAAACTAGGCCGAAAACCGTTAGAGACAATAGCCGTTCGATCTAGAGAGAATATGTGAAGGTCAAGAAAGCCTTAAGAATGAATTAGGAGATGTGTGTGTATATATATGAAAAGGATTGTGATGGGTTAGAGTTGAAGAAAGAGTGTTTGGTCCAAAGGGTATGTTGGCGTTGCATTCAAGTCTTTGAAGGTGGCCTTTTTCATGAGCTGGATTATTAAGACGTGCTTTCTTTTCTCTTTAATTTCTTTTAAAAATAAAAATAAAAATAAATATAAATATATGTGTGTGTACGTAAGTGATAAGTAATTAAGGTTGGTTGTGAAGAATCATTATAATAAGCTATGGATAGAAGGCCGGCGGTTTGCTTGCTTGCTTGCTTCTTTGTTACAACTTTAACTAACTCTATGGCCCTCTTAATTTGGTGTCTCCACCTTACCTCAATTTCAACTTTGTTACATATTTGTTGTTTCTCCGTCACCATCTTCCTTTTGTTACATAACCAACAAACAACAATTTTTTTATTTTATTTTATTTTATTTTAGTTTTTGCTTCGATTGCTGACACTCAACGCAAATCAAAATTGGCTCTATCTTAAGTACTGCATGCACAGTTTGGCTTGAGGTCCTTCTACTAGACTGTCATTTTCCCTTTTCTATTGATGCAAATTGCTTTGATCTAACTTAATTCTATATATATATATAGATTGGATCGTGGATTAACATAGTTCCAGCAACAATATTTATAAAAAATAGTATAAGTTTCGTGCTTTTTTACAACTTTGCATTTCCTCCAAAATTGAGTGTCCCACACTGATGAATAAGCTTGGACCTTGGCCCAGTAGCACTGACAAAGTCCGCAGCCTTATAAAACTAGCTCTGTGATGCTCCTCTGCTAATATATATGGGCCTTATTTCTTCGGTAGAGTTCGGCTCCGAATTCCCTGAGGCTGGGTCAGCTTTCTTTCAGCTTCACTATTATTTAAAAAAAAAAAAAGAATCAGGAAAGTTTCTACTCAGACCTGGTTGTAATTTGGTGTATGTATATTTTATTATTCAACAGAAAAGTGATGTGTCAAACTTTCTACTGTAGGGTGTTATTTAGGACGTGGTCTAAGTCTTAATCGAGGTATAATCAAATCGTATTAATAGATTATGTTCGTGTCATGTTATATTGATCAAACTCAAGTCTTATATGTTAAGTTTATTGTGTCAAATACCAAACTTTAAGACGATCTATTAATATAACGGATTGACACGATAGACCTATTTTGATCTTTTAGTAAATATTACGAAATAGGTTAATAAGATATGACCTAATATAACCCGTTTGAGTCTTTGACTTGATTAAATTGAACATAATTTTATATAAATGTTAAAATCACTGTATTTATAAATAATAAAAAAACTAATTACCAGTTCTAAATCATAATCCAAACAATAAAAATATCGAAATTAAAATTTCAACAATTTTATTTTTAGGCACAATAGTATAATTATAATTTTATTTTTCTTAACGGGTCATAACGGATCAAAACAAGTTGACTCATTATATATTAATTAGTTAAACATTTGTGTCTTAATGGGTCAATTTGTTTTAACTCGAATTCGTTCAGACTAAACTCAAATTTTTTATTATTGTATCGTGTTTGTGTTAGGTTAATAAATCGTGTCATATGATATTGCCAACCCTAATGATTTGGATCGAAGATAGTCCCATAATGATGAAAAAATACTGATGTTTTATTTTTTTATTATTATAACAAAATTTCACAAGAAGTTATGTGTACTAATTTATTGACAATCCACAAATTAACTCTTAATATGATCATATATTGCGACCCAAAGGGAGATTTAAATTTTTAGGGCCATGACTAGCTAATGATTTCTAATTACCGATCTTTCAGTATTTCGATCACAACACAAAACCAGATAGAATAGCGATTATTCTGCAGGCTAGTTTCAACAGATGAATTCACAGGGAATAACACAAGAAATTCGCCCAAAATACAAAGAATACGTCTCTGAGAAAAAATCTGAATATTAATAAATGAAAGATTGTCAAAAATCAGTCCACAAGCCGGACTGTATAGCTAAAATTCGTCTGTAACCGAATTTTACCAAAAATGGCAAAATCTCGAAAATAACGTAAAGTTGAAATTCAAAATCAAATAAAAAATTTGTGAAAAATCCGGAACAAATCGGATTTAAAGTGACTTCCTAACAAACATACGAAATATTACCAAAATAGTAAAAAATAACTAAAAACAATGATTCGGTAGGGAAAACAGCGAAATTTGAGGTCCAAAAAAGGGCACATAGAGCCATGCTCGATTCTGATACCCGTAGCTAAAGTTATGGCCAAAAGATTGAAACATACCTAAAACTCCCCCAATTAGAAAGAAATTACGATCACTTCTGGCCTTTACGCTGATCTGCCAATTCATGGTACCTCAGGGCTTTTAATTTGTAATCAAATAGCTCAACATCATCTGTCTCGGATCCCCTGCATCACAATACTTTTGTGTTTTCTTGTGTAGAATATAAGTTGCAGTTATCTTAGGTGTTTTACTCAGGCGAAGCCATCAGTTAATTATTATAAACACTTAAAAGAGTCATTTTTGTACATGAATTTCACATGTTTCACGTTGTATTTCTATGATAAAGTTTCAATTACCAAAAGAAAAAGAAAAAGATTTTATAACTCAATTATATATATGTGGTGTAACGACAAACAAAAGTCCTCCTCGATCTCCCGAATTTATTACATACTGGAGGTGAATTTTCTGTCTCCGTTTAATTAGAAAAATTCGAATCCAATATTTTTTTTCTGTGCCTCCAAACAGCTTCAACAATATGGGAGCTTATGCATACACTAGAATATATGTCACTGAGTAAGGCTTCTTACAACAAAACTTGAGATCAAATGAAAAAGAAAAACCTTTCAAAAGAAAAGGATATATTTATGAAGAAAACAACATTACATCATCATGATGTTCCGACGATATTTTCACTTTTCAACGTATCCTTAAAAAAGGAAGAGGGAGCTTGGGGAGAGAACAAAGAACGAAGAAAAGAAAAGAAAACAGACAATATTAATGATAGATCCTCTGCAGACTATGTGGGAGTACTGTTTAATTCACGAGAAGCTTGCAAGACCTTATAAATCTCGAAAACCAGCCTGTTCTCAACTTCTTCAACTGAGTAAACTGAGGGACCTTGGCCGCGGCGACCCTTTGGAATCCGTTTTGATCCGAAGACGTTGGAAGTATTCAAATACCCAACGTTGCCGGCCAAGTTAACCATCATGTTGATATAAGTATTCTTCAGCATGCTCCAAAGTTTGAGAGGCGAGCCTATCTTCCACCGCAGCTTTGGAATTGCCGATCTGATTCTCCAACCTCTACGTGGGGCGCCGTTATCTCCAAGCCTCGTGATCTTTAAGTTCTTTCGACTTGATTTTGAATCATGGAGTCTTTGGTATCGTTGTCTTCTCCAGCTTCTCTTTAAGCTACCCTGAATCGGTTTAGGAATTAGCTCCATTTTTGTGTGTGAGAGAGAGAGAGAGAGAAATTTTGAATATGGCAAAGCAATGGCGATCATCAGTCTCATATATATTAATGGAACGGTGGGAGCTGGCCATTCAAACTTAGAATGCAACAAATTCTTTTTTAATCATTAATGCATCATGTGGAAAGGAAGGTCGAGAGTCGTCACGTCAATAAAGCCAGTTTGACAAGTAATCGGTTTTCTGGGTGGAGAAATATTGGCCCATCCTATATTATACAATATAAACGGACATTTCCATACAAGAAAAAATGAAAAGGACCTGTTCTGTATATTGACATTCACATACATAGTTTAATAAAAGATTACTGTTTCTCGAAGCATCGCAGTTAAAAACGACTCTAAAATCTACAAGCTCAGTTGAATGCTTCCGGCAATGACGCATTCGCGCAGAAAAGAAAAGCCATCTAGATGTTTAATTAACACATGAGATCAAGCAACATAAAAGTCACGCGCCAGGTTTAACATAAAGTCTTTGTCATAGGCTTTTGTACGGTCTTGATTTTGACTTGCATTGCTTAATTTGCTGGCCAGTGAATGGTCGGATGCCTTTTGAACCAACCTTCAAAAATTTGAGTAATTTTAGGTGAAATCAGTTTTAGGGAGTTCAAGATAATCGATTTTAATTAAAAATATATATATATATTTTTAATATTGTTTTCATAGATTTAATAAATTATATTGATTTATTTTTAGTATAGAAATTAAAAATAAGATTGAAAATGAGAAAAAAAAAATTCTTCATTTTTAACTTTGTTTTCGATATTTTTTTCTTCATCTTCATTTTTAATTTTATTTTTAATTTTATAATTTAATTTTCTTATTTTCAACTTTGTTTTCATAAATCTAATGAATTATATTGACTTGTTTTTTATATAGGAATTGAAAATAAAGTTGAAAATGAAGAAAAAAAATTGCAAACTAAAGTCGACTCTCTCTCAACTCTTTAAAGCTGACTTTCTCTAAAATTACTCTAAAAATTTAGAGATCTACATTTTATATTTATTTCTCTGTTCGTTATAAAAATATTTGTGGAAAAATGGTAAAAAATCTCACCCTAATGAGACATGACCCCGTTTTTGCAAGAACTTGTGTTAGTATAGGATGACTAGGAATATAAATTGTCACATTGATTGTGGTTGTTGAAAGGCTGTGGTTGGTTCGTGGTTGTGTGCGGCAGCCTAGCTAGCCAGCCTCGAAAATTAAAGTTTGATCATTGATGGTAGTTGCGGCATGCCTGGATTAATTAAACGGCTGCATGAGTACCCCAACTCCCAAGTCGTTTATATATGCTCCGCAAGGTTGGTGCCATGCATATGTGGAAAAGATTTCAACGACCTTAGCATATATATAGTTGAAGAGGAAGCGCCACCACCTATTTTGCGAATGGCACGTAAGTTTTGTGGGGACAGCCTAAAACCTTTTGTCAAAGCTATCAGATACGATCAATGACTATTTGAGTTCATAGTTTCCATGACGTGCCTCGGTCCGAGAAATTAATTTTAAGGAACAATATTATATTCTTTTAAATACAAATAATAATTTACATGAAAAATATTATATACTCTTATCAAATAGCTAGGAATATGATTTAATACAATATATAAATCTTACAGTAATTAATTAATATTGATTCTATTAAAGTTTTTTAAAAGAGTGAATTTCACGAGTTTACGTATTTAATACTGCGTATGTCTAATAGATAACTGAATCGATACCTAAACTAGGCCTAACGCCGATCCAACCTACTTACAGTATGTGAATTATAGTACCTAGATCCTTACTGCATGCTCTATAAGGCCTGGAGACATGAATTATCATAAACGGGACCGAAACGATGACAATGAATGAGTTTGGTAAAGATAATTCCTTCAGAAACAAACAAATTAGGCAGATGGGACGTGAAAGACGTGGGACTGTGGGAGGCCACACGCTCACATTGTCACATATCCATACTAACCGAGGAGGAATAAGGATCCAACCCCAACTATTGGATTATTGCACCAAACCCATCCGGCTAATTTAGCTATCATCTTTACCCACCTAATTTTGACTTCTCGCATCCATGCTATCTAACTCCAAACGCAGCCAAGCTCCTGATTCCGACTCCTTCTGGAATTGGAATGGCAACGGCAGCACCAAGAAGAAGAATGAAAAGAAGCAATTCCCGGTGGCTAAATTTCTTCGCAACAACAACGACAACAAGGCAGAGGGAGTGGTACAAGTGCTGGGGCCTGGAGGTGGTCTAGGGATTGGGTGTGGTGCTGGAATGGGGTTTGGGTTGGTCGGAGGAATTGGGTATGGCTGGCCTTGGAACAGTCTACAGCTTGTTTTTGGGGTTGGAATCGGTTGTGGTGTTGGTGTGGGTCTTGGATACGGTCAGGGGTTTGGATTGGGTCTTAGTTTGGAATCCTTAGAGTCGTATATATCCAAGCAGTTCAGCTCCTCGGATTCAAAGAAGAGATCAATTTTGTATTGAGATATGATCAATATCAGCTTTTTTTTTGTGTTGATTTGGTGGTCGTTGAATTACTAGTACTGGTGGATAATTTTGTTTCTTTTTGGATTAATAACCATCACCAAATTTGAATTCTTGGTAGTTTTTCTGACATCTCTACTTGTGAATGGCATTGAAATAAGAATACTCCTTATATATATATATATATATATATATATATGTATGCATGAAACGAGGTTTATAAAATATTATTATTTCCAGTTTCAGAATTTCAAAATCCGTCATTGGTAAAACAGTACAGAAATTGACATGATGCATCGAGGCAAGAATAATCTGGCATTTAAATATAATCATGAGATGGCCAGAGATAATGGTCAATAATGAAACTATTGAAAAATCACAAAATTCAACATTCTACCCGACAGACGGTCGGACTGCATGTTGTTGAACACTATTAGCATCACAACCGCTTTTCGTCCGTACTGCACCAGCCCAACCTTAGCACCTTGCTTTGCTGTCTCAAGCTGATTAAGGCCGATTTGTTTTACAAATTGAGTTTAACTCTCGCATCTTATTTTGTACTTTCAATTCATTTCAACCTCTTATTTCAAACTTTAATTCATTTCAACTACCCATTTTATTACTATTCATAACTCATTTTATTTCATCTTATCTATGAATTTAAGTGGGCCTAAATTTGCTCACTGACTTTTAGCACAAATATTGTCCATGTCCCTTTCTAGAAGCTTGAAACAGACAATTCATGCAAAGACTCAGATTTCTTGTACTAACATCTATGTTGGGCATTTGACAAGTCAAAATATTGACTAATTAAATGCTACTAGTCGTGTTCGAATAGCCCATGACAATTGGAACTACAAATATATTGGAACCCTAAATTTTGGTGAAACCATAACGATGATATGAAAGCACATGCAGGATTATATATATAAGATCACAAATAGAATACAAGAGCTTAAAATTAGTAAAAACTACGAAAAGACCATTCAAATTTCAACATAATCACTAGAGAAAATCAAAGATAGAGAGGATCCCCAGGTCAAGACCCAATAATATAGAAGAAAAGCCATGACCCAAATTAAATCCTTACCAACGATAATGTAAGAAGTACTACAAAGGTCAAATTAGTGCATTCAGGACAAAGATAGATCGAGCAGTACTAAACTTGAAGATCCCTAGGCCAAATCAAACGTTTATTCTTCATATCAAAAGATTGTTCTTCGTATCAAACTCATGAATATCATATAACTCATTCACTGGAAAGTTATGCACGTGCGAGTAATTAAGATTTGGCATTGCCGGGCATTGCATTGGGTGTGGCGTCAATTGTCTGGTGATTAGATCATTGTAATTCATCATCGAGCCACCTGGATTGTTCCAGATAGTGTTGTCCAAAACCCCGGACATCATGTTATAGTTAGAAAGATCATTCAGGGGCGCATGAATTTGGCTAGCAGACGACCCGGCGCCGAGTTGAGTCCAATGATCTTGAGTACCATGTAGCAGCTTCATGAAAGAATTATCCCCAAGATCACTCAGATCAAATGGAATTAGCATCTGAGATCCCTGATGATCAATTTGGAATTGGGGTGTCCACTGAGTTTCAAGTGGATTCAAAGGAGATTTAGACATCTGGTCTTGATACATTAAGGCTTGCATGCTATTAAAATGGCTTCTGTTTACTTCAGGCTGCGCGCCATGGCCACCTCCAACCAAACTTGAAGTTGTACTCATTGCTTTCTCCTTCATCATGTTTTGATTCCCTTTCAACATGTTAATCCTCAGTCCTACACCTTCAATCTTTGCGTCTATGATGTCAAGAAGCAACCTTAATTGATCCTCTGTCAAAAGCTCGATGCGATCATCCCATGTTGGGTACTTCGCCTTGAGAATATTCTTGCGCAATCTTTTAATCTCGTCTTCAACCTTCTTGTTCCTGTCTACGAAAAAGTCCGACAAACCGAAGGCTCCCCTTGTACGTTTGAGCGTGCTATCGGTCTTATACCTGTTGATAATGCGATAAACTTCGGCACGGTCTTGGGGCCAGGTGCCAAGTTCGAGTACCCGGTCACCGGTTTTAGGACCATAGATGATCATACAAGTATCACTGCCGCAAAGGGTGGAGAATTCATAAGCTTTCTTCATTAGACCCCTCTTTCTCTTCTGGAAAGTTGTGATACGAGATTTCTCCCTCCTTATGAGTTCCATTGTGAGTTTTCCTCGACCCATTTTCTGAACAAACAGATTGAAGGTGTGTTTAGCCCGATTACGAGATTTTTTTTTTTTTTTTAAAGTGATCATTAAGTGCAATTTCGTGTTTCTACTAACAAACTTGTGCAGACGAGACTCGAGTAGCGTAACGAGTAAAGCAAGCACAAAGAACACAAAGTGAAGCTTTAATGGCAAATACAGTGAAAATATAGATTTTGCCATATAAAACAAGAGCATAAATAATAAAATAAGAAAGTACCGTAAGCTTAATGGTTTTGTGGCCAACTCTTTCTTACATCAAACGGATCGATATAGAGATATTAATAATGGAATTCTCCACGAGCTTTCGTATTTAAAAAGGACAGTAGTGAGGCGTGTTTCTAATTAGGTAATTTCAAATTGTCAAATCTTTATTCTTGAGATCTATTGTAGTAATTGCAATATGGTTGTAGTACTAAATCTTGATTCTACGACTCAATAATAATTGGTTTAAATTCCTAAAATCCTTCATAATGATTAAATTGTTCGATACCAAATCTTACATTTCAAAGCTTGATTGGCATAAATCATAATCATCGAAATCCTCTGTAAAATCATGTAGAAATTAGAAATCCACACCAATAAATCAGGCTTTATTGTAGTAAAGTATAGGGGCAAAGGTCAAATAAGCTTTTCAAGTTTACAGCCATAGCTTAGACTAGCTACTTGCCGTGATAATAGGAGATTATGCATTGATTGAGGCGCTTTGTTCTCTTCCAATGGATTGCATATTTTAATTGTCATCTGTGATAATGCTCCTAAAATATATACTTCCTTTTCCAAGTACTTTTCCTATCAATAACTAATTTTTGAGGAAGCTTACGAAAATAATTAATCTTTGAAGGATTCCCATAACTGCAGACTGCAGAGTATATTAATCTTTGGCGTATTGTATATTTGTTTGGCGCTCTTTCCCCTCCCTTCTGATCAGCTCCTTTTTTGTGAATACGAATGAAACCTGCATTGATTAGAAGTATATATACATATAGTTCTCTTTTAATTCAGAGGGTGACAACAGAATTAATCACTCAAACCATAAGCCTTATGAGTGTTTTACAAACCTACAATAAATTGAATCACAAAATCAGAGCTTTGAAGAGGATAGAAGTTTTCATCATTTCCAAGCTGCACTTCGGCTTTATATTGTACATAAAAAAGATGGAAAACTGCATTCGAAAGTTTCAAAATTTACTTGGACAAGTAAAGGCAACCTATCGTATTGAGATTGAACTGTGTCACAAAATATATACAGAACTATGTCCTGCCAGATTCGATTTCTTCCAATTTTGAACTAGAATTGCTTGCCAGGGATATACCCATAAGCCCGCGGATGCTTCTTTCATCTTGTTCGTTGTCAACCTGTGCCTCCATGGCCACCACATTGCCTACATGGTCGGCATTGGCTGCTCGTGTTCTTCCATGCGACTCCTCCAACACCCGAAAGTACGCATAAGGCCCCCATCCTACAAATAAGTGCAGAACCTCAGTTATTATAAAGCGTCCAATTTAGAAGAAAAGAAAATGAAAAATTGAGATATCCAAGGTTAAGGCCATCTTTCAACTGGCTATGAATTTCAACCACCACCAGTCATATGCTGATAGACGTAGTAGTCATGTTGGCATGGCAATGAAATATGCACCTAGTAGACAATCATGTCCAATAATGGAAGTTTTTTTTATCGGTAATGTCCAATACTGGAAGTTTTTTTTTTATAGGTAATGTCCAATAATGTAAGTAAAGATACATTTCTAATTCATCTGAACCTTTTTATAATTTTTTCCAAATAACTCCTAGTACACAGTCAAGATGCTATATGTACTTCTGTCCAAAAGGTTATCTTGACTCTTGATGAATGCATCTTTTTCATTAAGGTACTGAATCAATTGTTTGGTCTCATCCCGCCCGCCTAAGAGCCAAGGTCAAACCAATCTAGCACAAAAACCCAAGGTTGTGAGGCTAACATCGAAAGACTCCAAAAGTTATATCAGGTTCCATGAACTCTTTTTTTTTTTTTGATAGGTGATATCAGGTTCCATGAATTCGATTTATAAGTAATGCAATCAATATCCACTCTGAAGATACAACCAGTACATGCATGTTCCCTTGGTAACAAAATTTTACGAACGGTGTACATTTATATACTGTAGAAAATGATTTAAACATTAAGTTTGTAACACCAAAGGGAACAAGGGCCCCTCATAGATGAGGACAAGAAGGGATATAATATAATTATCTTGTCCCGTCTATCACTTGTTTCTGGTGTCGTACCAAATCCAATTCAAGCTTCCTAATCCATGCACATAGACAAGCAATGCTTTTCTTGGCTCTTGAGAAGAGACCACAAAAGGAGCATCACAAAGTATAGTTTTCCTCGCTCATTTAGTAGCAGAAATAAGAATGATTCCATAACAGCCCATTTTTTCTTTCAATATAGGAAAAAAAATGAAGAAAATGCTGTTGGAGAAATGCAATAACTTTGTGAATTTAATGCTGACCATTATATTATACAAGAAACATCGCCATAAATCATTTTAGGAATGGTAATCAGTATAATCATCATCCAAAATAGCAATGGAGCCTTCCAATACCATTTTAGGAAAAATTGTCTCCGAATATATAAAACAGCACAAGGGATTAGCCTGGGAGCATACCTTCAGGATGATATGGGGGTGCAAAGAACTGCAAATAGCAAAACGTAGCCACTGTGAGCCCTACAAAAAAGTGTTATCCAAGTAATTAAAAAAGTAAACATAAAATAAGATTGCTAAGCAGTTGCAATTGCCTAAAGGACGGATTAAAGTAGCACTAACCTAAGAGACCTCCAGCAAATACATCCTGCCAGTGGTGCCAGTAGTCATCCACCCGTGAAATGCCAACAAGTGTTGCAAAAAGTAAAGGAAAAAAGATGATACATAGTTTTGCAATATGGCCTCTGCCGTCAAATACTTTTATTTTTCCTGATAAGTAGAGTGACAGAAAACCTAGACCAGCAAAGGACCCTGCCAGAATTAAGATTTCCTCAAATCTAATAATTCTTTCAAAAGATTTAGCAAAACAAATATATTCATTAAATGGCAATATAGAAGAACAAATGAAGTAAAGTGCAGCTTACATGAAGTATGACCACTGGGAAAACTCTTATGTCCTTCCTTTATGACATTTTTGTCACCATGGCATATAACGTTTCCCAACGTATCATAAATCTGAGAAGAAACTAGTTATCAACTGCCATTATTGATGGCATGATATAAACAAACATTATAGCCACTATGCTCCCTTAGAAGGAAGTGCAAAGGAACTGTAATTCGAGACATACATCCTTTCCATCAGGAAAACAACGCCAAAAGAAGTCTGGCCGAGGTCTACCAACAGCATCTTTTATGGCATCTGTAATAACCGCTGTGACTAGAACAGAGAACAAGAGACCTGCACATAACAAATAATTTTCAAATCATCAACCTGTCTCAATATACTTGTATAAAAAACTGTCCAATAGATTTTTCTTCAGTTAATTGCACACCAAGAGTTTTTACTAGATAAGCCAATAGGGAGGCATAAGATTTATCACCTAGAATGGCATGATGAAGATCATAGACATCTCTTCTCCGGAAATAGACGACAAGAAAAATCATAATTGGCAACATAACTGAATAGACCTAATCATCCAAAAAAACAGAACACAGAACCTTCTCATCAGTTGCATCACTCTAAAAATGAACTTACAAGTTACAATACTAGGGTTACATCTATACCATAATCATGTAGGAACACTTACAGGAACAGCCAAAACTGGTACTGTATTACTTTTAAAGGGATACTTGAGGTCATTCATCATATCCTTCCCAACAAAGCGATAAAATGGATGGATTGCATATAGGATGATCTCAATCAGCATAAGAAGCACAAGTATCAGCCAGTCATGCAAATGTGTCCTTGCAACTGTAAGTCCATGGGACTTCACAGTATGTGAACCAAGCTGAACTTCCCTCATTCTTTCCTGTTATACATGTAACCACAACGAGAATTGAAATTATTTGATTTCAGAGTGTTAGAAATTCCTGATGGAACAAAGTAATGATACGTAAAGTCTATGGTGAGAATAGTGGCGACACAGAGACAGCTCCAAACAAGAGGCAAACTCCAAATCAAATGCTCTTTCACATATACTTCAACAATTATAAGGAAATCCTATCAGATTCTGACATCTTCAGTATCTCAAAAGAAAGACAATAGAGTATTGCAGCCCAAAATAATATGATTTGACTCTGTAAAAGGTGGATGCGAAAATTATAGAAAGGAATCATTACAACATATATATCCCTAGTTAAACAGTGTAAGTAGCTCAAGAAGTGCTTTGGTCAGATCTCCATAGTAGCAATGACAAAATATCATAAGATACAGCTGCTACCTAAAACTGCAGTGACAGTTACTTTTGGCCACAATATAAAGACAGAATGCAAATGAGCGGTACATAAAAAATAACTAATAGAGAAATGCGATTTTGCTGGATTGCCCACTCACTTTTGACACCTCATGCATTTTTTTTTTAATTAATGATTAAGAAAATAATTATTAGTGTATTGATATTTTTTTATATTTTTTAAAAATGTTTTAAAATGATAAAAAAAAATATGAATATAAAAATTGGAAAAAAATGAGAAGATGATTTTTGCCTAGGTGTAACAAAGAGCGGTGCTACTCAAGTGACAGAGTAGCACCGCTCATCACTTAAAAGCATATCACCATTACATAAACATCAAATGCAGAAGAAAACTACAAATGAAGAAAAACAACGAACTTTGATACAAAATTCAGTGATTGAGAAGATGCTTCAAGTTCATATAGCGAATTGACACCTACCATGAAAGATGTTATCTTAATTCAAGAACTTTGGAACACTTGATACTCTATTACAATGAAGACACAATAAGAAAAGGCCATTTACATGCTTGTCATAGAATTCGGAGATGATTCCTTTGGGATGGCTAGAATTATCAAGACAACTATAAACAAGTTGTGTAATCAGTACCATACCTTGAAAAAGTAATATTTTGAAAATAATAATATTAATAACACTAATCAGTCACTAGAAACTCCATAGCCAAGTAGATATCGTGAAGCATCAATATTCAAGAAAGTAAACCAACGAAGAAGAACCCTACATCAATTAACTATAATAAGGGAACAAAAAGTTCCACAGGACCACAAGTTACTGGACTGAACAAAACTCCACATAAAAGGTGCAGATGCAAATTCTGGTAGCAAAATAATCACTAAATCTAATTCAAATGAATAGTTAGGAAAGATGATTAAGTACCTCTTTATTCTTCTGTTCTATCAATGGAAAGTCATCGGGAGAAAAACAACCACTAGTAACCACAGAGATCTCTGAGCTCTTGCTTGTTACACCCTAGATAATCCCAAGAAATCAATAAGAAATGCCATGTACACGGAATATTCACCTAGTTTAATCGTGCAAACAAAAATTTAAATTCAGGACTCCGCATTGCAGCTAAGAAAGTTTCATATGTATCCTAACTACATAACTTTAAATTATAACTGGCTCAACCAGAAAACGAAATTAAACCCGTGGGTGAGTTTATGTGTCCAAGAATGAGTGAGTGCATCTTAAGTTACTTCAAAGCTTATTTACTTTGGATCTGCCTATTTAAACTGCAAACTGTTGATTCTTGATCTACAAAATACCATTGCAGTTAAGAAGGCAAAGGTAATCATCCTCCATGACGATCCAAATTAATCTAGCAAGCTAAAATCCAAAAGCCTAACAAGATTCTTTATCATATTTCCAAATTACAAACTATATAGACATTAACCGAATGCACCAGAACGCAAAGGAAGCTCAAATTAACTATCACCCGCTTAGTAAATTCAGCTCCCGATACATATAGCCCAAAATAGTTGTGAACTCAATAATCCATATTATCTATAAATTACTACTAAAAAATCCAGGATATCAAACCAAGGTAAAAAAAAAAAAAAAAAAAAAGCCCAAAGGCATCGGCTTAAATAATCCGGGAATACGAGCCAAAACATCCAATGTCTGTAGAAATTTCTGAAAAACATTAAAAAAAAAACTTACCCGAAAGATCCTAAACCAAGAAAGAGATCCCAAATCCCACCAAGGCATTGTTCGAACAAACCAAAACCATACAAAACAAATGCAGTTGGCAACGGAGCTTATTGGATGTTACCATGTCAGAGTATACTTAGGGCGAAGTAGAAATAGCCACAGGAAGCTTCGTGCTAGATTGGTAGGAAAGGACAGGAGGTATACATCCAAAGAGTCTCCCCCACATAGAGTATAATTTGTTTTTTAATTAATAACTCAAATGAGTAGAATTAGGATAAACAAGAGGTGTGAAATCTAGACAAGAGAATACGAAAAAGCTAAGGGCTTCAGTCATACCTGAAAGCTTCGATTTTGGCAGCGAAATTGAAAATAGATCCAACTGTTACCATGGTCAGGTCAGTGCTTGCACAGTACGCGCGTGTGAGAAAGAGATACCGTGATTCTGTGTGCACGTGTGCGGGGCTACATGTAAAAGCTTGGTGATCGGCACGTTCCGGTTCTGCGAAAAATTATTATATTTACGCCATTGACAGACGAGAAAATTAAGATTTTAAAATTATTTTTTAATTGAAAAAATTAAAATTAAATTTTTTTTAATATTATTATTATTTTAAAATTTTAAAAAAATTGAATTATTTATTATATTTTATTTGAGAATTTTAAAAAATATAATAATAAATTTTAAAAAAATAAAGATAAAAATAAATTAAGAATCTTGAAATAATTCTAAATACAAATAGAGCCTTGTATTATTAAAGGTAAACGGATCTTGTCAATTTCTTTATTAAGTTATTGCATTTTGTCTCAAGAACTCGAGAGGATAATAGAGAAAATTTTTGAGATTCTGAATTTCTGAGTGGTGGGCTGCCAAGTTTGTATTTTTCGTTACGGTGTGCCCTTGATGGTTCCCTCTAGCATGATATGAGTTCTTTTTATTTTTGGTAATGGCATGATGGAAAAATGATATCTTTGAAACCTTCAAATGGAATCATGTTTTGCATATTTTATTTAGTTTAATTTTGAAACTCATTTCAATTCATTTTATCTAATTATTACAATTTTTTTAAATTCACATATATTTTTTTAAAATTTTTATATAAAATATAATACACAATTCAATCTCAAAATACTTATAATATTAAAAAATAATATTCTAATAATATTTTATTTAATTCATCTTAACTCAATTCAACTCATCTTGACATTTAAACACATCTAAATTAATTATTTTAAGGTTGGATCCATTTAATATAAACCATTCCACTGTCTGATCCATGAAAGTTGAAAGTTTATATTATATTTGATTAGCCTAAGTAACAGTTCCGAATATCAACCTTTTTTAAACACCAATGATATCCCTAGAGACAAAATAAAAGAGTCCAGAACCAATCAACTGTGTTTACCAATTGTTTTTCGCTACTAAGCAATAAGGATAAAAAGCAAGGGAATGAAATGCATATACTCTTCATTATTTATTTCAAGATATTTTCTTTTGATGATAAATTCAAGATAAATGATAGATGCAGTCATGGAATTGCAAGCGGCGTACAATCACTTTAGAAAAAAGTGAATATATATAAAATCTAAGTGAAAAAATTAATTTTTTTTCTAAAGTGACTGCACGTCATTTGTAATTCCAGGACTGTACGTCATTTGTAACTCCACGACTGTACGTAATATTATCCTAAATTCAAATAAATCGATATGTAATTCAAGATTTCCAAGTTTCCAAGCACCTCTCTCTTACTTTCTTATCGATTGTGTTTCTCATCTATCAAACATGGGAATAATTCCTCGTCAAATCCTTCAAATCCTCTGCTCGGTAGGGGATCCTTGGAGTTGCAGTTTTAACTTTTAACAGAAGGAAAACATGTGCGGTGATGGTATTTTCCACGTGACCCCTCTCAGTGGCTCCACCAGTTTACATGTAGTCTCGATTTAAATTCAGAAATAAGAGATAGTTTTAACTAAAAATTAAAAAATTAAATAAAATGTTATTAAAATATTATTTTTTAATATTATTATTAATTAAAAATTAGAAAAATATTTATTTTTTATATTTTATATAAAAATTTAAGAAATTTATAATAATAAAATTGAAATAAAATAAAATAAAATAAGATAAATTTTAAATTCAAACTAGAGACTGGTTGTAATATTTTCAAAAATCTGGATTAAAAAAAATCCAAAAATCTGAAGAAAGCTGATGTGGCTTCTTCCCACAACCCCGTCCGAGCCACCTGTTACCCTAACTCAGCACAACACAGCACACACGACACAAAGTTATACTTTATCCATAACGTAAGTATCATCTTTGTCAACCCTCTACAGTCTACACCCTTCCTACTCGCTCTCGGCTCAGCCGCTTCGTTAGTTTTCCCGTCATAGTTTCAAACCAAACTTTCAACGACTCGCTTCTCCATCGAAAACCCTCGATCTCGATCTACACCATGGACCCGCCACCCATCACTACCACTGCCACAAAGCTCCGGCTAATGTGCAGCTATGGCGGTCACATAGTCCCACGGCCAAGCACCAACTCACTCTGCTACGCAGGCGGCGACACCAAGATCATCTCCCTCAACCCCCTAATCATCACCACGCTCTCCTCCCTCACCACCCTTCTCGCCTCTACACTCTATGTCCCTTTACCTTTCACCCTCAAGTACCTCCTCCCTCCCCACCACGACCTCTCCTCTCTCATCCCCCTGGCCTCCGACGCCGACCTTCTCTTCTTTATGCACCACCTCCTCCTCCTTTCCTCTTCCTCCCACTCATTCTCCCCATCTTCTACCACGTCCTCTCGCGTCAGATTGTTTCTCTTCCCGCCCTCGGTCATTCATCATCCCAAGACCGAGGTTTGGTTCTCTGATGCGCTTAAGAGCGTCAAGATTATGCAGAAAGTGGTGCTAATGGGTAGGGAGGGCGATGGACAAAGTGAGAGTTTCAGTGGTGGGGAGTTAAGTAATGGTGCTGCTTCGAATGCGGAGTCGATAGTCTTGGAGTCTTCTTCGTCTTTCGGGTCCGCTTCCTCTTCCGCTTCTTCGAACAATTTGACTTCGCTTAAGGCTCAGGCTGAAGATGCTCATGGTGGAGCTAATCTGCAAGATAATAAGGTTACATTGCTTTCTTCGGACTCATTTGCAAGGTACACAGACAGTTTCTATCATATTGGGTGTGCTCTGTTTTCTAGACTCGTCCGAGTCTTCTCGCTCACATCCAGTTTTCGTTTGCTTAGAAAATCTAAGGAAGAGGAAAGGCAATGACTTTAGATGATATTTTTGAAATTCTCAGTTTAGGAAAATCTCACTCTCATGACTAGTGCGAGACTGTACTAGGAAGATCATGCTTGTAAGAGGTTTTGATATTCATGTAAAAAAATCGATATTGTTGGTTCCTTCGTTTTCCGATACTTCTTCTATTTTCCACAATAAAGAATTTTTTAGAGGCAAAATGGTTTCTTGCTGGAAGAAATACGAAGTGGAACTCTGACTTGAGTGATTGTTTGTCTAATTTTTCGCAGTGATAATAGTGTTACAAGTGCCATTTCCCACCCACAGGCTGCAACTTGCCTAGATCCAGTTGTTCAAGTTTCTTTCTTGGAAAATGGTGTACCTTATAAGCCCCCTGAACCAGAGACTAAAGTCGCATCTGATACTTTCTCCCGTATCCATTCGGTTGCTGGGTGTCCATTATCTTTACAATCAAATCAACTTCAGCAACAAGTGGATGCCAACTACATACACCATAACCCTACTGGCGTATTGCCAATTTCGCCTTGTTACCAGATTTATCCAGCCCAGCCGCAGCAGCAGTTCCATTATCAGCCCAATCAGCTTTTCCCGGTTTACTTCGTGCCTGTTGGACAAAGTGATTTGCCTATGCAATGTGGTTTTGTTAACACTACAACTGCTTCCAATCAGCATCTTATTCATCCAAATGCTTCATTTATCAGTCCCCAAGTTGCTTACAAGGACGCTACATTAACACCTGCCAAGCCTGATTTAGCCTCACAGGTCTACAGAAATGGCCATGCCAATGTAGCAATGCCAATTGTGCGCAGTCATTATGATGAAAATCAGCAACAGCTCATGGGCATTCCTGAGATGCGTCACCAACCTCAGTCTACTCCTATTACTTCCAGGGAACCTCCTGATTTCAGGAATGAGATGGATGATGATCCTGCACGCGTCCAAATATACAAATCTCAGCCTCCACCACCCCGAGTTCTTATTACAAACCATGATTAAAGCCACAACAGGATCCGAGGCTTTTGCTTATTTGCGTGAAGACAACCTCAAGCAAGAGGATCAGACTCATGCAGCGGCTAAGATTCTATTCGCTGCGAAGAAATTTCTTTTGGTAGAAATCCTTTGGTCACTTGAAATTTTGAAAAGCTTGCCTACTTGGTTTCTCATTTTGATATGGGTTTGTGTTCACTGTCTGGGATGAGAAGTAAAATTTTGTTTTTGTTTGTTTACCCTGTTTTCTTTGCCTTCCACACTAATGGTATGTTGTTTGTATTGTATATGATATAAAATCGTTCATATCAGCTTGTAGAACTACAAAGAATGGCTTTATGCTTGAAGGTGAAGTTATATTACTATTCATATAAGGGCTTTCATTTTCACCGTTTGAAGTGCTTGTAGTTACGTTTGAATGTTTGAATGTTAAGAGTGTTTGAAAGCGTTTATAAATAGTAGTAAAAAGTAGATAAAAAATAATAATAAAATATTAAATAGTAATGAAAAAGTAATGAATAACAATAAAAATATGTGAAAAATAATAATAAAATAGTGAATAGTAATAAAAAGTGTTTAGAAGGTTTGGAAGTTTTTGGTTTTCAAACCTAATGCCATACTTCATTTGGGCAATCAAGTGTCCTTGGCTTTTGATTTGATTTTTCCCCCCTTTGTCCAACTTTTATCGGTGAAATTAGTTGTTAACTTGTTTGTAAAAGAGTGGATGCATTTAACGGTTAAGGGATATTTCCGGGTGCTCCATATACAATCCCATTTTTTTTTTAAAAAACTTACTTTTTAGAGTATTATGATGTTCTACTTTATGTGATTGCTTCTGTTTTATATATAACCCTATAAATCTTCTCTTGAAGAAGGCCTATTTTTATGATGGTTAACTATTTTTGGAAGCTGTTTTGTCTAGCTGCATATATTGTTTTCTCTTTCTATTTTTGTCTAACAGCCTTTTAATGGCAACGATTACACATAACGCATACTTAAGGTAAGTAGGAAAAGAACTGTCAATTATTTCAACTGAATTAAGGGAAACGGATGTTAGAAGTCCGATAAAAAAGACCTAAAATGATTGGGAGAAGTCACACTCAATACACTCACCCTAGCAATGCTCTAAAGAAAACAGTAGTTGCAGAATACATGTCCAGAAAAAGATCTACCTGAGTAGACACAGTTCGCTGTCTGGAATTCGTAAGTACAATGAACAAACATGCTATTCGGTATTGTCTCTCAATGAAGGGGATGAGGCCAATCTTTCCAAATTATCACAAACATACCTCATAGAAGGTCTCTTTTCAGGGCTCTTCTGAACGCAGGCTAGAGCAATTTTAACCATGTCTACTATCTCCTCCTCATTCTCTAAATCATGACCCATGAAGGGGTCCAAGACATGGGAGAGTGGCTTCCTATCCTCAATGCTGAGCTGAATCCATTGGACCAGATCCATTTCCTGGCAACCAATCTTCATCATTGGAAACTTTCCAGAAATCATCTCTAGTAAAATCACTCCATATGAGTAGATATCCCACTTTTGTGATGGCTTGGCGACTCTAGACGCTTCAGGAGCTTGATAGCTAGACCTTGCTGTTACTGTCGGACTTGTTGGCAGAAATTCGTATGGAGAGCTGCTTTGTGGTGTTCCATTACTCATTTGTTCCAATTCATATCCTTGGGATTCTCCGTCTATATTAGTGAGTAGGCGAAGTCCGAAGTCTGAGATATGGGGTTCCATCATCTGCCCAAGTATTATGTTGCTAGGCCTCAAGTTTCCATGAACATACCTTTTGGGACTGAATTCATGAAGATAAGCCAAACCTCTCGCTATTCCTTTCATGATTCTTAGCCGAAAAGGCCATGAGAGTGGTTTGAAGGGCACTATTCCAGCTTTCCCTGGTGCCAGAAGATCAGAACAACATGTGAACACCAAAAGGTGAAAAAGAAGAAATGACCCTTGCTTTGTATTAATTAGTTCGTGCATGTGTTTGGGAGCATTGAAAGAGGGGGAAAGGAAAGCAGAGAACATTTAAAGAAAAAAGGTTGTTGTGAATCTTGTGATTAAGTTTTACCATGAATTACAGTGGCGAGGTCACCGTTGGGTATATAATCATAGATGAGCAGCTTCTCTTCGACAGACCAGCAATAAGCTCGAAGAGCCACGATATTGGGATGTCTGACTTTTCCAATTGCTTCCACTTCAGATTGGAACTCCCTAAACCTCTGAGAGACTCCATCTTCTCCCAATCTTCTCACTGCTAAGGCAAGCGAATTTTCAAGAACAACTTTATACACAATCCCAGTTCCACTCCTACCCAATAGAAAAGCGGACGCTTTCAGAAGTTGGTCTAGATTAAAACTAGGCTGCTGTTCCAGATGCACAAATTTGTACTGCTCAATGTTTTCTGGTAAGGTCTCTGGGTCTTGTTTTGCAAAGCAGAAAAACTCTTTTCTAACCATCAATGCTTTCTCAAAACTGCAGCCACCAACACGTCCGCCACCTTGGCCGGCAGAAGTTCTTCTACACCGATAGGAGACCACCAGCAACCAAACAAGGCAGATTCCTGCTACACTGGCAATAATTGAGATCAAAATAGCCCGAGTTGAATATTTGTCTTTGCCTTCATCATTCTTGCCAGAGCTACCACCTGGACCTTGAGAAGGATAGGGTAATATGGATGGAAAATCAGGAATTCTTGAATGACATGGAATCTTTAATGGTGTTTCACAGAGCAAAGAGTTGCCAATGAAAGCTGTTGGTCCTACAGTCAACAGAGCACCGATTTGTGGGATTGGTCCACTAAGATTGTTGTAACTAAGATCAATATATACTGTCAGAGGTAGGCTCCCCAGGCTTGCTGGGATAGAACCATTAAGAAAATTGTGTGACAGATCGAGTGTTCCTTCTAAGCTTGACAAATTGCCCATGGTGCTAGGAATGGGTCCACTCAGTTTGTTGAAGGAAAGATTGACTCTTTGAAGAGTTATCAAACTATTTCCAAATTCATCTGGAACAGAGCCAGTTAAACTGTTTTGACCCAGAACAAGCATCTTTAATCTCCTGCACTGAACCAGAGATGAAGGTATGGAACCATTGAAGAAGTTCTGCGAAAGGTCTAATGTTTTTAGGTTCCTAAGCTTCCCTATCTCTCGAGGAATAGGCCCGGATAATGAATTACCTGAAAGGACCAAGCTTTGTAGCTCTACGGCATCAAATAACTCAGCTGGCAAACTTCCATAAATCTTGTTGCTCCGAAGATTTACATGGCGAAGTGAAGTTAGCTTTCCAAGGGAGGCGGGAATAAACCCCACGAGTTTCCCATTTGGAATGGTGAGAGAGACAACCTTTTCTTCTCTGCATTTAACTCCATTCCATGAACAAGGACTTTCGTCGTAAGAGTTCCAGTTATACAGACGGCTATTTGAATTGTTTTCTAACGATTGTTTGAATGACAAAAGAGCAGAACCTTCATCATTTAGCGAACCTACAATAGCAAAAAAGTTGGACATGAGGAAAGACAAGCAAATCGCTTGTAAATCCATCTTCTGGAAAGGCAACTCTCGGAGGCAATGCAGAGAAGAAATATGGGTTTGCTGGGAGAAAACTAATGTACTAGGAATCGATACATATGACTAAAAGGACTCGGATTTAATGCAGAGACTGACAGAGAATGTGCAGAGTAATACAAACAAGTAGCCATTTGTTTGTAACGACAGTGACTAGAAAAATAAGTAATGAAGAGTGAGACATATTCACGAGGACAAAACGTGGAAAAGGCCATAAGTTAGGCTTTCTTGGAAGTTGTTTGTTTTTCCTTTTTGGTCCGGGAATTAGTATCTATTACAACTCATTCAAGCGTGACAATATAGCTATTCATATTAATTAATTGACGTAGGAAATGCTTTATTATATCAAGTCAAAATTCAAGTATAATGTTTCATAATTTGTAATGATTTTCCAGCTTTTAATGACTTACGAATTTGCTTTTTTATGTACTTATTCCTGAGTTCGTGGGCTGTCTAATCTATTCGATCAAGCCAGCAAACGAGACTCATGAAGAGTCCCTTCTCGCTTTCTCTTGCAGACAGAGTTGTCATGGGGTTGGGCTGGCATAATGAGTGTCATGTTTTTCTTAAAGTTGGAGTCTGTTTTGGCGTGATTGGAGGTGATGCTTGGTGTTCACACGGCACAAATGCAGCAGCTGAATAATGTTCATAAAAACTTTGGTAGGATTGGTTTGACTGCTGCTTCTGCCTCCTCCTACACTCTTTCCATGATAATGATCGAAACGAAATGGACTTCCTCAAAGACTTACGACTTCACTTTGTCGTCCCCCGTCGGTGGTGGCGCCAATAACGCGGCATGTTATTTGGCCCAAAGTACGTCATGATGAAGTATCAACTAGTCTTTTTCTAAAGTGCTAGTCATTCATAGATAAAAGTGGAGATCTCTTGTTCTTGTACAATTACAATTTACAGGAATGGTCTAAATTAGAAAAGAGATACAGAACATTTGTTCAATAAATATTATCACTTTAATGTCTATCTTTCTCTTGATTTAAATTTGAAAATTTCGACCGGAATGATAAAACGGCCTGGCGTATTTTTTCAAATCACTCAATTTTATTTCAAACTCATCATTACACATTTTTAAATTTCTATATAAAAATAAAATAAATAATTCAACTTTTTCAATTCCAAAATTTTTTCAAATTTTAAAATAAAACTAATATTAAAAAAATATATTACAATAATTTTTTATTTATTTTTAAATTTTTATCTCATTTTATCTTATTTTATTTTATTTTATCTTATCTATAAAAACAAACCAAGGAAAGATACCTTGAGTTTTGCGTAGTTAAGACTAAGATTTGGGTCTCTACTGATTGATTTTAGAACTTAAAAGTGCAAAGAAATAGAAGTTTCAACGTAGGTCTTGTAATATTTATTGAGACTCATTTTATATATCTTTCTTTTTTTTTTAAGGCAAGCAAGCATTTCATATATAAATTATATAGTTAAAAAGATATGAGATTCTGTAAGATGAGAATACCCACTGGTCATCTCAAAACAAATAAATAAGCAAAATCAATAAATAAAAAACAGTTTTGAAATTAAAAGTATAGTTTTCACCAATCTTACTAAGGGAATATCACCTAAAACGATTTTAAAATAATCTGATGAACAGACTATTGTACTGCAATTAAAAATCGTAGTAAAGATAGTTGTGTTATGTTTTGTTGAATTGATCTGACTGAAAATGATTCTCACATTCATTTTATCTTAATTTTTTATTACAAAAATAGAAAAAAAAAAAAAAAAATACCGATACACCGACAGAAGACCACCACTTATTATGACGGCATGTGAAATGCACGCGCTACACTTAAAAAAAAAAAGGATAGCCGAAACCAATAGATCTGAGACCGTTGTCTCCATTAGTGCCACAGTGGCGACAAAGGGACCATCCTGGCTCGGCGGTACATGATTTTTCATGCGAATTTACCTTGTCTGTAAGACTCACGTGCCACTTTCTTAGGGAGTTTTTTTCGTCCTTCCAATAAATTGACGGTTGAAGAGCCCAATAGTTCAGTCCGGTCCGGTCCGGGAAATTTGTGGACCGATTTCATTCGGTCCAAAAATTCTCTCACCCTGGACCGGACTGAACAGGAGTTCGGTCCATACCGGTCCGGTCCAATTCGGTCCAGGGGCGGTCCGGTCCGGTCCAGGGGTGCCTCATATGATTTAATGGGCTAAATTTAATATAAAATTCTACAATGATCAAATATTTTTTTGGCCCAAATTTAACTACTATAAATTATAATATGTTAATATTATAAAAGTATATATTATTTATTAATATGTTAGTATATATTATAGATTAAGTATGTTAGTAAATTATAACTAATAGTCTAATAGTCTAATAGTCTAATAACACTTTCATATTAGTATATGTTAATAAACTATAACTAATAAGTAATAACACTATTACAATTTACATTAGTATATTATATATTTATATGTTAGTAAATAGTGATAAATTAGTAATAATATATTAAATAATAATAATACACTTATTATTTATATGTTAATATATAAGAGTATATATTATATATTAATATGTTAGTTAATATTAAATATTAAGTATGTTAGTAAACTATAACTAATAATCTAATAGTCTAATAATACTATTACATTAGTATATGTTAATAAACTATAACTAATAAGTAATAACACTATTACAATTTACATTAGTATATTATATATTTATATGTTAGTAAATAGTGATAAATTAGTAATAATATATTAAATAATAATAATACACTTATTATTTATATGTTAATATTATAAAAGTATATATTATATATTAATATTTATATTATTATTTATATATTATTATTTATATATACATATATTTAAAAATAAAAATTAAAAAAAAAACTCTAGGGATTCGGTCCGGTCCGGTCCAGGGGGATGAACTCCCTAGACCGGGACCGGACCGGAATTTTCCGGTCCATATATTTTTTTGACCGGACCGAACCGAACTTCAACCGGTCCGGTTCAGTCTTTTTACAGCCCTACATGTTGTAGTAGAAAAAGTCTGACAAGCAGAATACCGGACATCTTGATGCTATGGACAAAAAGCTAAGAAACAAACTGAAAAAATTGGAAAAAGCGACTCATATTTCTTTTATTGTAGGCTCGAGCTCTAGATTAAGGTCTTGTATAGGAAGTGAATCTCATGTCACAAGTTTTTTTTTTTTCAAATATCAGTCGAGCATATATATTTTTCAATTTTAAATCTTTCATCTTTTTAAATAATCATTACATTTTGTGAAACTTTCAAATAAAAAGCAAAAAATAATATAATATTTCAAGATTTTTAAACAAAAATAATATTATAAAATTATATGATAATATTAATTTAATTTTATATTATTTTTATTTAATTTCTCTTTCTCATTTGTCAAAACATAATAAAATAATTTAATTCAAATCAAATATTCACAAAATTATTATCACGTGTTAAGTGTCGGTAACGAATCTCGATGGCCCATTCCATGGGAACAATTACTTACTGCTGTTCTAATTCTCAATACAATGGGTCCATCCTTGCAGAGGCGATGCTACGAGCCATTCCCTGGGGCTGGCCTTGGGCTTTTATCTTGTGGCAGTTGAATTGCCATTCCTGCCATTCAAACTGCAAGGAATGTGGATTGCTCCTGGACTTCTGTATTCACGAAACCAAAATAGAGGAAAGCATGTAAATTAGAATGGCAGGAATGGCAATTCGTATTCGTGTCTTATTTGATTATATGGCTCAACTCTAATTCGATCTGTTAGGTTAAACGCCTCAGATCTTTAAACTCTAACATGACCATTTACATAAGGAATCATGTCATATAACAAATTTTGACCTATATAATAATTAATTAAAAATTGATCAACATGATATTACTCATTTTAACCTATTTCATATAAATGAATAGAACTAATCCATATAATCTTAACATAATTTTGTATAAAAATTAAAATCTATATATTTATAATAAAAATAATATTACAATCTTCATATTAAAATATATGAGTATTGGTTCAGAATTATTGTTTTAAAAATAAAAATATAAGTATATTGAAAAATATTAATATTACAATTTATTAATTATAAAAAGTTACGATGGTGAATAAAAATCTAAACAAGTCATAACAAGTTGGTTTCTGTTAAGCAAGTTGACTAGTTTCTGTTAAATCAGTTGGTATGTTAAAGATCTGTTCATAAATCTAAATCGTGTCTTAACTTATTAATCCCTTATAATTGAAATTTGTTAATTTTGTATCATATTCATATTAAATTTACTATCACTTATTGCCACCTATATTTGTATTCCTTTAGGAATCTCGTTTGTTTTTATATATAAAAAAAGTGGAGATTAAAATTAAAAGTTGAATATAAATTATTATAATATATGTTTTTAATATTATTTCTATTTTAAAATTTGAAAAAATTAAATTATTTATTTTATTATGTGTGAAAATTTAAAAAATTTATATAATTAGATTAAATAAGATGAGATAAAATAAAATATTTTATGAAAGAAAAAGTGAACGAAACTATAAGAGCATTGATATTAAATATATCAAAGTTTCTTTTAAAATTTGATAGAAAGTATAAATTTGATATAAAAGCAATACCTCTATACTCACAACTTCTTCACATTAGATACATTATTTGATTCATTAAAATAATAATATAATAATATTTTTTTAATAAAATAGAAAAAGAAAAATAAGAGAATAAAATAGAGAGAATAAAATAAATAAAATAATTAGTTTAGAGTATGAAAAGTGACTCTTCAAATTTAAAGGATTAATTTAAATTATTATAATTCAAAATTTAAGACGATAAAATTTAATATATTTAATATAAAATTATCTTAGATAAAATTATTAAACTTATATTTGATAAATTCTTTAATAAATTTAACGCCAATGATATAAGGAATTTAATATCTCTTACGACAACTTACGATAAGCAGTTTACAGATACAAGATAAATGAGTAAATATCTCCAAAAAAAAAAAAACAAAAGAGAGAGAAGGGTAAATGAGTAAAAGAATACAAAAGCAAATGGCTTTCCGTTTTCTGGAGGTTCTGATCGTTGTTCAACATGGACTTTAATGATTTAATCCTTTAAAAAAGAAAAACATGGACTTTAATACTTGATACTGACTTCTAATATATGACAAGCATTTGTTCATACTAAAATTGTGCGGCTTAAGAGTTGCCATGAATCAGCAGTTCTGAGGTTGTTCTTCATTCGGGTCGCCTTCAAGAGGGACCTATTCTGTTCTGATCGGAACCCCTAATGAGCAACTTTGTCAAACCCTAGATATTCTGCTGGAACGAATTTACTGGAAGGTAAAAAATAGGTACTGCAAAATTATTTTGATGATTACTGTTTTTGTTTTTTAGTTCCCGATTCCCCCCTCAACAGCTTGCAGGTCCTCCCTCCCTTTTGGATTAGGATTTTTTACAATTTTATGCTTCAAACATTTGATAAACTTTGAGGAGAGATAGATAACAAATTCTTCAATTCACCAAACCCTAGCTCCCAATTACCTCTAAATAAAAATAGCTCTCCAAATCTTCGTCCAATCCTCGGAGCCACAAATTCCCTCCCAGACCCTTACTCTAACTCCGTCTTTAACACAAACCCTCCACCATCTCAAGTTTTCTCTTCTCCCCAAACCCTTAATCGAATCCCTTTCCTCCTCATTATACTTCACCCTCAATGGCAAACCCCTCCCTGACTCCACCCTACTCGGAAGTCCCCAAATTGCCCCTCTTTCAACTCTCGTTTTACGCTACAGACTTTCTGGCGGTGGCGGCGATGGTGGTGCCACCGGGGCCGAGTCCCGTGATTGCTATCTCAACATGTACGCGGAGCGAAAGCCCGATAAGGTCGACCCCAACGAGCAGAAGCTATCTAAGTGGACAAATTGCGCGCTCTCTAACGAGCCACTGAGGGAACCCTGTGTAGTCGATCGGCTTGGTAATGTTTTTAACAAGGAAGCGCTTGTAGAGGCGCTTCTGGGCAAGAAATTGCCCAAGGAATTTGGGTATATCAAGGGCTTGAAGGACATGATTACGGTTAGGTTTTCGAGGGTTCCAGGGGCGGCAGAATCAAATGAAAATGCTGGCGGCAGGACGCTGTTTCAGTGCCCAATTACCGGTCTCGAGATTAATGGAAAGTATAGGTTTTTGGCTTTGAGGAATTGTGGGCATGTTTTGAGTGCGAAGGCGTTGAAGGAAGTGAAGTCATCGGCATGCCTTGTATGTCACAAGGAGTTTCAGGAATCGGATAAGATTGTGATAAATGGGAACGAGGAGGAGGTGGCGGTGTTGAGGGAGAGGATGATGGAGGAGAAGGCGAAGGTGAGAGTGAAGAAAAATGGGGAGGAAGGTGTGGGATTGGAGATGCCACGTTTAAGTGGTAGGAAGCATGGGATTGATGTGAAGGCAGTGGAGAATGTGGTTTCCGGTAAATTTGATGGAAATGTGAAGTCTGCCAATGGTGGGTTAGTTAAAGGATCATTGAAGCGATTCAAGGCAGGGGATATGGCCCCTGCGAATGCTACCAAGGAAGTGTATGCTTCGATATTTACATCGTCTAAGAAGTCAAATTTTAAGGAAACATATTCTTGCAGATCTCTGCCGCTTGGTAGGAACTGATGATTAGTGTTATGGAGTATAAGGATGTCTTCTCTTTTGAGCTACCTTTGGGTTTATTTTTCAGTTCTTGTTGTAATTGGACTTGCTCATTTATAGAAAACATGGATTTCTTGAGGTTGCTCTTTGCATCCTTGTTGTCATGTCATGTGTTTGTTGGCTATATGATAAATCAGATGTATTTATGTTTTCTTGAAAAAAAAAAAAAAAAAAGCTTCATAACTTTGCCAGAAACTTGAGGCCATTCTCATTGTGATTGTGATTACACGCTTCTGCATGGTTCATCGCTCCTTTTGGTTGCCCATAATTCAGAAAATGAAAAACTTCCCACAACTAAGAAAGCATAGCAGAATTGTTTGGTGGATGAAAGGGTCCGTCTCCTCCATCTTCTGTTCTTGAGTTTCCACCCATCTCTTACCTGTGATGTACTGAGATGATTACTTTCTTTCATACTCTCTCTCTCATCCACGAATATTATTGAGTTCATTATCATTTCTGGGCCATTTATTTAAAACAAAAACACTGAGAATCAATTAGGGTAATTGGGATGGCCACAAAAACATGTGGCTTTTGAGTTTAGACACAGTGTCTAGGCCATGCCAGAAGAGAAATTCCACCACTGCGTGCCCAGTGTATTGTTGTACACACAAATCATGAAGATCAATAGCCAGACCATATCAGAAACCAGAATTGTGAGGTAACTTCATTATCAAGATCAATGGCCACAAAACTAAATATTGCGACGCTTAGACGTCTCACACCAACGAGGAGTTCCTCTTCACTGAAGTAAAAACAAAATGAAACACTGAAGAGGATCACTTATTCTGAAGACATTCTCAATTGCCTTTTATATCCTACTACTAAAATTATGTCGAAGTTCAACTTTCTTTTCCTCTATGGATTGGAATCACCTGCCTTAGGAGCTTCTGGGAACAGGTGAGATAGGCCTAAAAAATCAAAGGCAGCTTCCTGATCATTGTCATTTTTATTTGCCACTAAAGAGCTTGGCGAGATTGGGCATTACCTTCTTTTTCTTCTTAATAGTGAACGAATTAATATGTCGTGCTCCCGGCGAGGCAGACTTTCGAACTGCTGGTGAGTCTGACTTTCGAGCTGCTGGTGAAGCAGACATTTTTAACTTAGCTCGCCTGTATGGAGTCAAGTTGCCATTAATTCTTGAAGATTTTCTATGAGATTCAAGTTGAAAGTTTTCAGCTTCTGAGTTTTCTGCGTTCTTCTCACGTTTCTGTCTCCTGTTCTGTAATCCTCCCTCAACCATTCGCTTTGAAGAAAGTGATTTATTTGCTCTGAAGGCCACTCTTTCTTCCATCACCCTCATCTCTCTGATCTCTTTCTCACCCAATTCCGTTTTCATCAAAATTTCCTTCTCACTGGCCTTTAGAGCTTCAATCCAAGCATGAGATGCTGCAACCTTCTTATCTGCAATTTCTTGAGCCCCACCTGCACACCCATTCAAATACTCATATTCAAACTTTGAAATGGTAATCTTGGAACTATGCCGAGATGTTGAAGCCCTGCTTTTCATTGTATTCTCAATAATTGTTTTTAGCCTCTCTAGAGCTAACCCTTCTGATGATTTGACAACCTCAAGCTCTTGCATAGCAACCTGTAATCTCTCTTCGGTTAAGTCTATATCAGACTCGGTTTTTAAAACCTTTTCTCTCATGGCTGCTGTTTCTGCTGTGATAAGCTCATTTTCTCTCTCTGCAGCCTCTGCTTCTGTCTTGAGTTGTTCAAGAGTGAGTAATAGATTAGACACAATTGAGCTAGCCTTTTCCTCGGCTGCAGATACAGCTTCCAACTTGGACTTCGCTCTGAGCAGCTTGGAATTGAGGTTCTGAATAGTTGAATCGGACTTATCTTCTATTTTCTTCGAACGACCCGTCTCTTCCTTGACATGCTTTAGCTCATTTCTTATGACATCCATGGAGGCCATGAGCTGAAATCCCTCTTCTCTGATCAAAGCCAATTCTATTTTTGCTGCCTCTAATTCTGACTCCAATGAAGGTGAAGCTCCCAATTCTTTTTCTTTTCGAAAACTGCCACGATTCAAGCTATCATTTCTCGGAATCTTTTTGTCCATTGCCTTGACCAGCTTCAGTTCATTTTGCAACATACCAACATCAGACAGCGTGATAGCCAATTTGGTTTCCAGCTCTTTTGATTGGTCGATATCTTCAGTAATGTCCTTCATCTTCTGTTTGGTTTTCTCCATTGCTGCTGAGAATTCAGAGGCTTCCTTTTCTCTCTGAGCTTCAATCTCTCCAAGTTCTTTCAAAGCCTCAATCCTAGCCAATTCAACAAGCACTTGCTCTTCATTGGCTTCTTCAATTTCCTTCCTAAGGTTTCGAACGGACTTCGAATGAGAAAACATTTTGGAAGTCGAGGCTTTTACTTCCTTCTCTGTCCACAATTTCTGTTCCAAGATATGAGCCATGTCAAGCTTAAGCTTACTCAATTCCTGTTTCACAAATTCCAATTCTCTCATCACTTCTGCATACTGGTGATTATCAATGTCCCCAGTTGTCACTGTCCGTGCATCACGCCTTCTCGATTTCTTTAGCATCTCAATGTCTCGCACCTTTGCCTTCGCCTTCGAATTTGACTTCTTGATTAAAGAAGACAGATCTTTCACCGTTTTCCTTGCAATAGAGAGATCAGATTCTGCTTGGGCTCTTGCTGACTCAGCATCCCTTTCGCTCTCTTCGTATTGAACACTTTTCCTTCGTGCCAGATGGAGCTCCCTGGCTCTTGAAGAGGACTTCTTAAGAATTCAAATCAAAAGACAGATACATATGAGGAAACACAAATGGTTGAAATTGAAAAGCAAATGGAAATGCTAAAATGGGGTTTAAACAGTTCTTTAGAATATATACCTCTGAGAAATCCATCTGGGCTTTATTGAGTTGAGGAGCACCTTCAAGAACCCTATCTCCATACAAATTAATGGCTACTTTAACTGTACCAGTATTACCAAACTCTGCTCTATCCATTTTTGCCTGTGCAACACCCAAGTGTGGAAATTAATGCACTTGCTCACTCTAGAAAGCTTTAGCCCAAAGTTCAAGCCAAATTTGTACAAACCAAATTCTGGGTTTATTTGTAGCTAACAAGAGTATAGTAAAGGTTGAGATATTTTACAATCAAATGCGGGCCTCAACAATGGGAGACTCCCTTCTGTTCAAGTATGGAAGAATCTTCATTGAAGAATGTATGGAAACAGAGTATGAGATTGATAAAAGTATGCATATGCTTACCTGTAAGTATCTTTGGCTCTATCCGATGTTCTTTTTGTAAATCGGAGGTTGTGTCAAGTTACAGAGGAGGGGAAGTTTCAGTAGGAAATCCCAAGAAGAACGAATAAACAAGATAAAACGGCAAAGCAGAGTGAATACAAATGATTGGCTGAGATTGGTTGGAGCTATCGCCACCAAGTCTATGATTTTTCCCGTTTCCCCTTTAAAATAAATTGTCTGGAGTATATTCTTGGTTGGTATTTTGGCCAGACAGCAAAATGAAAAAACAAAAAAACAGAATTTTTTTTTTTTTGTTCGGTGATTCTGAAGTAAAGGGAAACTTTTCCATTATAAGACCGGATACATTTAAAAAAAAAAAAAAACTTTAATACATACGAGTTTTAATACATCCGAAAAGGCCAGCATGGCATTTTAAGATTTTATACTACTTTTTAATGTTAATGACGGGTTTTCGCACATCGATTATCGAACTCAATCACCTGTAATATAAAGAAAGTGGAGGGATTCGATATTGATGAAACACCTCTAATGCCAACCAATTTCTTGCTTCTTGGAGAAAATTCTGATCTGGTACTCGACTTTTATACCGCTTGCTGAGGTGGTATTTTATCTTCTTTCATATAGGACCTCATGTTGTCACTTTTTTTTATTTTTGAATAAGATTGCATTTGATTTCAACAAAATGAAATTATAATTGTGACTTGATGAAATATATGAATCCAGATTACAAACTAAAACTAATCAAACTGATTGAAGTACACTCCCACACAAATTCTTTTATGACGAATATTGTTTAAACTTCTATATATACTATCAAGTGACAATACCATTAAAGACTATCATTTCAGTACATCAAAGAGTATGACATTCTGTAAAACAGAGTATAAACCAAATCATAGCCACTACCATCCTTCAAAGGAAGAGTAAAAATCAATTCTACCATCTTTCAAAAGAATAGTGTGAATCAACCCCTCCATCCTCCCAATGAGGAGTGAGTTAATCAAAAGAATCATCTTTTCTTTTTTATTGATCCTATCTAACAAACAACATAGACAATTACAAGACAAAAAAAAACTAGGCAAAAAAAAAACAAAACACTAAACACTAAAAAACAACACACAAGGCACAATTATAGTAGTGCGTGTATAACATGAGTCACGCCGGACGAGGCCAGACAGAAGTCCATAAAGTCATTGAAGTTACGAAGTTCAAAAATGCCACGCGTGGCAACAGTAGGATCGTGTGGGAGGAGACGCGTAGATCACACGTATACTGCAACGACTCGTGCATGCATTGCACACTTCGCTCCTTTCGACAAGTCTTTTGACCAGCCGGTAGATCGATGGCAGACAAAGTCTTTAGTAGGGTGCATGGTTGACAAATGCCACCAAAAATATATCAAAACTCGCCTCCATGTCTGAAATAAAAAAAATCAAAAATAAAAAATAAATTGGAAAACAACGTCAAATACATAGTGGAGAGGAAGGAAGAGAAAAGAAAAGAAATAAATAAATGAAAGGGGGAGTCGAGACTCCCACCCTTCCTACAGTCACACGAAGTGAACGATTTTTTTATTTTTTCTTTCTGACTTTTCTGTTGTCACTTTGGATGTAGCGTAATCTTTCCATATCACATTGTTGTGGGAGGTTGATGAGTGCAACCACCCTCCGCATGTTTTATGAGGGACAGCAGTATTGCACACACTGTTAGGACATGGTGCCTCACTGTGATCTCTGTTCGTGCTTAGTGTCAATCCCAAGGGCGACGTGACCTTATCACATTATATGCGTGTGTAAGGCGATACCAACATGTTGGTGTCCTACCCATAGTTTTGAATTCCGTTCCGTTCCAGTCAGAATGTTCCGTTCTAGTGCCTCAACCTGAACAATATACCTCCTTATTTCGTTCCGGTCTAAATTCCGGCCTGTTCCAGTCATTCCGATTAAATTCCGGCCGTTCCGGTCAAATTCCGGCCGTTCCAATCCAAATTATAGCAATTGGTTTTTTTTTTTTTTTGTTTCGTATGTGACTTAGACATAGGAGAATTACCTAAAAAGATTTACAGTTTTATCCAAACCAAAAACAACTTATTTTCCCGTGTAGAGCCAGATCGTTTATATTTTCTTTAGCATTTCTTGTAATATTTAGGTTTGTTTGAATTGTGAAATAAGATGAGATAATTTATAAATAATAATAAAATGATTTAAGTTAAGATTTTTATAAGATTTTGAGGGGAAAAAATTAAATAAAAATATTATAAAGTTAATATTTTGATATAATATAATTTTTATTTTAAAATTTAAAAAAATTAAATTATTTTTTATGTTTTATTTATAAGTTTTGAAAAATTATAATAATTAGATAATGTTTGAATGAAAGATTTTTAAAAATTAAAATTAGAAAATACTTATAATAATTAAAATAAAATAAAATGAGAGGCGTATGACTTAATCCAAATTTAGGCCTTGTTCATTTTCAAAAATTATTTAATTTTATTTCATCTCATCTTAAATTATTATTTATTTTTAAATTTTAATATAAAATAACATAAATAATTTAATTTTTCAAATTTCAATACAAAAATTATATTAAAAAAATTTTCTAATAATATTTTATTTTATTTTTTATTTTATTTTCAATTCATCTTATTTTATTTTAATTTTATTTCTAAAAATAATTTAAAGCTAAAATAGAAAGAAACAAATTTTACGAGGAGAGTTTTTTTTCCCGAAAAAGGGACACATTCGTCGAAAAGTGAATGAGGTGCAGGTGACCTGCCACGTGTTTGGGGGCAAACCACACCCGCAAGAGCAGAGAAAAGAACCGTGAATTTACGTTCTGAAGATCCACGGACGGTAGCTATTTATTTAAATAAGATTTTTTTGGGGCGGGGCCCGGGTGGCATTCATAGTTTTTCCGGATTGAATAATGCGATTTTGCCGTATCGAACTTACTGGTGATGGCATCTGATTTATTGAAAATTATACTTTATTTCAATATATTATACGATACTACATCAAAAACTTCATCTTAACAATAAGTTTTAAATAGTCAAATAGTATTATTCATTTGAATTTAAAGAAAATCTAAAGTTTATGAAACATTTGGTTATTTATATATATGACAAACAAGTAGTAAGTGCCTAATCATTATGTAATTATTTTAAAAATGAATAGAGTTTATTATTAAAAAATTAATTTTTTTCATATAAATCTTATATTTTATTTTATTTTTAAATAATTATGCGACGATATTCCAACTTACTTACGATTACATATATATTCTCTCTTAACAAACAAATGGTTTTTACTCTTTACGGTTAAAAAGTATTATAAATGTAAAACTTATAAATAAACCAAGGCCGCTGGCCTGATGGCACAAAACCCTTTTTTAGTATAATCTATCGTTTGGAAAGAAGATTAACGATCCATTCTCAAAACTTCTCTATCCAAGAATAAGAAAGAGTATGCAAAACAATGTTATTAAAATATATCAATGTCAAGAATGGGATTCGAACCCATGCCCTTTCGGACCAGTACCTGAAACTGGCGCCTTAGACCAACTCGGCCATCTTGACACATGGTGGCGTTGTATCCCTTTTAATATATATCAACTACCATATGAAGAGAACCAAGGCAATTAATTAGATTGATCTCGAATTGAGAAGTATTGATCGATCATATTGAACTTTGATGGTGAAAAAACGTAAGTAGTGGGGTTGGCAATCAGTACTATTCATCGATTATAAATCGTATTCAAAGCAGCTGGCGGCCCGCAGCTGGTGATCAGAGAGAGAATGGGCGGCGCTTATTAATTAATTGTTTGTTACCTAAATGGAGAGGGACACTGTCTGGGTAAAAACTAAAACATTCAAACCAAATGACAACGAAAATGGAACATGATTTTGACATATCATTGCATGCACGTGCTTCCACTTTAAAGAGTTTTTCTTATTAGTTGTCTAGTCTTTTCATCTTACGTTAGTCAAGGGTTTTGTTGTGAAAACAAAAGATTCCAACGTCGAGTCCGATCGACTGCAACTCCATCACTCTTTTCTTTTTTCAAAAAAATCTTCTTGTGAGCAAGCTGACTTCAACTTTACTTGAACATGCATGCTGGAAGCCGCCGGAGACTAGGAGCTACAATTACCAATTAGAATATTCAACGTATAGACGACGTACCGGCGTGATTGAAGGGAAAAAAAAATTCATTAAAAAAATTCGCAATATCATTTTTTTTTCTATATATATATTTTTCACAATGTCTATATTATATATATATTTTTCTATTTTTTCATACATTTTTTTATATCTTTAATTACTTTTTTTTTTTAAATCCACAATATCATTAAAACATATTTTCTTAATTATTAAATATTAAAAAAATGAGTCGAAAGATTTACGGTAGACTTAATTAAGTATTATATATCCATATACATATATATATATATATATATTTATATGAGTCGTGACAAATTCTCACCAAGAAGATTTTCCATATATTTTCTGATATCCTAAAATATTTAGAAAAAAAAAGTTTACAATAATAAGTTTAAAAAAGTGTCGGTAGACTGCCTATCGATAATGCCATTTCTTTATCTTTTTTTCACTCTTTTTTTAATCTCCTCAAACATTACAAAAAGTTACAATATCATTAATTTAAAAACACTGAATTACTAAATTTACAGAAAAAAAAAACACCAAGTTGGTAATTAATTCTCGAGAGAAATTTTGTGAATGATTTCAATATTATTATTCTTCTTCAAATATTTTTTTTTTATTTTTTTATTTTTTTATTTCTTCAAATATTATTCTAAATGACTTCAACATTTATAAACATACGCTTATCATGATGATAATACGCTTTCTAAAATTAAGGCATAGTTTTCCTTCCATATATAATCTATCTTGATGCAGGAAATTAAGAAAATCCATGACATGCAGCTAATGGCCTGAATATATATCTTGTAGTACAGTTTCGCTCGCAATTTGTCCTCATGAACAGAATGAGTATTAACGGTACTGCGTTATGAATATCGGGTGTTATTCTAATTTGCAATTAATTGTCCTGAAATTTTGTGTGCGTGGTACTGCTAACTATTTTTGGCGCCGTCTTGGCCGACGCGGTAACATGCGATTAACAGTAACATCGTCAATAAGTTACATTCAACGTCGTAGCGTAGCTATCACATCAACCGTCAATAAAAATAATGGTGAGTGCCATCTACCACATTTATTACATATATATTTATTGCATTATACACGTGTCACCTTCTTATGAACCCTCTACAATCGAAGCGGGGGTTAAATGATCCTATAAAATGATTTGTGTTGGAAAGCCATGGAAGGCAGACAATTATTATTTTCCCTAGTGTTACAAAAGTGAAGATGAAGAAGGTGTGTTGTGTTCTACTTTGTGTTGTGGTGGCGGTGGCAGTACTACTATCTGAAGCACCACTCGCGGCGGAGGCGGTGACATGCAATTATACGGAATTGAGCCCATGCCTGGCGGCCATCGTGTCTTCGGCAAAGCCATCTGCTACTTGTTGCCAGAAGCTAAGGGAACAGAAGCCATGCCTTTGCCAGTACTACAAAAATCCAAACCTCAAGCAGTATGTTAACTCTCCTGGTGCCAAAAAGGTTGCTAGCAGTTGCGGCGTTCCCCTCCCCAAGTGTTAGCTTAAAAATTTTCTGCATGGGCGGCTATATAATATAATATGGAGCCAAAAAATATTGTTGTAAAAGAGTTATTATATATGTAATGAATAATTGATCTATTGATCTGTACAATAAAGTTAAATCTTTATTGTGGACATGATTTTCCTTAAATATGTTGTGATGAAATTATAGCAATTGGAAGGAGTAATATATGTGAGGGAAAGTAGTTGATGTAAGAGGAGAAAATAATTATTGATGCCCGATCGATTTAAATGATTTTGTTTGCGAATTCTTTCATTTTTTTTTTCTTTTAGTAATTGATGAGAACAACCTTTTTCCTACCAACAGAATTTTTCGAATTCACATCAACCATTCAATTGCCTACTTCTCATACATATTGTTGAGTTCATAAAAATTGGCCAATAAGTCGGGATGAAAGAAATGATCATTCCTAGATCACTGGTGCAAGTTGAGCTTCGTTCGAAATCGTTTGGGGCTCCCAACGAGGTTCCATAATAGCCAACATGTATGTTGATAGCCGATAAAATAAATAGAGATAAAAACAAAATTTACATGGTTCGACAAATGCCTACTTCCATAAGTGTTTGAGGATGAGAAACTATTATAATAAATATTTTATAGTCTCTCTCGTATCTCACTATACAAAAAAAAAATATATAAATGACAATGAGAAAATTTTTCCGATGAAGTATGCCTGATGGAGAATCTAAATCTGTTGAAGAAAAAGATGTTGAAGGAGGTCAAGACCCCCCCCCTCTCTCGTTATCTGGTCGAGCTTTTTTATATATAAGTTTTGGTCTGTAGCAATTAGATATTTAAGTTGCGTGTGTTGGTCGAATTCATTTCTTTCATTTCACCGTTTACTTTCCACCATGCCCTGCATTTAATTCCTGCACCTATTTTAATTCTTGCACACTGCTCCAGTGTCTACCAGCCTTCCTTTTAGTCCCATCACTTATCTTCTTGTCCCTTAGTGCCATTAATGCTTGGCAGGTGCAATAAATGTTAGGCTTTATGTTTCATCCCTTCTAGTACCTCGCGAATTCTTAGCAAAGATACTTTGGTGGGAATTCTATCTTTGATATCTTGTCAAAGGTGTAAATGGTCTGGTCCGGTTCGATTTAGAAAAAATTTGGACCGATTTCATTTAGTCCAAGAATTTTTCCACCCTAGACCGGACCGAAATTTTATTAGGTCCATACTGGTCCGGTTCAATTCGATCCAAGGGCAGTCCGGTCCAGTCCAAGGGCACCTGATATGATTTAATGGGTTAAATTTTATCCAAAATTTTATAATGATGAAATATAATTTTTAGCCCAAATTTAATTATTTTCAGTCAAATTACATATTTATCACAGATTAAATTCAAATAATATTTAAAAAATTACCATTAAAACAATTGGCAAAAGAAAAATAATATAAATAAAAAAGTAAAAAAAAAACTCATCTTAATGGCCCTATAACTAATAATAATATTACATTAGTATATTATAAATTTATATATTAGTAAATAATGATAAATTAGTAATAATATATTAAATAATAATAATACACTTATTACTTATAAGTTATTACTAATACTCTATATAGATATACTATAATTTATATTTTTATACTAAAACGAATCAACTACTATAAATTATAATATATTAATATTATAAGAGTATATATTATATATTAATATGTTATACTGCCACTCTTAATCTATATTAATATTAATATAAATATTTATATATATACATATATATATATAATATGGTGTGCATTCAGTTCAGTCCGATTTGGTCCAGGGGGAAAAATGCTCAGGACCAGGACTGGATCGAAAATGTTCGGTCCATACAAAAAATGGACCGGACCAAACCAAATTTCATCCAGTCCGATTCGATCTTCTTACACCTCTACATCTTGCATCTCGAGTTTCGAGAAGGTGGTGGTTTGTCTCCCGATCCCAAGGTAACCTTGAGAATCTTAAAGAATAGAATAGACGACGAATACTTAGAATGCCGTAATGTGATAATATTACAAAACTATTGATTGCATATAGTGCAAGTGTGGGGCTACGTTAAGGCGGGAGATAGGCTCGACCGCGAATGTAGGAGCACAGAGCTCAAATGTGGCAGGATATGGACTCAACCACAAACGTGTGAGTGCATAACTCAAGTGTGGCGGAAGATGGACTCGACCGCAGGCGTGGGCGCACAGAGCTTAAAGGTGGCGGGAGATAGACTCGACTATGAACATGTGAGCGTAGAGCTCAAGTGTGGCGGGCGAATCTTTGAGCGGGTTGTGGGTGGCCAGACAACCCCGCAACTCGTGAGTAAGCGTCCGGGAGGTAGGGCTTGACGAGTGCGCTTGGGTGATGAACCTCAAGTCTCGAGCCAATGGCGAGCGAATCATTGAGTGGGTGTGGGTGGCTTAACAACCCTGTAGATTCGTGATTCGCCTTTCAGGAGGTGGACGAATCCTGTGGGTTGTGGGTTTCCAGACAACCCTGGGAACCCGGCAGGAGTTGACATCGCTTGGGACCCGGTGGGAGTGCATTGTCGGTGACCCCCCAGGAGGTGTTGTCACGTAGGTGAGCTAAGGCGCGAGGTTGGAGCTTGGCCTTCACCCAGCAGAAGTTAATATCGCGTGGGACTCGGTGGGAGTGCATCGCCTGGAACCTCGCGGGAAGTATCATCGCGTAGGTGAGTTGAGGCGCAAGGCTAGAGCTCAGCCATCACCCCGCGGGAGTTGACATCGTGTGGGACCCGGCTAGAGTGCATCGCCTGGGACCTCGCGAGAGTTGAAATTGCGTGGGACCTAGCGGGAGTGCATCGCTTGGGATCCCGCAAGATTTGACATCACTCTGATGTCCCATGCTACAGACAATAACTTTGTCAGTAAAAATAAATTCACACTTTGGAAGAGAGACGAATTGAAGTGTTTTTGTCTATGGTGAACGGCCGTGTCCAAGTGGGCTAGGTGTCGTTTAGGTGGGTGCTGGGTCCTATTTGAAGTCTCGAGCTGAGTGGTGGCACTATATCTGATCCAATCTCAGTAGTAGCGAGGTCTCGTGAATGGCTTCCCGAGCACACGACTGTGTGTATTTCCCGAGTAGCTTTACTTGAGCTCTCATCTCCCGAGCCTATGCCATGAATGGTGATGGTTTGATTCCTGCAAACAAGAGAGGAAGAAGGCTCCTATGAAGTATGAGGGTTATTTGGAGCATGCGAGGCTTCCGTGAATTGAGATGAGTCCTATGAGTCGAGTGTGTTTCCTGAGCTGTGGAATGTCCTGAGTTGAGGTTGTGCCGAGTTGCGAAAGGTATTAATTTCTGAGTGGACCCTTGAGCTGTAAAGCATATGAATTTCCATCCAATGGTGGGGCCTTGTCAGTGTTGAGCCCATGTGTTTGGACCTATGCTTGCCAGGTAGGGCTTTCCTGAGGTGGTGTCCATGCATGCCTATCCCATGCACGTCGCGTTCGAGTCCACGTAAGTAGTTGGTGAGTTGAGCAATGAGCTGTGGATGTGCTTCCCCTGGGGCTAGTCTCACAAGGTGGTGAGAAGTGTGCGGTATGTGTGACCTAAGCTCATGGAGGTCTTGAGCGTGGCTTAGGTTCACAGGTAGGATGGCCCGTGCGTGTGTCCCTAGTTCCTTACGTCGAGCTGTCATTTCCCGAGCTGCTCGATATAAACTCAGTAAAGCCACTTAAGTACCCTGTGAGATGGTCTAGGCTAGGCGAATGGTTGAGTGGGTGTTTCCCGTGTAAGGCATTAGATGTGTCGGTCCTGAGCATGGTGTCTGAGCTAAAATTCATATGGATTCCTGAGGGGCCTCTAGAGCCTGAGAAAACATATGACTTCCCGAGGGACCTCCCATGTGGGGCGAACTGAGAGGGCTTCCCGAGTCTCATGGTTAGGGTGTTCATTTCCGAGTGGCACTCCTGAGTTGCATCTGAGCTAGTGCTCGGACCAAAGAGAGTCCCAAGTTGGTAATTCCTGAGTTGAAGTGAGGTTAGCTTAAGGATGGTTGTTCCAAGAGGTGAGATGAGCCTCAAGTGGTGGGCGCCCTAAAGAATGGTTTAACCGACTGGGTAGGGAATCCCGAGCGGTCCATGTGACTAGTCGTGTGGTGGCTCGTGGTGGAGCCATGAGTTCCCAAGGGTGGGGGTACCCCGAGCCCACAGCTCGAAGTAATGGTCCTCATGGCCTATTCGAGATGCACGATGGGTGCCTTGGGGGTGAGCCCAGTGGTGGCGGCGAACGTGCGCCTCTGGTGGGTTGGCAATGCTCTGCCAGGAGCAGACAAAAACGACGATCTCCACGATGGTGGCCGGAAGCTCGGCAGTTCAATGGTGGAGCTGGGCCATGTGAGGCTTGCCGTTCGGGAGGTAGGGAACGATGAGAGTGTTCCAAGCGGGATGACCAACCGGTTGCAAGCTCGTCAGAGACAGTAATTTCCGACGGTCAAGGTGGTGACTACCTGCAAATCCACAAGGTCTCGGCGAAGGTGTTGCGAGCCCGGGGAGGGGTGTATCGGCATGCCCCCGAGAGGCGACCTGCCATGTGCCTGTTGCATTATTCACGATCCCCCTAGCAGGAAACGCGAAGGAGATGCCAGAAACTGCCGGCGATCCCAGTGAAGGACGCTGGTGGGGTAACAGGACTCACGATAGGGCGTCGCGAGCCTTTGGGTACATGGTATGTGCACCCAGGTCTTCCTGTGCATGGCATTGTGCATGCCATACATAGGAGACGTGGGTTGCATTGTGCACTTAAGTGCACAGTGCTTCCCTCCTCCTTAATCCAACTCACGTGCCATATGGTGTGTAGTACCATGCACTTAAGTGCACAATATTTAAGTGCCAACGCATGAGCAATATATCAAGAGCGCATGTGCTTGTAAATATTGGGAAGAGCCCTATCCCGAGTCGAGAAAATCAAGAATAAATTATCTAGAATAAGAACTCAAGACTAACCGAGCTCTCATGGTGCTAACTTTTTTTTCTTGCGATGCCAATAATAAAAAACAAGAGTAAGGTGGTTGAGTGCACTTGTCTAGAGGAAACTTTTGTTGATCCAGTCAAAGACTTATCCAATGGATTGGAAAGTCCTCATTTTCTCACCTCCGACTTAAAAAATATTATCATCCCACAGATGGTACCACTGTTAAGTCCATAAAAATCGGCCAACAGGTCGGGGCGAGAGAAATGATCATTCCCGACCCACTGGTACGAATTGGGCTTCGCTCGGGATCGTTTGGGACTCCCGACGAGGTTTCGGCACAGTCGACATGTACATTGATAGCCGATGAAATAAATAGAGATGAACACTGAATTTATATGGTTCAGCAAATGCCAATGTCTACGGATGTTTGAGGATGAGAATCCACTATAATAAATATTTTACAATCTCTCTCGTATCTCACTGTACAAAGAGAAATATAAATGACAATGAAAAAAAATGTCCCGTGAAATATGCTTGATGGGGAATCTGAGTCTGTCGAAGAAAAAGATGTTGAAGGAGGTCAAGCCGCCCCCCCCCCTTCTTGTCATCTGGTCGATCCTTTTTATATATAAGTTTTGGTCTATAGCAATTGGATATTTAACTTGCGTGCGTTGGTCGAATTCCTTCCTTTCACTTCACCATTTGCTTTCCACCATGCCCTGCATTTAATTCCTGCACCTATTTTAATTCTTACACACTGCCTATTAGCCTTCCTTTTAATCTCATTACTTATCTTCTTGTCCCCTAGTGCCATTAATGCTTGGCAGGTACAATAAGTGTTAGACTTTCTATTTCATCCCTTCCATCTATATATATATATATATATATATATATCGCAATACGTACTTCTATATAGAATATTGGTGCATTCCCCCAGCTAGCGTGTTTCAATATGGTAATATCTATAGTAACCATGTTTAACTGATCAGTTTTATACAAGGGCCTACAAAACATGAGTCTGCAACACATAGGAATCCATTTATCACTACTAGTTATTGATGTACGTACGTAGGACTTGTTCCTTCTTTGCTAGATGTTTAGTAGAGTTATATATAATTAATGTCTAGATCAAGGAATAATGTAAAAAAAGAAAGGTATTCATGCAATGATATTTGCTTCACTACAATATTTTTTACTTATAGCTACATGTTGTTTTGCCACAAAAATTTGGGAAAATTGTCGGATTTGAGCAATACTGGCAACTTGTGTTTGTCACAGCTTTGTAGATAAAGAATTGACAATTATACCACATATTTCGGCAACTTAGTAGATGGAGGCAAATGGTAACTTATTACGGCAATGATTTTCTTGGCTAATATAACAATTTTTTGTCAGAAATGCAACTACATATCCATTCAACATCGACCGGTATAACAAATTGCTAAGAAATATTAGTGTCGCAACATTGGTTAATCGTCAATCTACATCATCACTATTTCCAACTTACAACCACTATACATTGCAATAAATGTATACTATTGGCAACAAATGCAGCTTAAATGAATAATTTGCAAAAACACAATATTCTCATAACTAGATAGACAATGTATAATTGCGACAATTCACTGCCACCAAAAAATTTATTTGCTGCCAGTCTAGATTTTAGTAATTATCATATTCTTGTAATAATACATCTCCACAAAAGATATTTTTTGGCAAAATAGTTCCTAGCTAATACTAATATTGTCAAGTGTGCATGAAGCGATATTTATGCAATTTTCTTAGTTTTGATGTAAAAAAACTTTTTGTGACAAGAATTTTTGTCGGCAATTCATTTTCTCTACAAATAGATTCACCAAAAATAATTTATACCAGTAGAAAAAAAAAATTTGTTGCAACAACATGTTGCCACAAATAGAAAAGAAATAAATAAAAAATTATAGACTAGAGAATCTATGAACAAGAAATGAGTCCAAAAATAGAAAATGACTCAATAATTAATAAAGATAGAAAACCGATTAATGCACACCACAGTAGAGATCCATAACCACTCTCAAAAGAAAACTTTTCACGCAATCAGAGCTATATTACACGTTAACAAAAGCATGTTACAAGCACATTTATACAACTATACAGAGAAGCAGATTCTTGAACAATATGCAACAATAACTTATTCAACATTAAGTAATTAGAAGGGATCATATAACATAATTAGTTAAGAAAACCAATCATAGTAATGGCTTGATACAATAGAGTTAGCTGTGCAGTCTACCAAAACAGTATTTTAAAATTAAATGATTCCTATGCACATGTTGAGCAAATTTTTTCAAATCAGCTACTTCTCCTTTCTCCTTTTGAAGTTCTGTCCATCTAGATAATTCAATGCCCCTAACACTACAGATGATAACAATTCAAGACTAATCAGCATATGATGAGAAATGCTTGAATCACCATGAATCTTATTTGATAACTAATGCAACATTAGTTTAGCTTCAAAATCATTTCCTTTTGCCATTGTGGTGGGCAGTGCCATGAGAATGTAGTGACACAAACAAAGGTTTCAAGAGAAAGCAAAATCAAGGAAAAGAGGCATGCTCTGATCAAATTTCAATTTTGAACTTAAATGAGACCAAGCTTTAGAAAGTAAGAAGATTTAATTCAATTGAAATATTTTAACTTACACATCACTCAAAAGCATTGTCCTTGAGCTAGTGATTCCCATCACACGTAGATCAATATTAAATTCTTCCTTAAGGACAGCTGACTGAATTAAAAGAGAGAAATAAAAAAAATTAATAAGTAAAAGGTAAAAAAGAAAGTAAATAAATAAAAGAAATAAGCAAGATCATGTACATAAGTTCAAAAGGTTGGGGTTAATTAATAAAATTAGGGTACCATCCTCTTTGAAAAAAAATTATACAAGTTCAAAAATTTAATAGCCTACAACCTGTTACTTTAAAATCCAAACCACTTAAGAATTGTCAGCAATATACACCTACTACTCGAGATCAATAAAGAACAGAAAAAGAAAGCATTATTATGACAAGAATCAACCCTAATCAACACTGTAGGATCAAGTAATTTAATATAAAAAATATGACATTAAACGAGGAATGCATTGCATATAATTGAAATATGGAACTAAATATTGAAGAAGAAAAAAGTTCTCCAAAAAGGAAAAAGAACTTGGTCCCTTAGCTAGCTACTCAAGCAATGTGCTACCAATAAATTTAGGTCCAATGTTACCTATTACCATGGTGGTTCTTGAAATATAAAATTTGGAGTAGACTGCTTTTAAGACCTTTATACAATCTTCTCACTTGACCACTACAATAATATTGTATTTAGAACAACCTTGAGCTACAGCATAAACATTGATATTTGCCTGTATTGTTTATTTTGAGGAAATAGATGGACAATGAGAAGGAAATCATAGGAATATTGAAATCATGAGTACATGTCACTGATGAAATCGAGTAAACAAAAAAAAATCAAAAATAGAAAATCCCAACACAAAAGTGTCCATTAAGTCTATGATTAGTTGAGCATACATAGATCAAATAAGTTTCAAGTTAGAAAACAAGAACACAAATTTATAAATCAAGACATTGCATATTGATTAATGCAAACATGGATAATACCCTCACCTTTGGCAGTGCATTGAAAAGACTAGCATTGACACCAAGAGTACTTGCCATTTTCTGGCCAACAACAGCTAAAATGCTACAATTTGGAATAACTCCAACCTGAGCAAGGCAATTGAAGTAGAAAAATAGGAAATCTGAAATTTAGAAACAAGTACAATTAACAATATAAGCAAGTGCTGCTCATGTATGTGTCCCGTGTACCTAGGCTATGCCTAATTCTCATCAATAAAATCCTTATTTGATTGATTAAAAAAAATGCAATATAAGTGAACGAAAAGAGAGGAAAAATTATATGGCTTTGAGTCTCATATTCTAAAAGAAGTTCAAAGCTAAAAAAGAATTATCCTATGATAGATCGTCTCCAATAAATTGAACTCATTTTCTTACTATTAAGTAAAAAATGTCATTAAAAAGTGCAAAAGGCATAACCTAGGTACATAGGATGTAAACAAGAGCAATACTTATTAAGATGTAGATAAAGATACAAGAAAAAAGGTTAAGCCCATTAAACCCTTTAAAGTAATATTAGTTAATCTCTAGTAATTAGGTTGAGAAGTTGAATAAATCAAAGTATCCAACTGAGATAGACGCCCAAAGTCCAAAGCTTGATGAAATCTAGAATTCAATGCCTTAGCAATTGCTTTTACTTCCTTCTCGGGCACAGTGAAACACACAGAATGCTCACTACTAGCCTAAAACGCAAATTAAAGAGCATCGTCTATGTTGTACCATCACAAATACCATAAACTTAGAAGGGAAGATAAATGTTTTTTTTATCAATAAAAAGTGAAGATAAAGTAACTTGAGAAATCATAATAATATTAGCTCACAATGTCCAATCATTCATACTTTTAATGGGAGACTTTAGCTCTAGGAGGGGTAATTATATATCCACTAGAAGTGTTAATGGCATTTATATGGTTGTAATTTCAAATGTTCATTTTACAAATATGCATATACGTTTTTAAAGATGCTTAAAATACATCTATATTGTTATTAGAGATCCTACTTATTTTCAGTCCTTGTAAATCCTATACATATAATCACTAACTATAATTTAGGATTCAAGTAATTTAATATTGTTATCACCCGCATTTATATAGTTAATGTGCTAATTATAACTAAAAGATAATAAGATCATGATACCAGATAATTAAATCTTGATATCAAGAAGGTCATATGAACATAGGATAATCACTAACGGACAATCATTTTACCTAAAATTTATGAGCATATTCAGTTAGGATAACTACTCATTACCCTATATTAGATCTACAGAGCATGCCATTAACTAATATATAAACTAATATATTAGATATGCACAATCTACAATAATATTTTAGTAACACAAGTAGGAAAATATCTTAAGTAGAAGTAACAAAACAAAAAACCTTGTATGTGGTCTTTAAATAAATAATAACAGCACAAATAATAGTAGTAGTAATTAAATAGCAAAATTATCTTCCATTAGAGTCATGACAAGAACACAAGGAACTAAGCATGACAACTACTTCAAGTAATAAACCAACGTAAAGGATCAAACGAGAAGATCCATAGTTTGTGTAGATTCAAATCCAGTTTTCATTTTCTATAAGCATTTTAGTCTAGTAAAACATAGACAACTTTTAGTCTAATTGTTTTTAACCGAGTGCTTCAATTGGTCTAAATAAAATGGTGAGGATAATGAAATAGAATATCAGATCTATCTAGTGCTTCAATTGATGTTCTGAAGTAAAACACCTCAAAATAAAAATAGAGGACATCTGATATGATAATTACAATTTATAACTGGAATTGAAATCACATTTCCATTAAGGCCAGTTGACTTAAATATAGTGTCATTTCTTGCATAAAAAATTCTCTGAAAACAAAACAGAATACAGTGTTAAGTTGTTAACTTTTTTTTTCTTCACAGAACATAATTTTTCAAAAAGTTATTCAAAAATCAAAATTCTCAATGCTAATTTGACTTGAATTATGTTTTCTATTCTCTGGCCATACCAAGTAGTTGACATCAAGCCTAGAAGAGATCCCTAAAGGCAACCTCTAAAGCAAGCAAAGCTGAGTTTTCCATCAAAAGTTCACCAAGACTCCAAATTCCTTTTATTTGTAATAATTACGTTTTTGAAGTAAAAAAAAAGGGTATCATTTCTCTTCTTTTGTAAAAGTTCTGGTTCTTCCTTAATGTTTCTAAGAGTAATTATAGAAAAAATGAAAGGAAAAAAAGAAAAAGCTCAAAGACACAATGATAAAAAAGAACAGTATATTAAACATAACCAATGCAGGCTTTGAGTATATTAAAAATTCACGGATTTTCAAAAGGAGCAACATAAACTAAATGTTACCTTGATACAAAATTCATCGATTTCTGGTTCTTTGGCCACAATTGCAATCAATCCAATCACATATGACGATTTTTCAGATGTGTAAACAAATCTTGGAACTATGTTTGAAGTATACCTTCAATTCATAGAACAACATATGTGAGTGGTTGAATTTCTATAAATCACAATATTGAAATGATAATGCAGAAATAGTGGCATACGTGAGTAATTGAGACTTAGCACAATTGGGATCTCCAACAATACAAACATCGAGGTTCTCTCTCAGATTGATACCTTCATGCATAGACCTATGAATGCCTCTTAGAAGCATAAGCAGGATTGCAACATGGATATCTTGGTGACCAAACACTGTTGGAGCAATGCTATCAATAAGCTTATTGAAGAAATCAGGGGTATTTCTCATTCTCTGAATGTCATCTAGATCTCCTGCTTGCAAAACAAGAAATAAACAAGATTGGGGATTAGGCTCCCAAATATATGTAGGAAATTTGAAGCATACAAATGACTGATTAAACATATAAAGACATTCTGAGAATTACAACTGCTGAAACGTATTCTCTTGGGACACATACAGTATATTAGTTTCATTGTTTACATTATCTAATAAACAAAGTAGGTTTATTCTTAAAGAATTGAATCATAAAATATCAAAATAAAGTGAAAATCATAAGGCAGTTTATTCTTAGAACACTATGAGTGAAGTTGATTCTATTCAATAAAGAAAAAGTCTACTCCATACATATTTTTTAAATTCTATAAGCTTTAAAACAGATAAATAGACATGATATAAACCAACAATTAAATAGAACCTCCATCAAAACAGCATGAATGACCAAAAGAATAAATTTTTTGATAAGTAAAAATGTGATATTTCGAAGTTTAAATTATTGACAACAGTCTCAAGGGAACCACATTCAAGATCACGATTAATAAAATCATTCAAGCAAATTAAGCATCTAGTAATTCTACCTCACAGTGATCAGCAATTGTAAATAATTTTTTATACGAAAGTTAAAAGTTCTAGTAACGAGGAAAAGAAGTATTGTCCAATTGCAAATGATGTGTGTAATAACCCGTTCTTTTATATATATATATATATATATATATACATCCCTATAAATAGATTCATTTAGAAATTTATTATTCTTAAGAGAATTTTAGGAAAACTATAGTAATTGGGAGGAAGATTTAAACTAGAAACACCTTAAGTAGTCATTGAAATAAGGAGAATTATGATCAAATATTTTATTTTTTTTAGAGAATAAATTAGATTATTTTAGCTTTCATCTATAGAATAATTCTATCAAGGAGATTAAGAGAAAAATGTGAGAAATAGGAAATGGAGTGGAAAAACACTTAGATAGCCTAAAAGTAGGTTCTTGAATTAGAAGAACATGTTTCGGTAAATTGATGATATCTCTCTCATATGACCTTGTATTTAGATGATTTAAAAGTCTATGGGATCACTAAGAGGAGTATCTAAAACTTTCATGTTTTGAGATTTTGAAGAAGCGAAGTGTATCAATGTGTTAACTGGGATGGAAGTGGACTGATTAGATTTGAGCGTAAACTGAAGCCAAAAAATAAATCAAACCACCGACCTACTTTAGGATCCTTAATTTGATTAGTTCTCTACATTTTTATCTTTTAGATATGTGTGAAAAGTTTTGTATATGGTGGTGGAAGAGTTTCTAAAAGAATTTTTTTTATATAATTATAGAAGAAGTGGGAACAAAATTTGATTGAAGGAGAGCCAACCAAACCAGCCAACTATCCCCCCATTCTTAACCAATTGTCAACCAAGTCTTAAGGGGATTCTTCCAAGAGGTTCTAATGGTTTCAAGAAGGTCTGAAACATGTGGCAAAAGGTGAAGAAAAAAGGTAGAAATCGTGGGAGCCAGCCAAAGGTCAAGTGGCTGGATTGATTTCATCCAAGATATATCCAGATTTTGTTAGATTTTGTTAGATTTTTTTTTTTATCTATGTGTTGTAATTTTTTTAACCATTGATCTGAGATAATTTCAGGTATGGAAGAAGCTTAGCCATAAGATAAAAATCTTAGGAAATTATGAGATTTAGATGTGATTATAAGGCATAATGTCTAGGGGTACAAGTCACCTCATTCAGCCAAAGGGGTTGCTTTCTCCAGCCATGCTTTCTCCAGCCCTCAAGCAACTTTTTCCCTCCTATAAATAGACCCTTAAGCTTTTCTTTGCTTCCTTTTTGAGAAGTCACACGAGTTCCTTAAGAGAAAACTAAGAAAAATAGAAGAAATTACACTCACAACACACACACATCAAAAAGAAGCTCACTTAAGTGAGAGTTTTGGAGAGAAGTGTGGTGCAAAATCAACTCAAAACTACTCTTTTAGCCTTAAAAAATTTGTAAGTGCATTTATTAACATACTCTTGGTGTGATATAAGTAGTTTAATTTTTATATTTATTTTGATGCCTATTTGATGCTTGTTTAAGCCTATGCATCATGTATGAGGTAACTTAAATGTTTTTTATTTATGAAGTAATTTTTGTTGTGGAAAAATGCTAGGAAAAATTTTAGTAACTTATGAATATGTTTTATTATCATATAATAAGAGAAATATGTGAAAATATGAGGTCATGATTTATAAAAAATTGATAGAACAACTTTAGCAACTTTCGGACCTCAATGAGGTTGAGTTAACAGATTTACCCTCTTATAGTAAAACAGTCATAACGTTTTAGTGGGAAGTCAAAATTGAGTGATTCAAAAGGCTATGGAAATCTAAGACATATATCTACAATATTTGTGTTTTAAGTTTTAAGAGATAAAAATTCTATGAAAGACGAAATTGAAAATAAGTTCCGGAATAAAATAGGAAACCCTTGAAAAAGGAATATTTCCTTCACTTTTAAAACTTCTAGTGAATGTTTTGAATGAGTTTTTTTAACAAATATGATAATTTTTGGAAACATAATATATTAGTAGGATTTTTAATAATTATTATCTTAAAAAGATAAAATAATAATAATAAAGTTTTATATAAATAAAGATAGTTCAAGAAATATTTAAAAAAAATTAAATTAGGAAATTATGCAAATTTGTGGGCTTGAGTTGAATATAATAACAGAAATAATAACTAAGGATAATTTCTATAAGATTTCGGTCAACCCCTTGATTTAATAAAATTTAATAATTTATTTAATTACATACGTATTGTTTGCTAAGTTTTGACGTTACGCATTTAAGTGACGTATGTGCATGTAAGCTTTTGTGATGTACTTTTCTATGTCATATGCTTTACGAAAATAGAAAGCATGCATGTCACAAGTCTAAGGTTGCATGTATATTACAATTCGTCACATATGTATCGTCACAAGTCACAACGTGTATTTTAAGAGAATACAATAAGAAAAAGGTTAAGGAAAAGTTATAAGTTAAGTGTCGTGTCACAACGGGGACGACGATACATAATGCCCGGATTACTGATATAACTAGCGGGGACGGCGATACGTAACGCCCGCTATACTAAGTAATTCCGTGTCAAGACGAGGATGGCGATACGTAACGCCTGAAAGATTGACACGAGACTCGTCAGGACGGGGACGGTGATACGTAATGCCCGAAAGATTGATGAGCTTATATATGGCTAAACTGGTGCGTTATACTGAGAAAATCCGGCGGAGACAGCGATACGTAACGCCCATCGAGGTGATGAAATACGTATGATTCACAATATTACGAAAGATATTACAAATAATAAGAATTTAAGTATAATAAGAGTGGGTCCATAGGAAATAACAGCCAATCATTTGCTTGTCACTCATACACATGAGACACATAAGTTAATTCATATGTTATACATTTATCATGATCTTGTCATGTGTTTTATGTTATACTTTATCCATACCTTGTTATGTTATAAGTGTACTTACTGAGATTTCTAAGGAAATCTCACTTTTATTTGTTTGTCTTTTTGAAAAATTTAATTGTTGTAGAAAACCATATGGCGGACAGGGGAAAAACCCCTATCTCTCAGAGAGCTAAGAGGCACCCTGATGGACCTTCTGATTTTTCTCTTTTTGATTTTTTTGACTCCCCTATTATGAATATCTATGATCGACCGATGGGGATATGGAGTCACGATGCATCCGCTCTCTCCAAGGAGCAGAGACGTATCAGATGCTGTCTAACATTAGGCTTAGATGGACTGTTGTCCATGTGCGGGGTTTACACAACTCCATATGGGTAATATCTTCATCGGGACTTTTGTATTAGTCTGGATAGATTTCGTTATGGGAGAGAGTTTCCATAAGTCAAGAAAGAATCGAAGTGATTCTAGTGTGGTAGTTGGATAAATATGTATTATTATTAGAAGACTGAGAAAACGAAATAGGTTATGTATAATAGTACAATCTGATGTTATAAATGTGACAATGTGAATATTATAATTATATTTTACCATGTGATTACTAGTTTATTTTATAGAATTTTTTATTTCAGACCACTTTCCGCTGTAAGTCTCATTATACATGATAGAAGAATAGGTGTACACATCTTAAGATCGATATGTATGGAGTAAGTAACCTAGTATTACTTGCTCAGACTTCCCAATTTACATTAATACCCTTAGTGTAAATTGAGGGCGTCACAATGTGTACATGAGAAATACCAAATAAGTGAAATAAATAATGATAAAAAAAAACTTGAAACTCAAAGATTAACTATTTATTAAATTAAAAAATCAATTACTATTAAATTAAAACAAGTAAAAGAGCTTATAGCAAGTGAATCAATTCAACCGTCAAAATAAAATTTGGACATAGAGATATAGTTACAAAAGCATGAAAGAGAAAGCAGTGTTATTACAGCTTATATTTACTCTTTTTACCTTGTGCATTTCATCTTCTAGCAAGGATAGTTGTGCAGCAGATGTCCAATGGATGCAATCGACTGGGTTGAAATACAGCAAAAAAAAAATTAATGTTTGAATTCTTTTAACATAACAATTCCCCTACATGCAACAAATACCATGATCATGATTAATTTCACAAATTAAAGATGTTAGATTGGAACTTTCTAGTAGCAGGATCAACAAGTGTAATAAATTGAACACTAGTTCTGAGAATTTTCCAAATACTAATGTAGCTTAACTCATATGCTTAGTTCGAATGTGGTATATTGTCTGGTCACTTTCTAGAAGGGCTATTAACTATATTGCTCTTCTAGCTTTTAGTAGAAGCTCTATTCTCGTATGCTTATAATTATAGTAAGCCTATTAACTATATTGCTCTCCTAGATTATGCATGTTAAAGCTTAAATGAACCAATGAGGGAAATGAGGTACCATAGACCATTGACTTGGACTGAAATAAAGCCATGCCCAACAGAGCCCTGCCCAACTGCCCTCACTAACACCACCATCTTGAGTCAGTATCGAATATGTGATGCTATTAATATCTGAAATTTCAGCACTATTATATTAATCACTTCAACCATTCTTTTTTAACAAATCACTTCAGCTATCTAAAAGATTAAGATACAAAATAAAAATGAATTTAAAGCTAGCAGGAATGCAAGAAGTATACATATATTTTTAATAATTGAAATGGTATTCAATTAGAAACCATTGTTACAAGCATGAACCAAATCATTGTATACAAGGGATAGGGGAAAAAAACAATGGGTATATTTAGAAATGTACACCATCCAGCAAAAGAAAAGAAAAAACAATGAAAATGCCTACCATTTACAACATAAATAGGACACCACCATTATGTTCGATTCTAATAAACAATGACTAATAAAATCAAAACTTACTCAACCTACCATAAGCAATTTTGTGCTTCCAACAACAGAATACACATTGTTTGATAAAAACATATAAACAAATTAAAAACAGATATGAAAGTTATGTTGTAAAAACAGATACAAAATAGAATACAAGTATGTGAAAGTTAAAAACAGAAAAACAAATTAAAACAAACAAAGACATTCTATGCATTTGGGTAATCCTTTTTGAATAAATGCCTTAAAATGAGTTTGATTCAGATACATCTTAAAAAAATAAAAATAAAAAACCTGATTCAAGTCTTTTTTAATAAATGCCTCAAAATGAGTTTGATTCAGATACATATTTAAAAACAAAATACATCATTCAAGTCTTTGAGAAATACAACTAAGAAAAACCCCAAAAAATCAAAATACGACAAAATCCATAAAACCTCATACCTGTAAATACCCAACATTCCATTCAAAGATATACACAGTACACTAAGTCAAATTGAACAGCCTTCGAATTGAACATACCTATAGTGTTGCTCCTCTCTTGCCATACTCAAAGTTGGAAAGAACTTTTTCAAATCACTTATTATCTATCTGCAAGTAAAAGAAAATAGAAGTGAATTTACATATGAAGATTAAGTTAAAATAACTATACTTTATTTTTGCTCTTAAATAATAAATCAAATAATCAAATAATTCTAGGGTTTCCTGGCATGGAGAGAGAGGGTGGAGGAGGGAGAGATCATCGGTGAGAAGGGATATTACTGGTGGTGGTTAGAGGCATGCGTGGCGGTGTACGATGGCAAAAGTGGGGAAGTTGTGTATAAAGGGGTGGGTTTCGTGCATGGGTTTAGGAAGGAGTTGTGGGTTCCGGGTCAAGTGGAGGAGGGAGGGGGTGGTCATGGTACTCGACAGTCATTGCGATAGCTGCTTACAACGGCGTATTGCTGCGCGAGGGGAAGGAACCCGTGTGAAAAATTCATTTCGGGCTGTGTTCGCGTGCGGCTAAGGAAGGGGCTGCCAAAGGACTTTGACAGTGGGGTGTTTCTACTGGAGCAAGTGGGAGCTGTCAAAGATGGCGGTGAGACTGGGTGGTTGATGGTGAGGTCTAGCCGTGCGTTGCTTGGAAGAAAAGGGAGAAACCCCATTCGCGCTGTCGTGGAGAGAAGAGAGGGAAATGAAATTGTGAATGTAAATGGAATCAACTTAAAACCATATAAGGGCAAAAATGAAAATGAAAAATCACCAAAATTTACTATTCAACTGCGATACACACTTTTTATAATGGTAGTAGATAATGATTTTCGATAGTGGAATGTTGTCGAAAATAGACATATTTTGGCAAATTCATCTCCTATTTCTAAAAATCTTAACATTGTGAGAAAAAAAATAAGATATTACTATAAAACTTACTTGTCAAAAAAATTATTTTTATTAATAAAATGGAATTACTAATTGCGGCAAGACAAAAATATTACAATAGATGACTTTTTTTTTAATCAAAAATAACTTTGACCTATACTTTTATTTGCACCAATAATTTTTTTGTAGATAAAAGCACGTATTATTGACACAAATTTGTTTTATTGTCGGCTACATTAATATGGTCAATAAAAATGATTTATTGCCGTAAGTTTTTGACCACGATAAAAAAGTTAGTGACAAGAAGGCTTATATATTGTAGTGCTTGTGCCATTGATAAGTGGATTAATCAAGTAGCTAAAGGAATAATAAGAAGCCATGGCCAAAATTTGCTTAAAATATTATATATTCATAATTTCCTAAGTGACTTGTTGGCCAAAAACTACCATTTCCATATCTTTTCTGTACAGTGGTGTTAGTTATCATACCACTAGAGGTCCGGTTTGAACCAGACTAATTAAAATGGGACTAGACGAATTTATTTGACTAATTGAACCCAATACCGCACTTGAGTTGAACCTTCTTTGTTAGTGCTTCCCATCATTGTTTTCTGTTTTTTTCTTCCGCGAATTCCTTCAGCAAGTGACACTTCTGGGTCCCAATTAAATTGCCCCGTTTGACCGTTGATTTGGACGATCGCCTCAGCTAGCCCACCTAAAGGTCAAGATTTCCGGTCCAGAAAGCACCACAGCCTCTCTAGTTTAAGTTCTCTGCACGAGTCTGGTGTGGTACTTAAAAAGATTGAAGATGAAGAGGGTGGCTTTTGCAGCGCTTTGTGCGATGTTGGCTGTAGCGACGTTGCTCTTAAACGAAGCCCAAACAGCAGACGCGGTGACATGCAGTCCCATAGAGATGAACGCATGCATACCGGCGATCACAGCGTCAACGCCGCCCTCAAGCCTGTGCTGCCGAAAGGTGAGGGAGCAGAGGCCATGCCTTTGTGGATATCTCAAGGATCCAAACCTCAGGCAATACATCAACTCCCCCAACGCCAGAAAGGTTGCCAGCACCTGCGGCGTTCCCTTCCCTAATTGTTAGCTTTCTTAATTATTTGGCTTATACAAAGCTAACGTTCTAGAGTTATCGATATTCAATAAAGAATTACGCTCTGTTCCATGCATGAGTACCGACTGGTCTGCAATCAAGAATCAAGATATGCGATTCCTGATAATTATAAATTGAACTTCTATACTACGCATATATAAAGCAATATTATTTTATTTCCATTTTGGTAATTAAAGCTCTTTATTAGTTCTGCGTAAAATTATACTCGAGACGATCTGTGTTTAAAATCGAAATGAACTACTTTGTGCAAGTTTCCGCGTTGGTCATTATACAAAAAAACAAAATAAAATAAAAAGTACATTAATTACTTTCTGCATAAGAAAAAAGTTAGATATTTTAAATAAGGAAAATGTTAATATGCCGGTATTTATTTATTTTTTTGAAAATTTATATTTTACTTAATGATTAAGAAAATGATTACTGATGTATTATATTTTTAAAATTTTTAAAATTTTAATTTTTTATTTTTTAAAAATGGTTAAATATGTCTAAAAAATGTTTGAAATTAAAAAAAAAAAAAAGCAAAAAAGTTACAAATTACACTAGGAAGCACACTAAATGGACAAATTGAAGAGACATAGTAACACTACTCTTTAAATAAAAATATAAAATAAATAATAAATTAATTTTTTTTTCAATTAAAATTTTAAAATAAGCAATGATTTTACTTAATAATACAAAGATATTGGACTGCTTGAGAGCGAGCTGATATGCAATACACTATTGGGCAAACTTTGATATGAAGGAGGCGACAAGAATTGAATGATCACCCTTTCCGTCGACTTATCAGGATGCTTCCTCAGTGGAAACTTTTGACGCGAAATTTAAGGATGCATACATGCTAGACCACTAAATTACATGAGACCAGCAAAATACAATGCTATATATTCATTTTTTTTTTTTTTAAAGACTATATTTTCTTTATTAATTAGTCAATGATGAGTGGTAATCTCTCATGAAATTTCTAATTCCAGCCCCTTGCGTCATGAAAAATGCTTTTATGAAACATGGGCCACTGCCATTTCCCAAAACTGACTTAGAAGAAACATGGGTCGTCATAGAAGGACAATGAGCTCGCCCAGTAACATTTGTAACTGTGCACGTCCATAGGTCGAACTCTTGGAGTACTCTCATTAAAAGTTTGAATGATTATTATTTACTTTTGAAGATAAAAAAATATTTTTATTCTCTTCTCTCACTTTCTTCTCTTCAATTTCAATCAAATATCACAAAAATTTTTTTTTATTTGTATGCAAACTTATACTTTTTGAAAAAAAATTTTGGTCAATCCAATAAAAGTGTACTTAAACATCATTTGGTTACACCTATGAAGATGAAATGAAATGTAAAATCTGAAAATAACAGGGAGATTATTTGTGAAGAGTAGTGAAATAGTATTGAGTTAAATTTTTTATTGAGTTTTGAGAGAAAAAAAATTGAATAAAAAATTATAAAATATAATATTTTAATATATATATATTTTTTGAGATTTGGAAAAATTAATCTTTTTTTGTATTTTATTTGAAATTTTAGTAAAGTTTTAATAATTAGATGAAAAGAAAGAAAATTGAAAAATATTTGTCTTAGAATGTTGAGAAGAGAATAAATGAAATGGGATAAAATGATCGTTTCAAAGGTTTGTGAAGCCAAATTAGGCCTTAGCATGTGTTTGGAAGCTTAGATCACCATCTTAGGCTACTTCACTACTATTCATATATAATTCACTAATATTTACAAATAATTTATTATTATTCATAAACTATTTCATTATTATTTACAAATAATTAATATACTAATGACATCAAAACGTAAATTATTAATTTATTTTTTCAGTTTCTAATATTTATACGAACAAGACATAACACGTGGTATCTCCAACAATTATGTCATGATCAAGTATACGCGTTCTACTTTAATATACATGTATAAATTGCATATATATAGTCTTTAATATATATATATATATATATACAAGAAAAACAGATTTTTGTAATCTTTAATCATGACTAAATGATTATTTATAATTACTTTTGACTGAAAATAATCATTTAAATAGAATTAATTGACTACAAATAAATAATTTTTTTATAGTGTATATATATATATATATATAATATATAGCATGTTCCATGTTCCTCGATCATCAACTGAATAATGTAATGGGAATAATTAATTTATTTCGCTTACTCAAAAGATTGGTTAGCCTAGTAATGCCAATTCGTATTCATTAAAAAGCATGTTAAGGTTGATCATGAGGACACACTTGAATTATAATAGTACATTCATTGTTCACATGTTTAAAATAGAATATGACTATTTAATTGTCCATATGTTTAATAAAATATGTAGGCATTTTGGATTTATTTTCAAACACAGGCGGACTTTGGGATAATTATTGGTACATAATGTAATAAAATAATAATCTAATCGATCGAGGGCCGGGATAATGTTTGAGAAAGGTTTATATATATATGATTAAGAGGGAAAATAAGTGAACATTTATTAATTAACTCCAGCATACCTATACTTAGTACACACTACACCCTAGTACTATTATGTATATATATACAATGTGTTAGGTGCTAACAACTATCTATCTTCAAGAGTTTAAGAAAGTACTTGGGATATATCTTAAAAGAAAAGCTCAGTTATTATTCAACTTAATAATAATAAATACAGTTTTGAATCAGTTTAAATCGGTCTAAAACCGATTAGATCGATCGATTAAAGCGATTTAATGAACGATTCAAAATGTCTACTAAATTCGATTCGATTTTTATCGAGACAATCTGAATCGACTTAAATCGAATCGTTTTCCAACCTTGCCATATATATTCAGCATGTGCATTCTAGGACGTATTGGTTTATTATGTGTCATTTTATATGACATTAAAAAAAAAAAAATGATAACATGACAAATATTTGCTTAAAAATATTAAGTCAATCAAGAGAAACTTTCATAACTACTGCCAGCACTCTGGGACAAGAATCTTATTCGGAGATGATTAATACAACCGTATTAAATGCTAGCCTGATGCTCTTTTAATTTGTAAGAGTAATGATATTAATTTCATCAAAATTTATGATTAAAAATTGATAAAAAATATAAATTTATATATATATTAAAAAAATTTCGTCATATTTAATTAAATATAAAGAATAGCATAAAAATATTTTTTGTTTAATTTTTGAATAATAACATATCAAATTGATGATAAATTTTGATGAGACTAATATTAATATTCTAAGATTTCGTTTGAATTCGAACGTGAGATGAGTTTAAATGAGTTTAGTTTATTTTTTAATATTATTATTATTTTTAAATTTAAAAAAGTTTAATTAAAATTTAAAAAATGTGTATTAAAATTTAAAAAAATTATATTAAAAATTATATTTTGTATAAAAAAATTAAAAAATATATAATAATATAAAAAAAATGAATTAAGAAGAATTGAACTCTTCTTTAAATTCAAATCGGGCTACGGCTTCACGTCTCACCCGAACAATCTAGCAACTTAATTGAGAAGTGACCCCACAAAAATAATTATGCAATGGATCATTTCATTCAATCCACATCGACATGTGCTAATCTCCATACTCTACCTGCTCCAGATCAGCTTCTCCTCAGATTTGACCCCGTTCATTATGTCTACCTATCCCCAAGATAAGCACTAACCACGTGTCAGCTCTCCCGCATCTTCCCATCAACCATTGGTAACCTTCGGAGTACAGAAAGGCAATACCAATATCTCCTGCCAAGTGTACCCGATTTCCACCTTTATTAGTCAATTAACTCCTCATGCCTTGTATGCTTTATGATCTCATCCACATTTTTTCCAAAATTAGGAACTTGTCTTTACTTTTGGCAATATATGTCAAGTACTTTTTACTTACCATGCAAAACAATGGCATTATCCATTAAATTTATTACATTTCTTGTACAAACTTATTATGTGACATTTATCTATGAATGTCGTGAATCCTTTGTGATATAGTTTCCAAGATTGAGGGGTAGACACTAGACACTAGTGCACACAATTAAAGAAGGAAGATGTAAATGCATTATTGTAGTAAATTCACAATTATTATTATTATTATTATTATTTTAAAGAATCAACTAAATTTAGATTTAATGGTACTCATGTAAATGCACAAGAGACTTGAGTCGTGTCTTGCCAACCAGAGTTCTTGGAAGTTTGGAACAACATACGCGCGCGGCGCCAGGACTACGTACGTGAGCAACTGTTCTTATACTCAGCCTCTCTAACTATGTATGATTAATATAATAAAATCAATCCGTTTGCCTTAGCTGTTTTTTCTCCGGCCCCTTAATTAAATTGCATTCATTATATGCATATTTATACAGCCTTCCAGCCAGAGTATATCCATCCTTCAAAGCGATAGTAAAAATCGTTCTTACTTCCATGGCCTCTGATCTGTCAGTGATCCTCCCTCGCGTTCTCATCGTCTCTAGACGTACCGTTCGCAAAAACAAGTTCGTAGATTTTGTCGGTACGTACGTTCTCTGATTCCACTTCCAAGTTTCTTGTATAATCAAGTTTCAATACCATATTGTTGTTTTATTTTCCTCTTCTGATCTTTGAAACATCATGAATTTTTTCCCCTCCAGATCAATACGCTAATATTGTTTATATGTAATTCTCAGGTGAATATCATCTCGATCTCATTGTAGGCTATGGTGCAGTACCGGTCATTGTTCCTCGTGTGGACGGGGTTCATATGTTGTTGGAGAGCTTCGAGCCCATCCATGGTGTTCTTCTTTGTGAAGGAGAGGACATTGATCCGTCACTATATGAAGATGAAGCCTCTGGTCTTTCGCCAGAAGAATGGGAAGAAATCAGAGGGCTTCATTCGAGTGATACCGCTGTTGATAAGGAAAAAGACACCATCGAGTTGAGGCTCGCGAAGCTTTGCCTAGAAAGAAACATACCCTATCTGGGAATCTGCAGGGGTTCACAGGTATTAAATGTTGCATGTGGAGGTACCCTTTATCAAGACATAGACAAAGAGATATCAAAGAAGTCATGCCCAGAAAGGCCAAGTACTGTCAAGCACATTGATTATGATAATTATGATGGGCATAGGCATGTGGTTAAGGTGGTGGAGAATACCCCTTTGCATCATTGGTTCAAGGATTCTTTGGAGAACGGGAGAATGGAGATTATGGTGAATAGTTATCATCACCAAGGGGTTAAGAGATTGGCTCAGCGATTTGTGCCAATGGCATTTGCACCTGATGGTCTAATTGAAGGGTTTTATGATTCCGATGCTTATAATCCTGATGAGGGTAAATTTATTATGGGACTTCAATTTCATCCAGAGAGAATGAGGGCGCAGCATGATTCTGACAAATTTGATTATCCAGGATGTCCATATGCTTATCAGGTTTCATTATGATTCATTGACATGCTTGTTTGATTTGTTTATTTATTTCGATCGCATATATCGATCATTAATTAAAACGTATTGAAATTGTGCAGGAGTTTGTGAAGGCTGTTGTTGCTTATCAGAAAAAGCTTAACAGCAAAACATTAGTACCAAAACCGCTAAAGCTCGATCAAGAGATATTGGAGAAGAAAAGAAAAGTTGTTATGCAGAGTTTCTCTACTGCAAGAAATATTTACACAACTGGACGGGGGATTCCTTCCTGGAAACAATCTGAACTAGAAGCTGGAGCAGAATTTCTTGAGGTATATATGTATTGTTTATTTGTTGAATATCTTTGGTGCAAACTTATTAATTTTGGGGGTTAATATTTCCAGCTTCTTTCGTTGTAATTCCATTCCATAATATTGTTATAAATATGATCTGGATTGCAGTCAAACACAGCTTTGAGCTTGCAACAAGAAAATAGGCTGAAGCAGATGGGTGCAACAGTGAGGAATGGAGGGTCCTACATAGAGAGATTGAAGTTAAATGCGGAGAAAGAGAAGTTAGCAAAGAATGTGATGGGAAAAATGTCAGTAGAGCAGTTGTCTGATCTCTTGTCTTTCTACCACATGTTAGGGCAGATATGTTCAGAAGTACTCGAAAGAAAGCTAAATGGCATTGTCAATGACCTTGCTTCTTGAATCATATTGACCCTTTTCCTTTGATCCCTAATATATAACCTGCTTTTGGGTTTCTTGCTATCTGTTAAAAGCAGGATGATCATCATCCACTCCTTTTAGGATTCACATGAATCCTGATCTATGGATATATATATGTATGTCTATTTGCCTGATCATCTCTTATTTCTTTCCACCAGAGATAATAATAATTAATTAAGATGTCAATTTATTTTATCTTTCCCTTCGCGAAGGGAAATTAGTATAATTTCTATTTTGCTTTTTCGCCATAAAAGTGATGATCAGCTAATTAAGAATTATTTCCAAGTGCTCAAGCATCTCTCATGTAAATGATATCTGGGTGTGGGGTATCACTAGTGAATTGCGAGGCTGGCTTTCTGGTTTTTTGCGTCAATTAATAAGCCTAAAAATCATGGAACAGAACGTTAATGGAAGAAAGAGACTTTTCTAGATCCATTTCGGTTGCTTCCATGCCACTAACAGCTGCCTGATTGAAGATTATATTTTCTTTCTTTATTTTTTTATGGCTTTTGTTGGGTGGTGTATATATATATATATATATATATATATATATATATATATATCAGAAGCACCAATCATGGCCAGCTAAAAACCAGTAGTTCTTGATAGACTTGAGATTCTTGTCCCAATTATTGATCAGTTTATTATGTCAGAATTTATATATTTCTTCCATCTCAAAAATTAGATATCTTGGTTTTAGATAACACGCCTATATATTCATTTATAATATACACAATAATACTCCAATATAAAAAAAAAATTAATTAATTAATTTTTTTAGAGCTCGTTTAGACCTTATAAAAATTGTATTTATTTTTGTATTTTTTGAAGTTTGTAGGCATGCACTATATTGATTTTTGTATTTAAATTATAATGATTAGATAGAAAAAATTAAAAATTAAGATTGAGAAATATATTTAATTAGTGTGATGTGAAATTATGGAAAGATGAGTGCTAGATTAAAGATTGGATTATATAAAAATAATTTTATAATTTGACGAATCATATCAAATAATAAATCTTATCAATTTGTAATATGTTAAACTTACTTTGTGTAAATATTTTATAATTAGAGAACTAATTTCCTTCGAATATAGCACAAAATATGTTTTGACCGGATTTTTTATTTAGTTTTGGATGGGTTGGAAATTAAATGGAAATAAAGGTGGTCTGGAATTCTTGAGAGGCCATTGTCTCGGTTTCTTTTTCTCTCTCACTTATTAGGATCGATCGTTATGATAGCTTTCAACAGTACCCTACGTGATTTAATTATATTCCTCATCTTCTCCAGCCCACCTTGATGATTAATTTAAGTCTTGTTTGGATTTAGATTAAAAAATAAGATGAATTGAAATGAGTTTAATTTATTTTTTAATATTATTATTATTTTAAAATTAAAAAAAAGTTGAAATAAGATTTAAAAATTATGTATTAAAATATGAAAAAACTGTATTAAAATTTATATTTTATATGAAAATTTAAAATAATATAATAATGAGTTTTAGATAAATTGATACGAGCTCGTCTCGTCTACGAATCCAAATCAGCCCTAAATGCGATATTCTCTCATTCAAGATTTATGCAAGAAATTTATGAGTTTCGTTCAATATTCTCCTATCAATCCCATTTGAATGGCTTTTTTTCAGTTGTATGTGATCATAGAGAAATCTTTTTGAAATATACTTTTTGAATGGGGTTTGTAAAAGTGGTGGAACTATAATCTTTTGAAATGACTTTGGAAATGTTATTATAAAATATTTATTTATTTATGACTAATTATTTTTTGTAAAATTAATTATTTTTTATTAAAATGAGTTTGTTATGGTCGTAAATAATCATTATCATTATAAATAATCTATCACAAATATATATATATATTTTTTATAGTGTGTTTGTGGAAATAAACTTTTCGAAAGATATCATGTGCGATATTTTCTCAAATTCTTGTGAATATGTGTTTTTTTTTTTAATATGATTTGCTTTTTAAAGCATATCTTTATAGACAATCAAGCTTAATAAATGAATTTACAACTTAGGTCGTCTCGATTTTACTTTCACCTTTACCTAATTGTTTTATTGCCATAATTCTTGTATGGTAAAAAGAAAATGCAAAATCAAGGTTACCATGGCCAATGGTTATGCAGGAAAGGTCCTCGTCCCAAGATTGATTCCTGAAAAATTCCCACACACAATTACAAACACAAGACCTGGTACAATTTTCGAATTTTTGTCCTAATTTTCTTTTTCAAACATACAAAACTTCTAACGTCAACACATTTTCATTTTTTTATTTATTTAAAATGTATTACAAAGAAAAATACATAAATTTAAAAAATAAATGGTGACCAGCCCACCCGCGCCACCTAGATTTTGTTTTTTCAGTTTTCATTTATATAATAATAAGTTTTAAAAATAATATCACAAACTTATTATTCAAATATATTTTTAAAGCGACGCTCATATCTTTCACAAAAATTTATAAAACTCTTATATCAATTCCATTTCTTGACTACTTACAAAAAAACGAACTTTCTATATTCAAACATGATTCCAAGGGTTGACTGGAGGCTGGAGTCATGGAACATAAAATTGGGCAACCATCTAAGACAGTATCTAAATCTTAGTTTGAATAGTTGGGATGAGATGTTTGTAAATAGTAATAAAATTATATGTGAATAGTATTGAAATAATTTTAGTTAATACTAGTGTTCGTGAGGTTTTGAAAAAGGAGAGAGAAAAAAATTAAATTAATATATTTTTTTAATATATATATATTTTTTGAAATTTTAAAAAAATTGAATTATTTTTTTATATTTTATTTAAAAATTTAAAAAAATTGTAATGATTTGATAATAATTAAATTAAAAAGTTAAATTAAAAAATATTTGTATAAAAAGGAATAAGGCGGCTATGTTTAGATAGTGAAGTGATATTAGAATATTTGTAAATAATAGTAGAAAAATGATTAATAAATAGTGATGAAATATTAAATAATGATAAAATAATAAAATAGATAAAAAAAAAAATTATAATAAAATATTAAATATAAGATCACAATACTTTCCGAACGCAATCTGAGATGGAGATTTTTACTTTCAAACCGGGACTCAAAAAAAATAATAAAAATAAAAGCTTGCCATTAGTCAAGGTTGCGTGCCAGAAACGGTTTGTAATGTCAAGAGCTCCCATTGGATACGGCACATAGCCACTTTAATTATCAATTGGACCAAGTCAAAGCCCACTACTTTTATTATCATGCTCCTCCACATGACTGACTTTGAGAATCATACCATTTCTATCTTCTTTCTCTATGATTACTTGCAGATCTCTCAAAATGGATATCCATCTCGTCCAAATCGTCACTTTGTCCGCCATGATAATATCCATAGCCTTAATCCACTTTCCGTCATCTTCGTACGCAGACAATAATGAACAATACCTCACTTGCGGCGAGCCATTTGAATGTGCCGGCGTCAGGAATCTCAGTTACCCTTTCTGGGGATCAAAGCGGCCGAGCTATTGCGGTCATCCGGGCTTTGAGTTGAACTGTAGCGGCGATGCCCCTCAACTCAACATCACGCGCATGAATTACAGAGTCCTTGAAGTCAACAGCGCGTTGCGGACTCTGAAGGTTGCCAGAACGGATTACTGGAAAACCATTTCTCCTCCTCAGATCGTTAACACCACCATAAATCACTCCCTCTTTTCTTATACCCCGAATGCGACGAACCTGACGCTCTATTACGATTGCACTGTTCCCGATTCTTCAGCAAATGAGACTGATAGTGTTCAGTTAGATTGCACGGCAAACAATACCGATGTTTCCAGGTACAACGTTAGTAGCCTGTTGGGTATGTGCACGAACAACGTTAAAGTCCCAGTTGAGCGATCTGCAGCTGTTGGCTATTCAACTGAAGCTGCACTGATTAATGCCATTGATGGTGGATTCATGTTGGCGTGGAATGCAAAAGATGGCATGTGCGATAGATGTCGAATGTCCGGCGGGCAGTGTGGATTTAGGTCGAGTGTAAATGAATTTGCTTGCCATTGTGCAACTGGGACATTTCCCTTGTCCTGTACTGGATTATTACCAAATCCAAATTTACCAGGTAAGGGTAGGCATCCATTTTCTCTGGCTCTTACTATATATCTCATTATTTTCATCCATTTAATAATCTAATTTGTATAGCTTTTTTCTTCATAAGAGTATCTGAACTTGAAGACACATAAATAATAATAATAATAATAATAATAATAATAATAATAATAATAATAATAATTATGATTGCTGCGGCTATAAATGTGGATGGCAACAAAGCTTTAGATGAGAGGCCCACTGGTGGATGCAAATTTGGGATTTATTTTATTTTATTTTATTTTATTTTTTAAGAATAGACAGGGTTATATGTTTACGAGTGACAATCAATTTTTAATTTTATTGATTATTCTAAAAAATATCATGAAATTTGAAAGTAAGCAATAAAACCATCACGGATATAAAAATTAAAAAAATAAAACCAAACCTAAACAATCCACTTAAAAACAAATAAAACCAATCTAAACATGCGGATGCCTATCTCAAAGCCAGAAACAGAAATACAAGCAAGCAATAAATAAATAAATAAATAAACATAAAAACTAATCTAAACAAGCCTATCCAAAGCCAGAAATAGAAATAAAACAAATTAAATCCCGAAGGTAGAAAAACCCAGTTTGTTAAGACGAAGAATACCTCTCAGAATCCATGGCAACGTCTGATGTCTGTCATCCGTAAAATTTTGCCCCAACTCACCTTGTCTTGCTAGAAAATTTGCCACTTGATTACCTTCTCCAAATTCGTGTGCTACCACAAAATGAACCTCTTTAAGAGTAGTCATTAAATCCTTCCAAAAATCCCATAAATACCATAAAATTGGGGCTTATGATACATTATAATTATGATTACTGCTGCTATATATAAACAAGTCTTAACTAATTTATGTGTTCTTGCTGTTGCAGAAACATCAGGGAAGATCAAATTGGGCCTTATAATTCCCATTGGTATGAAGATCATCTTCATAACCTAGAGTATTATTTATCTCTTTCTTTCTTGCTCCAACGTTGAATGAAAATCCATATCTTTATAATTTTTTGGTGCCTTCATGAAATGTTTGACATGAACCCTTCTTTTACGTGTTGGCCTGATCACAGGTGTAGTTGGGATTGCAGTAATCTCTTTGGGCATTATATATTTCGTTAAGAGACGTCGCTTGTCAAGTACTAATGCAACGGTCGAAGTGAAAAGAGAAGAAAAGAACGATCACATTGATGCTGAGAAAATCATTAAGAGCTATGGATCAGTTGCCCCAAAAAGATACACTTATTCAGCTGTGAAGAAACTGACCAACTCATTCAAAGATAAAGTAGGACACGGAGGATATGGTGTTGTATACAAAGGAAAGCTACCCGATGGGCGAGTTGTGGCGGTGAAAGTCCTAAGCGAGTCCAAAGGCAATGGAGAAGAGTTTATTAATGAAGTTGCTAGCATCAGTGGAACATCACATGTCAACATAGTCACACTTCTGGGTTTCTGCTATGAGAAGACTAAACGAGCTCTCATCTATGAATTTGTGCCTAATGGATCTCTTGATAAGTTCATATATGACGATGGATCTTCGATTACAAAGTGTCATTTGGACAAAACCATCATGTTTGAAATTGCACTTGGCATTGCTCGAGGACTAGAGTATTTGCACCGTGGTTGTAGGACAAGGATTCTGCATCTCGACATAAAACCTCATAACATACTTTTGGGCGAAGATTTGTGCCCAAAAATCTCAGATTTTGGGCTTGCTAAACTTTGCAAAACAAAAGAGAGTATTGTGTCGATGATGGGCATGAGAGGAACTGCAGGATATATAGCACCGGAGGTATTTAGTCGGAGCTTTGGTGGAGTCTCTCACAAGTCTGATGTCTACAGCTATGGCATGTTGGTCCTTGAAATGGTTGGTGGAAGAAAGAGTTATGATGGTGGAGTTTCTCTTTCTCATACCAGCGATATATATTTTCCGGATTGGATATATAACAAACTCGAAAGAGGTGAGATTTTTAATTGTTATGATGAGGATAAGAGGGAGGATGAAGAAGACATTGTGAAAAGAGAGGTTGAAGACGACATAGTAAAAAGGATGATAATAGTAAGTCTTTGGTGCATTCAGACAAATCCTTTAGATCGGCCATCGATGGGTAAGGTGATTGAGATGTTAGAATGCAACTTTCAGTCCTTGCAAATTCCACCGAAGCCACTCCTCACTCCGCCTGCTGCAAGGTTCCCTGAAAATTCTTCCCCCGCTTGGTAATCTTGTAATCCAACTGGATTTATGCAATTGTATAATGGGATCCAGATTTTTCTTTTTGTTTAATTTTTTTTAAAGCTGAACAGGTTGTGTTGATATCAAATCAACAATTCCATTTTTTGTTAGGGCAATGCTTTTTGTTATGAAGGCTAATCGAGTGTTTTAAGAATATAATATAAATAATTAAATCTATTTTTCAATCAATTTAATCTTTTGAAACAATTAGGGCCCGTTTGTTTTGAAAGATAAAATCAAAACTTTCAAATTCATCTCAAATTTCCATACAAAATATAATAAAATATTTAACTTCTTCAAATTCTAAAATTACTTTTTCAAATTCTCATATAAAACTAATATTAAAAAAATATTACAACAATATTTTATTATTATTTTTAACTTTTATCTCATCTCATCTCTGAAAACAAATATGGCCTTAGTGTTTTGATATAACACCAAAACCAAATTAAGTTTAAAATCTCACTCAACATTCCACTTCCTTTAATTAAATATTCCGTTGGGCATAGGGTGTGCGACTCCGATCGGAGTAGGAATTTCAATCGAAATTGTCAAAATTTCAGTCAAAATTCAAATTGATATTTGAATCTAAGGATCCTGCCATCCATCTTTCAACTTATACTACCAAGCAACCCAACAATCAATTCAAAATTTCAATTTCAAGTTTTAGGGCTGAGTGATTTAGTGAACTTACGAGGACAAGAAGTGGGCAAGAGTCGACCAGACAACGACAACGGCAAGTCAGTAATGGCAAGGCAAGTCGGCATTGGCAAAAAGACGGGGGAGGAAACTAGGGATTCTATTTCGTGAAGAAGAAACTCGAACCTACTAAGTCTCGAAGACTAAGAGTGAAGGAAATTTGAAAACGCACGAGTAAAGAGTCCCAAAAGGGCCAAAACAATGCCTTTTTTTTTTCTTTTTGTAAATTGGTCGGAATTTTGGAGCTAGAGTTCAGAGATTTGACTTCGACTAAAATTTTCAAAAAAAATTCATCTCCAACTTCAAATTTTGAATTTTCGACAACTTCAATTCTGTCAGAGTCAAAATTAGAACAGCTGTCGGATGAAGGACGGATGTTTTACACACCCCTAGACTTGGGCCTACTCATTGAGTGGGGTGTTAAGATTATAAATATAAATGATTAAATCTAACTATTTTTGTCATTTTAAGTTTGTTACCTAAACGTTTAGGACAAGTACTGATTTCACTAGGGCTTCAAGAGCATGGTGAACAACTCGGGTATAATATGTCACCAAAAAGTAGATTTTTGGCGTCGTAATTAACTTATTACTCCGAAAATAGAAAAAATCCCGAGTCAATTTCTGTTTACGGAACGCATCGTAAGAAATAACAGGAGCGAGCAACTACGAACTCACATATGATTAAAGATCAGTCGATACGGTTACCGAAGGTTTCTGCTAACAACATACGATCAAGACAAAGAATCAAAGAATTTGGAATTTGTGGATAGGCTTTGTATCTCTTAGCTCCTCCGCATTCATTATGACTGTTTCTGCTTTTCATTAGATTCTGCTGATTGAACCGTCTTTCCATTCTTCTTCTCATACTCCTGCTTCAGTTCCTCCAAATGCTTGGACACCTATTCATTATATAAGACATACATGAATTTAACCAAAAATAAGAAATGTGAAAGAAAATCCAATAGACTACAACTAAAGCATTTTAATCTCCAGAAAAAAGCCTGCATGGCAATCTTATAGATACTGTTTCAAATATTTTAAATATGTGGAATCCCCACATAGCTTAAGCAATCTACATTTTCGTTCTTTGCGGTGGCCGGGGGGGGGGGGGGGGGGTGGGGGGGGCAATTGAATAATTGAATGGACATTTAACTAGACATATAACTAATATATGACATAAATCTCCATATACTCAACTTTAGCTTCGCCCCACATGAGCATCCCAATCCCAACCCCAACATGGGAAAAGTGAAAGGAACCGTACTGTCAGTACAAAAAATCACTCTATACAAATCCAAGAAATATGGATCGACCTCTTTTTTATTTTTTCAGCTCATTGAAGGCACTTAAATCCCTTGTAATAAAAACCATCGCCAATGCATTTCCATGGAAATTACTAGCATACACAGACACTTAAAAATCCATATATATCATAAATCTCAAGTAGGATGCCAAAGTGCCAGTTACATGTAAACCAACCTAGTAGTCGAGAGTATATCTACACTATGAAATAACATTAATTATCCATGCATTTAATCATCTTGGAGCAGTATTTAAATACCCATATTATAAAACGCTGAACCTTATGTGAGATGTTGAAAAATTATTTTGGATATGAGAAGAAAATATAAAATGGCTTGAATAAACTAAAAATATCAGATTGAAACACAAGCACTCATCATTTAAAGGTGAAAGAGACAAAAGAGGAAACCTTGATTGAGTAGGCCAAAGGTAATAACGTGTCTGGATCCATTGCATCCTCAGGGAAGTTACGCAAAGCATGTATGAGTTTCTCAAAAGGTAATTTAGTCTAGTAAACAGAAACAAAAAACCATTAAAAGCAGAAATTAAAGTTATTAATTCAAATCTTGAGCAGACATTACCTCTGATACTCACCAAATCATCAACACAATACTTTAGTAGGGCCAAACCAACCTTAAAAACTATCCTAACACCCTGGCAAATAAAAATTCCAGATAAATAGCAAGTTCCTAAAGCTTGTAAGGAAAAAAAATATATGGTAATACCAATCACTAACCTCATACAAAAAGACATCCCAAATTCGAAGAACCAATTGGAACGGAAAAGAGTACGAGAAGACTGTTATGAACCACTGACTTGCATACATGCTGGGATTTATCATCTCTTGGGCAAAATGCTCCCCCAGCTTTGGCAAATGCTCTTTCACCAAGTGATCAAACTGAAAAAGGTACTGTTGTACCAGAGGAAGCCCCACCTATAACAAGCATATCATAAGAGATTTAGGAATCAAATATATATTACTCACTGCAGTCAAATTAGTAGATGGCACGACCTTTCTCCCAGTCACATTTTACTTTTTTGTCCTACCAACTTCTAACATCTGCACCTAAAGTTGGCATTTATTACATCTCAGACAACTAGGGTAGAAGCAACAAATTAAAAATGCTTAAAAAGAGGAAATTACATTTTGCCAACACCCCTAAAGTACCACCCCTTTTGTTCTGTGCACTGTAACCTACTGATAGGTCTCAATCTAGACCCTCGGTTAAATCTCATGATTTAGATGGACAAAAAGAGCCATGTGTTGCAGTCTTTAATGGCAGATTTTAGCAGAGGGTGTGCATCAAAACCTATTAGTCCTTTAGGGCAAACATTGCAACTTTCCATACTTTATCATGAAATCAAATAGAGTGGTGGTTTGAGAGTGCAAAATGTAATTATGCCTGCTTAAAACAATAATAATTTGCTACTGGACAAAAAAATCTAACCTTTCATATTTATACCATAGAATATCCTTTCCGGCACCAAGCATATGATAATATATAAGATGCCACATATAGACATAATCTGACAGAGTTCAAAAATTATTTTGAAGCAGCTCCAAATTGACTCACACTAAGAAACTTTAGAGTCGTAGTAAAATGTGAAGCCCTGTGTCCTTAGCCAGGATATGAACATTAAGTCAAACAAACTTTAAAGCTCTACACAATGCAGTGAAGTGGGTGTAATGATGCGAGACAATAGTAAGCAAAAAAGTCGACACACAACCCAGCATAACTATTGTTCATGATTTATTAAAGGAACTTGATGGCTGGCAAATCCTCCATTTTGATATTATTTGAGAAACAACTAACTCACATATAAAGTTGCTTAACCCGATTTATTTTATTGATCTACCCATGTACCCATATCCAAGTCATCATTTTTTTTTTCTAAACTAAAGCCCCCTCTATTTTTGCTCTATCAAAAGAAAGAAAGACAACTTCACCTCTTATATTGATTGAAATCCCCTCAGACTGACCTAGCAATTGAACAAAAGTCATTGTTATAACCTAGCCTTTTTCAGGTGCCAAGCAAAGCTGAGTACTCCTCTAAGAGTGAGAATAAGATGTTCTTGGTAGAGTAGAATTTACTTGATATAAGCCTTCCATTGGGGCATGGACAGCTCCTTTCAATAATGCGACCAATAACCAGAAAGCGTCCTCTTCACTCATATAAAGAAGCAACAGACCAGCTAAAAAACCCATTCCCTGCATTTCACTCCATGCCATTCAGTATCATAGACAGTAAATAGTACAGTAATCGAACATTTAACAATCAAACCTGAACATATCCAACATCTCTGTCAAAGACAGAGTATGCCTTCAAAACATTGTAAAGGGACCTTTGACCAGGTCCATGTCTCTGCTGGAAGAAAACATGTGAGGGAAATGTACGAGAAATGTCTCGTATTATGTCTAGTTCTGAAGCTGATGTTTCATATATCACTAGTTGCTGCATGAACATAAAGTTCCATCAGCATCGCATTGATATATGTGTATGTGTCTGTGCAAGGAAGAAGAGCGCTAAATGAAAATAAATCAGTGTGTTTAAGGAATCACCCAAAGCCAAGAATATTGATTCCAGAGAAGAAGGAAAAGAAAAAACAGATTTTGTTAGGATACTGAACAGGAAATGAGCATCGCTGCTGGTCCTCTTTCTTAAGAGGTCATTGAAAGACTTATCAAACTTCACATTATCAAGGTGTATAGCACTATCTAGATGTCAAGTTGACATCTCAAATCTATATAAATCTATCCAGGTCCTACAAAAAGTGTTTCTACTCTTATAATGTTAAGTTTCCTCGTGCATGAGCATGCATTGAAACGTTTGGAACTATAAAATAAACTAATGTCTAAGATTTCCTTCTGATAACATTAACAATAGCTATTTGCTTTGCTACTAAAATTCTGTGTGCTTATTATATGTATATGGGAATTACCACAAAAGAAACATGTTTGGTAAGTTTTCCATTTGTAATTTTTTTCAAGATTTTTCCAATTTCCTCGCAGTATATATTCATCCCAAACTACACCATCGCATACATTTTCATTTTAGTGCTCACTTATATAACCTCAAATATTCTATAACCAATAAAATTTGACAATTAACCCAGGCTGGCCAACATTAGCTCAGCTCAGGCAAAGACTACTGGACTTTGAGTCAAAATCTTTTGGTGCATGAAGTTATCAAAACCAGGTCAAACTACCATATCAAACATATATGTATAGAAAAATATAATGCAAAGCACATGATAACTTGAAATTCTGAGTTACCAAAACCGAGAACCACATATCATCAACACAGGTCATTAACTGTTAATCAACTAAAAGTTCAACAACATAATTTTTCAATAAGAACCTACAACCCTAATCCAAACTAGCCATGAGAAGTGAAGAATATTTATTAAAAAATGAATTATGATAAGTGACAAAGAGGGGGAGGATATTCCTTTCCCATGATAAATTGAATAATAAAAACAAACTCATGCAGGCCATGGAGATATATGAGGAAATGGTCATTGTAAAAATGCCATATCTTCCACTTATCATGTACAATAATTGTCAAGGCATTTATCAGGGCAGGGAAAGAGGCATACCTCATAAACCCCTGGGTTCATCAGCAAAAGGTCCCGACTTCCAGAGATCAGCTGCCAAACAAGACCTCTTAAACAATCAGGGATTCCTTTCCTTATGCGCCTTTTGACAACATGAGGTTTTCTCCTAACGTAGTGCTTCCAATCGCTCCCTCCAACCCCAATCATTTTCCTCCATTTTCTAACTCTTCTTTCCCCCTTAAAAAAATCAATACCCATGTTAATGAACAAGATGGATGAGTAGTAGAGTTGGGACTAAATGAAGTGGTTGATTGATCACAAATAATCCTTCACCATAAAAGTTTTAGGTGATTTTAGGAAAGGAAAAGCATACCTCTCATATTCATGAGCTGACCTGCCTCTTGTTAAACCATCAGGAGAGGTATTAACTTCCTGCTTTACAAAACCAAATCTGTCCAATGCTTTTGGTGAAGGAACTGGACCTGGTTCATAGTCATCTATTCTTTTCTTTTCCATTCCACTATCTCAGACAAGCTCTCACACAGCTAGAGGATAAAGTTGATAACTTTGTTTTTCTTAACATGACAACATATTGACCAATTTCAGATCACATCCTCTAGTGAAAAGTATACAAGCGAGTGCCCGTGAATATGACGGCAAGCTTTACGCTTATAACTGTTAAAAATGATAACAAGCCGCTAAATTACAAAGTTTATGATAGAGTAATCCCAATGTAGAACAGCTACCCGAAAGAATACAATCATATCCAACTATCAATGAATCACTATGGTCAACAAAGGAGGTAATTTCCAAGAAACAGATGATACAAGAAGTAAATACCAATGCCCATAATGAAAGATGCATGGATCATGCCAATAGAAGACAACATGACGCGTATTTGACATTAAAGAATCGGTATAGAACATTGTTCTCGGCTTATTCCTAATATGCAAACTAAACAATTAGTTCAATAACATGCAAGTTAGCTATAATCACTCATCCAAAACCGCAACAAAAGAAACGAAATGGAAACTTGAAACAATCCATATATACAAGACTAACTATTTAAATCTCAACTTAAATTAAGCGCAGGGGAGACAGAATGGAACGGTAAGGATATGTGGTATGGGAAAATGCTAACGGTAAAATGGATAAACACAAGTCTTTTGCATTATTATAAATTGGGTCTCACAAAATTAATAATATGGCAATATCTCAACAGTTTGAGAGAAAAAAAGATCAAAGCCTAACGCAGAAGATGAGAAAAACCAACCTGGGTTATTGAGAATTGTAAGAGTGGGAGCGATGATGAGCTTCTGCTTCTCCTTCTAGTGTATATTGTTGATTATTTTATATCTGTGCATAAATGACTATTCAGGGAAGAATATATCTGAAAAACCCATTGTAATTTAAAGAATGGTGGGTTTATTCTTGTGTGTCCCTCTCAAGAGATTGAAATCCAATGGACCTATAAGCATTTCTCGGCGTAACAATTGTGCCTAATCTGTTTGACAGCGGTGACACAAATGGCTTCTTTTTTTCATTAATGCTCTTTTTCTTTTTGGCCGGAGGAAGCGTTGAAAAATGGTACCGTAAGATGTATTTTGTCGAGGCAGTGCGGGTCTAAACGAAACCGTCGAGGCAACGACCCTGGAGCAAATGCAGGACCCGATTAGAATGTCTAGTAATACCCGATCCTATCACCTTCGATATTTTCTCCATTATTTTCTTATTTTAGTTTTCTTGAAAGGTTTCTTCTTTTAGTAAGTTGTCCAACCTCTTTAAATTAGAATGGTAGAAATAAAAATGATCGTACTTAACAGAACTTTTATAAAAAAAAATACTTTTTAAGATTGGGCCGTCTATTTTTTTTTTTCTTGAAAAAAAACCTTCAAATTGTATTTATGTATTAAGCGTATTACAAAGCTTATCAAAAACTACAAATTTTTGAATTTCTAGAAGAAAATCTTTTATCTATACTTTCCCCTCCTTTACAATTAAAGCTATTTTTGCTAAACTGTGAGCAATATAATTGCCAAGTCTATTAACATGCAAAATCTGCCAATCCTTCCTCTGTTTTATAGCTATCTTCAAATCTTCAATTACTTGCCCATGCCATTTCCAACATTCCACCTCACTATTTACAGCTTTAACTACATTTAAAGCATCACCTTTCAGCTTTACCTTAACAAAATTCAGCTCCATACACAATTTCGTAGCTCTCCACAATGCATATAGTTCAGCTAAAAAGAAATCTGTTACATGTTGTTTCACACAGCAAAGGGAAACCAGAACTTCACCCTAACAATCCCTTATTACAATTCCAATTCCACACCTATTCTCATTGACTCTCAAAGATGTATCACAATTTACTTTAACATGATCTCCAACAAGTGGCTTCCATCTAATTATCCTACTCAAAATTCTCTTTCCACTATCCAGCTTACATTGCATTTCTTGGTACTCCTTGAGACATTCAACAACTTGATTAAAAACCTCATTTGGTCCTTCAAACCTATTATTAAAAACTAAGTTATTCCTCCTTAGCCACAATCATGTCAGCACCACAGAAATAATCTTCAATTGATCTTGATTTAGCTTTAAAGACCAATCAAGCCACAGTTCAAATAAATCTTTGTCACTACAAGACCATTTATGCACTGGACTTCTATCATACGCCCATATATCATTTGCACTTGGACAGCTCCATACAGCATGGCAAGCTGATTCTTCAAATCTCAAGCACACTAGGCACATTGCCTCCTTTAGAACCATCCTCACTAAGTTTTTCTTTGTAGGAAGACAATTATGAATTGCTTTCCACACAAAGACCTTTACAACTCCTGGCACATTCATTTATCAAATTCTCTTCCAAACATCATCTGCTTTATGAGAGATTTCATCACTTTCCCTTCTTATTCTGTTAACCTCCACATAATAAGCACTCCTTACATTGTACAAACTATTTCTAGAATATGCCTCGATCTGCTTGTCTAGTAAACCCGAAAGACTCACAGGTATTTGAGCTACAATATCAACTTCTTCTTCCTTAAAAACTTGATTAACAATTTAAAATATATAATATCAAGTGTAATTAAAAATAATAAAATTTAAGATAAAAAAGAATCAAACAAACTTATTTAGTCATGACTGTATAATGGCTGGCTAATCACTAATGTCCATATTCCTATATCTCGTACGGATCAATAGCTCGTTAATAAATACGATGGGGCTCATTTTCACAGATGGCAGATCATAAAGCCATCCATCCTATTCCTCAACGCCTTAAAAATACATCTTCAGCTATATATAATGTCTCCGCTTTTAACTCTTTAACCATGATATCAAGCTTGCTTTTGGGTAAGTTTTGGCAAATGGGAAATGTCCAATGAAAAAACACTAGTCTGGAAAATCAGGTCACCCTACCTCTTACGTTAATGAAATTTAAGAGTATTAGTTGGATTTATCAAATAATTTATTAAATATAAATTTGATGATTTTTATTAAAAAATTTCTACATTAAATCTATCAAATCTCTTAATATATAACTTTGAGTTACAGTAAATTTTTATAATCTTTCGTATTATTATTCACACTCTAAATACATACTTTAATATATTTTATTATCTTATTTTATTTTTCTCATTTTCTCTTTCTTATTTGTTTATTTGGTTGAAAAATAATTATTTAAGTAATTATTTGATTGAAAATTTTGGTTGAAAAAAAATAATTTTTTAACAAGGAATTAATAAATATTTTTTTAAAATTTGATTGAAAAATAATTATTTAAGTATTAGATTATATTATTAATGTACATATAGTTACTATAATCACAAAATATAAAAAAATATTTAAATATATTTTTATTAAAAAATATTATTATATTATTATTTTAATAAATTTAATGATGAATTTAACGTGAAGTTATAAATTTAGATATTTGATAAATTCATCAAAACTATACTTTTTTTTTTTTTTTTTTTTTAAATTTTTTTAAATTTTTTTTTTTTTTAATAATAGATTGAACGTCAATACTGTAAAGCGTTCACATTAAAGTCTTGATCACGAGTCGACACGATTAGTGCCAAAACTTTTTCTTTTCAAAAGTAATTAACTTTATTTTGATTTGACTCTCCCCTACAGTCGTATTCCCGCTATTTCCCTCCTTCCTTCCAGGCACTGGCACAATCCAAATCAAGGGTTTCCCTCTCTTTATCTGCAACTCTTGTCAATCATCCATGGCCGACAGCACCGACTCCGATCCCCACCACCACCTCTCCATCACTCCTCCCCAGCAGTTCTCCAAAGGGGAGCCCAATTCATGCTTGAGGGTGAAAAAGCTCTCCAAGAAAGCCTTTTTGCCTTCTAGAGCCACCCTTCTCTCCGCGGGCTACGATCTCTCTAGTGCAACGGAGGTCAAGGTGCCTGCAAGAGGAAAAGCTCTGGTTCCAACCGATCTGAGCATTGCTATTCCTGAAGAAACCTACGCTCGCGTAGCACCGAGATCAGGCTTGGCGTGGAAGCATTCGATTGATGTGGGTGCGGGCGTGATCAATGCTAACTACAGAGGTCCAGTTGGAGTCATACTGTTTAACCATTCTGACATTGGTTTCGAGGTGAAAGCTGGTGATAGGATCACGCAGTTGATAATTGAGAAGATAATGACTCCTGAAGTCACAGAGGTTGAGGATTTGGATGCAACTGCAAGAGGCGATGGTGGGTTCGGGTCTACAGGTGTATGAGCCTCTGGCTTTTGCTGCATTTACCCTGTTGTATTTCTTTGTTGCACGGATAAAATTGGATGATATTTGGTCTCTGACTAATTTTGTCGAACAAGTAGTGAGCTAGTGTTCTGGTATTGCTTTTTTTTTTATTATTTAAAAAAAGAACTTTATTTGATAGTTATCTTTCATAAAAATTGGGGTGGAAGATAGAAAAACTCCTTCATAAAACAAAAATAATTAAGATACAAGGGATGAATGGTGCTAGGTTGCTCTCTAAAGAAAGGGTGAAGACTGAAGTATTCACCGCACATGTGAGGAGGGAAAAACTCAGGAGACATATTTGAAGGGCAACCAAGCATTTTCCATAAGAAAATTATTAAGAGGAGAAATGAGAACCAAAAAGATGGTTTTCTTAGTCAGTAGAATATCATTTTGGGCTAAGAAATGGTTACTTTGGAGGTGATTTGTTTGGTAATCTCTAAAGAGGATTGTCTGAGTGATATTCATTGCAGTTTCAAGGCCTAGTACTCTTCTTAACTAATCTAATCTAAGTTGGCTGACATCTCTATTGCCTTATCCTTGAATAAATGAATGCTCATTAAAAGTTACTATATATATTGACACACAAGCCAAAATTTTGATTTAAAGAGAGTCAAGTGTAAGCTTAAACGCACACCCATATATGATGGCAGCAGTAACAAAGTATGTATATATAGAGGCTCTAACAGATCGGGGAGATCATTGTTAAGGGGGTGGCAACTGGAAATATGACCTTCTCCTTCATCATCTACATAAATATAGCTAGAAAATTAATTTTTAAAGAAACACATGCACACACGATCGATTAGAGCTATTCCAATGGAAGTAATAATCTTTTTGCTTTTTTAGCTGATGATAGTGTTTGCTTCTTGAGAGACTCTTAGTTCTCATTTGGATTCGGGACTCACTGCAACTTATCTCAACTTATTTTTATTTTATTATTATATTTTTTAAAATTTTTTATATAAAATACAAATTCATATACACATTTTTCAAATTTCAATATATTTTTTTCAAATCTTAATATATCTCTTTTAAATTTTAAAATAATAATAATATTAAAAAATAAACTAAATTTATCTCAATTTATCTATTCTCTAAATCCAAATAGAGCCTTAAGGAGTGAGTATCAGAAAATAAAATTATCTCATACTAACAACGAGTAATGCAAGATACGGTCTCCAAATAGGGACTGTTTAAATAAGTTTATACAATTTTCTCTTCAAATTTTTTTAAAATTACAAAAATAGCCCTTTCAAAATCGTACTTATTTAAAAAATAATTTAATAAAAAATTTGCATATGCAATTTTCGAGTGAAATTGCAAATAGAATTATTCTACTAATTTCTTGGACGACTAAAAATTGGTTGGGTGCTGAGTATCTAATCAAGTCAAGTAAACGTCTCAAGTCTTCCCATCACTTTCCCAAAACCATCTTCCCCACTTGTTATCGAATGTACACGCATTTCTACTAATCCCTGTATTTTCCTTGGCACTCAAGATTAACCATTAATCCTCCCAAGCCTTTTCTCTTAGAGAAATGGATTCCTGGCTTCGCTCATCGCCACATGATTTGCATAGAATTTATTTATCTTTGATCTTACTCATCTTGGTTTTCGTTGAGATTCCTCTATCTCTATGCGATGAAGATTTCTACTCCACCTGTAAAAGTATATTCAACTGCGGAAACATCAGGAATGTTGATTTTCCTTTCTGGGGAGGTAACCGACCCCGTGGTTGCGGCTATCCTGGATTGAAGCTCAACTGCGAGAGAAGCGTTGGCGTTGCCACCATAGAGATTATGAACGTGAATTACAGAGTGCTAGATGTCGATTCCAATACCCAAATCCTCAAAATTTCGAGAGAGGACTTCAGAGATAGAATCTGTTCTCCAGTTTATGTGAATTCCACGCTGGATCCTACACTTTTCGATTTCGGTCCTGGTTACCAGAATCTCACACTATACTATGGGTGTCGTTATTTTTTCCAGCTTATCCCCTGGCGAATCAGTTGCGACGTCATGAATCATGGGGATGTGTACTTGGAGTTGGGAGCTCATGGGCCTAAGGATTCATGTAAGGCAAGTGTGGTTGTGGTTGTCCCCATACCTCGCAGTGTCTATAGCTTAGTGCCGGAGATATGGAATTCGTCAAAATTATTAGTGGAAACCATTAGAGACGGAATTGATGTAAGATGGAAAGTAGATAGTGATGGGTGTAAAGCCTGCAAGGAATCCATGGGAGTTTGTGGCTATGACCTCAACTCTAACAGAACAACGTGCTATCACTCTCCAAGTTCAGGTACGCACACCTAAGTTTTCTTTGCAAATTAATTCGCTGGAATATTCAATTTATGCAATCATACGTATGTTTTGGACGTATAAATCTGAAATAATTGGATTAAGCTATTTGTAAAAAAAATATGACCCACTAAAAAATTGTAGGTTGAGACTGATACAAATCATGAATTCTGGTTTGTTTTTAAAGATGAGATGAGAGGAGATGATGAGTTAAAAATAAAATATTTTTATAAAATATTTTTTTAATATTAATTTTATTTTAAAATTTGAAAAAAAATATTTTGAAATTTGAAAAAGTTGAATTTTTTATTATATTTTATATGAAAATTTAAAAAAGTATAATAATGAATTTGAGATGAGTTTTAAATTTGTGGTTTCATCTTTATAAGCAAACCAACTTGTTTGTTTTTAAAGATCAGATGAGATAAAATATATATATATATTATAATATATTTTTTTGATATTAATTTTATATGGAGATTTGAAAAAATAATTTTTAAATTTGAAAAAAAAATAAATTTTTATTATATTTTATATAAAAATTTAAAATAAATTTAAAATAAATTTAGAAATTTTAATTTCATTCCCAAAACAAATCGGCTTAAATTATATTTGCTTAAGTGTTGGAGCACGTACAGAGTCATGTGTTGAAATTATTTTCCATAGACAGATAGTGACGTATAAATGAGCTAGCGACCTTACAAGATATCCCAATACACGCCACATCCATCCAAATGCAATATCCTACGCTATCTCAACGTTTGGATGTTAAAGAGTATCTCACGTAATTTGTGAATAATATGTAAAATGATTTATAAATAATAATAATAATAAAATAATAATAATGATGTCAGAATATCTAATAACATTTATGTTTTCAAACAAGCATAATTCTTTCATTTATATCTATATTCTAAGTTCATCAAAATTTAAAAAAGTTGATTAAAAAATAAAAAAAGGTTGTATTGAGATTTAAAAAAATAATATTGAAATTTATATTTTATATAAAAATATAAAAAAAATATAATAATGAGTTGAGATAAACTCATTTTATTTTCGAATACAAACGAAATGTTAGGCACTTATACTAATTTATTTTCCTTTTTCTCCACAAAACTGCGTAGAGCACGTCCCAAATTAATAAACTAATTTTTCGATTAGAAAGAAGGAAAAATCACTATGTTCAATCTACATTTTTATTGTTATAAACTTGTACGCGCTATTTTTTTTAATTTCTTTTTTGGCAAAGAGAGGGTGATCATATATCCAAAAGTAATTTTTGCTTAAATTTATTAAGAACCCTCAATTTTAACGGAAGAAAAATCGTGGTAACAATTCATACGAATTAGGGGTACTTACAAATAAACAATAAACAATTTCAAAAAAAAAAAAAAAACTATAGTATTAAACAAACAACTAAACAACACTTAATAAAACCAACATAAAGCAAACATATGTAAACTACAACCCCTTGAACAAATAGCCTCATTTCTTATAATGACGGATATACAGAAATTCCTATTCTTTAAACAAATTAATCCTCTAATGGTTAAAGGGAGGTCCCAGACGGTAGACCAAATTGCAAACAATCATTTATCACCTATTTTCGCTAGTCCATTCGCCACTGAATTTGCCTCTTTAAAAATATGAGATATTAGGAAATTTATCCCTTCCAGCCTCCTTTGTATTTCTTCCCAATAGTCCTCAATATGCCAATGTCCACATCTTCTTCCTTTCAACCAATCGATAATACTCAAGGAATCAAGCTCTACGTCAACATCTGAAAAACCAAGCCTTCCAATATTTTGAAGACATACAACATACCCATATATTCCGCATAATTATTCGAATGATGTCCTAAAGAAACAGCAAATGCACTTATGAACATACCTTTAGCATTCCTAATAACCCCCTGCCCTAGCCGCACCAGCATTTCCAAATGAACACCTATCTACATTCAACTTTACCCAATTCTCCTTAGATGGTTTCCATTTAACCAGTAATGATCGCATAGAAACCCTTGGACTAGGCAAACTAAGACATCACATCACCACTTCATCTTTTCGAGATAGGCACTGAGCATCTTTCAATTTCATGGCTACCCAGGAGACCCAATATCGGACTAAGCACCAAATATCATTATATGATCCTAACATTCCTTCCATTATTGCCTTACATCTTCTTTCCCATAATTCCGATATTAGTATTGAAGGAAACAAACCAATTAGCTTCCCATTATAGGAAGCATTATTAACTCTTCTATGCCAATTATTTACCCTATCCTTCCAAGGTGTCCCCTCCATACTCGACAATCCCAGAAAAACTGAACATTTCCGCTACAATTTCTCTGCAATATCACCTCTTGCAAAAACATGATCCATGCCTTCACCTATCAAATTAGAAAAACAATCACACTATGAAGCCAAAGGGATGTCGATCCTCTGAGCACGATCATCTAAATGGAGACATATATGCATAGCTTTCCACATGATTACTGATATTTTCTTTGGTAGAGTCGGATTCCATACCCATTTAGCCCATGAAAATTGAGGACCATTGATTCTAATACAACTCCATGTATTACTTGTCGTAAATCTACCATTAGAATTCGGCAACCATATCAATCTGTCATCCCTAGTTTTCACATTCCCTAGTTGCTCAATCAATTCTTCAGTTTTCTCATATCCAACAAGTCTAGTAAAAAGATCAACATCCCAGCCAATTCCAGATTTACAATCAGCCAATTTCAAATTAGGCAATTCTATAATTTGTTGTTATTCACAAAGAAGCTCCACACCCAACCAACAGCCATGCCAAAACGAAACCATACCATCTTTACCTACCCGTTTCAAAAAATTTTGGATTGAAGGGAGGTACTTCAAAATTATTTATCACAATTTTGTTCATTTATTCTGATCCACCATTGTAATATGATTAAAACCAACATATTTACTATGAAAGAACCTTGACCATAAGGACTTAGCTTGTAAAAGGTTCTATGCGGCCAATTTTATGTGTAAAGAATTTTGCACCTCTCGTAATCTTCGAATGCCCAAACCTTCTTCTGCAACTGGCTGATAAATAGTGTCCCAAGAGCACCACTTCCTCTTTTGTCTTCCATCAGATGATCCCCAAAAGAAATTATTGAACAAACTCTCAATTTTCTTCATAACTAAATTCAATGTTGGCAAAATAGAAAGGTAGTGTACCAATATACTTTACAATACATGTTTAATTAAGAGCAACCGATCTCCTTTAGATAAAAGTCTAGCGTGCCACCCTTCTAATCTTCCTCTAATTTTACCAACCAAATTCTCAAAATGAGAACTCAAGAATTTGCCAGTAACAATTGGGACTCCCAAATACTAAAATGGGAAATAACCTTTCAAGAATCCTATAATTTGAAGGAATATACACCTGCGAGTTGTAGATATATTTTTAAAGAAAATGATGGATGACTTCCTTTTACTCACCACTTGACCTTATCAGCCTTCATAAGCTTGCAAATCATTCATAATAGACCTTAAGGAAGCCTTGCCACCAACCTGTACATACTATATTTCTTTAAGTTGATAATAATTTGTGCACATTGAATTTTGACTAATAGCAAAATTTATTATTATTATAATACCAATTGGCCGGCCCCCCATATATAATAACGTTTTGGCTCCATTTGCTGGTTATAAATGTACAATGAGATTAGTTTATAATTATTTTAAACACTACGTTCGTCTCTATAAACCAATTATATATAACGAATAAAATAAATCTATTTTTTATATATTAATAGGTAACATTTGTTTAACTTTTGTGGTCTCGTGGTCCAACTTTAGGTTTATCCTGTAATTTGCCGACGTATGATTTTAGACTCAAGTTTTAGAACTTTGTAGTTTGGAGTAGTACGTCATGTCTCAAGAGTTTAGATAAGTTTTGGAGCCATCCAAAGTGCGAAATAGATCTTGGAATTAATATTTTTAATAATTAGACGCGGAATGTAACAAAATCTCTTTTATAATCGGGATAATATTATATACGACTGCCATTTTTTTCCTCAGAATCTGTCGAAATCCTTAGTTGTCCCTTCCAGACATATGACCATTTTATTCAGTAATGAAAAATATTCATCGTTTTAGGCCGCACGTTCTATCGATTAGGTTTGAAAGCTCTCAATTTTCAGAGACAAAGAAGTCAAACAAGCTGGGAGAAAAACTTCTGCATCCAGAAACCGAAAGGTCTCACAGCGTAATAGGACTTTCACCGCAGGCTTAATTAATTCCATTCCATGTATGTGGTCATATGTATTTTCACTTTTTCTACGTCACTCGAGATTTTTTCTAATGGAGAGGCTGTGATTTAGGTAGGCATGGAATTGGTGAAAATCTAAATGCTTTTGTCCTTATGAGTAAGTAGGTGGAGTTTGGGTTCATGGACTCTGATAGATCAGATGGAAACAGCATGTTGTGCAGCGTTGAATGTCAATCTATAGCCTATTTTGAATTAAATAACATATTTTTACCCATCTATCCTACAATTTGCAGAATGAAAATATACAATATGTGCATCCTTGAGGTGAAACGAAGGATTCCTAGTTTGTTTAGTAACAAGACTCACACAAAGTACAGTCGATTTATCACATTGAAATGTCTACGTTCGTGATATTCAATTTAGCTTTCGAGACATACATTTCTAGTCTACCATTATTTTCTCGTCAACAACTGATGTCACTATCTCCATTGTCTAAGTTTTCCTTCAAACAATCAATTTGAATGGCTCACCTATATTTCCTTTCTTCCCATTCCTTCTCTTAGCCAGAAATGGAGTCCTGGCTTTCTAAACACTCTGCTTTTCTTTTTCTTTTCTTCATTAAGCTGTTCTTGGTTTTCCTCGAGCTTCCTGTGTCTTTATGCGCCAATGATTTGTATTCGAGTTGTAGTAATCTGTTCAACTGTGGGAACATCACGAACTTGGGCTATCCATTCTGGGGATATGGCAGACCGGATGCGTGTGGCCATCCAGATCTAAAGCTGAATTGTGCAAACGATATCGCCACCATCGAAATTAAGAAACTGACATACCGGGTTTTGTATGTCGATCAAAGTACCAAAATCCTAGAAATTGTGAGGGAGGATTACTTGGGTGGAATCTGTTCACCACGCCTCGAGAATACTACCCTAAATCCCGACCTTTTTGATTATGGCCCTGGCTACGGTAACATTACCTTGGTCTATGGTTGTCCCCTGACTGATCTCCTCCCAGAACAGTCCACTTGCGCCATTAATGGGTTTATGAATACGGGTGTGATCGTAGAAATTGGTGCCCGAGGCCCTGGGTTCTGTTCTGCAAGCGTGGTTTTTCCTGTTGATTTTCGAGCTTCTTCAAATTTTAGTGCTCTAGTTCGAAATCTGGCACAAATTGAAGCAGTCATCAAAAAAGGCTTTGATGTGAAATGGAAGGAAGAAACTAAAGCTTGTAGTGCCTGCACTAAGTCTAATGGAGTTTGTGGTTTTGACGTGATTAGTAAAAATAAAACTACTTGCTATTGCCCAAATCAATCTTCTGGCTTAACGTGTTCTTCCTCGCCTGCCGGATCTCCCCAGGTACCTTCAACTACAGGTATGCACTAATTTCTTGGCCGGCAGGCCGCAGGCTGAGGTTTTAATTATGTCAAGTTTTTACCGGCCGATGTTGCCAGTATCACAATCTATACATGCAGGGGCAGTATTACAGTAGATGGAAACAATCTACTATTTACTAGGAGAACCACCACTGCCACTGGCATTTTAATTAGTACATGACATGCTTATATGATTAGGATTGTTGGAGCAAAACTTCGCTAAAAATACATAATTAACTCTACACTTTGTTATTTTATTTTTGTCATAACCTGAGCCATTGCTAGCACTGCTACAGTTCTACTAGGTTAGATCAGGTGTCCTTTTCAAAATTGAATACAAACAACCCACTCGGGTCCAAGAGATAAAACAATTTGTAGCTTAGAAAAAAAGGTGCTAATCAGTACTCTCTCTCTCTCTCTCTCTCTCTCTCTTCAGATTAACTTTAATTTTTCTTATGCATGTTTCCACGCTATATATATCATATTAGATCTGACTTTACAGATTAGGGGTGATTCAATCTCTGTTTGTGTTCATGGATATAGTATATTCCGTCTCTGATTGTCTTCTTTGGATTTCAAAGGTTTTTTGTTTGCCTAGTTGTATAGTTGTTGACGCATTAAGTATTTGTGTGAGCTTTTCTTCTAATGTGAAACCTTAGACTTTATGTTAAACTGCATCAGTAACACTGTTACTTTAAGGTCGTTTCACTCCCTAAGTTGAGTGCCACAATATATTCTTCTATGGAAAAATGCAAAAAGAAGTGATATTGGACTTCATAGGGATAGAAAATGCAGGTATTAAAAAAAAAATCCCCCACGAGTTGCTATAGGATTGAGTAGAAAATCAACAGAGCCATTGAGCAGACAGTCGAGAGAAGCTTCCTTCCTGCCACCTAATACAGTCGATATATTCTTTTCCTAGTTGTTCCATTCCTATTTCCTCGGACGATTTCCCTATGGTCAATAGTACTCTTTATCCTTTTGTTTTTTCTAACAACTTCTAACATCTGCATCTAAAGTTGGCATTTATTACATCTCAGACAACTAGGGTAGAAGCAACAAATTAAAAATGCTTAAAAAGAGGAAATTACATTTTGCAAACACCCCTAAAGTACCACTCCTTTTGTTCTGTGCACCGTAACCTACTGATAGGTCTCAATCTAGACCCTCGGTTAAATCTCATGATTTAGATGGACAAAAAGAGCCATGTGTTGCAGTCTTTAATGGCAGATTTTAGCAGAGGATGTGCATCAAAACCTATTAGTCCTTTAGGGCAAACATCACAACTTTCCATACTTTATCATGAAATCAAATAGAGTGGTGGTTTGAGAGTGCAAAATGTAATTATGCCTGCTTAAAACAATAATAATTTGCCACTGGACAAAAAGATTCTAACCTTTCATATTTATACTGTAGAATATCCTTTCCGGCACCAAGCATATGATAATATATAAGATGCCATATATAGACATATAATCTGACATAGTTCAAAAATTATTTTGAAGCAGCTCCAAATTGACTCATACTAAGAAACTTTAGAGTCCTAGTAAAATGTGAAGCCCTGTGTCCTTAGCCAGGACATGAACATTAAGTCAAACAAACTTTAAAGCTCTACACAATGCAGTGAAGTGGGTGTAATGATGCGTGACAATAATGGGTTTATGAATATGGGTGTGATGGTAGATATTGGTGCTCAAGGCCATGGGTTCTGTTCTGCAAGCGTGGTTTTTCCTGTTGATTTTCGACCTTATTCAAATTTTAGTGCTCTATTTCGAAATCTGGCACAAATTGAAGCAGCCATCAAAAAAGGTTTTGAGGTGAAATGGAAGGAAGATACTGTAGCTTGTATTGCCTGCACTGTGTCTAAGGGAGTTTGTGGTTTTGACTTGATTACTAAAAATAGAACTACTTGCTATTGCCCCGATCAATCTTCTGGCTTAACGTGTTCTTCCTCGCCTGCAGGATCTCCCCAGGTACCTTCAACTGAAACAGGTATGCACTAATTTCTTGGCCGGCAGGCTGAGGTTTTAATTATGTCAAGTTTTTACCGGCCGATGTTGCTAGTATCACAGTTTATACATGCAGTGGCAGTATTACAGTAGATGGAAACAATCTACTAATTACTAGGAGAACCACCACTGCCACTGACATTTTAATTAGTACATGACATGCTTTTATGATTAGGATTGTTGGAGCAAAACTTCGCTGAAAATACATAATTAACTCTACACTTTGTTATTTTATTTTTGTCATAACCCGAGCCATTGCTAGCACTACTACAGTTTTACTAGGTTAGATCAGGTGTCCTTTTCAAAATTGAATACAAACAACCCACTCGGGTCCAAGAGATAAAACAATTTGTAGCTTGGAAAAAAAGGTGCTAATCAGTACTTTGTCTCTCTCTCATTTCAGATTAACTTTAATTTCTTATGCATGTTTCCACGCAATATATATATAAATTATATCATATTAGATCTGACTTTACAGATTAGGGGTGATTCAATCTCTGTTTCTGTTCATGGATATCGTATATTCCGTCTATGATTGTCTTCTTTGGATTTCAAAGGTTTTTTGTTTGCCTAGTTGTATAGTTGTTGACGCATTAAGTATTTGTGTGAGCTTTTCTTCTAATGTGAAACCTAAGACTTTTTGTTAAACTGCATCAGTAACACTGTTACTTTAAGGTCGTTTCCCTCCCTAAGCTGAGTGCCACAATATATTCTTCTATGGAAAAATGCAAAAAGAAGTGATATTGGACTTCATATGGATAGAAAATGCAGGTATTAAAAAAAATCCCCCACGAGTTGTTGTAGGATTGAATAGAAAATCAACAAAGCCATTGAGCAGGCAGTCGAGAGAAGCTTCCTTCCTGCCACCTAATACAGTCGATAGATTCTTTTCCTTCTTGTTCCATTCCTATTTCCTCGGACGATTTCCCTATGCTCTATAGTACTCTTTATCCTTTTATTTTTTCTCTTGTCCCTCCAGAGTTTCTTGGATAAATACTTTTTTTAAAATTATTTCCCTCCCAGAACTGGCAAGAAACAAAACTCATTGCAGTTTTCCACTTGAACTCAACACATAATTAAGGGGTTAAATAAGGAATAAGAGGAAAATGGGAGTCAAAAATGTCCGGCATTGTTGAATTTGTATTTTTCTAAATGCAAAGATGCCGTGGATGTATTATGTTAAGAAAAAAAAAATTTAGGTGATTATTTTGTTTATAGGGGTGCTATGTTTGACTCGGTAATGTCCTCCTTTTCAAGCTAAAAAACAGAGCTAGAAAATCAAGATATCGCACAGGGAACGCTTTAGAAATATTAAGAGCTTTCACTATATATTAGAATAGAAGCATGACTTTAGATATATTAAGTGCAGATCACCTAATTCTGAATTGACATGGAGTGTATGTTAACGTCCCAATAGAAGCATCTCTTTGAAAAATGTAAGCTCTCAACTTCGTCAACGCCCACTAGTTTTATTATTATGCTTCATCAGAATTGAAACCCATATCATCTCCATCTTCTCCTTTTTCTACTTCTCATTACTTCCCATCTCTCTCTCTCTCTCTCACACACACAAAAAAAAATGCTTCCAAACTTCTTTCCAACCGTCACCTTGACCTTCGTGATCATAGCCATACCCTTAATCCACTTCCCATCATGTTTGCACGCAAATGATGATGAGCAGTACCGCAATTGCAGCGAAAGATTTGACTGTGCGAGTGTTAAGGACATCGGCTATCCTTTCTGGGGATCAAATCGGCCGGACTATTGTGGTTATCCAGGTTTTGAGTTGGACTGCAGCGGTGATGCCCCTCATATTAATATCACGTTCATCAAATACCGAGTCCTTGAAATCTATAACGAGTCGAGGACTCTCAAGGTTGCTAGAGCGGATTACTGGAAAACGATTTGTCCTCCTACCATTGTTAACACCACCATAAACTCCTCAATCTTTTCTTATGCTTCAAGTCTTGTAAACTTGACGCTCTACTATGAGTGTTCATTATCATCATCATCTTCTTCCCTTCCTAATCTTCCAAATCAACTTGATCAGATGTCTGTAGTGTTTAATTGCTCGATAAACGGTAGTACTGGGCCGGCTACAAACTACTTTTCGAACACGGTTGTTGACTCAGTGAGGGCGTGCAAGTACAACGTTAAAGTTCCAATCGTGACACCAGCAGCACCTATAAGTTCAACTCAAGAGGCACTGATTGAAGCTATTGATGAGGGATTCATATTGGACTGGAATGCAAATAATAGCAACTGCGATGGATGCCAAAAATCCGGTGGGCTGTGTGGACTCGACACAAGCACCAATGCTTTTGTTTGCCACTGTACAAATGGGATTTTTCTGTTCCAGTGCGAATCAACAACAACTGCAACAGGTAAGTTTCCATTATTCATTTCTTGGTTGTTACCTTCTTCAAATTTCTTGAATGAAGGAAAAGCACCTCAACAGTCGAGTGCATAAAACTTAGTTTTCTCAAGACCAGAGGGTCAAAATCAAGTATTTAGGAAAAACTCTGAACTATTTTATTTTCTGGCATATATAGCATCCATAACGTAAATAATCACAAGATCCCAGGAAAATGCAATTACCACTAACACAAAGTCAATTCACTAATATGAATAGAGTCGGCTGGGTCTTTCTACATAACAACTACTGTTTAGTTAAGACATGCTCTAACAAAAGTCTGGCAGAAAAATGAAAGACAACAGAGATTAAAGATGTTCCATAGTAGACTACTTTCATGACAGAAAAATCTCAAATTTCTCGTGCTTACCATGACTTTGGGTGCTCTGTTTTATCACAAAATAGAGAAACTGCTTCATCAAATTATAGGATAAATATTTGTTCTGGTCAAGGATGAATTAAGTCAAACTAGAATTTTGATCTAACAATTAGGTAAGGCCAAAACTTGTGAAATCAGGGCCAAGCATCTTCTTGGGAAAAAATTTATTGGGGGTAAGTAAACTTTAGTTTTTCACCAATGGCACTGTAGCCCATTCTGTGTTCTGCTCAAAGACTCAAACTGGGATTAATGGAAAACTGATTTCATCTGGTCCAGTTTTCGGCTTTTGAAAACGAACTCAACCCTCCATGACCACAAACCAATTCCGTCCATTTGGATTTGGATGCTCCTACTAAGTTTTCAACTCAAGGTGCTAAAACTTCTCCTTTTCCCATTGACAATCCTAATCATGATTTTTTTGCTAACTCTAATTATTGGTCTTCGATCCCATTCAAGTCCTTCTCTTTCTGCCACGACAAGCACTGGATTCCATCAAATTTTCATTTTCAACTTGATTTGTGCAGGCTTTGCCACGTCTGTTTTCTTAGTTCCTTGTATTAGTATATGATAAATATAATGCTTTCAGACATGGCAGGCTCCTTGAGATGACTTTTGACATTTTTTAGTTGTTAGTATTTTTTTTTTTTTCCTTTGTCCAGCACATTGTTAATTCTTAAAAATTAGAAGAAAGCACAAACACTGGGAACCAATAAGGACTGTAGAGATGGTCGCCAGAATGGACTGTAACCAGCCAAATGGTTTATTTAACATGTTTCTCCTACCAACTAATGTGAGTTTTTTTTATGTTTTTTCAACAAATATTAATTTTCTTATAAAAGTATATCATGCTAGACACATTTGATCTATTTTCAAACAAAAGAGTATGTAATTGAGAGCAACACAGCTTTAAAAAAAAAAAAAAAATTGTCAACCAAATATGTCATGTCATGTGATGCATGAAGATAATAATGCAATAATTCATCGTAGAATTGAAGCTCTTATGAAAAGACGTGGTTTTATGGTTTTCAGATCGCCAATGACAAATGCATAAACGACAAAAAAGTGCTGGTCAATAAGTTATGGCATTGGTGGGTGTGGTTGGAAAAATGATTTGTTATTTTCTTCAATAATTTTTTACTCCTATAAAAATATATATATATTTTTTTATTAATGTTTGGCTGATTAGTCCAATTGCTATTTCTTATTTAGGCCTATTCATTTGGATCGGGTATAATCCTGCTAGATTTAAAATTTTATTAATTTCTTAATATTTTTAAATTATTTTTTAAAAATATTTAAAAAAATTTTAAATCTAAATTTCAAATTTTAAAATTTAGAATCTGAATAAACACTAGTATTCTCAACTACTTTATATTTTTGTTGACCAAGTTGGGCTTGGACCGATTTTAGCCACAAAGTAGCGACCATTTCAATCTCTCTCTCTCTCTCCCTCTCTCTCTCTCGCTCTCCAAAAGAGGTCGATAACTCTCCGGGCAGGTGTCGTCCGTTCTGGACAGCCTCCATTTTTTAATTCAAAAACTCAAATTATCAGAGAGTCCAAGTCAAATATGCAGCCTTCACGGCAGTCAACTTCTTCCCGCCCACTCCAATGACTATTTTCCCCTATCACCGGTATTACGCACCTTCTTCATGTGCTCTCCCTTCTCCACTCTCCTCCGCCATGCATTCTTTCTCCTTCCCTCCGCTTATCCTCTTCTCCCTTCTTCTCTTCTCTTTCTTCGCCCTCATTGCTTCCTTCCCATCTGATGTCTCTGCCGCCCCCTCCTCTTCCGACTGCCCCCAGACCTTTGACTGCGGCCCCCTCAAGAACCTCTCCTACCCCTTCACCCTCCGGGACGACTGTGGCCTTTCCGAGTTCCGTCTCACTTGCGATAACGGCTCGCCCGAGTTGGCCGATGAGTCGATTAGTTACCGAATCCTCCGACTCAACCAGACGGAGAAAACTATGACCCTCGCCCACTCCGACCTCTGGAACAACACGTGCCCTCACGAATTCTTTAATTCCACTCTGAATCGCAATGTATTTGACTACGGTAAGGTCAATGAGGACCTCACCATCTACTATGGTTGCTCCAATCTGCCACGGAGGCCTTCTAATCTCTTCAATTGCAGCATCGATGGGAATCCGAACAGCAACGCTTATTTTCTCGTCGGTCCAATTCCGACCGACCCGATCCTTAGCGTTATTAACTGCACAGTTGGTGTTAGAGTGAAAATCCTCCAAACGGCGGCGGCGAAGCTCACAAACAATCGGTCCTTGCTTAGGGAGGTTTTGATGGAGGGTTTCAATGTGAACTATAGTACGTGTGCCAATTGTCTGGTTTCCGGTGGGCAATGTGGGTTAGATTCGGATTCGGCCCAACCCATTTGCCTCTGTGACAATCAGCCGTGTCCCGCGCAAGGTATTCGAGCTTTTTTCTTGACAAAATTGAGGTTTTGCTTCGAAATAATCATTGAGATAGACATGAGTTTCCAAAACCACTAATTTAAATAGGCTAGTACGACATTGTTTTTACCTTGGAAATAGAATCCTTTTTAATAGCCTATAGGAATAGAATTATGATGTTTTTGCTCGGAAATGATTATTTAGACTTGCAGACACACCGAAAAAACTACCATTTGGTGCCCCTCTTGCACACGATCGCTGCTTACAATAGCATTGGACCACTTGAATTGCCCAGTCTCTCGTGAATTTAGTGGTCCTAGTCATTGATGTGTTCCATGTTGCCTGTGTTTTAAAATGGAGGCTGTTCTGGTGGTTTTTCTTTGCTTTGAAACACGGTGCCTTTGTTACTTGTAATGATATGAGCTCCAGTAGAATAGACCAATACTAGAGAAAACTTTGATTAAAGGATTTTGCCAACATTCAGAAGTAGCTCTGCCGAAAGTGTTGGTACAAATTTGTCACCAACTTGTTTTCTCCACTGTGACAGATCAGATTGGTTTACAATCTGAGCAAAATCAGTTTCAAAAGTACAGTAGCTGGATTAACTAACTTTAGATCCAATCTTGCATGTTCATGTTTGTTCGCGATCAAATTGATTAATGATGTTCCTTTAGAATATGCGGTTGTGCTCATTTTGACTAATATCTTTGTACTTTTATGACTATTTCAGACAAGAAAGGCAAAAGTAGTAATGACAAACCACTGGTAGTAGGTAATATTTTATGGTTCTAGAAATATACCACCTTTCCATTGAGGTCAGTCGTATAAAGCAGACAATTTAATTGAACTCTTGTTTCATCCATAGGCCTTGGCATAGGTGCTGGGATTGTTGGCCTTTTACTAGGTTTCTGCATCTTTTCCATCATGAAACGGAGGAAAAGACTTGCCAATGAATCTATAAGCAAAGACCTGTCTACACCTCCTTCAACCAAAGGCATTCCTGCTTCTTCAGTTACTTTATCTCAAAGCACCCCATCTTATCCCTTTGTAAAATTGGATCTTGAGAAGGGAAGCACGTACTTTGGAGCTCATATCTTCAGCTATGAGGAATTGGAAGAAGCCACTGACAATTTTGATTCTTCTAGAGAGCTTGGAGAGGGAGGTTTTGGCAAAGTTTACTATGGTAGGATTATAACGTGTTCTATCTATATATCATTGGCATTTTTTTATGGTTGTCATATTTTCCTGAAGTGTTCTTTTAATCATTTCCAGGCAAGCTCCGTGATGGGCGTGTAGTTGCAGTGAAGCGCCTATATGAAAACAATTTCAAACGTGTTGAGCAGTTCAAGACTGAAGTTGCAATCCTAACTCGTTTACGGCACCAAAACCTTGTCTCCCTGTACGGGTGCACCTCAAAGCGTAGCCAAGGACTTCTCCTTGTTTATGAATACATTCCTAATGGAACTGTCGCCGATCACCTCCATGGAAACAGGTCAAACTCCAGTTTGCTGACTTGGCCCATTCGGTTAAGCATAGCCATAGAGTCAGCTGCTGCATTGGCCTACCTTCATGTGTCAGATGTTATACACCGTGATGTCAAAACCAACAACATTCTCCTAGATGAGAATTTCCATGTGAAAGTAGCTGATTTTGGTTTGTCACGGCTGTTCCCGACAGATGTCACCCACATCTCGACGGCTCCACAAGGGACGCCTGGCTACGTTGATCCCGAGTACTACCAGTGCTACCAACTGACTGAGAAAAGCGATGTTTATAGCTTTGGAGTTGTCTTGGTTGAACTTATATCATCATTACCAGCTGTGGACACCAATAGACAACGACACAGCATAAACTTGGCTAACTTGGCTATCAGCAAGATTCAGGATCATGCATTAGATGAGTTGATAGATCCATTTCTTGGATTTGAAAAGGATTACACCGTAAGGAGGATGACAACCTCAGTTGCAGGGCTGGCTTTTCGGTGCTTGCAGCAGGATAGGGATATGAGGCCCAGCATGGATGAAGTACTGGAGGATTTGAAGAGGATCCAGAATGAAGAGATAGGAATCCAGAAAGCAGAAGTGGTGGATATGAGTGCGGATGATGTTGTACTTTTGAAGAATTTTCCTCCCCCGCTCTCGCCTGATTGGGTTGTGAATGATAAATTGGTTAGCAGCTCTACTACACCATACACATTCTAGCAGTTGAGATTTCGTTATCTTTATTTGCTTAAACTCTAAAAGTTGACGGTAAAAGTAATTGTATATCCATAGTAGGGTGTCAATGAGTGGGTCAGTATTTCGTTATCTGCACTATTGGTTGGTTTTGTTTTGTCTTAATATGACATAGGTGAAGGAATTGCAGGTGCTTGTTGGGCAATGTACATGGTATATGGTGCTGTGGACAACAAACTTTTTAACTCATTTTGGTGTATTAATTTAATGACATGCTTTGATAATATGCTTCAATATGAGTCTTGGAAGTTTACATAGTTTGCCATTTAAAATTTCTCTGTAGTCCTTTTGTGTTTGCCTAGCAGTCAAATGATCAATTGGAAAGATTTTGATAATATACTTAGTACAACTTCTAATATCTCCTTTTCTCTTAATCTTTTTCTGCATTTTGTTTTTTGTTTTTTTTTTCGGTAACAGACACCGGTGTTAAGAAAGACAACATAATCCAAGTTGTACAGGCAAGGAAGGACATATACACTCAGTACTCTAGTAAGTGGTTCAGGTTTAGGTTGTCTCGTGTGCATTTGGTCGAATAATGTGGTTGAACTTTGGGCCATTTGAATAAAGTCCACTCATTGCTTCCAAAAATGGGGATTAATTACAAGTTGCAAGGAATACGGGGAGCAGCCGGCCATAAGAGTACTTCCAATTAATTATGTACATTTCTATCTAATACAATTAACATTAGCTACTTTATCTATTCAGCTAGTAGCTTTTCAATTTCAAATGTACTCTACATTAGATTATACATGCACACACACACAATATATATATATATATATAGATACACACACTAGAGATGAACAGCGTGCAAAGCACGGTAAATATTTATAAATGAAATTATAGTTTAGTGAAGTGGTTATAAATTATATGTTTTTATAAAAGAAATAAATTTCAATCAATAATATAGTGTATAAAAGAAAAAAAAATGTAAATTCGAATAAATTTTTGACGGGTAATAAAATGAAAATATGTTAACAACAAAATAATTATATAAAAATAAATTATAAAATGATATGAAGTGATGAAAGATAACTATTTAATAATTATTATAATTTTATTTATAAAATATTATTATTTGAATTTAATGTTACATAATGAATTTAAATTGTGAAATAAATAGTATTTTGAATATTTAGTATTAAATGACTGATAAATAATCACTTATTATAATAGAAAAATATGGCTTAAATAATATTTTTTTTCTTTATTTTTTGTTTTATTTTTTTGAGAAAGTACATTTATTTTCAACTTTCGATAAGTTTAAAGAGTAAATGCAAGCATTGTTTCTCTCACGCTAAAAGTTAGATGAGATCGGAGGTTGGACTTGCAATTCCTGAGTCCTGACACTTATGTTTTTAATTTTAATAATGGTAGGGTGGTAGAAATCTTTGGGACCCTGCACTTTTAATTGAACACATTCTTTTTTAATTGTTCGATCAAATTCATTTCATAAAATACTACAAAATATGGCCTCTATATAAATAAATAAATAAATAAATAATAATTTCATTCAATTCATATCTGTGATTTGTCATAAATTATGTGAAAAATAATTGGGTATATAAACTCTTTTGGGACAGAGCAATTGATAGTTCTGACTTTCTAAATTCTCCCATTAATGGACTTAATTTCTATTTTTTTTGTTTGGTTATGAGACTATGTGGTATGTGCATTGTGCTCCCCCACCCACCAAAAAAAGAAAACAAAAGAAAAAGAAATTAATAATCTTATTGGGTGATTTTCATTTTAGAAAGAAAACAAAAGTCGAATAACCTTAAAACTTAAAAAGAAAAAGGAACTAATAAGTAATAAACGGGTCGAGCGGATGCAAGTATCCGCCACGTGGAAGCATTTGGCTTTGAGTGAATGGAACGGTAGCGTAATTGACCCGAACAGAAAGAGAAGCATCACGGCATTAGCGTTCCATATTCCCCCATAGAAAAAACACTACTCAAAACAAAAACACTCCTCCGTCTTCTCGCTTTTTTTGGCCCACTTTAAACCCCACGCCATTTCTACTCACTCTCTCTCTCTCTCTCACTGGAAAATGCAATTCACAGCTCAATTCTCTCAGTCCAAAGAGTAAAAGCACAAAGAACCCGAATCCAAATCAAAAACCCAATCATATGCCATCAGATCTCACTTTCTCTCCTTAACAACCAACGCCCAATCCACACACACTACCCAACTTAGATATCCACTGAGAGAGGGAGAGTGTGTGTATGTGTGTTTCTTGTACATGATAGAAATGGCTACCTTGCAGAAATTCAAGCTCCTAGCTACTCAGTGCGCCGTGGTGGCCGGAAGCCCAACTCAGAGCCCATCGGCGAGCCCTGTAATCCACCTCCGCCGCCGCAAGACCCTCCGAATGCTCCTCAATCGCGCCGATCGACGTGGACGTTTCTCTCACCAAGAAGACTCGACGGAGCTCCGCAGCAGGGGTTCTGATCCCAATCGCGCGCCGGATAATAAGAAGAAGCAGAAGAAGGAGAAGAACGAGGAGGTTAGGATCCGGCACAAGCTGAAGGACCTGTTTGTTTCCTCGCCTCCGCTTGAAGATAGAGTTTCGGACAAGAGATTCCAAAACGAAGAAGATAAAGAAGAAGAAGAAGAGCAGCAACAGCAACAGCAACAACAATTGGTCAGGTCGCTACAGGAAAACAGGAGTGTCGGTGGTGGCAGCCTTGCTCATCGGCGTGGTAGAAACGGAGGAGCCGGTTCTTTCAGGCCAATAACGGCGACGTTTCGGTATAGATTGCTGAGAAGAGCATGGCGACCCGTACTCGTTACCATCCCAGAGTAGCAGAAAGAAGCGAAATGTACGGACAATATTTAATTTATTAATACAATCGATTTTTGTTGTATTTTTTGAGAGATTAATTAGAAAAAAAGAGTAGACGAAAAAGTGATGTCTATGGTGGGTGCTAACGTGCACGGGGACGTTGCTATCCTGAGCGACACTGATGGAAGACGTAAAGGCATCTGCGACTGCGAGAAACTGGACCAGAGAACGTGGGGGAGGGGCGCAGATTAGCAGTGGAATTATAGAGAGTGAAAAAAAAAAAAAAAAAAGTTATGAGAAATTGGAGAACAAGTTGGGGGTGTTAAAAAGCAGTAATGGTTTTGGTGGTGGGGTTGGGGGTGTATGAGGGTGCCATGGATCATAAAGACAAGGTCGAGACAAAGACACCATCAAGTTATTAGTTTTTAATAAAATCTCTGTACTGTCTCCCATTGCAGCTTCCATGTGTTGTGGTTCACAGATTTTTCCATAACATATATTAGATTCTTCCTATCTTTTCCCCTTTCTTTTTCTGTCTTGTTTCTTTTTTGGCCATTATTGAACCTTTGGATCATCATTACCTTAAGGATATGAATATAAATGTTTCTAAATAAAATCCATAGGATCCAAGTGTATTATTTAGACTGTTTTTAGCACAAGTTGCTTTGGGGTCATATAGTACAGAAGATCTAAAGCAGAAGTAAATTATGGCTATTTTTATTTTTTATTTTTTATTTTTTACGGTCCAAACAATAGACAAATAGAAAAATCTTAATTTTAGAATAAAATTTTTAAATTAATTAAAATATCTTTATTTACAGATCAAAACTGAAAAAATCTAAAAAATTCTTTTCATTTATCCATGAAATCGGAATATATCAATTAGACTTACAATGTAGTGCATAGATATAGACGTTAAAAAAAAAATTTCATAAGTAAAAAGTAGTGGATGGACCAAGTAGATTTCTGATAGCCCAATAGCCTCTTTAATGCTTTTTCTCTTTGGGTGGCTAGAAGCCTCAATCTTTTATGGAGTCACGTGGTGGGTAAATGTTGAACTAAAATCTTCTCTAATTTCATTATTTAATTTCTATCTGTGAAAGAGTATTCGAGACTCTGCAGACTGCAATTCATGTTCCTTTCGTGAGTTGGAGAGGTCAATGGAACTTGAACTAGTACTATTATTAATGCACTTTCCTTTCTTGAATACACGCAATGTGCCAGGAAGCAGGAAGTAATTAGATGGTACGTTTGTATCTTTGTTTGGATTGGAGCATAGGAATGAAGCTGGCGACAAATTATCTCCAACAAGGAAAGGAGGAATCTAATTTGCCTTCTCCTTCAATGAAGTGTCAAAGCAAAAGGACACAAGCAACGCACATCATATATATTGTATGCTTTTGAGCTGTAATGCATAACATGTTTGATTTTGACCGGACCATCAAGTTTCAATTTTTCTGATTGTTGTTGTTATATATGATATATGAAGATTATTCTTTGAGTGATTGTATATATATCCTGCTGATTATGCAATTGATTAAGTTTATTAAGTTTGTTCATTTGGGTTGGGTTTTGCTCGATCCATCCATAAATTCTTTTTTATATTTTTTAATAATTTTGACACTTTCACTTAAGAAATTTAAAAAACTTACTCATTTTTAAAATTTTAATTTTCAAATTCGAGATCTGGATCAACAGACCTAAAGCTTAGGTTTCATGGGTTTGGCTTGCCAATGTCTTTTTGGGCTTCACCACAACAGGCAAACATGTTTTGAAATATAGAGACAACATAATTTTTTGGGGGGAAATCTAGATAAATAAAAGACATTGATCACAAAATTAAAGTGATGCAAATCGAATGTTTCCTACAGCACTGTAATTTGTATGCTTGCTGGATCTAATCGGATCGCTCTCGTTGTAAGTTTGTTACAAAAAATCTAAAAGTACAAAAAGAAACAAGAAGGCAAGAACGATCCAAATAAATTCGTGAACTAAGCACCATAATATTTGAAAAAGATTATCAAATAAAAACTACTATATTGTGAATTGACTCTTTACTGACCAACTGCTAAACGTACTATATAAAATGCAGGTGCGTCATTATTATTATTATTATTATTATTATTATTATTATAAATTTAGATGCAGCAGCAGGCGACAATAATTTTTTTCTTTATAGAGATGTTAAGACAGTGCAAGAAATATTTTCTCTATCTTATCATTTCTCTCAGTACAGGCAATTCCAACAAGGGTATCAACATTTTTCATCAATCTCCGAGTAGGGGTGGGTCAGAGCTCAGGCTCCAAACACCTCCTCTCTTACTTCTTTCATTTTCAACTTTTTTTCTTCTGTTTTTAGTTTGATTTATGTCTGTTTTTCGTCCTTAAGAGAAGCCAAACATTTTCTTGCCAGTCTTCTAATAGCCGGCCATCAATGACCAACACATATCGTCTCTTTCTCCTCTACAAGTGTCGATATTCAAGTCTGGGGGGGTAACTTTGCAGTTCCGATATGTGCATGCATTACGCCTACATGTGCGACCTTATCCAAGCGCATGGCTCATGTGTAGTGGCTTAGTGTTTTTGGGGGCAACGCATGGTGCTAGTGACCTCAACAGCCCCAGATCTGATGGATCTAGCTGTTGGTTATTTAGTTCCAGTGGCGTGTGTTCCACATGCGCCATCTCCACAGCGGTTGGTCCTCTGTCAACGATTTGTCAATGTTGTAATTTCTTTTCCTATCTTATCGTTTTTCTAATCAAAGATCAAGTGGAAGCGAGTATAGAAGTGTCTATTAGTCAGTCTAGACTAACATGGTGCAACAAATACCTCATTACCACAACTATTAGTCACAACCTAAAACTGCCTCCAAGCAATCCCTCTTTTATTTACGAATTAGGCAGAGCTAATCATTTTGTCTCAAACTGTTATCTCTTTTAGAGTCATTCACTTGGTTTTTTTAAAATTTTTATATACTACATATGTAAATTTTTAAAAGATGGTAAGAAAATCTCACTTTATTTAAATTTGTGTTTTATAATCCTTTAATTTTATCTAAAGAATTTAACTTGCTCAAAAAAAAAAAAAAAAAAAAGGGGGATGTTAAGGCTGATATGGTTAAATACGGATTTAAAAGGGCCCAAAACAACAAAAAGAAACAATAATAGACCAATGATGGTTCAATTTCTTATAGGGTTTTCTTATGGCGAAAGCAACATGGACCCTAATTGACTGGCCTGGTAGCGCAGTATACTTATCAGACCGTTGGGAATCCAACCCAATCTTTAATTTTGGATCATGTGGTCCAAATCTGAGTTTTGTCGTTGGAAAACGGAACCCAAAAATATGCTTTCCAATACACGATCAACGGTTTCCAGAGATAATTTTGAGCTTCTCCAAGAATTTCCGATACGTGGTCCATCTTCCTACTGCTCTGTCCACTGACAATACTCGTAGTCGTAGCAGCAATTCATCAATACAAAAAGTTGTTACCCATTGAGTTTTCTGGCAATGGTTGACTCCACAAATTTGACTGCTTCGTACGTAGGCCCAGGCCTAGGCCCAAACTTACTTTCACACATCCAGTCCAATATGTTGGTTTTGGATATTATACTTTTGGTCTGACAATCCTTTTGTTTATAAGATTCATCTGCTTCCTGATCGAAGCTACATACCTCATCTTTTTAAGTTGTCTTCATTTTATTATTTACTAATAATAATTACTACCATCCAATCTCCTCATTCTCTGACTGATCTGGTCTTTTTCTAAATCCTTTACACATTTTGTATGAATTTGCTGAGACTTCCACTTATAGACGAATTATGACATATGTCATTATTAATAAAGTCGACTATAATAAGAATAATATATATTTTTTTTCTCTTTTAATTTCTTACTTCATAATATTAATGAAAATGTTTGCTTTATCAACTTGCATAAAAATAAAAATAATAATTTTCTTTTAAGTTATTCTATTAATATCTTAAATTTCACAATAAATAATATATTTTTACACTAAACATATAGCATAACGTAGTTTATAAACAATATATTCATATTCTAGAGTCTATATATGTAAGTAGTGTTTCATAATTCATGGGCAAGAGCCCCCATAACGTTGTAAACAAGTGTTCAAAGGAAATCCATATATAATGGGACAGGGAGGGAGCTTTATGATAAATAATAATAAATAAATAAATAAATAAAAACATTTGGCCATTAATGCTTTTTATCCACTTCTCGTCTGTAGTCTAGTCTCCCATTATCTTCTCTCTTGGATTCTCTATTGCAACATTCACTCCACTTGTACCACCTATTTCTATTTTTGTCCCCACATTTATATATAAATAACAATAATATAATAATAAATTATTAGTGCATCAACTTCAAAGTTCGTAAAAGGAGCATAAATTGTCGTATTGAACTTGTTTGGTTGAAATCAAACCAACCGAGAAGTTGTTTCTGAAAGTGAAAGAGTTCAAAAGTGGAAACTTTCTTTCTTTCTTTCTTTCTGGTGGAAGCAAAAGGTGAGAAAAGCTTCTTTACCGAAGAACACGAATGAATGAATGAAAGAAATATATAAATATAAATATATATATATATATAAGAAATAGTAATTAATGGGCAAAATAGAAGCCTGAATTTAAGCAAAAGAAAGGTTTGGCAATGGTGGAAATGACGTTTAGCTTTGAGAAGAGCAACATTTTTCTTTTTCTTTGTTTGGTGGTAGGGCCATTTCGTCACAGTTTGAACTGATAATTGAAAGGAAGTTAAGTAGGAGAAAACATCTCTCACCTTAAAACCTAGACTTATTGGGAAAATCATAGGCTAATTCTTTTAACACATGTTAAAACCCCATTTGATGGGCGCAACCAATCTCGCCCACCAGCCTCCTGTCCTGTCCTTTCCTTGTTCATTTTACCTCCTCCGCCTCCGTTTCATGGCCCAACAACAACAAACTGACAAAGTAGTAAAATTAGTAATGAATAGGATATGAGCAAAAGATAAAAAAATATATGAAACCCACGTTTAAACGTCTAATCAAATCATTTGATTGAATTTGAAATGTTAAACGGACTAGCATTTCTCTTAAAATATATTTCCTTTATATTTTTTCCTATAATTTGAAGAGATAAATATTGTTATTTTATAACAATATAATGGGATAATGTCATTTCCAATAAAATATAAAAAGTAGGTACTGCCACGTCCACTATAATCACCCATGAATGAATAACATACTTTTGCCCCCTCCACCACACCCCCACCCCCAATTAGCCTTCTCTCTCTGTCTCTTTTGACGTCAGCAATACATACTTGATACCACAGAAGACGACACCTGTTTACATAATTCACAGAAAAATAATAGGCCTACTATTTTTTTTTTTTTTTGGAAAAGCAAAAACAATATATTAATAAGATAAACATAGTATAAATTTAACAAAATACGTGTCTTTTCCACTATAAAAATATTAAAAAGGAAGGTATTTGAATTAGGAAAATATCTTTAAAAGCTTGCATTTTTGCCACCCACTACACAAGATTATACGTGCATCGATGGTGCACTTTATGGCAAGCTCCCTTGCATCGGTGGTGCACTTCACGACAATTCACACGCCGTGCGTGAGCCACATACTCAAAATGGCTATTTTGGATTCTCTTGCATTTTTCGACACCACCACCGGTCACCTTGGCCTCCGATCACCCCCACCTTGTTCCCCACTCTCTGGCAACCCTCCAGTCACCTCCGGCGACCCTCCAGCTCCTCCATTCCTCGTCCACCCAAAATAAGTCCTTAAATAGGTTGTTTTTCGCCGCGCCGCCGTCCGGCCACTGTAGGCCTCACCACCACCACCAAAACACTCCCCTGCCTCAGCCGACCACCCCCTAGCTCAGCTTTCCCATCCGTGATCCCATCTTCCCTGTACAACCCCAAACTCGAAAATGGATTTCCACCCATTTTGAGCCCGATCCGCCCTCTTCCGGTGGTTACACCACCTTCATGAGATTATCCACCCTTCATTAAGTATTTCCCTACATTTTGGTGTCAAACCGAGCACTCTAGTCCAACATACAAAGTGACTCATTTTGAACACTATGAATCGGCGTTTGTTCAATAATCCGGTTTTTACCTGCTGTAAGTATTTTCCAAATAAATTTTAAGATTTAAATATATTTTTGCATTAACATCTATGTGTTGGTTGGTTTTGGAATTTATTGGTCCTTGGTTATTTTGTGAGTTGTGGTATGCATTGCATAGTACACGCATGTTCATGGGCATATTTGGAAATTGGGTTTTCGTATGATTTATGGATGTTCATGTGTTGAAAATGGAAACTGGATTTTCATGTGTTTATGGTTTTCAGGTGCGTGTGTATCACGACCCCAAGCCGGGATGGGGCATTATCCTGGTGGAGCTCCTCTGATCACTCGGGAGCGGAATATACTGAGTGACGTCCCTGGGTCGTCGCCAGGCAACAACGGAATCGGACGGATGGTAACGCTCTCGTGCCGACTCCGTGACTCCTTTGCTTGCGGGGGCTAGAAGATGCCTAGTGATGGTACGTGTTGGGCGTAATTAGCTAGACATCGCCCGTTCCGAAATCATATGCGTGGTCGTTATCTTCAGTGTGATAATAAGAGTCAGGGTGTGCGGATGATCCCTATGGAAGACTATGGTGCATACTGTTAATAAAATGGATGTTTAGGCCATTTTCTAGAAAAGTGGCAAGTTTTGATTATTAGTTTTACGTGAACCATTTTCTGGGAAAGTGGTTGTGATTTTAATGGATTTACTTGCATCATTTTCTAGGAAAATGATAGATGTTTTTATTGAAATTTTATCGTGAAGCAAAATAGGATTTTTGGCGTGGGTTTTTAATTATTTTGAGAAAGATGATTTTTGAGATTCATATATACAGTGTCATATTCATGTGTGAGGTTGTTGTTGTTGCATGAATATATTTTATATCTTGTGGTTTGTTTGAGTTGTACTTACCTGCGATGCCATTTTTGGTGTCGTAGATTTTGGATGCAGAGATCGATGAAGTTGAGTCTGAGGAGACGGGTCCACTGTTAAAGAAATTATATTATAATTTATTATCTTAGGAAATGTTCCATTTTGATGTAAGTATTTTATGTTTTGATTTTTGGATGATTGTATTAAATCTCCAGTTGGAGAATTTGTGTTAAAATAGTTTGTAAAATAATTCTAAAAATTCTGGTATTTAGATATTGACTTCAATTATCTGCTGCTTTTATTTATGCATGTTACGTGTTGACACACTTAGCACTTGAAGTTGGGAGTGCGTGACCCGTATTGTCAGTATTCCAACGTCTCGATTCCTGTATTTTCGTAAGTGGGAGTTGGGGGCGTCACAACCATGCTCTAACATGCTGCTGATGGGTCTTTTGAACTGAATTTGCAAAGGAGATGGGATCCATTGTGGACTTGTTATGCACCTTGTTGTTTTTGATGAACCAGATGTTGTCCATGACTAGAGTTGCAAAAGTTTGAAAGCTTTGATGATCTTCTTTCGAGATGTTCAAATGGTTTAAGGGATTAATGATTTTTTTAATCTAATAAGAAAAATGTTGGCTTGCAAAGAGAGAAATGTCAAAAAGCTATTTTGAAAATTTCCACAAGATTTTTGCGTACGTACAATTAAAAAACAAGTGATTTATAGATTCATACTCTATATTACACAAGGGGCATTTAAGATTTTCCTCTTCCAAGGATATGATAGTGTTGATGAGGGTTTTAGTGGGGAGAATATTATGAGTAACCTTCAAAATAATAAGTTTGAGCCTGTCATGAATTTTGATCTTCCAGATTTTTTTCTAGATGGTTGGATCTTGAGTGTCAGTAACTTGATTCCTAGCTACTAGCTAGGGCTGTGTAAGCAGATTTAACCGAATAGTTTCTAGAAGAGTGGTGGATCAATTTGATTTTATCCGAAATGTTTAGAAAATTGTGATTAGATAAAGGAATTTGTAGAATGTTTCTAACAATCTCCTCCTTGCAAATGGCGTTGAGCAAAAGAGTGTTTCATTTTCTTGGTTCTTTCATGATGAATTCAAAGACTTTGAGATTTGAGTCACGATTGAGATTAGAAAAGTTGAGAATATGTTTGAGGTTTGGATTTGCAGGTATTCAGGGTCAGTCCAAACTCTTTCAGTGGTTCCATTATTTATTTGGTGCAAATGCTACTTTTGAGAAAATCTTTTTGTTTGAGAAGATGTTTCCAGAAGGTAAAATCCGATTGACGTGGTTGGATCTCCTAGCAGGAATGATTTTTCAAGTAGTGTTTAGAGAGTCCTTCTTGCCAAAGTATAGAGGGAGCATTGAGAAAAGTCCAAGGCTAGTTTTAAGAAAAGAGTAGAGTTGAACTTTTCCATACTTTTGAATTCTAGGCCACCTAATATTTTAAAAGTAGAGATTGATTTTCAAGATTTGGTGTGGAGTTTTGCTCTTCATTATCCAATATTTGTTTTGAGAAAATAGGCCTACTACTTGTTAATAATTTGTTTACAATTATGAATTAAAAGAATATATTTATTTTTATATTTAAGTTTAACTTTTAGCTTGATTTAATGTTTTTAAAGATCTAAAAAATATTATTTTATTAAAAATTATAAAATAATTATAATTGAGTTGTAAGCGGTCATCTACAAAAAATAATTCCACCCACGCCTTCGCCTTCAAATCAGAAGAAACAATTACTTTTAAAATAAATTAACAAAGAGACGTTAATTAATATATTACGTAAAGCCAATTTTATTTTAGAAAATATATTAAGATTTTAAAATGATATTAATCTATAAAATTAACTTTCACGTAGCTATGTTATGGATGGCATCCAACTATCTATATTCTCTAGTTGTCTATTCTCTGTTGGAATTATGGGAAAATTCGAATATCGTCTGAGAAACCTATGAATCTCACTTCGCTTATTTTTGGAATATTTTTTTTTTTTTGGTTTCTGTACTTGAAACCCATTTTGCTGGATGCGATCTGTCGACACCCTTACTGCATATTCTCATAACTACTATTTTTCGCGCAGTCTCTCCTTTTGTTGATTCTTTCCAAATTATAAATTTAGAGTAAACAAGTTAGATATTAACTTTTTACAAAAAGGAGCTTTTGATTTGGATTCTAGAGTGTGATATCTCATTTTAATTTATTATTATAATTTTTTAAATTTTAATATAAAATATAATAAATAATTTTACTTTTTTAAATTAAAATTTTTTTCTTTTAATAATTTTTTTCATAATCTATATCTATGAATTGCATTGCAGATTTAATTAAAATATTCTTATTTTATAAGTAAATAAAATAAATTATAATATTATTTTTTTAAAATCTTAAAATAATAATAATATTATTACTATAAAAAAATAATATTTTGTCAATTATTAATTTCTATCTAAAATCATCTTACTCATTTTACTATTCAAACGAAACTTAAATTTTATTAAAAAAAGAATAAAATTACGTTTAACATTTTTGACGAATCCCCTTTTTCTAAATGATTTACATACAAATTATTATTCTTACATATCATATATCACGAGGAGTGGTAATATGTCTTAGACTCATGATGTCACGGATATATGTTTTTCATCAAAGTTAAAAACATGAAGAATTAAAAAACTTTTAAAATTATGATATAGGGATTGATCGGTCCGAGAAACAAAGACCTGAGCAATATTTTATTTTTTAATCCCAATTTTAAAATATCCCAGATATATTTTTTGGCAAGGCAAATGACTGACAATAAATATAGATTTATTGAGAAAACTGTATTATATATTTTTAAATTAATATTGTTGACTGATAGCCAGACTTGTTGAAATAGTTCAAAAATAATTAAGGACGCATTTTTTAAGATTTGAGGTGAAATGTTAATAATTTGTATGGTAATAATTTAAAATAATGCTAACTATATAATCGCAAAAAATATATGAAAAAATTACATATTCACGTAAGTTCCTTGTATACATATTACTTTTTTAAATATATATATATATATATAAATAAACTGTAAAAAAGTCATATAAATATATATATATTTTTGTAAATTAGCATTTTCCGTTTAATAAAGTCAAAAGTGTAGAAGTGTATTTTTTTTTTTTTAATATTAAAAAGTAGTTAATGTTCATAATTTGCTTTTTGTCTATTTTCCTAGAAAAAGAAAAAAAGACGCCATTTATAGACGACAGTATCCACTGATGGCTGAACGAACAGTCTCCCTCTCTCGTCCATTTAAGACCAACATTTAAAATGTTTGAGATTCCTCCGCCAAGTTTGACACGCTCCTTTCTATTAAAGCGCACGCGCCACCAGGATCCCCACGCGCCTCCGTTGGCATTAGCCACTACCTTTTGCCGGCTTTAGCCTAGCCTTTCCTTTCCTTTCCTTTCCTATATCTATCTCTCTCCTGGTCTCTCTGTCTACTTCTGGTGCCTGATCTGACAGAGTTTGGCCGTTGGGGCTTTATGAGTCTTTCTCCGTCGATGATAATAGAATGGGCGGAGTCACGTCGTCAATCGCCGCGAAGTTCGCCTTCTTCCCGCCGACCCCGCCGTCATACACCCTGGTAGAGGACGACACGCGCGGCGGCCAATTGTATATTCCGGAGGTCCCGAAGAGGGACAACGTTAACATCGACGTCCTCAAGCTCCGGAACCGTAAAGGCAACGATATCGTGGCCATCCACGTGAAGAACCACAAGGCGTCGGTGACTCTGCTCTACTCCCACGGGAATGCCGCCGATTTGGGACAGATGTTCGAGCTTTTTGTCGAACTCAGCATCCGGCTTCGCGTCAATCTAATGGGGTAATTTCTGTCTTTGCTTTTCCCTCTTTTGATAAATATTTTTAATCAGCTTTAACGGGGTAAATTCTGTTTATTTTTATTTTTTGTCTTTCTGACCTCAAATTTGGGTTTTGAGCTATGTGTTTTTGGATTTTCAGAGGTATGTGTTTGCTTTTATTTTCCGGTTTAAAATTTCGGGGGTGTTGGTTTGTAATTCTTCATAAAAGTACTCATGGGCCTTGTCTTCTGTGTTAAATAGTTGGAGCGGTGGTGCTTGTGGTTCTGTGGATATGATTAGTGAGGATGTTGAAGAGACTGCTCATGCATATATGTGCCGTAAATGATTAATCTTTGCTTCTGTATATTTTAAAACACCATAATACGATCTTTGATGGGTGAGCTTAACGCAGATGGTTCTGGTTAAAGGCGCACTGACTTAGAAGAGAAGATGGTTATTTTTGTTATTAACAACTATTCTCACAGCTCATTTGAAGGAGAAAGTTGATTAGCTTTAATTTGAGGACAGCCACAGGGTATGATGGAATCTAGCTTGGCAGGTAGGAATTATACTTGTGGCTGTCTAGGCATTTTGTTTGTAAGTTTTGTCGTTGACAAACGGCTATACTCGTTAGCTCGTTTGAAGAAGAAAGTTGATAAGCTTTAGTTCGAGGAGAGAGAGGGTGAGAATGAGGTTTTCTAGTAGCTAATTTATCATTGAACGGGTGCTGTTTGGCTCCACGACGGGTTGAACCATAATTTTGGAGAGCTTTTACCTTTAATTTTTCCTTTTTTTGAGCTTGCTGCCTGTGTTGCTTCAAGCACGTGGTCTGATGTAACATTTGCAATGGGTGTATCCTGAATTTCTTCAAATGATATAGAGAGAAAACATCTGTTCGAATTATTAGAGCTACAATAGGTTGATACGTACTGGATATCTCTTTTATCAGTCAAAATTTGCTCAAATTGAAACAGAGGTGCACTGCTTTTTTAAGTACTTTTTATTTCTTTCTCAAGCTCTGATAGTCTAATCATCATTGGACTAATAAGTGACTATTGCTTCTGTAACTTTTGCAGGTATGATTATTCTGGCTATGGACAATCAACTGGAAAGGTTGGATGCCTAGATCTATTCCTAGTTTTTAAAAATTGGGGAAAACATTAGTTTCTATTCTGGCATTTCTATATATATCTACTATTTATATATCCTGATATTTGTTTGAGATAATATTCATAGAAGCAAGTGTTTTTTTCTTTTTTCTAAAGATTGCTGGACCTTATTTATCATCTGTTTGTTATATATGCCTTTCTTTTTAATTAGCTGAGATGATAAGTCAGCTTTTGAGGAGGCAGAATTTTCACAAGTGTTACTAATGATATAGAAAAGGTGATAAAATGCGTTATTGAGATACACTGGGGGTATACAACAAATACATTTACGTAGAGGAAGAGGCATAATGCCAATTAGTCATGTGACAAACATCTCTAGCCTAATGTGCCCAACTAATTAGATGCCTAGGCATCATCAATATGTCATATTTTGACTAAAAAAATATTTGTACTGGTTTCACACGACATTTTTTTGTACTTATAAAAAATATGTCATGTGAAACCAGTACATGTAATGTGTGTGTAACAAGTATGCATAATGACAGTTCAAATGAATATAAGACCTGCTTAGGCCTACTCCACTCTTGTGCCTCTTCAACCAGGCCCCAGATGTGGCTTGGGCCTTACCTGGATTGTTACTCTCTTCCTTGCTTGTATCCTTTTAATATTTTCTCCCAAGTCCATGGGTTGAACTGAATAACATCCCTTATACTTGAGGGGAGGTACAAATGCCTTATGGGACTTCATACAGAACTCTAGAAGTTTGCCGTGTACATATCAGGTTGCTCAATTTTCTCTTGTTTCCAGGATTCTTTTGTACTTGTGACTTGTAAAAAAAAAAACACTTATTAGAAAGCACTTCAACATGTGAAGATTGTGGTTTTAATGGCAAAAGACGCATGCCACTTCCAGCCAAGATTCTTATAAACCTTATAACTTGCAATCTATTGTAGCCAGTTGAATCATATGATACTGAATATCATATTTTCTGTGCCTTTTGTCATTGGTACTTTGATTTTTGATAACTAATAGGTGGTGTAAGATTTTCTGGTTAGCACTAACCTGCCTAGCACTTAAGCAACACAAGCCTTTGTTGCTGAAGTGAAAGGTAGGATGTAGTTTGATGCATCGAATTATTCTGATCACGTTTATTATTCCATGGGGTCTCAAGTTGGGAACCTGAAACTGAATTATCTTTGCACATATGATTCGTAATATTTATCGCATGGTAGAGTACTATCAAGTGCTCTGGCTTATTTTCCAGGATGTTTGATGGATTTTGTTGTTTCCTGTACCAAAGAATCCTCCTAATATAATGGCCTTTCTTTTTGTTTTGAAACAGCCATCTGAATGTAATACATATGCCGACATTGCTGCGGCATATACATGCCTCAAGGAGCAGTACGGTGTTAAAGATGAGCAATTAATTTTATATGGTCAGTCTGTAGGTAGTGGCCCCACTGTTGATCTTGCTTCAAGAATATCAAACTTGAGAGGAGTGGTATTACACAGCCCAATATTGTCTGGGCTCAGAGTATTGTACCCTGTCAAACGAACATACTGGTTTGATATCTTTAAGGTAGCTTTACCACAATGATTCTAGTGAACACAGTTGTTTTATTTGGTAGATGGTTACCAGTATAATCTCTTATTTTTCCTTGCAGAATATTGAGAAAATTGGTATGGTGAACTGTCCTGTTCTTGTCATACATGTAAGTAATATTTACTACCGGCATCTTCTCTCTCTCTCTCTCTCTCTCTCTCTCTCTCTCCATGATGTGGTGTGTGGGATTAAATTTATTGACCATGTGCATGCTGGTAATTTTACTGGAATAAATTATTTCTTTGGCGCTAGAATGCTTTCTTTTTCAGATAAGAAATTTTGAGATAGCATAGCAAAACTTGTCTATTCTCATCAATAAAATCTGTTTTTACTGATTAGAAAAAAGCATGGGCAGAACTTCCTTCTGCAAGACTATTTAAGATTTCCCTCCTGAGTCACTGAAGAATGGATATATCTTGATGAGTAATATTTTTTTGACTAATCATGAGAGAAATATATAAGCCTACAAATCAAATCATTTTTTTAAAGCTATTCCGGATCCACAAGAATGGCAGTTTGAATCCATCTGCCAAGCTTTTTGCATACGTCTGGAGCTAATAAATTGATCTTTCATGATGCTTTTATTAATGGTTGAATGTCATTCTTTAATAAATCAAGAATGAAGCAGTTCGGTTTCAATATGCTTCATTCTATCCATCATGTTCTTGCATTGCAGTTCTTTTGCTTTGCTTGAGAAACACAATATTCTTAGACTTACAGTCTACAGATATTAATGAAAAACGCATAATGTACTTCCATGTTCAGGGGACTGCAGATGAAGTAGTGGATTGTTCCCATGGGAAGCAGCTTTGGGAGCTTTCGAAGGAGAAGTACGAACCATTGTGGTTAAGTGGAGGTGGACACAGCAACCTTGAGCTTTACCCAGAATTCATTAGACATCTGAAGAAATTTGTACAGGCAATTGGCAAATCGAAATCAACCACAAGCAGTTCTAAAAAAACTGCAGCAGAATCTGATACTCAGAGCAAACCATCTGAAACTGGAACTTCAGATAAATTTGAGTTAGGTTCGGATCTCCCAGAAGTTTCGAGGAACAGTTTAGATAGTCGACTCGAGAAGTCTAGGAAGTCAACCAAGCCCGAAAAATCGCGCATGAGCACTGACCGCGTAGACAGGTTTAGGAGAAGAAAGGGCTTAGTCTGGTGATTAATTTACACTCACAGCAATTGAATAAGTGATGCTCTAGTCTAAATTATACTTGATATGGTAATCTATTTTCACTCATTATGTGTGATGTGTCAACTCTAATATGGAGTATAGTTATACCATCAAGGTGAGTATATTAACGTGTAATATGGAAAGTGTACTGAGGTGAGTTTGTTCCTCCACGTAATTTGTTCTTTTTTTTTTTTTTTTTTTAGTCTTTAATTTGTATGTGTGCTCCGAGATCAAAAGGAATTGTGCATTTTTTATTTCTTTTCCACCTTTTGAACACAACAATCATGCAGTTTCATATATACGCATCTTGAGTAATTCTTCTTGCAGTTTATATTTAGTAGATTCTATTGCAATTCTCATTGAAACACTTATGAAATAAATTTTTCAGTATTTTAATTAATTTTATTTTAAAATAAGAATTTTTCTGTATGTTTATTGTTTAAACTATAAAAGAATCCTTTTTTTTTTTTTTTGACTGGATGTAACATTCCACAATTTTCTTTCTTGGATCTGTCTCTTTTAAGTTGAAAAAGTTTCGTGCATCGTTCTCGGATCTCAGTGCTGGCTGCTACGTACACACGGCTGTGTGTACACGATGCGGACACTACTGACGTGGCATTATGCCACGTCAGCACATATTAATTATTAAAAAAATAGTACGAAAACACATTTGGGAGGGACAACTGAAGAACTCGTCATTCGTCCCAAACCAGAAAAAAGGTGCCCTCGTTTCAGTCGCTCGTCCAAACCTCCATCGCACATTATTATCGTTACAGTCATTCCAGCCCAGTTTTTGAGGTTTGCCGGAGCTACGCCGGTGGTTTTCGTGGTGGGTAAGGTAGGTTTTTCACATTTCATTCTTTACCTCTTTAATCTCTGTATTTTAATCTTTTTCTACGCCATTAGTTTCCATTCAGTTGTATATTTGTTGATCTTTCAAACAAAACGATAGAGAACTGTTAATGTTTGGGTTCTCTGTTAAAAATGATGTATTGTGTTTGTATTGAAGCTTCCCCTGTTTTTGTTCTTGGAAAAATGTTAGCTTTCTAGTCGCTTTTGTGTACACTGCTTGTATTGAAGTTTCCCCTAATACTTGTTCTTGTGCTTGTATTTCCTGTATTTTCGTGCTTGTATTTCCTGGAAAATGGTAGATGTACACGCCTCTGTGTACACTGCTGCTTCCCCTGTTTTTATCCTTGTGCTTGTTTCCTTTTACATAAATTGATTCCTTGCCCACGAAGTAGACGGCATTTGTAAAAGTTGCTTTTTCTGTTATATTTGCGCACAGATGAATAGAGAAACGTAAAGAAAACGTAAAAAGAAAGAGAGTCCTAGTAATTTCTTTTTGAGGTGGTGGTGCCGTGTTGTTTAAATTAATTGTTCTGGTCAAATTACTTCACTTTTATACAATTTATAAGGATTAAAAAAAATCAATTGATTCATTATTAAAATATTCTCATCTGTTTTCTTTTTATATGCATAATTTAGATCATCTTTGAGATTTTCTTTTGAAATTATTAGAATAATTATATACATCAAATGCAGAACAATCAGAGATTTTCTTTTGTCATTTTGAACTAAATTCAAAATCTCTATTGGGTCATCCTCTATCCAAACTTTCTCCTCCAATTTCCAAACATAAAAGAGCTAGTAGTGTTCAAAACTTGTGTGCTACATTAAAGCAGACACTCCAACTTGGTGTTTCCCTGAGCATACTTCTAATATCAACAATCATGTTACCAAACTCTGCCTCTATATCTTCCAAATTGTTAGAATAGTTAATTACAATATGCTTTTTTTTTCTTTTTTTCTTCTTAGTACCCCACGAGCCTTGTTCTTTTTTAATGTTTTTTTTTTATCTAAATACTTGTAAGTGTCGATGCATTTTTATTTTTGTTATTTCACAATGTCGTTCTCTAGTTATTGGTCTCTAGTTAGCATGCATTTTGGGAGTGATGATTCACAACCACAACCAGTGCAAATTGAGATGGATGAATTACAATTACAACCAGTGCAAATTGAGATGAATGATTCGCAACCACAACCAGCACAATGAGATGGATGGATATTGATATTTAGAATATTTATTTGTATTGAATGTAATTAATGGACATATAGCAGGGATGCTGTTTTTTGTATTTTGTGTAGTTTGAAAAAACTGACTGAAGTTGAGATGGATGGATAATACTTCATAGTCTTTTTGGATGTAATGAAGTTAGTAATGTAGAGGAAATTTGAAGTTGGACACAAGCTTTATTTTATTTCAACTGCTGCGTTGGTTCCAAGAGTATTTGGAACATGTAAATCTGCACCATTTTATTTCAGCTGCTGTGTTGGTTCCAGGAGACGTAATTGGAACATGGAAATCTGATTTAATTTTTTTTCAGCTTCTGCGTTGGTTCCATGAGTAATTAGAACATGCAAATCTGCAAGAATTTTGTTCTGGTTTATTTTTTCTACACGACTATGAAGTTTTGGTGGATCATTTGATACAGGTTCTAGGTTGATTTTGTAGGACTATGCCGAGTTTATTTTTCAAATGTAGCTTTCTAGTTTTTCAAACCTGAGTGCAGATTAGTAGCAAAAAAAAAAAAACATTAACTCTCAATTAAAATTACTTTGTGTTTGGAGGTCATGTGTCTTTAATGCTAGTGGTGAGTTGAACCAATTTGTGTCAATTTAGAACACTTCTCAATACACAAAACAAAGAACAGTTCTCAATACATCTTTCAATGCCACAAAAGTATATTCAAAACTTACACAAAAGTATATTCATAACTTACATTTCAGCAACATTTCTATGACTACAATACAAATTCCACAAGGATCAGTAAGGTACTCAAACCATCTGGAAGGCTCCTAAAACTAGACCATAAGCTAGATTCGGCAAACTGAAAAAGGCCAACCACAAAATTGGTGGAACACTTGTCTTCAACAATAACAGAAATTACACCAAAAGTAATATGACACAACAACTGAAACAATCAAATACACCCGGAGTAGTTTCCGTGAACGTCTTACTTCAGCTTCTTGATCTCGAAGCATTTTCTTTCCCTTCTCCACCTCATGCTTCATCTTCTGGACATCATCGAGTATCTTCTCCACCTTGCTTCATCTTCTGGACATTGTAAATTCCAAGTATTACAATGTTATTAGAGCTACATAATATATTAATTTTAGAAAGACAAATTCACAAATTAAGGGACAGTATATTATATTGAATTTCATAAATATATCCAAAATACTAGTTCTCTGAGGTGGTTATGAACATGAGCCAATAAAGCATGCATTTTACATCCCAGCCTTCTTGGCCTTAGTTTTGTTACTCTCACAATAGGCTACAGCAAATAATGGAAGGACCACCGCATACAGTCACTTAGTGCAGAAAATGAAAAATGCTTGAGACTAGTTAAAGAAGCAGTATAGAGTATTTTGGAAAGGGAGGAACTCAAGTGGAAAGAAAGAACCAAAATGACTTGCCAAGGATAATTGTAGAAAGTAACGAAAGCAGGGCAAGTGGAAAAATTGTAAAACATATATGCCATTTTCAACTCCAAGCAACACAAGAGAAACCCAAGCAGTCAAGTTATACACCACTAATTTCAACATCTTCACTTGATAAAACCCATAACGAAGGAAACTACGAAAATAAAACCGAAAGCATAATCTAACCCATGTCAGCAACGAAACCCAAGTACAAAATTATACACCACCAACAATAGAATCTAACCCATATCGGCAAAGAGATCGCATAATATGAAAATAAAGAGTATATATATGCCATAAATTCCCAAAATAAAATTGAATTTCTTAGTAGGTACCTGAGAACCACGACCACGGAGAAGAAGAAGATGCACTGCTGCTGTGTAAAAACCAAGCGAAGAACCAGGTGAGAAGGAAGATGAGAAGAAGAAAAAGAAGAACAAGAAGAAGAAGGAGGAGAAGGAGGAGGAGGAGGAGGAGGAGGAGGAGGAGGAAGGAAGGAAGAGTTTAGTTGAGACCTACCGATCTAAGGTTTCAATCTACCGAACCAAACGAAGAGCTGAAAAGTTGGGGATTTTTCGTGCGTTTGTTTTCAAGGAAGTACGCAGCTGGATTTGAAATTGAAGGCGCATGAGCCAAAAGGAAAACGCAGCCGTTTTATCAGGTCCACATCAGCGTGTACGCAGTGTACACATCCGGCTTGTGCATCCAGCATTTTTCTTTTAATTATTGATTGCTAATCACGGAACGTTATACAAAGTTGGAAGATTCAGTTCAAAAACTCCCAGTATACACGCCAATGAGTAATGACCGACAGAAAGGCGTGAAGACTTGGCAAAGTCTTGGTCAACCGTTAAGGAAAGGATAAACAACATGTGGTGTGGATCTATCTAAAAATAAATAAATATACAGTGCATTGGCCAAGTCTACGAGTAATATATATATAAACGAAGAAAAGGATTCATGTCTACTACGTTCTGAGATTCATAACTAATATATTCCGTCCTCTTATGTCTTGAGGGACATCTTTCTCCTAAAGATTGGCAGTTACTGATCAAGATCTCAAAATGAGTACTCTCCATTCCCCCCATCTTGTCTTGATAAAGCCACAATATTTAACAATGCGTTCAAGCAGACCATTATCTGCTTATTTCTTCTTCATATTAGCATCTTTCATCTTGATTTCCATACCCACTTGTTTCTGTACTGCTGAAAGTGAAAACCAGAAATATGCAGCAAACTGCTACAAGCCCTTTCACTTTCTTTGCGCCAGTGCCCGAACTCTTTATCCACGAAAGTTGGGATCAGTAGCTCACGGTGATCTATATTTTCTCCTCTGATATATATTTATATTCTTTTCCTTTTTATGGTTGCTGAAGCCTGATATAACGAAGAAGTTGGGATTTGCAGTTTTTTTGAGAATGCCTGCTGATCTTTGGCCTTCATCTTATGAATTTTCTGATTTGCTGTTTAATTTCCACAAATCATATAGTTAGGATGATGATCAGTGTAATATGAGGATTCCCATGCATGACAAATCACTACAAGGAATATAAGTATATATATATATATATATATATATATCCATTCCCTAATCTTTCTCAAGTTTGTTTTCCTCAAATATTACTTTTTCTAATTCCTCATTCTCAGACAGATATGCAGCGGTGGTAGTTCCCGCGAGTCCAATATCCCGCAAATCCAAGTCACCGACTGTAGGATCCCCTGCGCCGTCCAGCGGCTCCAGTGCACCGCCACCCGCCAAGACATCAACAAAAAGCTCAAATGCATCAATGAGTGTAGGACCCACAGCACCATCACCAAGGCAAATCCCAGGTTGTAAGAGTCCCCTATTCCCTTTTTAATCAGAATTGAAAGGTTATATTATGTGGATTTTCAATCACAAATCAAAAGCTTGAATAAAATGAGATGATCTGTTTATTTACGATTGATTTAGTTTCTTTTTCTGATTTCTCCTTCTCAGTCCCAGACTTGGCACCCAATATACTGATACAATACTATGCGCCAACACCAGTGCCCACCTAGGGGTGGCAATTTCTTACACGACCCGTTAACCCAACACGAACACGACACGATAATAGCGGGTTAGGGCTTAGTCTTAACGGGTTTAGGGTCAAAACGGGTTGACACGTTATGACACGATTGCTTAACGGGTTGATAGCGGGTTGACCTGCTTTAACCCGTTATGACACGTTATGACACGCTAAGAAAGTTAAAATTACAATTATATTCTTATACTTAAAAGTACGATTGTTAGAATTTTAATTTTGATATTTTATTGTTTAGATTGTAATTTAGACTTATAATTAGTGTTATTAGTTTTATAGATATTGTGATTTTAATATTTATATAAAATTATACTAAATTTAATTAAGTCAAACGGGTTAATTTTGGACATATTCAACTCATTTACATAAACAGGTTAAAACGAATCATATTATGTCGTATTAATATATTTTGTAATATTTACTAACGGGTCATAACGGGTTGACACGATACGACACGTTATGTTAACGGGTCGGGTTAGGGTTTGAGATTTTGACACGATAAGCTTAACGGGTCGGGTTAGGGTTGACCTATATAGTATAATATACATGTTTTGACACGACACGAACACGACCCGTTAACACGATTTGACACCCCTATCAGCCCACCTTTCCAGATTACGTACCAACAGGGGGAGGTGGTATGTTGAAAACTTAAAAGAGGTTTCTAAAAAGGATTTCCATGTAAATAAAACTATATCATGTAATACATTTTTTTATCTTTTTATATTCATGTAGCGCTTAAACAATTATGTAGCTTTTCTCATAAAACTTACTATTCTATTTCCTTCTTTTCCTTTTCTTGATCCTTCAGAGCACACGGCCAATTGGCGGCTTATACTTGGCATTGGTATGGCAATCAATATTACATATGTTCTAATTTTGTCCCTTTATTTCTTTAGAGCTGAATGAAAAGCCAATTATGATACTATTATTTCTTTGTGTGCAGGCATGGCTGCGATTTTAATTGTGTCTTTGGGAGTAGTCTGCAGCGTTAAAAGAGGATACTTATCATGTCATGCAATTCTCTGGTGGAAAAGAGATGCAATGAATGACCGGATTGGTGCTGAGGAAATGATAAAGAATTATAGATCAATAGCTCCGAAGCTTTACACCTATTCAGAAGTGAAGAAACTGACCAATTCTTTCAAAGATAAAGTTGGACAAGGGGGTTTTGGAGTTGTGTACAAAGGGAAACTCCCTGATGGTGATGGACGTATCGTTGCTGTGAAGGTCCTTAGTGCAGGCAAAGGTAATGGAGAGGAATTTATTAACGAGGTAGCCAGCATTAGCAGAACTTCGCATGTTAATATAGTCAATCTTTTGGGGTTCTGCTATGAGAGGAATAAAAGAGCTCTAATCTATGAATTTGTTTCTAATGGATCTCTTGATAAGTTCATATATGACCAAGGAACTTCAGTCGCAAATTGTCATTTGGACAGCCGAACCATGTTCCAAATTGCAGTTGGCGTTGCTCGAGGACTAGAGTACTTGCACCGAGGTTGCCAGACAAGAATTCTACATTTTGACATAAAACCTCATAATATACTTTTGGATGAAGATTTGTGCCCGAAAATATCTGATTTTGGCCTTGCTAAACTATGCAAAACAAAAGAGAGTATTGTGTCAATGACGGGCATGAGAGGAACTCCAGGATTTATTGCACCGGAAGTTTTCAATCGAAACTTTGGTGGAGTCTCTCACAAATCAGATGTTTATAGTTATGGAATGTTGATTCTCGAGATGGTTGGAGGAAGAAAAAATTTTCAATCTGGAGTATCTCATACCAGCCAAATATACTTTCCCCACTGGATATATAACAAACTACAACAAAAACAAAGGTTTGCTGAAACTTTTGGGGATATAACAGAAGTGGAAGAAGACATGATAAAAAAGTTGATAATAATAAGTTTATGGTGCATCCAAACTAATCCTTCAGATCGACCATCGATGGCTAAGGTGATAGAGATGTTAGAAGGTACAATTTTATCTCTACAATTTCCACCAAAACCTTTCCTGGATTCCCCTACAAGGTCACCTTAAAATGCTTCCTTAACTTCACTCATAATAACCCAACCATTTGAAATAGTTGTGAAGTTAGAATTTTGTTAGAAGGGGGCTAGCTTAGTTGAAGAGAGATGATCTCTTTATGTATGTGATGTGTGTTTATGCAAAATATTTATAGACAAGTAAATTTAATTTCGCAAACTGTAAGGTAACCGTCATAAAAAAAACTATGTCTAGAATGTTAAAAAAGGAAATTCGTTGAGCAATTCAATGGCTGGATGCAAAGAATGATAATTATAATGTCGAGGAAATCATAAAGGATTATGCATCTATAACCCCAAAGCAATGTACTTACTTAAACTCATCCAAATATCTGTTAAGACGTTGGCTCACCGAACGTATTGGCAAGAGGTCTTTCATTGCATTAACCAGAATAATTGAGACAGCCAGACCATTCTTTAGCAAAAGGATAAAATCTATCAAAGCATAAAAGAGCCCGACACCAAAATGATTCTGGAGACTTGATTTTTCAAATTTTGCAATGCCTAGACTGCACACTTTTTCACTCCAAGGTGAGAGCAAAATTGAGTACATGGGTTTGTCGGACAGGAATAGCTAATAGGGCGAAGAAAACTTCCATTGATGACCAAAATCTCCCTTATATTTAACCTTTCACATTTTGAAGTCATGGACAATAAAGGAAATGATAATGAACATGATTTACATGCAAAGACAACATACAAGAAAACCCTCCCACTAACATCTGAGAATTTCAAAAACTGATGGACAGGTGTGATGGCAAGAGCATCATATATCCTTCGATTCATCATCCAGGGGGTCACAAAGAGTGCCAAAGATCCAATCCATCCATATGGTATAATGGCCATAGTTATGACGATATGTCGTATGATGAATGGTGTGGTAGCCAACACTTATAACACGCCATAAGTTTCCATGGACGCAATTATGAATGTTTGCCGTCCATATACCCTCAATGAAGAGGAGCAATATGTGTGTCATAAGATGAATAAGATGAGTTGGTACAAGAAATGGTGCTGTGACATGTGGTACCGCCTGTAATATCCCATCGAGTGGATGAAAAGCCAAACCTGACATAGCAGATATATCATGGTTTTAATTAGGTCATTTTATCATAATATATAAGACTTCCAAGTTGTGAAATCCTTATAATAAGGTAGATGTCTAGTACACATGAAATTTATATATTGTCCAGAAAACATATGTGAGGCTATTTATTTAAGGAGTGAACCAATAAACAGTGATTCCAAATTAGAAATACAGCCACGCTCAAAATGCAAACAACACCATAGTTGCTTTAAACCCTCTAAAATAAGATGATCCAGTTTGCATCTCTAAATGACAATGTGGATGGTTGAAAGAATCACATGCTTAGTAAATCCATTGCTTCCAAACACGTGGTTGAAAGAATCACATGCCATCACTTTATGGAAAGAAGGAATTACAGCCAAGTTATACTCCCAGTGATTATTCTATTCAGTCAACAGAATTGGGTGGCATGTCATTTTGATATTTATATCATTCCTAGTGCTGGACATTTCATAAATAATAGTCCTTCAACATCAAACTATAACATCTAAGTCAACTTATATAAAACCAATAGTTCAAGAGATGATATATGCAAGCATTTGAGATAAAACTGAGGAGAATAAATTCAGCAGATTGAGAACTTACTAGCAAATGGCGAAAGCGTATTTTGTTTGTTATAGATGTGATGGGTAGCATGAAGATGCTTATAAAGAGGTTTTATGTCATGCACCTCTCTATGCATCCAATAAATACCAAATTCCACAATTATAAGATAAATCATTAAATACAAAATGTAGGCAAGCCAACCAACATCACTTATTCTTGGAAAGCACTTTGTCCAGCCATTTTCGACCATGTACTCGGACATAGTTGGAAGAGCAGTGTACCATGGCATAGCCTTCATAGAAACATATATTTGCAAGAGCATGGCTTTGTTGGATGGAATGGTATCTGCATCAAGGATATTCAACATATCCAACAAAGATGTTAACCTGAGCCCAGATTGAATCCATTTTCTTATTCGTAGATCAGGTTAAAATATAGGACAGTGGCAAGCTGAAGTTTCACAAATTAACCTACCAATTTGTTGGGTTGTTTTAAACTCATATTTACAGATTCAAGTCTTGTATTTTTCACTAAATACAACTCATTGTACCAACGACTATCTAGAGTTCCTCAACTTTGGAAGAGGGATCCTGGAGTTATACCTTGTGCTTACAATTGTTCTATTCATTCTTGAGCCATCTAACTTGAAAGCGGAATTAGTGACATAAAAAATCTTGTGGAAAAGAAAGCTGAAAATCTGAAAGAGTTAAAATAATCATTGCATATTCTACCCTTGCAAACTTATCGGCACAAGTGCTCCCTGATAAACGTCCCATGAAAAGGCAAGCAAAATGATATTGGATACATAATATACCCATTACCAAAGAGCTCAAATATCAGAGCATTTAGGTCTCATTTGAAACTTAAACTAAATTGAGATCAACTCAGTTCAATATAATTTTAAGTTTAGTTTTAACATCCAAACGCTCAACTCTTAGATTACTAAACTCATCTTAACTCAAAATCTCTTTACACGTGAGACTCATAATCTTTTTTAACTCAACACCTCTTTACATGCGAGACCTATAACCTTTTTCAACTTTTCATAAACACATATAAACTCATATTAACATCCAAACACATATAAACTCATATTAACATCCAAACATATCTAAACTCATATTAACATCCAAACACATCTTAGGTAGGTCCCACATAACTTACTCAACTATCTCAACTCATTAATATTAATAAATAACTCATCTCATTATCCAAACGAGCATCTAGAATGAAGTTTTGCCTTAACAATGGTTCTCTCCTGGCTTGTTACCCAATGGTTATGAAAACTATCACAATATCCTAAGAATAATTGAAACTTAAAATATGTATGTACTTCGATAAATCAAGGGGTCACAAGGAAGACATACATCATCGTCCAAGCACATCAGTATATACTATATAATCAATCAAATACAAGTTTCAACTGTTGAAGCTGTACATTTTGATCAAAAGTCCTAATAAATTAAGAAAACATATTGCCCTGTTACCATCATTTTTCATGTAAGTATCCCCACTTTCCTTCCCCATAAAAATCAGATAAAGGAGACGGGGATTACGAGCTCAATTAAAGTCACGCGATTAGAAAGTATCAACAACGAAAGAGGGAGCAGTAAATCTTGGAATAGACATCCACCATTCACTAACATATGATTTGATAACTTAAAAAAAAAAACTCATATTTTGATTTTCTTGCTTTCTAGGTAAGAAGCCCGTCCTATTTAAGCCAAGTAGACATGTTAAACTTAACTTAGTGGAGGTATCGTCAGAGAAACTTTTCAATAACATATCCAGATTTGACAAGAAAGTCAAAAGGTAAGTAAGAACATCTATTTCTTTCCATTTTGGTTTTCCTACAATTAGAAAGAAAATGGAATTCATTTCAAGTGAAGGAATCAAATAAGAGAATTGAAAAGATGGGAAGTATAACCAAGCAAGACCTACTTGGTACCAAGAAAATTATATTTATGGACCCATAAAGGCAATCGATTTTGATTTATACCCATCAATTATCTGAAAAATGGATGCCATGACTGATTGGATAAATAAGATAAAATCGAATAAATAATTAACAACCAAGTATAACCCCTCTCAGTCAAAACCAAACATCCAAAACTCAAAAACTACACAAAGTCAGAAACACGACGAGCAAAGAAGTATATACCTTTAGGAACATATACGTTGCGCTTCCAGTAATATATGTAGAAGCACCAGAGAAAGCCAGAGATGAAGTAGACAAGAACGCCACCAATGTAGTTGCGAAGCCATGTCTGTAAGAAGTGGGGAAGTGGGTCCCAAATCTTGGTCGGCAAGGGACTTCACAGCACAATGCGGTTGAACAAGGAGGTCTCGTCCATGAACAGTTGGAGATAAGTACTACCATGGTCTTCCATGGCAACGGCTCACAAGAGATCAACGTGGCCGACGATTAGAGCAGATAGAGAGAGAGAAGAGAAGAGACAGACAGAGCTGGAACCAAAGTCTAGATTCCTATTAGAATTATAGGAAAACTCAAGAAGGAGGTCAGAAAAAAAAAGACATTTTTCATGTGAGATACAAACAAGGAATAGTCCCACAGAGTCACTCACAGACTATCACTGAAAGTGTTCGGTTTTGGAGCTTTCATAGCCTGTATGGATGACTATTGTGGTTAGTGTGCGTCTATGCGATCAAGTGGTAAGAGTAATATTTATATTCTTCTTTTGTTGGCAAGAGTAATATTTATATATTTCTATAAAATTGTTTTAATCAACATTCACTAAAATAAATGACGAAGACTTCTTTGGGCTAAAGCTCTTCATTTAATGGAGAGATTTTTTTTTTTTTTTAACGGTGTTTCGAAGATAAAAGAACATTGCATGAGAGCATTTTGGGGTTTTTTTTTCAGTATTTAGATATTTTTTCTTATATATTGCATAGTTGAATTTAATAAATAAATTTTCTTTTAATTTTAAAATAATATTATAATTTTATTTTTTAATTTTTATTTAAAATTATCTTATCTCACTATCCAATATATCTTTAATATCTAGGCTTAAGATCAAACACTATTAATTCTTAAAAACATTAGATCAAACGTAAGATATGATTCGTTATAGATATATGAAGTGTTTCATTTCATATTATTTTTATAATTCTTTAAATTTGTGTATAAAATATAATAAAACTTAATTTTAAATAATAATAATATTAAAAATTAATATTATTTTATTTCAATTCAATAACAAAATTTACTTATATAAAATGTGGTGATCGGACCGTTTTGGTCCAGTTTTTTCTTTTTTTAACAAAAGTTTATATATATAAAAAAATTAATAGAATGATTTAAATAATCATGCTCGAGTTTTTCTTTTCATAATGTGAATGAGAGAGGCTAGTGATTCATTTCAATCAAACATTTTATATAACATAATCTTTTTTAATTTTTAATTTTAGTTTTATTAAATTAATTAAATTATTCTACTTATTATATGGATATTATATATATTTATAATAAAAAATTAAAAATCTTATAAAAAAAAATAATAAGATATAATATGATGCAAAGATGAGGAGTAAAACTTTTAAAAAAGAAGTCATATACGACGTCATAATGGAAAGCGCACACTCAAAAAACAAATCGTGTAAAAAGCACATAAATGATAAATCGCACCACTGTTTGAACTAGAATTCGCTCTTATTCCCATGTAAAAAGAAATCATGGAAATTATTTATAGTGACTTCTTTATATAGAGGTTTTAGTGGTAGTTTAGACATTTCAACAAGCACTTGATGTGCGTAATGCCTAGTGCTAATAATCAAAAATTGTTATAATAGAAACGTGCCTTTTTACAGAGAATCAATATCAGAACATTTACAAAAAATAAATTCTAGAGTCTTCGTGCTGAGATCTCATGATGGCTGAGGTGGAATCTATTGACTTGAATTTGATGGTGAGGTGGAATCAAGGTCAGCTTTGATTGAGCTGTTAATACCCTCCCGTGAGTTCAGCAACCCGAATCAAACACTTTGAGAGAACTGTAATTGGGAGGTTTAAGAAACAGTTTTTCAAAAGGGGAGAGAAATTGAAGGATTGGAGCAGGGAAATGATTTATTAGATAAACGACATTGTGAAATGGTCAGCCTAGAATCTTTAAGGTAAGGAAGCATGAGCCATTAAAGCGAGACCGGTTTCCACTATGTGTCGATATTTACATTTGACAGTCTCATTTTGTTGATGGGTGTGAGGACATGAAATATGATGTGAGATTCCTTGACTTTGAAGAAGATTATGAAGTGATCGGAACTCTCATCCCTAGTCACTTTGGAGAGATATAATTTTGCAGTTTAAGACTAATTCAACAAACTTTTGAAATTGAATAAAAGTGGAAACTACATCAGATTTTTGTAGTAGAGGGAACCACCAAGTAAACCGTGTATAATCATCTAAAAACATTACATAATATTTGTAACCATCACGGGATAAAACAGGGGGAAGACCCATACATCACTATAAACTAATTTTAGAGGTCTGGTGGCTCTTTGATGAGTTTCAGTAAATGGAAGTTGAGAACTCTTTGCTTGGCAGCAAGCTGAACAGGGAGAGGAAAGATCACTTTTGGAAACCGGAGGGGGATTCTTGGAGATGACTCTGTGAACAATTTGAAGGGACGGATGCCCAAGTCTGGAGTGCCACCGAGAGGAGTAGTGCACTCACCAACCAGCTTGAGGTGGGGACGAAACTGCTGGGAAGGAATAGAGGCCGTCATGTATTGGGCCACAGAGGAGGGGGGGTTCTCGTCTTTGAATCCTTCACAACAAAATGAGAACCATGAAATTCAAATTAGACAAAATTATCAATGCAAAATTGTCTAACACAAACCAAGTTTTTGGTTATATTTGGAACATGTAAAATGTTATTAAGATGAAAGGAGCGAGAGGAAGAAGTTAAAACAGAGTCACCAATATTTGAGATGGGCAAAGCAGAATATCCCCCACACGAATTTGATTAGACCTGGTATAAGGAGAGGAGTGAATATTCAGTTGAGAGAGGTTGGAAGTGTGATAGTTGGTGGCGGCAATATCGAGATACCAAACTTGATCAGAGGTGGAGTTTGAGGAAGTGAAGTTGGCTTGGAGAGATTCGAGTGGACAATTTTCATAGGCATGATCATAACGATAATAGCAACGGAGGGCAATGTGGCCAACCTTACCACAGACTTGGCAAGTTAGCTTGTTGTGAGGCAGTGGAGAGGAGGATTAAAAGGTGGAGGTGGAAAAAGAATTAGCAGGAGATGGTCTGTTTGATGTGCAACCCCTGCCACGACCACGATAGGCTCCATGAGGACCCTTGGAGGAACCACGACCACGAGAAAGGGCAGTAGAGGTGAAGTTTGCAGAAAGATTAATGGAAGAAGGTAAGTGGGTGTTATGAGCGAGACGACTTTCATGAGTAAGAAGGAAGCTACAGAGTTCTTTGGTGGACTTGGGTTCTAGGCGAGCTGTGATAAAAGGAACAACGACATTATAATCGCTGTTTAAACCAACTAAAAGGTAGGAAGTGAACTCGGCAGAGGAGAGAGGAGTTCTAGCAGCTGCCATCGTATCAGAGAGATGTTTAACTTTCCGAAAGTAGTTAGAAATATTGAAGGAACCTTTGGAGAATGTGGCTAGCTGGTACCGGAGTTGAATAATTCGAGCACGAGAATTGAGAAGTGAAGAGGCGTTCTAGGGTAGCCCAAACTTGAGGAGCTGTGGCGTAGCCAACTACCTGGGCTATGAGATTATCAGAGAGTGAAGAATGAGTACATTGATAATTAATTGATCGGTATGTGACCATTCGTTGAAGTCGGGATTGAGATTCTTGGAATTTGGTAGAAAACGAGGGGGAGGAGGGAAGGATCTGTCGACGAAATGATAAAGGCATTGGCCTTTGAGGTAAGGGACCATTTGAGCTCGTCAAAGGAGAAAATTATCATTGATGAGTTTTACTGTAACCAGATGAGATAGATGAGGAAGAAGGTTTGACGAAGATGGTGGGTTTTTGGGTGGGAGTTTTTGGGGTAAGAGGATTGTCAGGCATGAAGACGTCGGTCTTTCAGAGCTTGTTTGTCACTAACTACTGGATTATTTGACATAACGGATTTGGTTATTGGTATTTCCGATGAATATCATCAACCAATAGTTGAGAAACTCTTAATTTTATTGGTGGGTTTATTGTTCTACAGTATCTTCAAGGCGAGGGCTAAAAACCTGTTATTATATGCCAATATGATTCTTGAGAGCTAGAATCATATAATAAAAATTGATCTTTTTGGGTTGAGTGATGAGTTGCCAGAAGTAAATTCAAATGAGATTGTGAAATTAGTGAGTGACAAAAAGAAGTAAATAGCCATACAGATTGGAGAAGGAATTTCTTTTAACATGTTTTTAGCAACAAAAGTTCTATTGACTAACAATATATGTATATATATGTATATATATATATGTGTGTGTGTGTGTGTGTGTGTGTGTATGCATCATCTCCATCTGTGGAATTCTATCCATCTAATTGATCACTCTGACATGCCTTGTCAAATTTCATGTCATTCAACCAATTATCAATAAGGAGGAGTTACTGTTTTTTTTTTTTTTTTTAAATAGAGTAACTAGATGAAAAAGTTATAGCACATTGAAATGGTATTCTTCTTTCTGAGTGTTTTTTATTTTATTTTGTGGGTTTATTTAAAGAAACAATTGTCATGGGGCAGTGTATATTGCATTAAATCTTAAATTAGAGAAAATGCCAATGGTTACCTGGAAACATGTATTATCTCTTTATAAGTAATCCGAGTTGGTAATGACTTCCTTGGTCAGTTCTTCCTTTTTGATAGAGATAATCCTTGGTTTGATGTTTTGGCATCCAAATTCCTACAAATTCTGAAATTGGGGTAAGTGGAGGATTCTATAGATTGGTGTCAATAATGTGAAGTTTGATGTAAATCTTCTTAGTGGGGGAGGACAGGTACCATAGAGAGATGTCACAAAAGGCTGCCATTGGGTCGACTATTCTTTTGTCAAATTTCATGGCAGCTTTGGATCTTCTTTTTGCTTTGTTTTGGTTCAAATCCACCATATTTGGAAAACCATACCACCTGTGCCTATGGTATGAACTATTAATTCTATGGAGAGTCGGTTTTAGGAAATCTGTTTTAGTTTAAAATTATTATTATTTTTTTCATTTTCAATATTGTTTTAATAAATCTAATGACTTCTATTAGTTTATTTTTGGTATAGGAATTGAAAACAAGGTTGAAAATGAGGAAAAAAATACTTCATTTTCAACCTTGTTTTCAATATTTTTTTCTTCATCTTCATTGTCAACCTTATTTTTATGGATCTAATGAATTCTATTGGTTTGTTGTTGGTATAGGATTGAAAAAATGGTTGAAAATGAGGAAAACAAATTTTAAACTAAAGCCAACTCCATTTCGACTTCCTAAAACCGACTCTCCCTAGAATCATAATAATGTTTTCTTGTGTGATACTTGATGTTGCATTGTAGGTTCTTGTGGGCTTTTTTTTTTCCTCTCAAGTCTTCTGGATTATTTTGTTGGCAGGCTTGACACAAAGGAGTGGTGGGAAAGGAAAGCGAATATGTAAACATTGCCATGGAAGTGAATTGCAGCCAGTTGTTGCAAAAGTGCTCTGATATTGGTTATATTGCAGATGCTTTTGCATTTCTTTCTTTTGCCTTTTTCCTTTTCTAGCGCATATGCTTGTTGAGAGACCATCAATCTAGCTCATACCATGTATATAATTGGGAGTGTCACCTACCCCACTGGCTGCTGTATCTTGATAAGTGTTGCATATGTAGTGGTGGAATATTTTTTGGGTAATATTTATAGATATCAGAAACGAAAAAGAGAGTAGTGGAAGAGAGTAGGTTCATAGATATCAGAAACGAAAAAGAATGATGTGATGGTTTCCAACTCTTAAGTCTTCTCATCATCAATGAGGTAAGTCTGAGTTAGAGCCTGTAACTTCTGGTCTCTATTGTCATTTGAGCATTTGCTTCGACACGACGTTCATCATGTAGCTCTCATTCGTTGGGTGAGGAACACATGGCATTGCTTACAGGGAAAATAACATGCAACAAAATGTTCAAATAAATCTCCCTTTTCTTTCCTCCATATAATCACAACACAAATACCCCACAACTTGAGCTAAAATTGGGGTGGGTTTGCCTTTTATTAGATAATCTTAACAAGCATCCATGTTTAACCAGGTATTGGTATGTGTAGAATTTCTCTATCACAAGAGTTAGCTACGATGAGAAAATCAAGCGAACTATCACTTTTCAAAGTAATGTCCTCCTTAGGGGTGAACAAAAAATCCGAAATTCGATTCGACCCGAAATCCCGACCCAACCCGAACCCGTTATTCCACTCGATTTCAGTAAATCGGGTAATCGGGTATTACCCGTTGCCAATTTAAAGCTTTACTTCAGTTTCGTTTCAGCTTCAGCCTTCAACACTCAATTTCATTGTCTCTGACCTCGATTTCAACTTCAGCCTCCAACAGAGCACTCAAACAATCGATTTCGTTCTCTCTGATTTCATTTTCAGCTTTAGCAAACACTTTAAACAAGCCATCGATTTAGCCATTGATTTTGTTCTCTGATTTTGTTCTCTTTGTGATTTCATTTGGAGCTTTAGCCATTGATTTCGTTCTCTCTCACTCTCTCTCGCCCAGAGTTCCGATAAAGTGGTGGTGAAAAGCAAGGGTTTGAAGGACGAAAAGCTTGAAAAATTCAACCCAGAGTTTCGGCAAGAGCTCCTGCGACAGTAGTAATAAAACTTTTTCTTTTCTTCTTTCTCTTGCTTTTCTCTCTGTGCAAAGTTTTGTAATGGTTCTCTTTTCTTCACTTATGTCTCATATTGTTGACAAAATGGTAGTTGGTATTAGTTTTTCATTTGCCTTTTCCTGAGTTTTCTTGGCAACCAAACAGAGAGGATAATTCCTTCGTTTTCTTTAATTTTTTTTGATATTTTGGGGGGAGGGAGATTGAACCCAGGATCTCTCTTGGAGACCAGGTATCATGCCATCAAGCCAACAGAGAGGATGGTTCCTTCGTTTTCTACTTGGTTTCTTTTGATTGTATTTTCGAAACCCTTATCGGTCAATTATTGACCAAACGGTTATCGACCTATCGGAACGCATCTATAATCGAGTCAGGTCGGAAACTGGCTTTTAGGTGCGGGTCGGGTCGGGTCGGGTCGGGTGAACAGCCCTAATCCTCCTGCATTCAAGAATCAAGTGACTACTTTATCCTTAATTATATCAGCTTGGTGACCTAAATCAATATATTGCCATGACTAAGGAACTCAATATAGACGATACATTATGGCTGTGCCCACAATCCAGCTTCAACATTTAAACATAAGATAACAAAATTTGGGGCACTATATAAACTAATTTTGGGTAAAAAAAAAAAAGGGACGGCAGAGCACCAGTCCTAACATAAAAAATCAATGAACTGCAGTGAAATTGTAAATGACATGCACTTTTTAGAAAACTACTCTCATAAAATTGCAGGGTTAAGAGCATGCTTTCTTTCTGTCCCATGATCAAAAATCAATAAGCTTTCACTGAGATTGTGACCGCATGCACTTTCCAAAAACGTTCTCATCAAATTGGAGAGTTAAGAACACGCTCTATTCCCTCCAATGATCGACCCTTTGTTTCCACAACATTACCAGCTATGTAAAGGACACTAAGAAGACAGACGGTTGCAAATCCCAAATACACCGAGCTGATTCCAAACTTGGTAACAAAGCTCAAGAAACAAATGCCAATGACGAAGTTGGAGATCTGATAGGATAGAAAAACCATAAAATTCATAATTAAAAAAGAGATAAAGAGTTGCTTAAGAACAAAAAAAAAAAAAGTAAAAAAAAAAAAAAGGAAAACTATAATATAACAACATATCGAGTTTGATTTCTTCCATTTTCATCCTTTTTTGATATACACACATAGAAGGCCATCTAAGGGAAAAGGCAACTTAGCTCTAGCACACTCATATCATATATTTGTCCATATGGTTTCTAATAGATTGGTCATGTAACAAACTTCTGCTGTTCTTTCTCCAGATTAGAAATCGAAACATGCTACAGCCTAGCCTATAGGCAGCAATCACATGCAAGATTGAACGTGTCAGCATGCTTTGGCTGTATAGGTATAATGAAAACCAAGTTTAGATTTCATTCATCATATTGTTAAACTGAAACGTAAATGCATATCATGATGCTTTTAGTGCCTATTTGGTTTTAAGTTTGGGAGCTTACAAAAATATGTTTGACAGTTTAAATGCCCTTTCTAAGAAAGAATGGTATGTTTGGTAAATTTATGAAAAGTGCTTTAAGCACCTAATTAAAAAGAATAAATAAGAGAGATGGAATGAAGTCGTCAAAACAGAAACATTCACATGTAAAAGATAAAATTTGGGAAATAACTATAATTTTTATATGAGCAATGATACATATACAATCAATTTTATAACATTTTTATAACTTATAGTGTATTTGAGTTTTTTATTTTTTTCTCATTTTTTTAAAGTATTTTTTTAAATATTTTTAATTATTAAGAAAAAAATAATAAAAAATAATGATTTTATTAATATCCATATTCTTAATCATTGAGTAAAATTAAAAATTAAAAAAAATCAAATATAAAAAAAAATTATAAAATAATTATAAAATAGTAATAAATATATCATTTCTCTTTTTATATTGCAATATAGGCATACAACAGGAATATAATTTTTAGCCATGGTCTGCACACTCATTTCTCACCGGTTGTGAAAATAATAAGGGAATTATTTTGACACTGAACTGAACTCATGTATCACTAAAAAGTACTCTTCCAAGTAGAAGACCAACATGAAAATTGTAAAAACAGTATTTTAAATGCTAAGGTTTAGTGTATATTCCAATAAGTTGGGATTAAGGCTTGGTTAGTTGATTAAATAGTTTAGCAGAACATTCAGGCTAATGCCAGTTTATGGGGAATGTGCTTAACTAGAACAAAATAGAGAGCAGACAGGATAAGAGCTCAATCAGATGTAGTCCTCAATGGGGCCATTCTTACATAGTAATGCTGAAGGGGGAAGAATGAAGATTCTAATCATGATTTTTTTTATTTTTTATTTTTATTTTTTACCATGTGTCTGCACCTGTGTCCGTGAATCTTGGGTCTAGGAATTATAAAGTTTGGTGAGATGGACTGAATTTAGCTCAGCTCAAGCATGGAATGTTACATGCCTGGAGCTAAAAATAAGAACTTCTATTAGATATTTATCACTTCTTCCCCCTCCCCTTCTTCCCGCCCCCCGTGCCTTCTACCCCAAGCCGGGCATGATTGGGGTGGTCTGGAACCACTCCTGGGAGGTGCAGACAACTCTAGCGGGCCACTGGGTGGCCGTCGGAGGCCATGCCGTGCCACGATGGGAATGGACCAAGGCTCCACTCCCGTGCACATAGTCGACGCACAGATCAGGAGTTGCCATGGGAGGTGGTCTCGGACCACTCCTGACCCAGCGGCATTCCTCCCTCCAGGAACAGAAAATTTCGGCGATCCATATGGTGGCTGCCGGCACCCTTGCTGCGCCACGGTGCGACTGGGCCAAGGAGTTAACGGCTGGGCAATCCATCTCGTGTATGCACACAGGTGAGCTCCGTTCACGGCCCTCGCGGGAGGGAGCCGTCGTGGCCGTCGTCATAAATCCGGCGGGCCACCGGTGGTCAGTGTGGTGGCTGGCGAGGAGGAGGGAAGGGGTGGAGTGGAGAGCACGGAGAGAAGGGGAGAAAGAAGGATATTTTTGTGTAATTATTTTAATAATAAAAAAAAGACGTGATATTTTTGTGGAATATATTTATTAGATTTATTTTATAATAAAAATAATTTTATAGTATAATATATTACCTTAGTTTATAGATTTATATTTACGTAATTTATTTAGGACTAAAACACTTATATTAATCGCCAATCACGGAACTTTATAAAAAGTTGGAAAATTCAATTTAAAAAACTCCCAATCCCAATATACACGCCAATGACCGACCGAAAGGCGTTAAAGACTTGCCAAAAAAGTCCTGAGCAGTTGTCAATTCTCATTCGTCTGTAAATAGACTAATTCAAAAAATAAATATGAAGTGTCGCTTGGACTAGTGCTTCCTTTTTCTACTCCCACGAGTCAAAGCAATTAATTATAAACGAAGAAAAAGATTCATGTCTACGCCCACGAGTCAAGTAATTAGTTATAAAAGAACAAAAAGATTCATGTCTACGCCCACGAGTCAAGTAATTAGTTATAAAAGAACAAAAAGATTCATGTAACCATGTCTACGTTCTAATATATTCAATCCTCTATGCTTGAGGGACAAAAGTCTAGTAAAGATTGGCAGTCTCTAATATATTCTATCCTCCATCTCTTGTTTTTAATTCCTCTTAATTTACTCTCCATAGTCCATCCCCCCGCCCATCTTGTCTTGATAAAGCAACAATATTTAACAATGCGTTCAAGCAGACTATCATCTGTTTATATCTTCTTCATATTAGCATCCTTCATCTTGATTTCCATACCCACTTGTTTCTGTACTGCTGAAAGTGAAAACCAGAAATATGCAGCAAACTGCAAAAAGTCCTTTCCCTTTCTTTGCGTCAGTGCCCGTGCTCTTTATCCACGAAAGTTGGGATCAGAAGCTCCAGGTGATCTATATTTTCTCTTCTGATTTATGTATTTCTTTTCTTTTCCTTTTTATGATTGCTGAAGCCTGATATAAACGAAGAAGTTGGGATCTGCAGTTTTTTTGAGAATGTATGCTAATCTTTGGCCTTGATCTTATGAATTGTAGCCTAAGGGGTACTAATTTTCTGATTTGCTGTTTAATTTCTACAAATCATATAGTTAGGATGATGATCAGTGTAATATCATTGAGGATTCCCATGCATGACAAATCACTACAAGGAATGTATGTATATATATATATATATATCCATTCCCTGTTCTTTTTCAAGTTTGTTTTCCTCAAATATTACTTTTCTAATTCCTCGTTCTCAGTCTCGTATGCAGCAGCACCAATTGTAGGATCCATTGTTTTTGCGCAATCCAGCGACACCAACTTATCGCCAAAAAGCTCAATTGTAGGATCCCCTGCGCCATCCAGCGACACCGACTTATGGCTAGAAAGCTCAATTGTAGGATCCATTGTGTTGGCGCAATCCAGCGACACCAACTTATCGCCAGAAAGCTCAATTGTAGGATCCCCTGCGCCATCCAGCGACAACAACTTATCGCCAAAAAGCTCAATTGTAGGATCCCCTGCGCCATCCAGCGGCTCCAGTGCACCGCCACCCGCCAAGACAGTAACAGAAAGCTCAAATGCATCAATACCTGTAGGATCCCCTGCGATCCCAGGTTGTAAGAGTTCCCTATCCCCTTTTTAATTAGAATTGAAGGGCTGGAATTTCAATCACAGATCAAAAGCTTGTATAAAATGACATGATCTGTTTATTTACGATTGATTTTAGTTTCTTTTTCTATTTTCTCCTTCTCTCAGTCCCAGACTTGGCACCCTACATACAATACTACGCGCCAACACCAGTGCCCACCTTTTTTGATTACGAACCAACAGGGATAGCCGGTATGTTGAAAACTAAAAAGAGGTTTTAAAAAGGATTTCCATGTAAATAAAACTATATCATGTAATACATTTTTTTTTTATCTTTTTATATTCACGTAGCGCTTAAACAATTATGTAGTTTTTCTCATAAAATTTACTATTCTATTTCCTTCTTTTCCTCTTCTTGTTGCAGGGCATTATCTTTCAAAGCACACGGGCAAATGGCAGCTTATACTTGGCATTGGTATGGCAATCGATATCACGTTACATATGTTCTAATCTTGTCCCTTTATTTCTTTAGAGCTAAATGAAAAGCCAATTATGATACTATTATTTCTTTGTGTGCAGGCATGGCTGCGATTTTAATTGTGTCTTTGGGAGTAATCTACAGTGTTAAAAGAGGATACTTATCATGTCATGCGATTCTCTGGTGGAAAAGAGATGCAATGAATGAACAGATTGGTGCCAAAGAAATGATAAAGAATTATGGATCAATAGCTCCAAAGCTTTACACCTATTCAGATGTGAAGAAATTGACCAATTCCTTCAAAGATAAAGTAGGACAAGGTGCTTTTGGAGTTGTGTACAAAGGGAAGCTCCCTGATAGTGATGGACGTATCGTTGCTGTGAAGGTCCTTAGCGAGACCAAAGGTAATGGAGAGGATTTTATTAATGAAGTGGCCAGCATTAGCAGAACTTCGCATGTTAATATTGTCAATCTTTTGGGGTTCTGCTATGAGAGGAATAAAAGAGCTCTAATCTATGAATTTGTTTCTAATGGATCTCTTGATAAGTTCATATATGACCAAGGAACTTCAGTCGCAAATTGTCATTTGGACAGTCGAACCATGTTCCAAATTGCAGTTGGCGTTGCTCAAGGACTAGAGTACTTGCACCGAGGTTGCCGGACAAGGATTCTACATTTTGACATAAAACCTCATAATATACTTTTGGATGAAAATTTATGCCCGAAAATCTCTGATTTTGGCCTTGCTAAACTTTGTAAAACAAAAGAGAGTATTGTGTCAATGACAGGCATGAGAGGAACTGCAGGATTTATTGCACCAGAAGTTTTCAGTCGGAACTTTGGTGGAGTCTCTCACAAATCAGATGTTTATAGCTATGGAATGTTGGTTCTTGAGATGGTTGGAGGAAGAAAAAATTTTCAATCTGGAGTATCTCATACTAGCCAAATATACTTTCCCCACTGGATATATAACAAACTACAACAAGAAGAAAGTTTTGTTGATACTTTTGGGGATATAACAGAAGTGGAAGAAGACACGATAAAAAAGTTGATAATAGTAAGTTTATGGTGCATCCAAACTAATCCTTCAGATCGACCATCGATGGCTAAGGTGATAGAGATGCTAGAAGGCACTCTTTTATCTCTACAATTCCCACCAAAACCTTTCTTGGATTCCCCTACAAGGTCACCTTAAAATGCTTCTTTAACTTCACTCATAATAACCCAACCATTTGCAATGGTTGTGAAGTTAGAATTTTGTTAGTAGGGGGCTAGCTTAGTTGAAGAGATATGATTGCTTTATCTATGTGATGTGTGTGTTTATGCAAAATATTTATAGACAAGTAAATTTAATAAAATAAAGAGGTTTTATGTCATGCAGCTCTCTATGCATCCAATAAATACCAAATTCCACAATTATAAGATAAATCATTAAATACAAAATGTAGGCAAGCCAACCAACATCACTTATTCCTGGAAAGCACTTTGTCCAGCCATTTTCGACCATGTACTCAGACATAGTTAGAAGAGCAGTGTACCATGGCATAGCCTTCATAGAAACATATATTTGCAAGAGCATGGCTTTGTTGGATGGAATGGCACCTGCATCAAGGATATTCAACATATCCAACAAAGATGTTAACCTGAGCCCAGATTGAAACCATTTTCTTATTCGTAGATCAGGATAAAATATAGGACAATGGCAAGCTAAAGTTTCACAACTTAACCCATCAATCAGCTGGGTTGTTTTAAACTCATATTTACAGATTCAAGTCTTGTATTTTTCACTAAATACAACTCAATGTAACAACTATCTAGAGCTCCTCAACTTTGGAAGAGGGATCCTGGAGTTATACCTTGCGCATACAATTGTTCTATTCATTCTTGAGCCATCTAACTTGAAAGTAGAATTAGTGACATAAAAAATCTTGTGGAAAAGAAAGCCAAAAATCTGAAAGAACTAAAATAATCATTGCATATTCTACCCTAGCAAACATACTGGCATAATTGCTCCCTAATAAAGGTCCCATGAAAAAGCAAGCAAAATGGTATTGGATACATAATATACCCATTACCAAAGAGCTCAAATATCAGAGAATTCAGGTCTCACTTGAAATTTAAACTCAACTAAAATCAACTCAGTTTAGTGTAATTTTAAGCTTAGTTTAATATTCAAACACTCAACTCTTAAATTATTAAACTCATCTTAACTCAAAGTCTCTTTACACGTGAGACTCACAACATTTTTCAGCTCAACACCTCTTTACATACGGGATTTATAACATTTTTCAACTTCCTACATCTAAACTTATATTAATATCCAAACACATATAAACTCATATTAACATTCAAATATATCTAAACTCATCTTAGATAAGTCCCACAGAACTCACTCCACCATCTCAGCTCATTACTATTCATAAGAAATTCATCTCAACTCAACTCATTATCCAAATGGAGCCAGTAGCTCAACAATTTTCTCAAAGACATGTAACAATTTGAGTAACACGATGCATCTAGAATGAAGTTTTGCCTTAACAATGGCTCTCCCTTGGCTTGTTACCTGGTGGTGATGAAAACTGTCACAATATCCTAAGAATAATTGAAACTTAAAATATGTATGTACTTCAATAAATCAAGGGGGTCACAAGGAAGACATACGTCATCGTCCAAGCAAATCATTATATACTATATTATCAATCAAATACAAGTTTCAATTGTTGAAGCTGTACATTTTGATCAAAAGTTCTAATAAATTAAGAAAACATATAGCCATGTTACCATCCTTTTTCAGGTTAAGTATTCCCCTTTTCCTTCCCCATAAAAATCAGATAAAGGAGATAGGGATTTCGAGTATCAATAACGAAAGAGGGAATAGTAAATCTTGGAATAGACATCCACCATTCACTAACATATGATTTGATAACTTTAAATAATAATAAAAACTTATATTTCGATTTTCTTGCTTTCTAGGTAACGAGAAGCTCGTCCTATTTCAGCCAAGTAAACATGTTAAACTTAACTTAGTGGAGGTATCGTCAGAGACACTTTTCAATAACATATCCAGATTTGACAAGAAAGTCAAAAGGTAAGTAAGAACATCTATTTCTGTCCATTTTGGTTTTACTACAATTAGCAAGAAAACAGAATTCATTTCAAGTGAAGGAATCAAATAAGAGAATTGAAAAGATGGGAAGTACAGCCAAACAAGACCTACTTGGTACCAAGAAAATTATATCTATGGACCCATAAAGGCAATCAATTTTGAGTCTCCCCGTCAATTATCTGAAAAACGGATGCCATGACTGATTGGATAAATAAGATAAAATTGAATAAATCATTAACAACCAAGTATAACCCCTCTCAGTCTAAACCAAACATGCCTCCAAAACTCAAAAACTACACAAAGTCAGAAACACGACGAGCAAAAAAGTATATACCTTTAGGAACATATACATTGCGTTCCAGTAATATCATATGTAGAAGCACTAATGTAGTTGTCAGAGATGAAGTAGACAAGGACGCCACCAATGTACTTGCGAAGCCATGTTTGTAAGAAGTGGCCGGGAAGTGGGTCCCAAATCTTGGTTGGCAAGAGACTTCCCAGTACAATGCAGTTGAACAAGGAGGTCTCGTCCATGAACAGTTGGAGATATGTACTACCATGGTCTTTTATGGCACCGGCTCGCAAGAGAACGTGGCCAGCAATTAGAGCAGATAGAGAGAGAGAGAAGAGAAGAGAACAGATAGACAGACAGAGCTGGAATCAAAGTCTAGATTCCTATCAAAATTATATGAAAACTCAAGGAGGTCAGTAAGAGAAATGACATTTTTTATGCGGACCGGTGGACCAGAGCTAGGGCGGTAAAAAGATGGAATTGGTGGACCAGATCGAATTGGTTGGATCGGATCGGATGGAATTCGGTTCCATCTAGTTTGATTCGATTCAATTTTTTTATGGATCGAAAATTTCTGGTCCGGTTTAGGGGGAGAACATTTCTCTCCCTCGGACTGAATGCACACATATTATATATATATATATATAAGTAATAGTATATAAATTTTAATATTAATATTAATATAGATTAAGAGTGGTAGTATAACATATTAATATATAATATATACTCTTATAATCTTAACATATTATAATTTATAATAGTTGTAGTATAAGTTATAATATATCTATATAGAGTATTAGTAATAACTTATAAGTAATAAGTGTATTATTATTATTTAATATATTATTACTAATTTATCACTATTCACTAGCATATGAATTTATAATATACTAATATAAATGATGCAATAGTGTTATTAGTTATAGTTAACAAACTTATGATATATCACTAAATTACTATTAACTAATTAATAATTAATCTACTTATGATTACATGTAGCAATTATAAATATTAATTACTAATATTGTTTTTAACTATATATGAAATATGATTAATGATTATTAATATTATTGATTAATTGATATGACTTATGAAGATTAAATTAACTAATCAATCTATTGGCTATATATAATATAAAATATTAGTTATAATTTATAGTATAAGTATTAAGTCTATAGACTATAAGTTATAACTATATATTTTATTTAATATTTAGATGAGATTAGAAATTGAGAATTGGCAAAGATGATTATTTTTTTATGAAAGTAGTACTAGTATATATTTAATAATTTATAAACTTAAGTCAAAAAAATATATTTAATTATTATAAGATTTTAGATCAAATTTAGCCAATTAAATCATATGGGGTATCCCTGAACCGGATCGGATCGCCCCTGAACCGAATTGGACCTGACTGGTATGGACCAAATCCTATTCGGTCCGGTTTAGGGTGGGAAAATTTTTAGATCGAATAGAATCAGCCCACATTTTTCTCAGACCGGACCGAACCATTTACACCTATAACAAGAGTATTGTTAGAGAGCATTCACACTCATCACACTCATTCTCATATAAACAACAATATTTTGTTATTCATGTGAAAGTGAATATAATGATTATAGATGTTTCCAATTATTTTTTACGATACAAACAAGGAATAATCTTACAGACTCATTGAAAGTGTTCGATTTTAGAGCTTTCATAGCCGATATGGATGACCATTGTGGTTAGTATGCATCATGCGATCAAGTGGTAATAGTAATATTTATATTTTCCTTTTGTTGGCAAGAGTAATATTTATATATTTCTACACAATTGTATTCTGTTTAGAACATGTTTATTGTGCTTTGTTTTAATCAACATTCACTAAAATAAATGACGAAGATTTCTTTGGGCTAAAGCTCTTTATTTAATGGAGAGAATTTTTTTTTTTTTTTTAACGGTGTTTCGAAGATAAAAGAACATTGCATGAGAGCATTTAGGGGTTTTTCTTCAGTACTAACTACTATGTATTTGAGAGAAAAAAAAAAACACTACTATGTATTTAGATCTTTTTTCTTATATATTGCCTACTTGAATTATGCAATTTATGTGTTAATAAAAATTTCTTATTTCTTATAAAAATAAATAAATAAATGAATGATGAAAAGTTGAGTTTCAAGTAAATTAAGATGGAAAAAAGCCAAAACTCACTTTCAGAAAATTAAATAAAAAAAAATGCAAAACTAGAATATTAAAAAAGACCACTTAAGTGTGGAAGATAGGTGTAAAAAAAAAAACACCAATATAATATGATTAAAATTATTTATATAAATGTTACTTTTTAATGACATGCCATCTTGTATTTAGATAAGAGTAACAAAAATTCGTACTTTATAATAATGAATAATTATTCATGCAAAACGTTAAATTTCTTGAGAGATGTAGCATTTTCTTTTCCAAATTGTCTTTAACTTTCTTTTAGGCCGGTTTGTATGGTGAAAATATTTTATTTGCTTATTATATTTTTTGAAATTTTAATGTAACATGTAATTAATATTTTTTTTTTCAGATTAAATAATAATAATAATAATAATAATAATTTTTTAATTTTTAATTTTTATTTAAAATCACCTCATCTCACTATCCAATTTATCTTTAATATCTAGGCTTAAGATCAAACACTATTAATTCTTAAAAGCATTAGATCAAACATAAGATATGATTCGATTTAGATATATGAAATGTTTCATTTCATATTATTATTATAATTTTTTAAATTTTTATATAAAATATAATATAATTTTTTAAATAATAATAATATCAAAAATAAATATTTTATTTTATTTTATTTTATTTCAACTCAATATCAAAATTTACTTATATAAAATGTGGTGATCGGACCGTTTTGGTCTAGTATTTTTTTTTTTAACATTAAATAATCATGCTCGAGTTTTTTTTTTTTTTTTCAAAATGCGAATGAGAGAATGAGAGAGGCATGTCATTCATCGCAATCAAACCTTTTATATAACATAATTTTTTTAATTTTTAATTTTAGTTTTATTAAATTAAGTAAATTATTCTACTTATTATTTGGATATTATATATTTATAATAAAAAATTAAAAATCTTATAAAAAAAATAAAAAGATATAATATGATGTAAAGATGAGGAGTAAAACTTTTTAAAAAGAAATAATATACGTATTACGTCATAATAGAAAGCGCACGCTCAAAGAACAAATCGCGTAAAAAGCACACAAATAAATGATAAATCGCACCACTATTTGAACTATGATTCGCTCCGATTCCCCTGTTTAGGAAAAAAGGACAAACTTTTTTACAGAGAGAATGAAAAACTCAAGATGCAACGCCATGGTGATGGAGAAGAAAGAAGAGCAGGAAGAGGACGATAGGAGGGAAGCAGTCATAGCATCGGCTCCGTCATTGCAATCCAATTTCGAGCCGAAAGGAGGCATCACCCAAGCTCAGCTTTCCAAGTTTCAAGTACCTTTCCGCGACCTCTCCTCCCTTTCTATTATTTCTCTTTTCTGATAAATTTGTTTGCAATTTGGAATGCCAAAACTTTATGTTCATGGTGGAGATATAGGACCCCATTCTTGTGATCTTCCCCGTCGTTTGTCGTTTGGGTGACTTTTGTGATCAGAGAACTTTCAGTATTTTTAAAGTGTCATTATGTGAACGAGCTTTGGAATTATAAATATGTAATTGCTTCCGTGAATTTATACGAGAGATACTCTAACGGTATTGCTTGGTGACTGGCTCCTCGACGTTGACGAATTCGATGGTTAGTGATAAAGGGAGGAGGTAATATAATACGGGGTAAAAGTCTTATACCTGTGTATATCTAAGTAGTTGCTTGAATATTTGTTGAAGTTCTATTCTACGCTCATTTATAATCATGGGTCAATTAGATTTTAGTGTTTGTGCTACACAATAATGCAACAAAAATTTGTCTTTTAATTCATATATTGAGGTAAGTAGTTTTTTTTTATATTCTAAGCTTGTTTGGCACTAACTACTGGATTATTTGACATAATGGATTTGATTGTCGGTATTTCCGATGAATATCATCAACCAATAGTTGAGAAACTCTTAATTTTATTGGTGGGTTTATTGTTCTACAGTATCTTCAAGGTGAGGGCTAAAAACCTGTTATTATATGCCAATGCGGTTCTTGAGAGCTAGCATCATGTAATAAAAATTCGATCTTTTTAGGTTGAGTGATGAGTTGCCAGAAGTAAATTCAAATGAGATTGTGAAATTAGTGAGTGACAAAAAGAAGTAAATAGCCATACAGATTGGAGAAGGAATTTCTCTTAACATGTTTTTAGCAACAGAAGTTCTGTTGCCAACAGTATATATACATATATATATGTGTGTGTGTGTGTGTGTGTGTGTGTGTGTGTGCATCATCTCCATCTGTGGAATTCTATCCATTTAATTGATCACTCTGACACACCTTGTCAAATTTCATGTCATTCAGCACATTGAAATGGTATTCTTCTTTCTGAGTGCTTTTTTATTTTTTGGTTTTATTTAAAGAAACAATTGTCATGGGGCAGTGTATATTGCATTAAATCTTAAATTAGAGAAAATGCCAATGGTTACCTGGAAACATGTATTATCCGCTTAGATAAGGTCTCCATATCTCTTTATAAGTGGTCCGAGTTGTTAATGACTTCCTTGGTCAGTTCTTCCTTTTTGATAAAGATAATCCTTGGTTTGATGCTTTGGCATCCAAATTCCCACAAATTCTGAAGTTGGGGTAAGTGGAGGATTCTATGGATTGGTGTCTTACAATAGTGTGAAGTTTGATGTAAATCTTGTTACACAGGCCTTAGTGGGGGAGGACAGGTACCATATAGAGATGTCACAAAAGGCTGCCTTTGGGTCGACTATTCTTTTGTCAAATTTCACGGTAGCTTTGGATCTTCTTATTGCTTTGTTTTGGTTCAAATCCACCATATTTGGAAAACCATACCGCCTGTGCCTATGGTATGGACTATTGTAACAACTTAAGGAAAGAAAAAGTAAAGATTTGGGCTTATACACCAAAAGAACCAGTCAAAATTACAATTGAAAGTTTCTGGGTTCATTTTAAAGGCCAAAAACATCTCCTATGAAAGCAATGTGGGATCTCCCATTCACTAAACTCTCATGCACCACCCTCCCATTATGTATGGTGTTGCAAGTATTGCACCACTCAAGCCAACGTTCTCACTTGTGCTTTGTCTATCACTGCCTGCACAGGGGCTTTTCCCTATAGGTGCCTCCCAATGTGTTGGAAAGGACAATCCCACATTTGATTGATTGGAGTGGCTATTTGCAGGGCTTTATACCCCTTGTATAAATGTATTTGTTACTAAAATTAGCTCTTATAGAAAAGAGAACATTTATTCTTTACGAATTTTGTTTCTTATAGTAAAAGAAGAAAAGGTCCAGTAAATGTAAGGGTTAGAGTGAGAAGGAATGTGGAAATGCATACTGCAGGACACCCTGTCTGCAGGGAATTTTTTTTTTTTTTTTTTTCCTTATGAGTTTTATGGTTTTGTTTGTTAAGTACATAATCTTCCCTTATATCCTATTGTTTTCACTTTCCAACTGAGTAATTATTTATGAACCTTGTATTCTTAAAAACGGCAGGAATTGCACAGGAGGCGTTTACAGATAAAATCAAAAACAAAAACTAAGATGACATCAAGAGGTTACTTTACTGTTTAATTTATCATGTTCATATTACTCGTTTGTGAGATCTCTGTAAATTGTTCAAAATCTTTGTAGGAAGTGGTGGCAGGAATGGGAAATCTCACAGCAAAGACAATAACCAAGATTGTGCTGATGAAGATTCAACTATAGCAATTGAAGAGTCCGGTGTTTCCGACTCCGAAAGACACAATGACAAAAACAGTTCCTCCTTTAAGCAGAACAATTTAGCTACTCCTATTGGATCAAAGCAGCGCAAAAAGTTACATTGGGGGTATGATGCACCCTTAGTTGCATTGTGTGTTTGTGGGTGTTCATGCTTGCGTTGTCTTTCTTTGGTACAGATAACAATCTTTGGAACGGGAAAGATTCATAACAATGTTTTCCTGTGTGATATTTGATATTGCCTTATAGGTTCTTGTGTGCTGCTTTTTTCTTTCAAGTCTTCTGAATTATTTTATTGGCAGGCTGGACACAAAGGAGAGATGGGAAAGGAAAGCAAACATGTAAACATTGCCATGGAATGCAGCCAGTTGTTGCAAAAGTGCTCTGATATTGGTAGTGTCACCTTTCCCACTGGCTGCTGTATCTCGGTAAGTGTTGCATATGCAGTGGAGGAAATATGAAATGATTAATTGTGGAAGAGGGTAGGTTAATACTTCATAGATCTCAGAAACGAAAATGAATAATAGTGATGGTTTCCAACCCAAGTTTTCTCATGATCATTGAGGTAAGTCTGAGTTCGAGCAAGTAACTTCTGGTCTCTAGTGTCATTTGAGCATTTTGCTTCGATGACATTTCATCGTGTAGCTCTCATTCGTTGGGTGAGGAACACATGGCATTGCCATAGATTAGTATGTAAGAATGTAACATGTGCTTTTGCCGTGGAAATTTGAGAAGAAGCTTAAAAGCCTCGATGCACAGCAAACACGTTTACGCCATGTTAATTGTAGCCATATTTATTTTTATGGAAATCGTAGGTGGATCAGTGCTAAAGCTGTTTTTTTTTTATAGGACCATACTTGTTTGGGAACATTAGAGTCTACCATTGAGCGCGGAATGCTATAGACATAAAGGAATTATACAAAAAAAAAAAAAAAAAAACAATTTATAATTAACGTAATTTGATGTGCTCCATCAAATTACAAAACTAAAGCTAAACCCAAATCGGATCAAGCACGAGTATGTGACCAAATTTACAAATTACGTTTCCCAGATATGTTTTATAACGAGATTCTAAGAGTCCATTGAATTATCCGAGTCTGAATCAATTAGCAGCAAGTTCCCACCACAGGGAAAAGAACATGCAACAAAATGTTCAAATAAATCTCCCTTTTCTTTCCTCCATATAATCACAACTCAAATACCCCACAATTTGAGCTAAAATTGGGGTGGGTTTGCCTTTTATTAGGTAATCTTAACAAGCATCCATGTTTAACCAGGTATTGGTATGCTACTTATCATATTACAAGAGTTAGCTACGACGAGGAGATCAAGCAAACTTTTCACTTTCCAAGGTAAAGTGACAACTCAATAGAGACACTACATTATGGCTGCTCACAATCCAGCTTCAACATTTGAACATAAGATTACAAAATTTTGGGCACCATATAAACTAATTTTGAGTCCCAGCAAACAGTCCCCTAAACGTAGGGCGGAGCACCAGTCCTAACATAAAAAATCAATGAACTGCAGTGAGATTGTAAATTACATGCACTTTTTACAAAAACTACTCTTTAAAATTGCAGGGTTAAGAGCATGCTTTCTTTCTGTCCCATGATCAAAAACCAATAAGCTTCACTGAGATTGTGACCGCATGCACTTTCCAAAAACCTTCTCATCAAATTGCAGGGTTAAGGGCACGCTCTATTTCCTCCAGTGATCGACCCTTTGTTTCCACAACATTACCAGCTATGTAAAGGACACCAAGAAGACAGACAGTTGCGAATCCCAAATACACCGAGCTGATTCCAAACTTGGTAACAAAGCTCAAGAAATAAAGGCCAATGACGAAGTTGGAGATCTGACAGGATAGAAGAACCATAAAATTCATAATTAAAAAATAGATAAAGAGTTGCTTAAGAGCTAAAACATATAGTTTAAAAAAAAAAGGAAAACTATAATATAGAAACATATCTAGTTTGATTGCTACCATTTTCATCATTTTTTTGATATACACGCATAGAAGGCCACCTAATGGAAAAGGCAACTTAGCTTTAGCACACTCGTATCATATATTTGTCCATATGGTTTCTAATAGATTGGTCCATGCAACAAACTTCTGCTGTTCTTTCTCCAGATTAGAAATCAAAGCATGCCACAGCCTAGCCTATAGGCAGCAAGCACATGCAAGATAGAACATGTCAGCATGGTTTGTCTTACCCAATGCATGCCTAGCGACAAAGCAACTGCTTTTGCTCTGATTCTGGAAGCAAATATCTCCGGTAGAAGAAGAGCAGGCACAGGACCAGCACCAAGTGAAAAGGACAGTACATAACTGTATAGGTAAAATGAAAACCAAGTTTAGATTTCATTGATCATATTGTTAAACTGAAACAGAAATGCATATCATGATGCTTTTAGTGCCTGTTTGGTTTTAAGTTTTGGAGCTTAAAAAATACTTTTAACAGTTTAAACACTCTTTCTAAGAAAGAGTGGTATGTTTGGTAAATTTATAAAAAGTGCTTTAAGCACCTAATTGAAGCTTTTGTTAAAAAGCTCTGCAAATAATGCTGAAAACCACCATAACAACTTTAACAGCACTTTATGCATATGTTTACCACAGTAAAAATATTTTCAATAGTAGAAGTTTTTAACAAATTTCTACAATTAAAAGTTCTGTTATCTACAGAAATCCCAAACAGACACTGAGTAGACCAAGGAAATAGCTAGCTTTTTCAACCTCACTTAATCCCCCATCCAAAGGGGGGAAGGATGGAAATAAGAAAAGGTGGGCTGAGGGGTGTGTGGAGGGAGGTGACAGAGAGCTTTACAACTCATAAAGAGCCCTGACTTACAGAACAGTTCCAAGAACAGCAAGGGTGCCGGAGTATGGTGCCAGGACCTTCCAAGTAAAGGACAGAGAAAGCAGCAACATTGAAGTGGCCTTGACAAGCAAACAGAGAGAGAGACATCAGTTATTGATATTCTGAAATTCGGCTGAATCTATTTGCATGTAGATAATATAATATAATCAGTTGGGCCTGGAGTGCTGGAATTGCCTCTGATGTCATTTAATAATCTACTTGCATGTAAAAAAAAAAAAAAAACGTTACCATTCCAGTAAAGCTTGTGATTAGAAGACTTTTCCTTCCTTGCCTGTCCATCAAGGATGATGCAACAGCTGTGCCTGCAAAAAGATCAAACGTCCGTCATATAAAACATAATAGAAATCATACAACATCAAAATTTTCTCATTGCCAGAAAGGAAGTTAGTGGAAAACTAACCAAAGACATTAGCTGCCCCAACAAGAGCACTTGCTGCAACATCAGAGGCAATTCCAGCACTCCGAAACACAGAAGTCGAATAATAGACCACAGCATTTATTCCAGCCAACTGCTGGAACAAGAAAAGTGCTGCACCAACACTAACAACTGCAGCAAGACATACATGCCACGAATACAAGAGCTTTAACAATTTGCATTATAGAGCTTAATTAATCAACTACAAATTATAGGAACAAGTGAGCAGTGACATTAAGCATAGACTTTTATAATAACAGCATTGTTTTGACATATCTCTTAGAAAACTTGCATATCAACAAAACCACTGGCCACAAATCGAACATGGTTCATAGTATCATTTTCAACATGCCCAAGCATGATTTATCAAAAAAGAAGCTAACTGCAAAGGAACCATGGCAGCTTTGTTGCCTGGGTATACCTTTCCGATAGCGGCTACTAAACAAATCAAACCACCCTGCCTCAGGTTCCAGAGAACCTTGACCTGCCGTTCTTAAATCCTGCATAACCTCAGCAACTCTTTCTTTCCCGAATAGGGTTTTGATAGACTTTTCAGCCTCAGAAAATTTTCCTTGCTGCAAGACAATAGCTAAGCATCTTTATGAATAAACCAGAAATCTAATAATATATATGCCATCTACAGCTAGAAAACTCATCAAAGGCATGTATAAAAGTCAAGGAAACTATGTTATACACTCTCGAACTAATAACATTGTAAATTTTGCATCATAAACTGCCAAAATTGTCAACCGAGGGTGCAACTGGCCAAAATTGAACAGGTATAGGGTGTAAATTGACAGTTTTGGTAGTTTATGGTGCAAATTGAACAAACAGTGGTAGTTTGTGAATGCAAACTGCAAATTCCGCTATGAGTTTCAACCATTGACTCCAGAGTCCTGTAAGAAAACCTGAAAAAGCCACCGAGGACTTTCTGGAGAAAATGCCATTCCTAATGCCAACAGAATAGAAGGTACAACTGCAATACCAAACATTGTCCTCCACCTAAAAAAACATTAAAAAGAATAAATAAGAGAGATGGAATGAAGTCATCAAAACAGAAACATTCGCATGTAAAAGATAAAATCTGGGAAATAATTATAAATTTTATATTCCAATATAGGCATACAACAGGAATATAATTTTTAGCCATGGTCTGCACACTCATTTCTCACCGGTTGTGAAAATAACAAAGGGAATTATTTTTACACTGAACTGAACTTATGTATCACTAAAAAGTACTCTTCCAAGCAGAAGACCAACATGAAAATTGTAAAAACAGTATTTTAAATGCTAAGGTTTAGTTTATATTCCAATAAGTTGGGATTAAAGCTTGGTTAGTTGAGTAAATAGTTTAGCAGAACATTCAGGCTAATGGCAGTTTATGGAGAATGTGCTTAACTAGAACAAAATAGAGAGAAAACCGGATAAGAGCTCAATCAGATGTAGTCCTCAATGAGACCATTCTTACATAGTAATGCTGAAGGGGAAAACTCTAGTCATGATTTCTTTTCTTTTCTTTTTTACTTTGTGTCTGCACCTGTGTCCGTGAATCTTGGGTCTAGGAATTATAAAGTTTGGTGAGATGGACTGAATTTAGCTCAGCTTGAGCATGGAATGTTACATGCCTGAAGCTAAAAATAAGAACTTCTATTAGATGTTTATCATTTTATCAGTAAATTGCCTCTTAAAAATATAATGTTAGTTTGAGACCTTATAGTAGATTATTGGTCTAGGATACTTTCAAAATGCTTTTAGTTTGATAGATATCAAACATGGTATGAAAATCCAAGAACTTTCAATCGAGTCTTAGGAACCCCCTTTCTAATTTTATTCTTTTCTGAGGGTCCATTATGAATATATTTTCCTTCTACAGATCATAAAACTTATGTCCTGATGAATATAATATATATATATATATATATATATTGCACAAGATTCTTATTTTTTCCTTTCCTTCTCATGATTTTTTTTAACAATAGATGACTAATACGAATTCAATTTAATCCCTTCTAAAAATGATGAACACAAAAAAGATACACTTGATCAATAACAAGAAAGATATTTCTTACCAAACTTAACCATTGTTACAAACAGCCTTGTGAGTCTTAGGTAACTAGGTTACCCTACCTTTCTTTAGCTAAGTAATTAGGAGCGGAGTCAATCAACCTTATTATGCATAAGCCCAACCACAGCCCCAAAAGAAAACTCTTGGTTCCCAAAGTGGTTTTTTTTTTTTTTTTTTTATAAGTAACCAAAGTGGCTTACCAAAACTGAATTATCACATCATGTTGAAGTTTGATTTGAAACACAAATAAAATCTATTGTGCAGAAATTGTATGATTGAAAACACTAATCAACATTTGGTTTAAGTTTTTTTTTTTTCACAGAATTCAACAATTAGTTTTCCAACTCAATGGGTACCATAATGGGTGATATCATTTTACAGATGTTTACTAATAATATATAGAGTAGTTATTTAGAAATATTAGACAACTGGGTTATTTATATATAGCAGGAAGTAAACTTGTAAACAGAAAGAAGGAAATAACGGATGCAAAAAAAATACCATAAAGGGTTTCCTGCTAAAGGTAATCCAGCCACCAATGCTGCAAGAATCCCAATGCATATAAATAGCTGGTTCACAGATCCAAGTGCACCACGAATTTCAGTTGGTGAGATCTGCAATTTAAAAGTGTTAAAAGAAATCACATACAAAATACGGTTACAAAGATATCTATGCCTGTGATAAATAAAAAGATACTACCTCAGATATGTAAAGAGGCACAATAGCAGATGTAACACCAATTCCAATGCCAGCAAGTAAGCGGCCAATTATCATGGTTTGCACACTCTGGGCTGTAGCACTGCAAATATTTAAGGAAAACTTTTGCACTCAGTAGACATATCAAATATAACAAACTTGTCTTCGATGACAGATGACAGACCAAAGAAATGCTCCAATTGCCAGTGGTATGGCATCTAATTGAAACGTTCTTGTTCTACCAAACTTGTCAGCCAATGCTCCCCCAGTAAATGAGCCAACAGTGGCTCCAGCAAGAAGCGTGCTGACTACCCATCCTACTCAAGATATTACATTGGGGAAAAGTATCAGCAGGAATAACATGAGAAGATAAAAGTACAGTTCAAAAAATCGAAACCTTTAGATGGGAGAGAGAGAGAGAGAGAGAGAGAGAGAGAGAGAGAGAGAGAGAACAAATAACAAAGAAGATCTCAGTATTTTAATAAATTTCGGCAAGCTACTGCACTTGCCTTGTAACACAGCATTTTCAGTAATCCCAAGATCCTTGGAGAGGTACTCAAGAGCACCATTTACAACCCTGCACAACCAAAGCAGAGACAGAAACCATTATAACTTCACAACACAAATATCTCACATAACGTGACATTTCAGCAGAGAAAGAGGTGCTGAAATCAACTTGAAATTTAGATATATATTTTGCAATCAATTATTTAGAAAAAAATAGCAACTTATTCACATATCCACCAACTCAGGAGGATTTTTTTTAAAATTTTTTTATAAGTAACTCAGAGGAGGAAATTGATGTGGACTTATCACAAATCCAAACAAAATCCAATAGGGAATGCAGTCTGCCAAAAAAACTCGGCCATACCCAAGATGGTAACCAAACAAAATAGCTCCCAAACAAGCAACACCAACATATGGCAAAACTGTTCCGGAAGATTTGCTCTGAGGCACCAAGGAATCAACATTCTCAAGATCATCTGAAACTCAAGTTCATATAGTGCCAGTAAGCACATTGAAATTAATCGAAGTCATAGAGAATCAAGGTCAATGGTTACATGTTTAAACTTCTAGATATATTGGATAGAATTTCATATATAAGAAATATATAGACAGTTTTCAAAGAACCAAGCCCCATAAATGAAAATAACACCAAAATGAAAGGAATTGGTCACAGCTGATCATAACACTACATTGCCAGGACAGCATAGGACGGGATTATCCAAGTCTATAAAGCACACACAGGATGACAGATCCCCGCAGGATAAGAATGCCGTAGAGCTACCAAGTCTCAAGGGAGAAGGGCATTTGTTCTTTGATATTACAAAATCAAAAGATGAATTACAAGTTCAGCACAGCCTTGGTAAAGTAGGACTATTGAGCATTATCTGCAAATTCAATAATATTTACTTGGTAATGTAAATGACATGCTGTCAGGTCAAAATAGTTCAATGAGCAAAGATATGTACTTAATAACGAGGAGAACATTATTAAGTTGAACTTAGCAGTTGGATCTTCAATTCCCAGAAGAAAAAAAATCGATCAGATTCATTGGTAATGCAGGAATGGACTCAGAAGTGGGCTCTACCGTGCCCTTTTAAAGTCTCCAATTCATGTAAATAAATTCATATTCAGTATCCGCAGTGCCATCATGCAACACTGAGAGAGGTAACTTTGATATGAGGTTTTAAACACGCGCGTACAAACGGCTGGAAAATGTGATAACAAAATAACGGAAGCAAGCAACAGCAACAGAATACCAAAGAACGTACCAGTGCAAACATGAAATTGTAACCATTAGCTAAATTACGAAGAAGAAATCTTTGACCTAACAAAACTATACTATTCTTGAATTGAAAAGAAAGCTAAACAGTCAGAGAGTGACAAACAAACCAGAAGCCTGAGCCTTGACTGATCTGGGCTTGACGGAGGACCTGAAAACGCCATTAAGACCCAGTCTTGCACCAGTGAATGTGTCCTTCATAGGGATCGAACTGAGGCGTAGAACACTGCAGGCAGTCCTCTCTGTCATTCCCAATCCTAGACTTGATTTCCCAAATCCACCAAAACCCTTCAAAACCTTTGTGCGGTTTTGGGCCCCAAAGCCGATGCATCCTTTAACTGCACACGTTGACGCCTGCATATTTCTTTACCTGAGTGAAAATCCCATTTGCCATTAAAGTCGAACAGAATAAATACCCATCAAAAGTCGAGTGTACTAAGCAAAAGAACGCACTAATTGAGAAACAAATTTATTTCAGAAGAAGATATTAGCAAGCGTTGAAGGGTATGATTCTATGAAAAACAGAGCACAAGAATCGAAATTAAGATCAAATTTACAATCAGAACGGATCATCTGACAGTTTACTCCGAAAAAATCGTGCGAACAATGCTCTTTTTTTACGATTTACTTCGTCGTTTTAACTTAATAAAGAAAAAATATTTTTACAGAACCAAACAAATTGAAAGATTTCGGTGATAGGCATAGGCGTAGAACCAACCAAAAACCGATCGGCCACTCTCTTTCTCTATTACTTGCCCTTTCAACTTTCTGAGTTGCTCTATCTGTTTCCTTTCGGTTTTCCTCTCACTTCTCTTCCCGTCGACAAGAACTATAAGACCAGTGAAGAAAATTATTGAAAAGTTGAAAATTACCGCAAACTATTAATTTGGATGAGTGCGAAGTTGGATTCGGATTAGATTTGGATTGTGTTTTTCCTATGCCGTGGGTGCACGTGGGAGTTCTTCACACGTAAGCTTTTGCATGTGTACGGCATACATTTTTTGGTTTTTATCTCTGTTGATGGTTTGTAATTGAGAAGTCATACGCATGGAATCAACATGTCATTTATTTATTTTTATTTTTAAAAATTTATGTATTTAAATAAAAATAACAAATAATTTATACTTAAATAGAAGTATGTAAAATTTAACTCCGTACGACCTTAAGTAAATAGTGATTCATTTAATTTTATAAATTTTACCTTGTAGCTTTTATAAATGGATGGATCAATTTTAAATAATTACTTGTAGCTTGTTTCAAATTACTTAGAGCTTGATAGGTGTTAAGGCGCCGTTTGAGCAGTGAACACTCTACTATTATTTTTTATTTTTTATTTTTTATTTTTTATTTGCCTTTCTTGATTTTCTACTACTATTTACAACCATCTGTCCCAAAAAAAAAAAATTCCTACTATTTATAACTTTGTATTACTATTTACTATTATTTAATATTTTATTATTACTTTTCACTACTTTCTTATTGCTATTTACTAAATATTTGAAATCATTTTACTACTCAAATACAACTTAAATCTTATGTAAGTTACTTACTAAGTAAAATTAGATTTTAAAAGGTATGATTATATGAAAGTTTTAAATTGCTAGTTTATATGAGATGAGATTAGTTCATAAGAAATGAACTCAAAGACTAACTTTGGTAAATTGTATATCTAAGAATTCATACTTTTGGGCTATAGAATTTTAGAGGGGGTCGGTTTTAAAGAGTTAAGAGAAAGTTGGTTTTAATTTTTAAAAAAAAAATTCTCATTTTCAACCTTATTTTCATAAATATAATAAATTCTATTGATTTATTTTTGATATAAGAATTGAAAACAATGATGAAAATAAAGAGAAAAAATTCTTCATTTTTAATTTTATTTTCAACATTTATTTTCATCCTTATTTTCAACCTTGTTTTCATGAATCTAATGAATTTTATTGATTTATTTTTTTATATAAGAATTAAAAATAAGATTGGAAATTAAAAAAAATTAATTTAAAGGTGACTCTCCCTTGATTCTTTAAAATCGATTCTTTCTAAACTTACTCTAGCTATATATGACAATTTTATTATATAGAGTCATGCTAAAGCCATCGTAGTCTGTACAAAAAAGGGTTCTGACAATGTTTTTATTTAAAGAGCATGTTTTTATTATTTTACCCCGAATTTCTTTCCAAAGGGTAATTCTTATTTTTATCTTATTTATTTTTAATTAATTTTTTGATAGTTTTAAATAATTTTTAAAAATAAAAAAATCATATCATTATGAAAATTTTTTTTTAATCATTTAGTAAAAAAATCGTTCGAGAGAAATTTATTTTACAGCATTTTTCTTAATTAAAAGCATTTTTATGTATTATTTTTAATAAAACACACACTACTAAAATATAATAAAAAAAGGGAATCCTGACTTTGAGAGTTTGATTTTTTTAAAATATATATATATATATATAAATTAAAAATATGTGTTTTTATAATATTGTATTTTTGTAAAAAAATAATTAAAAGTTTAATGTTTTTTTAATTAGGTGGAATCCCAGTCGGGACCCACCGTTTGTGAGTGGTTCTCAAATAGAAATTCTGACAAAAAAAAAAAAAAATCCATACACTTTGTTGGTACAAATTGTTGACAGGAGTATCATTTTTTCTATAATATACATATTAAGGCCATGTTTAGATTTATAGATAAAATAAATTAAGATGAGTTTAATTTATTTTTTAATATTATATTATTTTAAAATTTAAAAAAATTAAATTAAAATTTAAAAAATATATATTCAGATTTAAAAATATATATATATATAAGAATTTATGTTTTGTATAGAAAATTGAAAAAATATAAGATTAATTAAAATTAGTTAAAATGAGTCTTGAATCCAAACTTGGCCTAAATGATCAATGACAATATCTAAAAAGTTTTGCTATTTATCATCTTCAAATATCACACTTATTTTTATTTTTATTCTTCTTAATGAACTAATTGAATTTATCTACTAATTATTCGAACACCACATATTTTAAGAGAACAAAATAAGTAAATAAAATTTTATTAAATAAGTGTGGTATGTGGTATAGGATGATGAGTAGAATTTTTAATATCTAAATATATATACTCTCAACATTTGATGAGAAAATTTTTAATGTACTATATGCAGTCTCTGCATACTTTATTTAATAAATAAAACCATTAAAAGGTATAAGTTTTATCGCACATTTGTGGATTATTCTATAATCATTTGAAGATGAGGAATTGTGAAGGTAAGGTGATGGCTACAAAATATATGCAAAGGAAAATGTTCCCTCATGACCCTTTTGCTGAGAATCTTTTAGGGGCATTGCAGGCTATTCTTTTTGCAGTAGAAATTGGACCAAGGAAGCTAATGGTGGAAGGGGATAGCTCTACAAGTTGTTAATAGCCTCACTCATAATAATTCCCAACTACACAGTTCAGGGTTTTCATTTGGGATGCCAAGCAAGCTTTGGGCCGAATTGGTAGCTGGACTGCACATCGCGTGACCATATTGCTGCTCATATTTTAGCTAAGAGATTCTTTTTTTTTTTTTTTTTTTTTTTTTTTATAGTCTTGAATGGAGGATTGCATTGTAATTTTATTGATAAATGAGGATAAAAAGGGAAAAGTCATTATTTTAAGGGGTCCACCAAAAACATTAAAAAGGGAGGGAACCGGCCAGCTCCAGCCCATAAGGACCACATGGTTTTCATCGAACAGGGAGTAATATATTATATCGGACCCTCGTATTTGTCTTCTTGTCATCACACACGCGATCGAGGATCAAGGTCAACGCAACCACATCACACCGATTTCCCTCGATATTAATCTTCATTACTTATTGTATCAATCAAGAACTCCGCGGCCCACCATTGTTTTTTCATTGTTTAATATCAAAACGTAGAGAAGGGTCCATCCAGCCCAACATTCTGGGCCATCTCTGTACGGCCTCAATGACTAAAGTCTAAGAGAATCAGTCGCAATAGTATCAATCTATAGATGATATTCTTGTACTTCCAAAAGGTCCAAATTTAAAGGGTATTCTTGATGTAAATATTGGATAAATCAATGAGACTGATTCCATATATTAGACTATGTCTCGATCTTATGCTATGTTCAGCACTTGGTAAATATGAAACTCTGATCATCATGTCTTGAAAAAACAAATCAAGGGAGAAAATGTTATAATGAAGATAGCTAGAGAAGATGTAGCCTTTTGTTCCCCAAATTTGTGTATGTTTCTCTCCTCTCTATCCTATTATTATTATTAGTATTTATTTATCAACTTAATTTGTCGTTATATATTTTGGAAGCATGCATGCAGTTGGTCCACTTGTTGACCCTATACGTGATCTCCTGTTTTAGTTTAGTTTCACCATCGACGCACGACCAAATCCTTGCTAGAAACTTCATATTATGGGTACATAAAAGATTAGGTACATCTTTGGAATTGCAATAGAAAAATATATAGTTTATAGTTTTAGGGTTTATAGTTTATAGTTGATAAAACACATATATATATATATATATCTAAAACGCTTTTAAAGTTAGTTATAGTATTAATTTTTTAAAAATATACAATTATCTACATGAATTTTTCGATAAAATATTCAATTTGATGCTTTTAAAAAAATAGACTCTCAACTTTTTTAAGTAATTAAAATACTTTTTGTAAATTTATCAAACATAACATTTTTTTTTAAAAGAACTTTTAAGTAGTTATAAGTACTTTTTAAGCTTTCAAATTCAATCCCAAATTAATTCTAAAAAGAAAAAGAAAAGTTCATGAGTCCTTTAGTTTGTTCTTTTGTCCAAACAGCTCGTTAATAAATTTAAACATTGCGAGCAAGACGAATGCATCTATTGAATTCTTCAAATTAAGACAAGTACGTAACATTCAAATTTCCAAGACAGTTCATCAAAGATTGGCTCATGAGTTCGTACCTTTTATAAGAATAAAACTAAGCATGCATGCCTTGATCTCACTCTAAGCATGCATGAACGGGACAAGAGGGCGCATGCTCAAAACCCACAAAATAAATTAACTTTAATATTATATATATATATATATACATATATATTACCATAACAGAAAGATCTCACTCTTCTAAAGATCAAGTTGAAGAGATTTACTCCAGAGATCAAGTCCCTTGATTATAGGAAACATACGTGTATAAATATTTGAATTTATTTTTGAACTTTATAACTTATCATGAGTACGTGTATATGAGAATCCCAATGTAAATACAAAGCCTACCACCAAGAGGATTTATGGTGGTTTACAAAAATCTTTTCATGGTATCACACCAAGTTTTTTGGATTAACATCCTCATCCTATGACCTTCGTCAACCGCACCCCCACCCTGCCCTTCAACACCATGGTTCATTTTCTCACCATCAAATTATCATCTTCAAACTATCTTCTTTGGCGCAATCAAGTCTTAACACTGCTGCAATGTCAACATCTCCTCGAATATGTTGACGGTTCTATCATCAAGCCTTCTACCACCGTCGGTTCGACAACTCCATCTCTGCAAATCCCAAGTTCACTGAGTGGCAACAAACTAATTAGCTCGTGCAATTTGCTACTTTCCTCCTTAACAGAGGAAGCCATGTTTGCTGTGTTGGATTAACCACGTCTCGGGTTATTTGGTCTCAGTTGGAAAATACTTTCAATCATCGATCAAAATCTCGAGAACTTTGACTCAAAGATGATCTTCAGACCATGAAGAATAAGGACAAGAGTGTTCTTAAATTCTCTCATGATTTCAAGGCGCTCTGTGATCAACTTGCTGCAACGGGACAACCTGTTGATGATCTCGACAAACTCTACCAGTATTTACATGGTCTCGATTCCTCATTCTCTATTTTTTCTACCACTCAATTATCTTTATCACTTCTCCTCACCTTTGATGACGTTGTGCCTAAGGCTGAAAGTTATGAAATATTTGTTCGTTCATTGAAGTCGACTCCCCATTTAGGCTCCATTACAGCTGCCTTCACTGCATCCTGCAGCTCCAAACCTGGTTCAAATTTGGGTGGTCAAGGAGAAGGTCATTCTTCTCATGGAGGACGTGGTCGTGGTAGCTGCAACAATCTAGACTGCAATCATCCCATTCACTGTCAGATTTGTTGTGGTGAAGGTCACTACGCCTCCTCCTGTCGAGAACGTTATACTCGACCCCCTAATAATGCCAACTTGGTCGAGACCTTCACCTCTTGTTCTCTTAATGATGGTCAAGACTCTGACTGTTATACGGACACCCCGCTGGTATCTCTCATATAATTTATGATGTTGCTAAGTTGGACAAGGTCGAAAAAGATATATATATATATATATATCAATTTTCATTAAAATGTGTCGATCTAGATCAATACTATCATGATCATCATGCAGTGCATTGATTGCAAATTATCCGTCTTCGCATTACTCGTCTTATTGAATATTCGAAGCCGCCCCGAGTCATGTCCCACTTGATATATTAGCAATTAATTAATACCAATAAATTAAATTTGTGGTTCCGTCATTAGTTTGCTGACTGTTTCTGATGATCTAGACCTAGCTAGCTAGCTATCTACTTCACGGGCATTTTTATAAATCTATACATGCTTGAATATCTATAGCAACCAATTACGTACGTACGCATGCATATATTAATATTCTAGAATATAACCCAGGCTAGGGCTGCTTTGTACTGCCATTGTAAAATATAATAGATCATCATGCAAATTTGATTGTGTCAAGAGTTTTTATCATGTTTAGGTAGCCCATTAATTGACTCTTTTATTATTTTTCTCATGACATTGCTGGCCTAGTTTCTGTATTATAGCTGTTGATCGACAATCATCCGGTCATATATTCTCAGGACAAAAGTGGTCATGAGAACATTACATTGCATGGGTATATATATAGCAAAATAAAACTTAGAATATATATATATATATATATATATTTCTTATAATCAAAAAATGAGTTTTTGTGATTTTTTAATTAAGACAAAAAGACTATTTCTAATCAATTTTAGTTGTTAAATAATTATTTTACTAAAATTAACTGATTACAAATCAATAATTTTCTTGTAGTAAACACATTTTAAAGGAGAATCGGTAATTGTTTCTTTTTAAACATATATTCATATGAAAGAGTTATTACAGATGATGCATGGGGCGTAGCTTTTCGTGTGAATTAGGAGGAAGCTTTCTTTCTTATGTAAGGGATACGTAGAACTAGTCTAGTACTATTTGATTGATCCAAATATCGGTACGTAATACCTTATTATATTGCATGCCAAACCAAGTTTTTCTTGATTAAACTAGTTCAGATACATACCTGCAGGTATATATAATATATAGCGTGACTAATTGGTTGGAAAAAGAAAAAGATGATCAGATCAATGGCGTTCTAAGGTTATATTCCGACCCAATTAATTTTGTCATGGGTCGTGAACAATAATATCAAGGAGTTGCCCACGGAATCGACATTTGGCACCCCCCCAAAAAAAAAAAAAATCTTGACTATAATATTAATATGCATGCCTAAATATTAGGTGAACTAGTAGCTATATCAGATCAGTACGTACTGAGAGTGTGAGAGAGTGAGGGTTTCAATCATCTAGAAGTCCGGCCAACCTCACCGATTAATTGAAGTAGGTTAAAACCATTGGGACTACTACTAGCTGTGAGTTTTCTAGTTCTCTCTTTATGTCTTAACTCAATTTGGTATTTTTTTAAAACGTATTTTCATATTATAAATCTTCAATTCTTTCATATATTTACACATACATATTATACACTTACATATATATATATATATGTATTTGTTCTATTAGTTGTTAATTTTCTAGTTCTCTTTCGTCGATCCTCTAGAACTATTTCCGCCAGACAGCTTGTGTGTGGATATCTTTATATAGATAAAGTGGCTATCTAACGAAAATTCTTATTTTAACGGAAATTCTTGTTTTTTCGCTAAAGTTAACACTTTCCGTTAGTTTCTGTTAAAATTAATACTGCATCTAATGAGAATTACCATTTTAAACACAATTTATTAAATTTATTCACTGAAATAATGTTCTTGGCATTAAAATTAATTCCACATTTTCAACTTTCTACAATAGCAAACTTTCCATTTAAAACTCATTTAACATCTATTTAATATCACTTAATACTTTAAACACAATTCATTAAACCCATAAATAATGTTAGAAATTTCTATTTTAGAATTCCTACTCAGGACATATTTTTTAATTTTATTTTATGTAAAATAAATATAGAATAATAATAATAATATTGAATGACACAATAATAGTATAGAATATAGAAATATAATAATATATATAGAAATAAACCATTCATAACAATTTATACATCAGAGAGTTTAATTTTATTCATAAAAATTTTATTCCTATTATATGATTAATAATTTAATTTTTTAAAAATAATTTATAATTTTAAAATGAATGTACTATTTATTAAATTAACTATATATATGATATATATAGTTTAATATACGGTATATACAATTTATTATAATTATATTAAATTGGTAATAATAAGTAATAAATATAATTAATATTATATGTTTGATATTTAATTGAAATATATATGATTAAATAAATTTATATAAATTATAAATTATAAATTATAATATAACATTCTTATATAAATTATAAACTATATAATTTATTTTTTCAAAAAACTCATACTATTTCTTAAAAATAATCACATAACTAAAAAAACATAGATATTTTAATGTCCTTTGTTTTAAGGCCGTACAAAATAATACAAATGTTAAATTATCATCTTGGAATTAAAGAAATATCATATCTTGAACTAACCTTTTATTAAAACTTTAATCAAAATTATCTCAAACAAGTTTGATAAATTTTTTTATAATATATGAAAATATATAATTATTAATCATCTACTTAATCTACTTAATTATAAATAATTATTAAATTTTATTAAAAATTAAATTAAATAAACGTACTTTGTACGCTATTTCTATCTAGTATATATATATATATATATATATATATATATATCGACTTCAAACCTTCAAAGAGCTGTTTATTTTCTTGTTTAAAATCATTGTGAAAACAAGTAATTAATTAGAGAAAATTAGTCCTATCATGTGTTGCTGTATTATAGTAGTCGCAGTTGGATCGTCATGTGTACGCGTTCATGAAAGCAATGCTGCCTTATAATAAATGCAAAAATTATAGTAACTGTGTACATATGGCATGGCGCATGTATGACGTTCTATGTTCATTTTATTCCAATATTATTATTATTATTATATATATATATATATTTATCTTCATAATATTAATAAAGCACAACCTCTTCAGAGAAAATAAAATAAAATAAAGCACAACCAAGTGGGCCATATTTCAGAGATTCTGGAAATCTTTTAAACATATATATTAACAGCTGCGTTACCTCAATCATCCGCTTGCTTGAGAAAGCATGAAGAATGACTCTTAGGGCCGGGATTATTATTACTATTATTATTATTTTATTAGGTGGGAAACACAAATACAATGACAAAAGGAGCTCCCTTCATTAACTTATACAGGCCGGACAGGAAGAGATAGAGAAAGAGAAAGAGAAAGAGAAAGTGAGAGATTAATGTGCCTCATATCATGCATTAGATGGTGGGGCTCACTCCACTGATCACATGTGTTTTCATGCATGGAGGCGGGTTACCCTCCATGTGCCTCATTTTCTTTGTAGAATTGTACTGTCCTCCACCTAATGTGTTCGACTTGCAGTCGTCGGCCTTGACTATATATGGCCAAGAACTGATTGGGACTGGGCCCTACAGCCCTGTTAACATAATAATTTGATCAATTAGTTCTTAATTTGAAGATAAGACAAGTACTTCGACACAGCTACAGATCAATAGGGGCTACGTACGTACGTAATACTAGAGACAAACTTAAAATGCTCTTTTGTTAGGAAATAGATCTAAAACAAAGAAGTCTTTCATACTTTTACATACAGTACTGATCAATACATCTTTTTATAAAAAAATAATAATAATAAAAAATAAAAAAGATTACACTAGATTTATGCATTTAGAACTTATATATATCATTATTCATTAATTAAACTCTGATCAATTCTTACTGTTTACTCCAAGTTGCGCCGCATATATGCTCCATTAAAGGTCCGGCGAGATCTGTTTAAACAAAGTGCGCGCTTGTCGGGTCAGGTTGGAGTAGGATTCACAAGATGAGACCCTAGCTGGCGGCCAGATTTCTCGCTTGAGCATCAGTGTCAATCGCTTTAACGTCTATGCCTATATCGGCTTGGGTCTAGCTAGTCGGAGTTGTTAATTGGTTAATTAGCAAGAAGTATAGTAGGAGAAATGTATACCAAAGCTGAGATACAATAAAAGGTAGGCGGCAAATTAGAAACTATATATACACGAATCGTCAATGTTTGAATCGAGGCTTAGTATAGACCAGATTCCGACAAGTTCAGAAGTATGGTGATGACCTTAAGTTCAGATCATGAAATGAAAATGACCATATATGTTTCGTGTCTGTTTCCATATTGTGAATTGCAGAATCTTCCACGCGCACGAGGAAGAAAATTGAAATATACATGCATCTAAAGCGTGTGAATAAGCATGTGAAGCTTTGTTTTAAAAGTAAAGACTTTTGAACCTAAATGATGGTAGTTAGTAAGATTCGAAGAGATTTTCCTCTAATAAACAAAGAGGAACTCAACGTCAATCACGCAAACATGCTTAAGATAATCAAGGTAACATGATAGGTCATGGTGGACCCACGTACCCCCTGATCACTTCAAAGCCATCGCACCTTGATCTTCCTGATCTGTCGACGCACTTTGACGTGCAGCAAACTCTTATAGAACAAAGTTTTCCACGGAATTAATAATGTTAGGGTTCAGTTTTTTTTAATTTCTGAACCACCACTTGCAGGTGATGATGCAATCTAATGTTGGATGGGCAACACACATGTTGGTTATGACATGTGGGTCATGCAAAAAAAAATAATAATAATTTTGTGGGAGACAGATGGTGTTGGATTTGCAACAAACTTACTATGTAAATCATACGTACGTGCGTACCAAATCATCATTTTGAAGGTATAGCATGCGAGTACAACCTTTGGAAGATAATATACCGTCAACAGTTTGGGTGGGAGAAAGACCCTTGGCGTTCTATAAATAAATACACAGGTATGTTCTGAAACTAATACCAAATTAATTAACACTAATGTATTTTAATGTACTTCAGAGTTCAAAGCCTCACTCATAATTATTTAAAGGGTGTTACTTTACTATAAGTTTACTCCATGGTCCATCCTAGTTTTCTTGTTCTGGGTTCTTCCTGATGGTAGGTGCTAATTTCTTGACCTCGGGTTTTTCGCAACTAATTTACACTCTCTCTTTTCTTGTTCCTCTTCATCTGTGCATCCCTCTAATGATTAGAGACTCTAATTAATAGAGCATCCACACTTTTTTTTATCCTATATATCTAGCTAGATCCCACATTCAGGCTGTACAAAGATGATCACCACCCATTAATTTGCAGCCCTCTGATCTGATTCTCTGATCTCTGGCAGTGGCAGTGATCTCTCTGATCTGCCTTTCTTTCATTCTTCATGGCTGAGATTGATTATCCTACAAAATCAAATACCATCACCACACCTCTGAAGCTCTTTGGCTTCAACATTCAGAACGTTTCTGAAGAAAACGACTCGGATTCAAGCAAATCCCCATCTGGGTCACACGAATCTGTGAATTTCCAATCCACTGAAGGCAGAAAATTCGAGTGTCAATACTGTTGCCGCGAGTTCGCCAATTCACAGGCATTGGGAGGCCATCAAAACGCCCACAAGAAAGAAAGACAGCTACTAAAGCGGGCACAAATGCAAGCAAGTCGAAACCAGATGGCCGCCGTCTCACACCTTCGGAAAAACCCAATGATATCAGCGTTCACGGCACCAACACACTTCCTTGGTTCAACGGCGGGGACGCCGCTGCAGTCCCCTTCGTGGTTTCTCATGTCTCATGCAGGTACAGCATCTCCTTACGCCCTGCCGAGCGGTGGCGTGTATCATTCTGCGGCGACCTCGGTGCCCGGAAGGCGTTTCTATGACCGGGAAGTTGAGGAATCCATGATGGCAGTTTTCTCTCACGGCGTCGGCAACCCTGCCAGACTTGTGCCTGGGTTGAGTGGGTTCGCCAGAGACGGTGGAGGTTCTCACTTTGATAAGAGTTTGGGCCCGAATTTGCAACTCGGTCTTGGGCCTACTGGACCATGATTTGGGTTTGAGCCCAGCCCACCTTAGTTCTGGAGGGAAATATTTACGAGGTTAGGAGATATGAGCATGTGAATTTTCAATTTTCCACTTACAAGAGTGTGGCAATCTCATGTACATTCTACGAAGAAAAGAAAAAAAGAAAAAGAGAATTTATTTACCACTTTCATTTGTTTACCTCCCCCATTTTTTTTTTTTTTAATTTCTTTTTCAATTTTAATTTCCTTCTTTTTTAGGCCATAAGAGAGGATTTCATTTTTTTTTATTTCATTTTTGCTCTCTGAAATCGATTCTTGTCTATTTTTATTACAAACTACACACGATACATGCTAATTTATGTTGTCACAACATTCATGAGGTTGGGTAAAAATTACCACCTGCGATTCTCGTCTGGAGTTCAATTCAATTGTGTGACTTTAACTACTTCAAGAAAACAATGTTAGAGTTGGGAAGCGCCAAATTGATTTTCTTTCCCATTTTGTTGTGCTCTGTCTTGATCTTCATCATGTGGAAAACATACACAAATGGCCTATTTGTTTAATAAGGATGGGCCATTTCGAAGAAATTTCTGAAGTTTTTTTTTTTTTTTTTTTTTTGTCTTTTGTCTTTTTCCACTGACGTTGCTTCGTAAGTTGATCGGAACTACGTCCAAGAGAAAGTATCTTACATTTATCTGTGTTTTCACCCCCAATTAATTCGTACATAGAAGGTGGGGGAGTCCAGGTTCAATTGTACCTTACCCAAAAACCAAGGTCTTCAGAGTCAACACTTCAGGAAATATGTTTTCAGTATTTCACTTTCACCATCCAAATTCATGGTTTCCCTTTAGACTACATGGCTCTTAGAAACCCAACAAAAGTAGGGAAAGCACTAGGAAATTTGGTTAGACTAGAGGAAGATCCAATTTTTTGGAGTTGCATGGCGAAAACTCATCAGATTATGTTGCATGCTTAGAAGGAGAAAGAAGAAAAAATCTAGCACTAAAGTATGAACGCCTAATCTTACTTTTGTTATGCATGTGAACGACTGGGCCCTACCAAGCTAGCATACGGCCCATGGTGTTGAGATAAGAGTACATTAATCCAGCACTCACCCAGGACTTTCGGCAAAGACAAGGTAGTCAAGAGCAAGATGTAAAACCGGCCATGGCAGAAACCAACAATGAAACGCAGCAGAGAGATCAAAATTTCGAAAGGAAAAGAGATTCTAATATTCATTGCTCCTCACCGGCATTGGAACGTCCTAGCTAAAATTCATCAATCTGCAAATTAATGTGCGTGTTGCGGTGATGCAATGGGCAGCAACCAATCTTGTTTTTGATTGTCTACCCTCTAATTTGTTAGCTAGATGCTTTTTGTTTCTTGATAGTGGAAAGGATCCACCCCAAACTTTGTAGTCTATTTGCTATATAATATTATGCAAGCTTGATTAGGAAAAAAAAAATCACCAAACATAAGAACAGTGAAAATAAAAGGATGCTTAATTTCCTCCAAATTCTAATGCTATCTCAATTTAACAAACTGAAATAAAGGCTTGGCCCATTCGTTCTAGTGGTTCGACATGCAGGAAGAAAGGAAAGGATCAAGGAGTTATTTCTTTTTATCTTTAGTTATAAAACATTGATCTAATTTAGCGATAGGGTAATTTCTATCCCGCAATAACTTGAAACAGGCATACACACACTTATATATAGAGTCGATTGTGCAAATATAGGTTGGTCCCTTAAGTACTATCACTTGCAAATCTCAAAAGTATTTAAGAGATTTACATATCTCGATTCAAAGTTCAATATTTTTTATGTTTACGGGCATTAAAAATTAGAGATGATAAATCATGTTTTTAAATTATGTTTGTTTCTTGTTGAGTCATGAATATTCGGTTGAATAAGTAAATCTAAACTCGATTTGTTAAGCTGAACGTGTCAGACTTTCAAATCCTAACCTAATTCATTTAAATAACGGGTTAGGTCATCCCATCCATTTTGATCTGTTTAATAATTAACTAGAAATAGGTCGATCGACATAACACGACTCATTTGATTGAACTATCATACATAACCATTTGACCAAATTAATATACTTTCATATCAAAGTTAAAATTTGTATTTATCAATAGACATAATATCTTAAAAGAATAAGATTACCTATTAACAAAAATTATTAGTAATTTTCAAATTTGAACATATAATAAAATCAATATTACAAACCCTACAATAACATATAGGTCTAAAATTGTAATCTTAATAATAAAAACATAAGCATTCTAAGAAATACCAACCCTACAAGTCACAATAACAAAAATATAATTTTGAAATAGATATAAATGAGTCAAAATATGTTGATTTTGGGTTTAGGGGGACGTTGACTTGTTATTGACCCATCTATAAATCGTATCATAACACAGATCAACCTATTTTGATCCAAATCCATTACCGTCAATCCAAAGTTGCTAATTATGTGTCATATTCATGTTTGATTCATGAGTCTATCACATATTGCCATTTCTATTAAAAGTCCTCAGGAACCTGCATGGACTTGAAAACTTTTCTTCTCTAGGAGTTCAGTAGAGCGAACTGAATTTGTAAAGTTTGTATTGGTATATATAGAGCTGGCGCATGCAGACTGCAGAGTGGCACAGTCGTGTCTTGGTGTATATGCCCGTGATTTTTTTTATTGTGATACCATTAGTAAATAAATTTAACTGGTGGTAGTTGTTTATGGACGTACAAATTAGCCAGTACCGGAATAGGCAGTCAAGACCCCGAGGACTCAGTACTTCATTGATTTAGCCAAAGCATCAAGACTTAATTTTGAGATAGAAATAGAAGTATCACAAAGTATGATCCTGACACCGTCCATACCATCACATGCCTGTTCAGTTTGGGGGCTTCTCTCTCATGTTTGAGCCAAGACATGAAGCTTCTTGTTATCTTCCTCCAGTACGGACCAAAGAGATGTGTAACAATTTTGTAACATTCACATTTAATTCAACCCCTCTTTTCCACCTAACCCACCCTTGGTTTTTTCTATGTTCTTTGGTTACTATTCTATGTACATCATTCCTTGCATATGCTTGCTGAATCGTTCAGAATTGAGTGTAGTTTGAACTTTTATACGAATTTTTTATTTTTAGTTATATTTTTATTTCTTGTCTCCTCAAGAAACATACCTAGAAGGGAACTATGGTACTTTTTACAGTCTAATATTCAAGAGGCTAAATGTTGAAGTATGTGACTCATATTTGATGCGTATACTTTGTAATTTTCTTTAAGTACGTCCGTACAATTAAAATTCGTATAAATACATATGATGTAACTTTATTTTTCATATAGTAAAATTTATGCCGCTTGCTTTTATGGATATAGACACATCACCGAATTACGTTAAATCTATGTGTTTTTTTTTTTTTTTGCTTTCTCTTTTGATTATTTCGTATATTCATCATAATTGTCGTACGATAACAACACTAAACTAGAGTTATGTAAATCTTTTTTATTGTAAAAGTTTAATAAACATTGAGATAATGTAGTAAATGAATGTATCCAAATAAATTGTTTATTGCTGTCCATTGAGCTAAAATTGAGCACATCAGTTTTCCTCGCTGACTTTGTTTAGCAACAAAAATGTTCTTAAAAAGAGACCTCAATGTTTTCTTGGTGAGAGGCAATGCTTTATGCAACATGAATAATGTTATATATAAATAATATTGTGTACCCATATGCACATCTATATATGTTATATCTTTTATTTTAAATATAAATGATTTATAAAGATTTATCTTCCCACATCAACATTGGTGCATATATAAGTGCACAATGCTGCTTGCATTTAAAATTTTTTGTGCAACATACGTCCCCTCTCATAGATTTTGTAAATACTTTCTCTCTTGCAAATGCCCAAAGGGGCGTGAATAATAGTAGTTACTGTGCTGCTGCTGATGCCTATACACCCCTCTTATACGTTTTTTTTTATTATTATTTTTTTTTCCTTCAAACAGCGGTGTGCAACTACACACCAACTGTTCCGTTTCATTTTTGATGCCCAAAGGGCCAAAACAGGAAGAATCCTATTCCTAGTGGATCCTATAAAGTTGGATGGATCTTAGACATCCATCATGAATATCCGATCAGACGACTGCCATGGAATCCAATGTGATTCAGACCTTTCATATTTCGAAAATAGCCTCAATTATAACGTTGTGGTCAGCCAGGTGAGTCGTGACCCACTGACTTCTCTCTCTCCTTCTTATTCTTTACTGGGTGACGGGTCTATTAGACCGTTGCAAAATCAAATTTTTAATCGGAGAAATTACCGAACGAAGCTCGAAGAAACTACAAAAGCTATTAATCAATCGATGCTCTGCCCCAAACGAAAACAGAACCAAACCTCAAATTCATCAACAATGGCAGAGACCAACGGATCGCTGCCTCAAACCCATCAACAAAATCCAATGCTCCAATCTCTCTTCCACGCCCTCGACCCCATTTCACTCATCCGCTCTCAGAATTCAAGCTCCAATCAACCCGTTCCTCTGAGGCTCATCACGGAGAGCTTTATCATGGAGAGAGGCCCCAGATATCGAGCATACGCTGAGCTGCGAGAGGCAAAGCTAAGAATGAATCAAAGAAAGCAGCAAGAACGGGAACAGTATGAGCCAAAGCTAACCCCTCCGAAGAAACAGGTCAAATTTCAAGCGAATTTGGTCTCTAGGCCTAAAGGGTCCTCGTCCATTCTTGCACAGTCGGTGCCGGATTTCTCAGCGGCATTACGGAAAGAAAACCGGAAGCCAGTGACGACACTTCCGTCAGTGCTCGAGATGACGCCACCATCAAAGAACTGGTCCAAAGTAAACGGCGTCTTGTCGAACTCGAGAGGGAGTAAGTCGGCAAGTGCAGGGGAAAAGAGGGGTGGTGGTGCTGGTGGATTAATGGCAAGGAAGAGCTATGCTAGTGTTGAGGATTTAAAGGGGCTGTCCTCAGCCGCCGCGAATGCCATTAATGGAGAAAACAGGAGAGGGAGGAGCAGTAGAGGCGTGGCTAAGACTGTTTTGGGGTACAGACAGTTTTGAATCCGGTGGTCGTGGGGGTTTTCATTTTTATATCGAATACGTCTTTCTTTCTTTCCTTCCTTATTTTGTTGAATTGGGTTTGTTTCACCTGGAGCTTTTTAGGGTAATCTTCCATTGTTTTCTCGAGAGGATGAAGATGAATTTGTTTCTATGTTTTCGCTCTCTTGCTTCATATAATGCAAAGCTCCAGATGTGACTCAGATCATGATTGTAATATACTAAAGCCACGGTCTTCTGTTCTTAAGTAATGAGATTATCGCCTGTGTTTTTCTTTACCAGTAGTCAGGAAGAAGATCCCAAACCCTATGAAGTTTTGAAGATAGCCATAATAATTGCAAAAGCGACCATGACTGAACAACAAATCATGATCAGACAATAAGTACAAACAGCCAACAATCCAGACAAGCATGCTTCTTGACATAGAGTGGATTTTCACCTCATAATACTTGATCACCACTGATGAAAAAAGGAAAAAAAGAAAAGAAAAGAAAAAGAAGACCATTACAGACTCTCTGGCTATTTCAAGACAATTTAGATTCAAGAAGGCGTTGATTAATCTTCAATAAAGTAGGCACTTTCAATAAATGGCATTGATTAATTTGTACAACAATTAACAAACTCTTGCCTCAATTAATAGAGAAGTTCTGGTGAGTCACATTACCCAATGGAAAGAACTCAAAAAATAGTAGGGCCTATATGAAATTCAGAAGGGACCTGAACTGCCATCCAACAGATCCATCACAATTTCCTCGACCAAAAACTGAAGTATGTCATCATCGATTTCGGCACCATTCTCAAATACTTCGATATGAAAATCCGTCCATTTCCCCAAGGAATGACCCATCTCCCATTCTATTATCTCGTCTGGGATCATCCCAACCAAATCAGTCCACCTCCTAACCTCCTCTTCAACATCCAAAATCAACTTATCCCTACTCATGCATAATGGCAATCTAGACCATGTCTTGAATCCAGAATTGCAGTATCGACCATATTTTGAGTCTACACATTCTATGACCATGTCAAAAAGAAGTCTCCGAAGGTGATTTCCCTCTTTGGTGTCCTCCAAACCAACAAAGCCAATGTAATTTGTCCACGCAGCACGAGCAAAAGATTCCAGTTCGTCAAGGAGACGGGGACTAACAAGAAAGCCTTTCATTTTATCTAAGGTATGTGGGGTTGCACCTCCAAATATGAGTTCAGAATTCAAGATTACCTCCTTTGCTTGAGAGACCTTAATTCCCATCAGCCCGGCCCCAGTAAGATTCATGGTATCCAATATTTTGGCAATATTTCTGACAAAATCAGCGACCATCTCACAGTATGTCCTCTCTTTATCAGATGAGGTTGCAGAATCCAAAAGATCAGCATCGAATTCCAGTGGTTGTAACTGATTATAGGAATAATCCATGGAGTTGGGGCACAATCTATGCCCTGGAACTGCAACAAATGGAGAAAGAAAATAAGAACACTGAAACGGGGAGAAATTGAAACCATATTTATGGGAAAGAACAGGATACATTTTAACAATTTATTCCAGAAATCAGTCAACCTGAGCAGATTTAAAAAGACATTTATCCAACATTCTCTAGAATGTAATTTGACTTTCTTCGTCTTCTCTTCTTATTTTATTTATTCATTTTATTTTTTCTTTTACCTGGGCTTTCATCCAGACTACTAGAAGAGAATGAAGCTTCAAGAACAGATCCAGGGCTAAGATGATGACTCTGACATGAGCTTCCAACTAATCCTTCCATCTCTGCTTTAGTCTGAAGAAAAGTAACAAGAGAACTGCCCTTGTTAGGAATAAATGATTGCTAAAACACTATTCGCTCAACAATAGCAGAAGATCCAAGATAATAATAAAAAAAAAGGACCAATAATAGTTGGACTTGAAAGCAAGCTACTAAACAATCATACAAACATATCAAAATCTTGCTAATCAACAAGGAAAACCTAGCTGAAGAAAGGAACAAATAAAATCGAATTGTTAGCATTTTCCAGTCTGGTCCAAATTCGACGTTTAGTTTGAGATATGTCCCTGACACTTGAGCTATGCTTCTTTCATGCTCCATGCTAACTATTTCTGACATGTGACTCCTTTCATCTTTCTGAAAAAGATATATTGCTTAGAGAGAATGATCATAACGATGGTCTTGTGTGAAAATCATAAATTAGGCTATGGGATGTTAAGGAAAAAGTGCAATCGTCCTTTTTGGAATTTTGTAGGAAATCACCAAGGGGATCCTGTATCCACATACATGTTCCCAAATGTAAATGATTGAGGAAGCACTGGCATCCAGCTTCACATATAATAGGCGTCCAGCTTTAACATTGCATCCTGGTGGAATCAGTTAACAGTTCTCACAAACCCCCCAAGGGGCATAGAAAGGAATGATCATTAAATCATTTATCAATCCAAGAATTTTATTTACTCAAACGATTATAATCAATAATACTTACAAATTTTATTTTCAGATGTTTCCACCTGCAAATCCTTTTTTTTTTTATAGATTAAAAGGTTTTGAATGTTTACTTATCAAAAAAAAGGTTTTGAACGTAAAACGTATTCAATTACATAAAATTGCAACCACCAGGAATTTGAAATACTGGATAACGCACACTATCTTTACCCAAGATTTTAATGAAATTGGCATGATGTAAGGAATTCACTGCAATACAACCAAATATGACTAATCTTTATCCTCAATTCTAATAAGAAAGTCGGAGCAGCAACTAATGCAGTCTCCTACAGCAAATAACAAGAACAACCTTTCATACAGAGTATGATTAGGTACAGTCATACAGACATGACATTAGAGTAAATATTACATAGGAATTAAGATTTAATAGACAAGTTGAAAGTGAACTCTGCTACTATAACTACAAAATCCTCCATTTTTGCAATAATAGAAAAGTACACCATTTTTTAGTAAAAAATAATTTTACCGCTAATACATTATTACTGTAATGATTCAGACAGGAGTTTCAAACAAGGACAATTTTTTTAGGCACGCAGGTTGAAAAAAGTGTGTTCTAATGGTGGCTCTTCATGCATGCATTGACATAAAAGCCAAATATGGTAGTAACGATTCCAGCTAAAATAATAATGCATTTTGTCGTTCTGGGTGTGTGGGTAGAATAGCTGTAGAGCTTTGCTACTCATCATCCTACACACCACACTTAATTTTATTTTATTTTATATATATATATTTATTTTTTTTTATTCCTCCTAAACCAATTAAGTTCTTCTACATCATCCATACACCACACATTTGGTAAGGGAAAAAAATAAAAAATCATGTGTGGTGTGGTGTGGTGTGGGGATGATGAGTAGAATTTTTCATAGCTATAACAATCCAGTGCGTCTTTGGTAAAGGAATGCAGGTTGAACTACAGAAACCAAAAGTTGGAAAAGATGGTAGCAATGCACGTACCTCGAAAGCTTTATTATTATTGAAAACATGACCATCTTGAAAGCAAGGCTGCCCTGCTGTCATGGCAGATATTAACTCTTGGAGAATCATTGCAGAAGATGTCTTTGCTGGAGCACCCTTTGTCAACTCATCATCTTCTTGACAAGTTAATTCTTTCAATTTTTGTTCCAGAAGGATCCCTAAAGCATCTCTTCTCAATGGCAATAGCTTTTGAAAAGATAGACTTTCATCTTCATTTCTTATTCTCCCTTCCGTTTTGGTTGGAACTAAAGTCTTGTGCCTTACAGGGGAATTGAAAGTAAAAGAAATAATATCAGTTTCCTTATTTCCATTGGCTCTCTCTTCATCTCCCTGACCAGTTAATCTACTACTGACACCATTTCGGTTCATGGAGTGAGCAGTAAGCCCCATGCCTTTTCCAGTCGAAGCATCAGTGCAAATATTTCTCTCTTTTGCAATTGTCGAACTGACAAAACCTGGGCTTTCAGTTTGCCCACTGAAATTTGTAGTCCTCCTTTTTCGCACTGGAGTCCTTAATTGTGGTAAGGAACCATCCCTTCCATTACAAGCCTTCTTTCCTATGTCAAGCCTGCAATTGTCTACCTTGGTAGGCAGCTTCGGCCTAGTTCGACCAGTTAGACTTCGGTTCAAAGAAACAAAATCTTTGGTCCCAGCAACAGTATTTCCAGCTGATGAGCCTCTTTGGCCCAGTAGATTACTTACTTTAGCCCTAGGTGGAATCCTGTCCCTCCCTAGCAACAAACGATCCTCTGTTTGCATCCTGTGCTTGAAAACTATAGAAGATGATTCGTCTTTTTTAGGCTTGCATGTTTGGCTCGATAAATGCAATTGTTGTTGACCCTCTTGAGATAGAGGTAGTCTTTCCGCCATTGGTTCATAATGGATTCGTAAACTTTCTTTTGATTTAGCAGCAAGAGGAACATCCTGGACCTTGCTTCTATGAAAAGCCGCATCTCTTTCCTGCTCATGGGAGGATTCTGATGCACTTGGTTTACTCCATCCTGAGTCCCAAGTAGAGACATTGCCAAAATTTGAAGCAAAAAAAGCAGATGGATTTTCCCCAAAGTTTGGTTCATAGGCCACCAAATTCCCACAATTTTTACAAGATGCCTGCCCCATCAAATGCTGGGCTGAGCCCGCATTATAACTAGATTGCTTCGATGAATCCGGTGACATAAAGCTCATTCTCTCTGTCTCAATCTCATCCGTGAGAGAATGATGCCCAGAACTTGAATAAGTAAGAGTACATTTCGCTCTGCTGGTAGCTTGCAGGCCTGGTTCCAAAATCCTAGTAGCAGCGCCAATTAACCGAGAGCTTCGAGAAACATTCTTCCCAGAGGCAATCCTAGGACTCTTCAGTGGAGAAGCAAGCTTCGGGTGATGATTATGGTGCTTTCTTGATCTTGACAAAACACTCTTAATTTGTAATGCCTCAGCTCCAAACCTAGTCACTGCCCGTCCCTCAAACGGCCCAGTCTTTTGAAGCTTCTGAGGCCTTGATTCCTGCTTGGCTCCTCCCTTTCCCAAATTCACTTCCCCCCTATCAAACCTACCGGCACTAGCTAAAACTTTCTCTTCTGCATTAACATAACTATCGGAGAATGAGGGTTTCTTAGGCTTATCTCGATGCACGGTTGGCATGGATTCAAGACCCATTAGCTTAGCAACCAAACCCGGAGCCCGCATTTCAGGCTTTTTATCGAAATCTACACTACGATTCCCATTTTTCTTCACATTTGGGAAACCCCCACTGTTTTCATCAGCAATCTAGTATTCAAACATAACAGAATATCCGATTACAAAAGAAAAAATAAAGCTTTACTTTACAAGTAGAAGAGAGGCAGGACAAAAATAAAATACGCAAAAGACGACAACATGAATAGCAACAAACCATATTTCTACAAAGAAAAATGCATACCAAATGGAGTTTGGAAGTGGGCATCTTCTCATCCCCTTTAAACTTCTTAGAAGCATGTTTTGCACGAACTAATGCATTCAAAAAAAAATAATTAAAAAATAAGCTTTCTTTTTATAATCAAATGGAAAATTCGTATGAATGTTTGCTTTTAGAGAGTAAAGGAGAAGGATGAAGCGAGAAATAATGAAGCAATATGAGATTTGTTCGGTGGATAAAAGAGTGACCTGGTGGAAGCAGCTTCCTGGAGAAGAGCTTCTTCTTGGCGAACCTCCGGTTCCAATCAAAAAGCTGAAAGAAAATCCCAACACAACCACCAGGCCTATGCGTCCGCTTCTCTGCAGTAATGGCCAAACACGACGACGCTTTCCCCGGATTCTCATTCATTTCTCCAACAATTAATAAACCCTGAAGGACAAGACACAAACCCCCCTCAACCACTCAAACACACAAAAAACCCACAAAAGCCCCCAAAATTTTCAAGCTGGATGCTGCATTACACCCAAAAAACCCACAAAAGCCCCCAGATTTTTCAAGCTGGATCCTGCATTGTCGGAAAAATAGAAAATCACTGAAACCCAACAACGTCTCTCACTGTCTCTGAAGAAACGGCATTAAAGTTCCAAATGAGAATAGGAATCCAGAGCTGAGCCAGCGAGAGAAGAAATCCTAAAACAGGAGCCTTCTGTACAGATTAATGAAAATAACAATGCCGAACCGAACGTAAGCAACAAAGCAAATAAAGCTGAATCAGGAAAGCAATGCTGCACGCAAAGAGACGACGCACTCTCCCCGAAGCAGAGACGCGCGCGGAGAGAACGGTATAGAGAGAGAGAGAGAGATAGGCAGAGAGAGAGAGAGCGGTCACTGGTAGTAGCTCTGTCTACATCGCTGCACGCCACAGCGACCAGAGTCGAAAAAGCTATCCGCAGAACAAAACTCAGAGGGAGAGAGAAAAAAAGATTGTCGACGATCTAGAAAGTGACAGGTTGACGAATTGCAGAAGAATGAAGTCCGATACATGATCTTTTGACGTATCTCCGCAAAGCCCTATAGATTTGAAGAAGCTCGAGGCTCTGTGCCAAAGAGCGGAGAGTCTAGTAGTCCAAGTGTAAGGGTGTGAGAGAGAGAAAGAGAAAGGAGGTGTGCCGGTGCGTGGGATAAGGCTTAAGGAGAGCGTAGCAATGACAGAGAGGGCACCCCACGCGCAGTGGAGCATTGGTCAACACCCACAACAGTGAATTAAAGAAATGCTTCGATGCTGGTATTTTATATGTATTTAAATGTTAAATAGGGACAAAATCCGAGTTTGGTGTCTGAACTAAAGAGAAATTGCCGGCTAATGCCGTTGTGCATACGTCTGCTGTCTGTCTGCTATATTATTTTCTGGCGCTTTAGGGAGCGTCTCATTTCAAAAAGTAAAATCCTTTTAGGCTTACGAGGTCAAGTACATGTATTCATGCAATGGCACTCATAAAATAGGCCATAGGCCCATACATCTCTTTATCTATTAATCTTAGATTCATTATTTTAATAAAACTAAAGATGATAGGGTGATTGATATGTATTAGATTACACACAAAAATTCACCAATTTCAACAAGAAATTGCATCTGTTTTGGACAGTAGAGGTTGCAATGTCAGCTATTCCAAGCAGATGTCCCCTCATAAGCTCACTTTCTAGTTTTTTGGACCGCTTAATTTCAAGGAATCTCAATCCTAATTAGACTGTGTTTGAATCTTCTTCTAATATGGTTTTATCTGTACAGATGCTGTGCTTCATAGCACATTGTTTTGACCCACACTGTTGCTCTGAAAAACAATTTTGGTTCAAGAATCTTATCCTTAATTTATTTTTTATTATAAAAAAAAAATACTTATTTACAAATAATTAATTGTAATAAAATAATAATTTATAGTCAAAATTGATCACAAATAATTTTTTTATATAATAATTAAAAGACTACAGACTTATTGTTTTTCTTTTAGTATTTTCGACCTCATTGAAAGGTAGCAAAAAAAATTGGGTTGCAGAGTTTTTCTCTCTGTGGAAACCTGGATTTTGTACTGTACGTGAGGTGGAATTCAGATCACGGGAATGGGTTTGGAACACCTCTCTCCCTCAAAATAATTGACAATGCACATCCTAGTACTCCTTTCCTGTCTTTCTTCCTGTAAAGCTTCTAGTTGTAGAAGCGGTGTTCAAAAAGGGAGGAAAGGAAGAGGTTAAGTAACCAAACTTGAAACTGCCAAAGGTAAGAGTGTTATTGTAAAAGTCACACGTAATTATGTATAAGCCAGCAAGGCAGAGAGTTGACAAGTGACAAATCGAGGTAAATATTGTCCTTATTAGTTAGGTTAAAGGAGAACCCTTTTTTTTCTTTTATTTTTTTTCTTCATTGACAGCAGGGAGAGTTGGACCAAGCAGTGCCTCTTTTAAGGACGGTAAAGACCAAACAATTTTGACCCCACTGTACCTTTTTTGTCTTTCTATTAAATTACTACAAACTAGGGGTGTACACCGACCCGACCCGACCCGAAAATATCATTTTCCGTTCCGACCGATTTGATTTTATTCCGTTTACTCAATTAGCCGATTATCCGATTAGCCGATTTCCCAATTGATTTTTTTTTTTTTGTGAGATTTTCTCGAACCCCCGTTCCCAATCACTAGCACAATTCCTCAAAGAAGAAAACCAAATCACAAAAACACTAGATTACTCGGGAAAATCCCAACTTTATATTCATAAACCAAAAATCAAAACAACAAACCCTAACCCTGCATAAAACAAAAATCTCACATCAAAACAAAAATCCAACGAAAAAAATCCCGTATTGGTGTTCCTTTCCTTCAATCGATGTTCTTGTTGCTTATAGAGTGAGTTGCGAAAGAGTGAGAGAGAAAGAGAGATGTGTGAGCTTATCTATAGGCTGCAGCGAGACAGACGGACGAACCGGTTTTAGAAGATCCTTTGCAGCACATCCTCCTTCAAGTAGGAATATTTCATCACTTGTAAGAATCGGAGATGAACCGACTTTGGGAGATCAAGCGGTCGATAGAGAACCGGACAGACCTGACTGACTCGCTGAGGGAGAAGTTCTGCACACGTTGACGATCTTCTAGAAGTTGTCGGCGACGGGAAGCATGGTCCGGCAGGGCTGGAGGTGGACGCCGGCGATTTGAGGGTATTTTAATTTAGACGAAAACATCAATGGGGGATGAGACGCAGATGGAGAGTTTAAAGCTTAGAAATCGAAGTGTGTCGATAACGGGTATTCGGTAATTCCGTTTCCGACTTTAAGGCTAATCGGGTCGGTTAATCGAGTCGGATGCTAACGGTAAAACGAGTCGGGTCGGGCGGACGGTTTATTTGTTCAGCCCTACTACAAACTAAAGAAAAAGATCGATGTTTTAGAAACTATATAGAACGTCTTCGTCGTCTTGTACTTATTACGCATCCAGATTGGTTTTTTTTTTTTTTTTTTTTGGTACGTGGAGCCGGTATGCTTATATGTCTTTTTAATAACGATTAGGAGGACAAGATTCGAAACAAGAAATAAAATATGAAAACCTAAAGGATTTAAAATAAAATATTATTTTTATATCAAGTTTAATATAAATATTATATTTATCAAGTTTAATATAATAATGAGAAAACAAACAAACATGAATAATTGTAAAACTCAGTCACATTTGTGCAAGTAATTTCAAAGATTATTCTTATAATGAAATTTATAAAAATAAATTTATAAGTTGAAATTATTTTATATGATATGTTAAATTTATTTTATAATTTAAAGTATTACATTAATTTATGTAATTTGTAAATTTTATTTTATAAAATATATTTACTGCTAAAGCATCTATCTTCCAAAATAGTAATGCTATAATGAGTGTGGTAAGTTGTGTGGACTAAAATTTATGACGCGTTAAGTGAGAGCCAATCTGACAGCAGATTCCAATATATATATCCTTATCAAATCTACCTACCAATTACCAAATGCGCGATGCCAGCTGATCTGTTTGCTTTGCCCATGATTTAGAATTGGTTTGAGTTTTGGAGTTGTGATGAGATAGATTTTAAAAATTAAATAAAATATTATTATTATTATTTAAAAATTTTAAAAAGTTGAATTAGAATTTATAAAAATTATATTAGAATTTAAAAAATTATATTAAAAATTATATTTTATATAAAAATTTGAAAAAATATAATAATAAATTTGAAATAAAAAGATATGGGTTTGCAATCCAAACCGGACCTTAGGCAAGTGATAACTCTAGCCCAACATATAGGTTTCAAAATTTATTCAATAAAACTATATGTCACGTCTACATTCATTAATAACAAACATTATAATTGAATTTAAAATATATATTATAAGCTCACTAACAATGATCTGTAACTCTCAAATGCATTAAAAGTGACTAATATGGTCTAATCCTACATACAAACATCTCCAAATTACTATCTGAGAGACAACCCATGTAACACCTTGCTCTCAATATATCATTTTAAAAATATTTTAGGCAGCCAGTGTGCTACTCATTTTTTTTGTTACAAAACACACCAAATATAAACGTTTTATAATAAATAAAACATCTTTTATAAAAATTAAAGAGAGTTAGCGGAATTATTTATTTAAAATATTGAAATCACACGCGTTTACAAAAATATTTTTGTTGATGTCATAAAAATTGGTCTACAGGTCGGGGCGAGAGAAAGAATTATTCCAGACCAACTAGTGCGAGTTGGGCTTCATTCGAGGTCGTTTGGGGCTCCCAACGAGGTTCCGACGCGTACATTGACAGTAGATGAAATAAATAAGAATGGACACAAAATTTACGTGGTTCGACATAACACCTACATTCATGGGCGTTTTAGGGGAGAATCCATAATAATAAATATTATACAGTCTCTCGTATCTCACTGTAAAAAAAAAATAGACTGCTATGGTAGAAATCTATCTGTGAAAACATGCCCGTTGACGGAGAAGGAGTCCCAGGAAGAAAGGGTCGAAGTCTCAGTTGAAGAAGATCCCCTTGTGTCATCTGGTCGAGCCTTTTTATACATGAGCATTGGTCTGTGTGACTTAAATATTTTATTGCGTGTGTCAGTAAACTTTATTCCCTCCACTTAATTTCTGCAACCCATTTAATTACTACACACCTACCAGCCTTACTTTCAGTCCCATCATCTTTCTTCTTGTTCCCTAGTATAATAAATGCTTGCTTAGACTTTTGACTTCATTTACCTCATTTACAGTATCTTGCGAATTCTTAACAAATGTACTATGATGAAAATTTACTCTCTATATTACAAGCTTCGAGTGAGTTGATAGGAATTCTACTTAATAAGAAAAAGTAATCAAGATGGTAATCAAGAACTTCCATGTAAGAGTAGCAGGAGATGGACTCAACCACTAATGAGGGAGTATGGAGTTCAAAGGTAGTGGAAAATGGTCTCGACCGTGATTGTGTTTGTTTGCCGCTTTTATTTTATTTTCTGTCGAAATAGATTACTGATGTCACGTGTTCACACATTTAGCACTTGACGTTGGGGGTACGTAACTCGTGTTGTCATCATCCCAAAGGGCCTTGATTCCCATGTTCTTTTAAAGGAAATTTGGGGGCGTCACAACTAAGGCTCAGGAATAGCGTATGGCCTTGATCTCGCATGAGGTAGGAATCATCGCATAGGTGAGTTAAGGGTGTGGGTTTGGTGCTTGGCTGTCACTCGACAAGACCTCATAAGAGGAGTCTGCGCAAAGGTGAGTTAAGGGCGTAGGCCTGGTGCCCGACCGTCTCCCTATGGGAGGTGTCATTGTGTGAGACCAGGTGGCAATACTTAGGACCCCGCAAGCGTTGATATTGCGTGAGTGAGTGGATCACTCCACAGGAGTCAATATTGCATGGATGCGTGGATCACCCCGCGAGTGTTGACATGGCGATTCGCGTAAGACGAGAGTGCGGAGCCCGTTCCATCGCTGGAGGTGGCTGGATCGTGCATAACGAGAGTGCGAAGCTCATTCCGTTGTAGGAGGTGGCTCCATCGAGTGTGACGAGAGCACGGAGCTTTTTCTATTGTGGAAGGTGGCTCAACTGCTTGTGACGAGAGCACGGAGCTCGTTCTGTCGTGGGAGGTGGCTCGACCGCATGTGACGAGAGCCCGAAGCTTATTCCATTGCGGAAGGTGGCTTCACTGAGTGTGACGAAAGCGCGGAGCTCTTTCCATCGTGAGAGGTGGCTCGACCGCCTATAACGAGAGTGCGGAGCTCGTTCCATCGCGGGAGGTGGCTCAACCGCGCAAGACGAGAGCCCGGAGCTCGTTCCGTCGCTGGAGGTGGCTTGACCGTATGTTACGAGAGTGTGAAAGTACCCGTTCTGTTGTGGGAGACAGCTTGACCGCGTATGACCTAGCGGGAGTAGCATCGCCTGGGACCCCGCGGGAGTTGACATCGTGTCGTCTCATGTGTTGGAGTTGACTTCTTGTGAGCCCGCGATTGTGCCTGAGCCCATGTATGTGGTGAGTGCCCATGCATGGTGAGTTTTGGTGTATGAATTCTCGAGTTGTGGAATGTCCCGAGTTGAGGTTGTCCTGAGTTGTAAAAGGTATGACTTTTCGAGTGAACTCCCGAGCTATAAAGTGTATGAGTTTCCATCCGATGGTGGGGCCCTGTCAGTGCCGAGCCCATATGTTTGGACCCATGCTCGCCGAGTTGAGGCTGTCCCAAGGTGGTGTTCGTGCATGCCGAACTCGTGCATGCCGTGTTTGAGTCCACGTATGTATTAGCTGTGAGTTGAGCAGTGAGTTGTGAACGTGCTTCCTGTGCGGCTAGTCCCGAGAGGTGGTGAGAAGTGTGGAGTGTGTGTGACCTAAGCTCATGGAGGTCTCGAACGTGGTTTGGGTCCACAGGTAGGATGGTCAATGGATGTGTCCCGAGCTCCTTATGCCGAGCTCTCATTTCCCGAGCTGCTTGGTTCAATTTGAGTTTCGAGTTTGAGGTTGTCCTGAGCCGCCTTGCAAATGCGTCCTGAGTCGAGTTTGTCCCAAGCTATGAAATGCTTGAACTCTTGAGCTGAGAAACATACGGACTCCCAAGCTTAGAAATGTATGAATTCCGTGAGTCGAGTGTGCTTCACGAGTTGTTTTCCCGAGCTAAAAACCTGTCTAAGCAAAAATGAAAGGGTCGATGAAGCTCCCAAACTACATCTGTGAGGTGTGGAGGAGGAGTCTCGAGTCATATTCTTAACTCGAGAATGATTTCCGAGTGGGTCTTGAGTGCGTGCATAGAGAAGTCTGGGGATGGTTCCCGTGGGGAATAAACCCCAAGCTGGACTCCCTGAGCGGTGTGGGTAAATTTCTGAGTATTGTGTACAAGGGAAAGAGAGCTCGCCTAGTCTGATGGTGGGTGCTCCTGTGTGGTGACCGGCCCAGGGGGAGACAGAACCCACCGACGGGTCAGTTGGTGATCACCGGAGTCTCTCCCGAGCCACAGATGGACTAGGCAACGCGTACACCAGCATCAAACATCGTGTGTAGTGGTGGAGGTGCCCCCGATAAAAATTTTCAATCTCTGGCGGCGGCCGGGGGGGGGGGGGGGCTTTGGTGACAGAAAACCCCCTTTAGCTGTCATTGGAGGCTCAATTGCGTCGTGTCAGCCCTGGGCTCACGTCATCTTGAGTTGGAGACCAAGCGTGGCAGAGCTACTCCCGACCGGTTTAGTGGTTGGCCTCTACTCCATCGAAGATAGAGAGTGCCGGCAGTCAGACTGGTGACTGTTGGTAGGCCTACCTCGCCGAATATCAAGCGGTGGCTTGAGTGGATGCACGACAGTTCGATCCCAAACACTGGGCACGGGACGTGAGTGAAGCAAAATGCTCTGTGCCATGCATGGCACGTGCATGATCAAGGGACCCCACGAGTACGTGGGGCTAGGCAGTGTTGCCGCCCCCTATGCAACTTTCTATCCTAGGCTCGGGGTTCGCATTCTGTGCGAATAAATGCCCAGCTTTCCTTTTAAACACAAGGTGCATGCATCATCAGGGGCTTGGTGTGTGAATTGTATCACTAGTGTTGAGTCCCGAAAAGAAACAATTGTTATGATTTAGAGTCAAATGTGTCTGGGTAGTGTGCTCCTTGTGAGAGATAATGAATTTAAAGTAGGACAAGGCGTTCACGGTGAATCTTTAGCCTGGGAGAAAAAAAACTTTTTTCCACCTATTGTTTGGTCCTCCTTTACAGATGTAAAAGCTAAGAAATTAAGAATACTTATCTAAGAGGGTGTCGTCAACTCGTCTGATAATTTAAGTGTGCCATAAAATCATCTTTCTCCCACCTCTAGCTTAAAAAGTATTTATATCTCACAGACGACGCCACTGTTGATATTATAAAAATCGGTCAATAGACCAGGGTGAGAGAAAGAATAATTCCCAGCCAACTGGTGCAAGTTGGGCTTCGTTTAATATTGTTTGGGGCTCCCGACGAGATTCCGGCATGATCAGCGTGTACATTGACAACATATGAAATAAATAAGAATGGACATAAAATTTATATAGTTTGGCATAACGCCTACATCTACGGGTATTTTAGAATAAGAATCCACTATAATAAATATTTTACAGTTTATCATATCTCACTATACAAAAAAAAGTGGACTGTTATGGTAGAAATCTGTCTTGAAAACATGTTCTTCGAGGGAGAAGAAGTCCCAGGAAGAAGTGTTCGAAGCCTTGGTTGAAGAAGATCCCCTTATGTCATCTGGTCGAGCCTTATTATACATGAGTCTTGGTCTGTGTGACTCGGATATTTTATTGCTTGTGTTAATAGACTTTCTTCCTTCTACTTAATTCTTGCAATCCATTTAATTATTGCACACCTACCGGCCTTCTTTTTAGTCCCATCACCTCTCTTCTTGTCCTCTAGTGCAATAAATGCTTGCTTGGACTTTTGATTTCATTTACCTCATTCACAATTTTATTTACTAAAAATTATAAAATTACAACTAATACATTGTCTAGGCCTCTGCATCACATTTCTGAGTCAAATCCTGTCAGCTGTGCATTCTCATCACCTGGGATAGTTTTTAAAAAGAAAACATAGGAACATAGAAAAAAAAAACAAAAAGAATCTAATACTCAATAAACAACACTTTATACGGTAAAAATAATAGTCATCGATTTGCATGCATACTCATAGATGCATGCATAATAACATGAACATGATCTTTTTTTTTTGTATAAATGCTGAATATGGGTTTTTCAAAAAAATGCTGAACATGAGCTTTTCATAAATGCATACGTAAAAATATGAACATGAATTTAAACTTATCTTACTTATCATATCATACCATAGGTCATTACCCATTGTTGACTCACGTAAGCTAGGGTTAGGAATTTAAAAAGATTTCAATCCTGCCTATGGCCATGGGTTATGGAATCCATACATAAAGAAGATATACTTGGTGCACTACCAGCTTGTACAATCTGACAATGCAATATGCACATACATAGGTACCGATTTCATATCATACATAGGTTGTTTACATATCTTATCATACTTGCATACTTATCATAACATAGATTTTAAAATAAATCTCATACTTTTATAACATGCCATGATACATACTTCCTCACATAAATTCATAATTTTTGATAAATAATTGTATGCATACTCTCACATAAAATCATTTCCTTTCATAAATAGTTTTAATGTATAAAATCATAAGATTTCATAAATATCTTAATGCATAAACTTTTCATAAATCATACATAACTTTTCATAATTTTTCATAACTTGGGTACATAAAAAAGAGCTTCTAAATGATTATTATACATATATAATATTTTTATAAAAACATGTTTACTATACATGTGTAATGGGTACAATCATGCTACTTACCTTTTAGCGCTCAGTCCTGATTTCATATCGTAGCTTGTAATCAAGTGGAGGACTATGTGCGAAGGCAACTGGGTAGTTTTTGGGTGGTCGAAAAAGTGCTCCAATGGTCTTTGTGTGGTCTACGGTAGCTAGAAAAAACTGGGCTGTTTAGGTATAGAAAGAAAGCTGCGAATCCGAAAACAGTGGAGGGTGAGGGATGGATCCAGCATAGGGGTTACTGGAAATCAAATGGGATGGTGGGGTTGTGCTTGTCTGCAGTTTTTAGCATCGCAAGGGGTGGTCCGGCATCTAATGGTGGCTGGGCTACAATGTTTATCGAGGAGAAAGGTTGCTTTGTTTCGGGTGGGATAAAACATGGGTGCTCTTCTAGTGGGTTTTTGGTGGAGGGAGAGGCGACGTGAATGGCTATTTTCGATGATGGTGGCCGCTCGGCAAGGAGGTGTAGGTCGTGCATGGGACTAAATAGGAGCCAGTTGGCCGTAAAGGATATTTGAATGGGTGCAAGGGCGACATGAGGGGCTGGTGTGGTGGAACTATGAAGTTAACATCAAAAAATATATAGAGTGATGTTGTGAACCTAGGGCAGAGATGTGTGTAGAGATGTGAAACATGCATGGTGGGATATGGGTGTGCAGAAATCGAGCATATATGGAAACTGAGATAACGTTAGTTATCTAGAGATGTTTTCAATTAAAAAAATTGAAATAGAGAGATAATAATTTAGAGTGTTTTGAGTTGGGATAGATTTTAACTAGAATATACAATGACTATGGAAACCCCAAGGAGGAAGAGATGTGCATGAGAAGTGGAACATGAATTTGAATTATTATAGGGGATTGGGTTTGAAGTGTTTGAGTCGCATAAACAGAAAATTTTAATTAGGATAAGAGTCTAGTTAAACATGATAACATTTAATAATTTTAATTCAAAACAAGTTATTATAATGAAGCTTATCTAATAAAAATAACAATAATAATGA